>CM050511.1:12642500-13842500 GCA_027563665.1 Antrozous pallidus
TGAAACTAAGCCACATGTAAAAAAGATTATAAACTAGGAATGCAAGGTTGGTTTAGCATTCAAAGCGTGGTTAATGTAATATACCACATTAGTAAAGAAAAAATTCCCTATTGTAGGAATAAGTGATGATCTTCTCAAGCATGGAAGTCATTACATTATCTTTATCTTGATTATCAAAAATACCTGACATCCTGGGATACTCTGAGACCCATTAATAATAATCATAATAATAATAATAAAAAACCTAAATGGTTATTATAAACTGAAATTCAAATTGGGAAAAGAAAAAATTTCTTAGAATACTATATCATTAAAGTGCTAAATAACATAATATTAGTTAATATAACAGTATTATTTTTAAATAAAATCTAAAAGATAAAGGTCAAACTTCATGTGGTACTGACAATTTTATCTTTCCTTAAAAATAAACTCTACTCGGCCGAAACCGGTTTGGCTCAGTGGATAGACGGAAATTACCTCTATCCACTGTAAGTAAGAGGAAATTACCTCTTACTAGGGCCTTTCAGTCCGCGTCGGTCTGCGGACTGAAAGGCCCTAGGTTCGAGTCCGGTGAAGGGCATGTACCTTGGCTGCGGGCACATTCCCAGTGGGCGATGTTTCTCTCCCATCGATGTTTCTGACTTTCTAGCCCTCTCCCTTCCTCTCTGTACAAAGTCAATAAAAAATAAATAAACTCTGCTCAAAAGATCATGTTATTTTTTATTTATTTATTTATTTATTTTTATTTTATTTTTTTATTTTATTTTACTTTTTTATTGATTTTTTTTGCAGTATAATTGTAGTACATGTTTTCCTTTCCCCCTCCCCCTTATCCTCCCCCCAGCCTCCCCTACCCCCCAGCACATATCCCCCCTCCCCCCTCCCCGCCCCAGTGTCTTTCATTCATTGGTTATGTTCATATGCATGCATACAAGTCCTTCAGATGATCTCCCCCCGCATCTGCCTCCCATCCACCCAAGCCTTCCCCTGTAGCTTGAGAGCCTGTTCAAGGCCACCCTGCCTCTATATCAATCACTCTCCCCTGTTTCTTTTCTTCAAAAATATCTTGCCTCTGCATACTAGAAATAAATGTATAAGAACAAAAAATGTTTCAGTCTCAGTTTGAATGTCCAACTGTTCTGAGTCCCAGTTTCAGTGTCAAATAGTTCTTTATGTGTACATGTCAGCAATGGTATCCAGATGGTGGACACATCGTGGCAATGCAAGATCCATCCTCTCTGGTTTGGTCCTGGGCTGCCTGCAGACATGCACAGCTGCCGACTGCTAGCATGGCAGGGTGTTCAAAAGATCATTTTAAACTCCTCCGTAAAGTTATCAAGAAGTTCTAATTTTTTAATAGAACTATAAAAAGCTTAAATAAATTCCTGAAAACTATATTATCTTGCAACTATTTCACTGCTTTACAAAGAATTACTCACGAAGTAAAGGGTTAAGAACTCTCTTTAGTAGTTCACCCTTAGGTGCTCTGGTTATTATTTCAGTCAGTCTGTAAAACAAAATTGAAATTACCTCTTACTATCTTATATTTAATAATTCATATAGCAATATTTATAGTCATAATACCACATCAATTCACCTGATCTTTAAATATTCTAAAATATAAGAGGAACTAGTTCATTTTGTAGGTAAGAAAATGTAGGGTCATAAAATTAGTTTGAGATTAGTAAACAGCAGACTGGGACCTAAAACCAGGTTTTTTTTAAACAAAATCAATACTTTTCCAACTTAGTTATATTGTTTATCATCAGTGTGCCCATATGATATGAAAGACACATTTGTATATAACAGTTAAATGATGTTGGTGAAGCCTGGAGCTATATCTTAACACCTGAAATGGCTTTACCTAATTAAACATTTAATGAAAACTCAGGATATTGTGGGCAGGCCTCAGAGTAGCAGTGAACTTGCTAGAAATGTAAATTTCTGAGCCCCACACCAGATCTACTGACTCAGATATCTGGTTTATTAAGCCTTCCAGGTGATTCCAATGCATACTAAACTTTGAAAAATACTGTTATAGACTATTGGAATCAAAGCCTTTAGCCAGAAGAGTACAGCTACAATTAGCACCGTATCTTACCCTGCTCCCTTTTCTTAGCTAAATCCTTTATATCCTTTTGTACTCTATGCAAGATATCCACCTATCTTCTCACAGAATATCTGACAAATCTCATTTTACCAAGAAATAATAAACATCTGAAATAAAAAATTTAGACTAAAAAGATACATTTGCTACTCTAAAATAAGGCTTAATTGCTTACATGCACATTTATGCAGTTCAATAAGTCCAAATTTAGTTATTTTATGCAAGTAAATAAAATATTTTCATCCGTTCTTTATATTCCTACACATGACCTATTTTACCTTTTAATACAATATGGAATGAGTTTATAAACAAAACGTGTTACCTTTCCAAGGTAAGCAAAGGTTCACCAGCTCTAGCATGATCAACTGGATAGCGTTCACGAACAGCAAATTTAACTTCATCTGACTCATCAGTTCGAAATCTTAGGATATTTAAAATTAGATACTCATAATCTGTAAGAACAATGTTCCCCTATAATAGAATAAAATATAATTTAATGCTTATCCCATATCATTTTTGAAGCTTAAAAATTGAGAAAGAAAATGTAGGTTCTTAAAAACCTCATCAAGGCTACAGAAATGAAGTTACAAAAAGCATTTGACCTTGATGGCCACCAGCTGAACTTACTGCTATACTTTCACGAGACAGGTCTACAAACACTGTGGCTTATTATGAAAAACAGAACAGATATATATCTATTTCAGAAACCAAGCAATATCACAGATATTGCTGATGCACTCCCAGGCCACTGCAATAAAGTATCACAATAAAGTGAGTTGTAAGGTCTTGCTTTCAAGGTGCAAAAATCCTAACACTGGTGAAGCCAAAGTGTCATAATGCAAGGCACAATAAAACGAGGTACGCTTATATATTTTCACCTGCATTGTGTCTTTTTAAAAATTATTATTAAGCCGAAACCGGTTTGGCTCAGTGGTAGAGCATCGGCCTTTGGACTGAAAGGTCCCGGGTTCGATTCTGGTCAAGGGCATGTACCTTGGCTGCGGGCACATCTCCAGTAGGGGGTGTGCAAGAGGCAGCAGATCGATGTTTCTCTCTCATCGATGTTTCTGACTTGCTATCCCTTCTCTCTTCCTCTCTGTAAAAAAATCAATAAAAAAAAAAGAAAGAAAACAAGTGGTATAAACTTTCTCCTTTAAAAAATTAAATAAATAAATAAATAAAAATTATTATTGATATTTTAAAGAAAGGAAGGGGGGGAGAGACAGATAGACGCACTCAAGTGAGAGTGAAACATTGACCGGTTGCCTCCCAAATGCACCCAAATTGGGATCAAACCCCCAACCTGGTTTGTGCCCTGACCTGAATCGAACCAGCCACCTTTTGATGTCCAGGATGACCCTCCAACCCACTGAGCTATGTCAGCCAAGGTGCCTTGTGTCTTTTAATAGCAGTAGTTATGTGGCAATAAAGACAGTGATACCCATCATCTAAGTAATTCTAATACTTGATAATGTTGCCTAATGTAATAAATCAATAAAACAAAAAACTGTATGCTTAAAGCTACTCACTGCAGTTATTTACAATAAAAAAATAGAAACAACCTAAATGTAAATATTGGGATATACAACATAAGCTGTTAACTTATGAAGACTATGTAAAAAAAAAAAAAAAAAAAGGTAAGCAATTGTTTATACTCTTAGATAAAAAATAGCAAGATAAAAAATTTCTCTATCTTAGAATGTAGGAGGCAAATATAGAGAAAAATGATAATATTTACTAAAGAGTTAGGATTAAAAAGACCTTTTAAATTTTAACACTGCTACATAATCTTTTCAATGAAAAGAAACTAATGAAAATAAAACTGCCCAAAGAATACAACCTTTCAAATTCATTACTGTGAAGACAGGTGTTACTGCATAATTAAAAGAAGCATAATGAAAATAGTCACAAATGCCTCAGCAAATACTTAGAAGTTGGTCACAGAAGATGGTAAAGTAGCCCCAATCTCTTCAGGAATGACAATTTGCAAGATAAATGGCTTCAGTAGATGGGAACACCATTCACTTGGGATAAAGATAACCAGAAGTTGTTACCAGGTGTTAAGAGAGTATACAAACCTATTGCTAAAGAATCTGACTTCAGGGAGAAACCAAGATGGCGGCATAGGTAAACACCTGAACTGCTGCCTTGCATAACAATTTCAAATCTACAACTAAAAGACAAAACGGACATCATCCGGAACCACCTGAAAGCTGGCTGAGTGGAAATCCTACAACTAAAAAAAGAAAAAAGGACACTGAGTGAGACTCAGGAGCTGCGGAGGACAGAGGTGCTGAGAAGCGGGGATGTGCATGCGAGAGGAAAGGCCCGGCTGGCTTCCTCGAACCTGAGGGAAACAGAGGCTCCCACTGCGCTGAAATCCAGCTCTGCCGAGACTCGGGGAAGCCAGACTCATACGGGGAGAAACTGGACCGTCTGGCAGGGGCAAAACCCGAAAGCAGCTTTCTCTCAGAGTGTGTGCAGCCAATCCCGAGGGGCACTGAGGCCCAGGGGCTGCAGAAGACAGAGGTGAGGAGGACAGGGCTCGGGCAGCTAGCTGAGCGGTGGCTGGTTTTCTCATTCCGGAGGGAAACAAAACCTCCTGACTGCTCCATACTCCAGTTCCAGGCAAGACTTTGGGTACCCACACTCATTCAGGGAGAAACTGGAAAGCTAATCCTCACAGCCAATTGGCCTATGTTAAAAAAAAAAAAAAAAAGGTAGACCCAGTGATAACAACAGCAATCTGGGCTTAACTACAAGACTGTGCACACAGCCCACAAAGGGGTGCACCAAGAGTGTCCACCTCAGGTAACTGAGGAGGCTGAGGCACTGGGCCCTATAGGACAACTATCACACAAAGCCACTCAATCAACTCAGGGAAGCAGCTAAAATGCGGAGACAAAGAGGCAGATCACAAATGGAATGGAGGAAAGCAAACAACTGGATACAGAGTTCAAAACCATGGTTATGAGGTTTTTCAAAAATTTTCTAGAAAAGGCCGATAAATTTAGCAAGACCCTCAAGGATATGAAAAAGGACCAACTAGAAATTAAGCATACACTGACCAAAATAAAAAATATTATACAGAGACCTAAAAGCAGACTAGAGGACCGCAAGAATCAAGTCAAAGATTTGAAATACAAAGAAGCAAAAAACACTCAACTGGAAAAGGAAAAAGAAAACAGAATCCAAAAATTTGAAGATAGTGTAAGGAACCTCTGGGACAACTTTAAGTGTACTAACAACAGAATTATGGGGGTGCCAGAAAAAGAGAGAGAGAGCAAGATACTAAAAACCTACTTGAAGAAATAATGACTGAAAACTTCTCCCACCTGGTGAAAGAAATAGACTTACAAGTCCAGGAAGTGCACAGAACCCAAACAAAAGGAATCCAAAGAGGACTGCACCAAGACACATCATAATTAAAATGCCAAGAGCAAAAGACAGAGAGAGAATATTAAAAGCAGCAAGAGAAAATCAAGTAGTTACCTATAAGGGAGCACCCATACGACTGTCAGGGGATTTCTCAATAGAAACTATGCAGGCTGGATGGGAATGGCATTCAAAGTGATGAATAGCAAGAACCTACAACCAAGATTACTCCACCCAGCAAAGCTATCATTCAGAATTGAAGGTCAGATAAAAAGTTTCACAGATAAGAAAAAGCTAAAGAAGTTCATCACCTCCAAACCAGTATTATATGAAACTAGGGGCCTGGTGCATGAAATTCGTGCACTGGGGGTGGGTGGTCCCCCAACCCAATCTGCCCCCTCTCACATACTGGAAGCCCTCAGGGGATGTCCAACTAATGGCTCACCCCCAGCCAGTCCGAGGCCTAAAGCTTCTGGCAAGGCTTTAGGCCTTGGGCAACCAGCCATCGCCCTGTTCAGCTCAGCCCCGGTTGCCTGTGACCACCCGGCCCCGGGGGCTGGGCGCTCCCTGCCACCGCCACCACCACCACCACCACCGCTGCTGCTGCTGCCGCTTCCCCTCACAGCGCCCAGGGTCTGGGTGCTCACGGCCCCTGCAGTTACATCTCCACCCCCGGGCCCAGCACTCATGCCACTTGGCCCCGCCTCCACTCCTGATTGGCTGGTAGCATAGCCAATCAGGAGCGAAGGTATGGTCAAATTTGCATGTTTCTCTTTTATTATATAGGATTATATATGATGCTGAAAGGTATTCCTTAAGAAGAGGAAGAAGAAAAAGATAAAGATAAAAACTATGAACAAGAAATATATATCTGTCAGCAAGTGAATCTAAAAATGAAGTCCATAAAAATCTGATGAACAGAATAAACTGGTGAATATAATAGAATCAGGGGTATAGAAAGGGAGTGGACTAACAATTTTGGGGGGGAAAGGGGTTTGGGAGATGTAGGAAGAGACTGGACATAAACTGTACACCTACGGATGAGGGCAGTGGGGGTGGGGGGAGGTAAGGGCAGAGGGTGAGGAGGGAACTGGGTAGAGGGTAGCTATGGGGGATAGAAGAGGAACAATTGTAAAAATCTGAAAGAAAAAAAAAGAATCTGACTTCAAAACAACCATGCATTTAAAGTTTTAAACATTTATTTAACTTAAAGAACAAAAATTAACTGGAAAAGAGAAGCAGAGGGCTGGGATACAACTCCATACAGTGCCTTGTTCAGGAAGATGTGACTTGAAAACATACCTGGCTATAGAGTCTGGCACTTAGAAGGTGTGCACAATAAATGTCTACTGAATCAAATTGTGTAGTTATCCAGAACACCTGGGAGATTCCGGGAAGGCAGTTACTTCCCTGAAAGGGCTTTCCTTAAACCAACGTATCCCAAAAGTATTCTGTAAGATGGCTCTCACTACTCCCATTAAAGAAAAAAATTATGTGAATAAGTGAGCTTTGGAAATTCTATATAACATCCTTCTCCAGGAATTGTACATATCACATTATCATATTAAAGAAATTGATAAGTCCTAGAGTTATATTTTTACCATATTCTCAAAGTACCTCAAATTTTTATGACTATGGGACTCATTTTTCTAGGCACACCTATTATGCTATGGAAGTAGTATCCAAGGGACATATTTTGGAAAAATACTATGCTTGACTCTGATGTACATAATAAAGTACTTTCTGATCTTAACTTATGTTCTCCAGAGACTCTCCTAATGGAGCTGATCACAAATTAGTAAACTGGTCCTAGCTAGTTTGGCTCAATAGACAGAGCCAAAGGGTCCGGGTTTGATTCCAGTTAAGGGCATGCCCTCGGTTGGAGGCTCAATCCCTAGCCCTGGCCAAGACATGTGTGGGAGGCAATCAATCAATGTGTCTTTCTCACACTGATGTTTCTCTCTCTCCCCCTTCCTTCCACTCTCTCTAAAAATCAATGAAAAAAATACCTTCCGGTGAGAATTAACAAAACAAAACAAAAAAGTGAAAAAATTAATAAACTGACTTTCTTAAATGACTTTGAGTAACAATAGCTCTTTATCCAAAGCCCGGTCAATTTTACATCAAAATCTTTGACATGAAACTTTGAAGATTAAACCCTGGTAAAGACAGAGGAAAGAGTAATCCTTAGGATATATTCTAAGCATCAACCAACCTACCTCTCTTGGTATCACTGACTATGAACATTCCCAAGCACGTAACTCTCATATATAAATCCTTAATATCTATTCCAAACTCATTACTAACTGTACCTCTGGAACCTATACTGTATGCATGCCAATTGCTCAGAAAGTTCAAAATAGAAAGATCCTAAATGCAATGGGGTACCTTGAATTCGATCCTGGAACAGAAAAAGGTCCTGAGTAGAAAAACTGGTGAAATCCAAATAGAGTCTATAGTGTAATTAATAGTAATGTACCAATGTTAATTTCTTAGTTTTGACAAATGTACCACAGTTATATACTAGTAAGATTTTAACATTAAGAAAAACTAGGCAAAGGATATATAGGAACTATTATTTTTGCGACTTTTCTGTAAGTCTATAATTCTTATAAGATAAAAGGTTTAGATTTTTAAAATAATAAAGATTACACAAATTCATTCATACTATTGAAATAATTTTTAGGTATTAATGTGCTAAGTTTAAGTTGAAATAGGAAAAAAACCCGGAGAGGCCCGTATATGATATATAAGCCTAATCCAATTGCAAACATAGTAGTCCCCCTTATCCACAGGGGATAAGTTCCAAGACCCTCTGTGGATGCCTGAAACTTTGTATTCTACATTTACTGTCTTCCTCACCCCCAAACATATACCTTTACACTTAAAGTAGGGTGGGGAACCTTTTTTCTGTCAAGGACCATTTGGATATTTATCATTTGAGGGCCATACAAAATCATCAACTTAAAAATTTGTCTGCTATATTTGGCCAACATTCAATTAACTCACCCCTAATGCCTTGGCAGCGCCAGACCAAATGATTTTGTGGGCCAGGCCAGGGTCTGCGGGGCTGGACGTTCCCTACCCCTGATTAAAGACCTCTCTTTGGCATATTTGAATTGTCAGCATCACCACTATTATGCTTTAGGGCCATTAGTAAGTAAAATATGGTACTTGAACGCAAGCACTGAGATACAGGACAATCTGATAACAGCGATGGTTACATATACAGCATGAATACTTGGAATAAAGCAATGATTCACACAGGCAGGGAGATGCCAAAATGGGAAGGCACACAAGATTTCATCATGCTACTCAGAATGGTATGCATTTTAAAACTTATGAATTATTACTAGAACTTTCCATTTAATATTTTTTTACCATGGTTGACCAGGGGTAACTGAAACCAAGGAATGCAAAACTGCAGATAAGGGATAACAACTGTATTGACCTAAACCTAAGGCATGCCTGCAATTAGTTAAATTCTAGAAATTTTAACCCTCAAATGAAAATTTTTTTATTTCCTTTGTTTGGGGAAGTGGGGGGCAAGGCAGAGAAAGGGGACCATAAATAGGACACTAGACATGTTACATTAGTTATTTGAGCTAGGAGTAGTTAAACCTCCCATTTAAAAAAAAGTAAGTGCTTATTTAAAAATATTTTAAAATTGATTATGGAGAGAAGGAAGGGAGAGGGAGAGAGAGAAACAATAATAGGCTGCCTCCTGCATGTCCCCTACTGGGAATCAAATCCACAACCTGGGCATGTGCCCTGGCTGACCCAGTGTCCACTAGGTATAGGGAACGCCTAGCCAACTAAGCCATACCAGCCAGGGCAAAACCTTCAATTTTAATTCTATGTAATTCTCTATATACTGAGAATATATTCACGTACTATTACTAGATAATCCCAACCACTGTCCTACTGAGAAATAGAAAAACTGAATAAAATACACAAAGCATGCCTTTTAAGAAAGAAAAAAAAAAAGCTAACTGGGCAGTAAACATTTACAGGACCAAAATCTAGGAGAAGATAACTCAGAAAGGTGAGCCCCACCCTTGGGGCTATTTTTCCCCTAGGACCATTTGTCTAAATTCTGATAGACTCACAGGACAGGTAAGGGGAATACAAATTGGAGTTTAGGGCCCCAGTGAAAAGTTTGGGGGGAGGGGGAGGATGGTGGTGAAGGGGAGTGAGCTATGAGTAGTGAACTCAAAAGTATACACCCCATAAGAAGGAAATATATCAGCTTTCCTAGGGTCAACTTCTAATTCAATTCAATTCCTAACTGATGTAAGGTAATCTGGGATTATGTGTGCCCGTTAGCTACCTGTCAAAAGCAAACAAATATCATCTTTAAATGAAGACATCTTTTAGGTCTCACAGTATAGTTTTCCTACTCAATGCCTGCACACAACAGAATAACCAACCATGTCAAGAAACAAAGACAATGTAATTTAAATCAAAGGAACAATAGACCTTAAAAAGAGATACTCAAAACTCATAGCTACAGACAACAAAACGGTGGTTACCAAAGGGGAAAAAGGGTTGAGAGAGGGCAAAGTGGGTAAAGGAGGTCAAATATATGGAAGAAAACTAGACTTTGGCTGGGGAGCACGCAAAGACTTGAATGGTACAAATGTTGAATTATAATCTTGTACACCTGAAAATTAATACTAGGAGCCCAGTGCACAATTCAAAATTGTGTGGCATCGCCCACCCTCGAGTCACTGGTCCAGCCCCGCCTCCCTCTGCAGCCTTAAAGCAGCCGTGGCTGCTGCTGATCAGGCCCTTCCCCAATGCAGGCACGCAGAGCGTCCTGGCGTCCTGCCTGTACAGCCTCCTCCTGTCCAGTCAGCCCAGTACAGTGTCCTGGTTAATTAATCTATTTCTCTATTATAGGTACACTAGAGGCCCGATGCATGAAATTCATGCATGGCGGCGGGGGGGGGGGGGGGGGGGAGAGGAGTGTCCCTCAGCCAAACCTGCACCCTCTCCAATCTGGGACCCCTCCAGGGATGTCCGACTGCCCGTTTAGGCCTGATCCCCGTAGGATGAGGCCTAAATGGGCAGTCGGACATCCTTCTCACAATCCAGGACTGCTGGCTCCAAACTGCTCACCTGCCTTCCTGAGTGCCCCTACCTGCTTCTGCCTGCCAGTCTGATTACCCCCTAACCACTCCCCTGCCAGCCTGATCAATGTCTAACTGCTCCCCTGCCAGCCTGTTTGCCCCCAACTTCTCTCCTCTGCCGGCCTGGTCACTCCTAACTGCCCTCCCCTGCTGGCCTGATTGCCCACAATGCCCTCCCTTGTAGGCTTGGTCCCTCCCAAATGCCCTCCCCTGCTGGCCATCTTGTGGTGGCCATCTTGTGTCCACATGGGGGCAGCCATCTTGTGTTTTGGAGTGATGGTCAATATGCATATTACTCTTTTATTAGATAGGATAAAGGCCTGGTGCATGGGTGGGGGCCAGCTGGTTTGCCTAAATGTTGTCCCGGATCAGGGTGGGGATTCTCTTGTGGGCTGGGCGAGAGGCCTATGATTTGCAGGCTAGCCACGCCCCCCTGCGACCCAAGTGGAGGCCCTGGTATCTGGGATTTATCTTCTATAATTGAAACTTTGTAGTCTAGAGCGGAGCCAAGCCTTCTGCTCCTCCATGGTGGCAGCCATTTCTGTTGGAATTTATTTATTTTGTATAATTGAAACTTTGTAGACTTAAGCAGAGGCCTGGGCACGCCAGAGTGTACAGAAAGCTTGGCTTCCTCCATCGCTGGGGAAACCCAAGCCTCCCTCCTGCTCTGTCCATGGCTGTAGCCATCTTGGTCTGGGTTAATTTGCATCCTCACTCCTGACTGGCTAGTGGGAGTGGCTTGTGGGTATAGTGGAGTGGTGGTTAATTTGCATACCACTCCTTTATTCGATAGGATATATCTATCTATATAAAACCCTAATATGCAAATAGACCAAACAATGAAACAACTGGTCACTATGACATGCACTGACCACCAGGCGGTATGAACAGAACATGGCAGGCGTCGGCTACAGCAGGATGGTGGAGCAGGTGAGCAGGAGCAACAAACTGAAGTGAGCCTCTGGTGGTTACTGAAAATTCTTTGCTCTTGTGTGTGGTGGTCCTGCCCAGAACTCACACTTGCTGCTGGCGCTGACCCCGCTCCCACCCAATGCTGGCACCTGGCACCAGCCTCTATCACTGAGTGGCATCAGTGGGTGTGAGCGGTGGCTGCTGGCCCTGATCACACCTCAGGGTTTCTCCACCTCCCGCTTCTGAGGGGCAATTGGGACAGCAGCAGTCACTGCTTGCACCTGTTCACAGCAACTGCCCCAACTGCTCTACGCTGTCAGTGGATGCAAGCGGGGCCAACACTTTCAGTGCTTGGTAGCGGTGCGGGAGTGGGACTGCAGGCAGATGGGATCAGGGGCCATGGTGGGAGGGGCCAGGCGAAGGTGTGGAGGATAGGCTGAGACACCCCCCCCATCCCCGTGCCCAACACAGCCTCACAGCCCACAGATTCGTGCACTGGGCCACTAAATAAATATATATATATATCCTATCTAAAAAAAAGAGTAATATGCAAATTTGACCATACCTTTGCCACACCCACAAGCCATACCCACCAGCCAATCAGGAGCAGATTATGCAAATAAATCCCAACCAAGATGGCTGCAATGGCAGGCTCTTGAGAGCAGGAGGAAGGCTTGGGTTTCCCTGGCAACAGAGGAAGCTAAGCTTTCACCTGCCATGGGCCTAGGCCTCCACTCAATGTTACAACGTTTCAATTATAAAAGATACAGAAATGGCAACAGCCACTGAGCTAGAGAGAACAGAGGCTTGGGCTTCCCTGGCAACAGAAGAAGCCAAGCTTTCAGCCTGCCATTGCCAGCCTAAGCCTCCACTCTAGGCTACAAAGTTTCAAACAGAAATGGTTGCCACCCTGGAGCGAGCAGAAGGCTTGGCTCTGCTCCAGGCTACAAAGTTTCAATTGTAGACATAGATTAATCCCAGATACCAGGGTCTCCGCTTGGGTCGCTGAGGGGGCATGGCCAGCCTGAAAACCTCCACAGGCTCCTCACCCAGACCGCCCCTCACCTCAAGAGAACCCCCACCATGATCTGGGACACTCTTCAGGGCAAACCAGCTGGCCCCCACCCATGCACCAGGCCTCTATCCTATGTAATAAAAGAGTAATACGCAGATTGACCATCACTCCAATACACAAGAGGGCTGTCCCCATGTGGTCAAAGATCCTGCCCCCATGTGGACACAAGATGGCCACCGCAAGATGGCCAGCAGGGGAGGGCCGTTGGGAGTTTCCCGGCCCTGTAAGGGAGGGCAGTTGTGGGCAATCAGGCCAGCAGGGGAGGGCAGTTGGGAGGGACCAGGCCAGCAAGGGAGGGCAGTTGTGGGCGATCAGGCCAGCAGGGGAGGGCAATTCGGAGTGACCAGGCCGGCAGAGGAGGGAAGTTGGGGGCAAACAGGCTGGCAGGGGAGCAGTTAGACATCGATCAGGCTAACAGGGGAGTGGTTAGGGGGTAATCAGACTGGCAGGTAGAAGCGGTTAGGGGCAATCAGGGAGGCAGGCAGCTGAGCAGTTTGGAGCCAGCAGTCCTGGATTGTGAGAAGGATGTCCGATTGCCTGTTTAGGCCCGATCGGGATCGGGCCTAAACGGGCAGTCAGACATCCCTCGAGGGGTCCCAGATTGGAGAGGGTGCAGGCTGGGCTAAGGGACATCCCCTGCCCTGCATGCACAAATTTTGTGCACTGGGCTTCTAGTGTGTGTGTGTGCGTGTGTGTGTGTGTGTGTGTGTATACATATATACATATATATATCAACATTACACAATAAACTTAAGAAAACAGTCCTTTAGAGGTGTCAGATAATAGAGCAATTCCGAATGATGCCAAATGATTCATTCTTGTCTGATAGCAATAAATTAGTGAATTGGAAGACAAGTCAAAAGAAAATATGGCTGAATTTCCCAAAACTGATGAAAAATACCAAGTCACAGATTCTAGAAGCAACATGAACTCCAGTAAGACAATTACAAAGAAAAATTCAACTAGGCACATCACAGCAAACTACTGAAAATCAAAACCAAAAAATTTTAAGGCATCCAGATAAAAGAGCTAGATAACCTTCAAAGCAACAGTATAATTGACACTGATTTCAATAAAAACGATGGCTGCCAGAAGACAATGTACTATTTTTGTAACTGTCAAAAATTTATTCCATTAATGGCAAAACTGTTCTAAGAGAAATGTCTCATTTGCTTATGACAAATTGATAGAAGTGAAATTCCTGGGTCAAAGATTATGCACACAAACATTAAAGATCATGTTATATACTTTCAAATAATCTCCTGAAAGTGTTCTTATCTGCTTTTGTTCCTCTATATTTGTGCTAATACTAGTTATTGTCAAATTTTCTAATTGCTTATATACATACTAGACTGAGGCCTGGTGCATGAAATTCATGCACTGGATGGGGGTGGGGTGGAGCGGGGCTCCCTCAGCCCAGCCTGTGCCCTCTTGCAGTCTGGGACCCCTCAAGGAATGTCCAACTGACCCCTCCGGGGAGTGGGCCTAAGCTGTCAGTTGGACACCCTTAGTGCTGCCAAGGAGGAGAGGCTCCTGCCGCCACTGCCGCACTCAGCCATCAGCGCGGCTTGTGGCTGAGCAGAGCTTCCCTTGTGGGAGCACAATGACCACTAGAGGGCAGCTCCTGCCTTGAGTGTCTGCTCCCTGGTGGTCAGTGTCCATGTTAGGGACAATTTGCATATTACTCTTTATCATATAGGATTGGCTGAGAAAAAAAGAAGTACGAGGGAGAAAAATACCTTGTTTTTTATATTACAGTAATTAACGAATTTAGGCATGTACTTATGCTTTTTAAACTATTGGTATTTATTCTTTTTTGAACTGTCTAATCAAGCACTTGCCTTTTTCCACTTAAGTGCTTTATGAAACATGCATACATAGAGTTATGCACATCTTTTTATGGCACAGGTTAAAATATCTTCCCACAGCTCTATCAATGGATAGAGCATTAGCCTCAGACTGAAGGGTCCCAGGTTTGATTCTAGTCAAAGGCACGTGACCGGGTTGCAGACTCAATTCTCAGTAGGTGGTGTGCAGGGGACAGCTAATCAGTGATTCTCTCTCATCATTGAAGTTTCTCTCTCTCCCTCCCCCTTTCTCTCTGAAATCAATAAAAATATATTAAAAAATATATGTCCAGTTTTTCATCTTCCAATACAGTTCAGTGTTTTCTGCCTTATGCAGTTCTAGAATTGAGCAGTCCTATTAGTATTTGTTTCCAGCATTAGGTTTAAAAGTATTTTTTCATCCCAAATTCACCAATGTTAATCCATATTTTTACATAGTATTTCTATGGCTTCACCTTTTACATTGAAAAAAATGTTTTTAAATCAAGTGTGGTTTGGGTGAATGATGTCTGCACTCCTTCCAAGTGGTTATCAGCACTTTTCTGAATACTTTGTTGATACATTCTACACAACAAATCTGCTACACAGCATGAGAACATGAACTCTGTGATTCCTTGTTAACATATGTATAGCATTTAAGAACAAAAGTTTGTTCAAAGTTATACAAAGCTGTGGAATTACTCATGTTGCTCCTCTAGGCATTAACAGAGAAAGCTTGCTGAAGTTTGGGACTCTGAATAGTAATCTCTATGAATAATGCAACCTTACCTTGACATGGAATATATATACTTTTTAAAAAAATATATTTTTATTGATTTCAGAGAGGGAAGAGAGAGAGAAACATCAATGATGAGAGAGCCCACAACCGAAGCATGGGCCCTGGCCGGGACTTAAACTGTGGCCTCCTGCCTCACAGGTCAACACTGATTCACGGAGCCCCACCGGCCGGGTGGGACATGTGTGCTTCTAAGAAAGGCTGTGTGTATAATTATTCTTAGAAGATGGCTTGTTTACTAGCTCCATGAAATGTTAGTTTTGGGGAGCAGAGAAGGGAGTAGTTATGATAGGGTTCTTTGGCCTGTGGAAAGCCCTACAAGGTACTCACTTGATCACCTGTCATTTCCAGTTTTCTGAAACATAAAATTGTACCATGTATTTTTATTGCTTCTAACCCACTTCTCAATAATTTCTGTCTTCTGAAATGGACTCTCAGTTTTTGTGGGTTAACAATGTGTCTACTGACTTTTTTTCATGAGCAATTAGTCTTCCTTTCTGGTTGTTTTCTCTTTGTTTTCGGTGTTCTCTGGTTTCATTAAACTGGGTCTAATATTTCTATTCAGAGCCCCTATTTGCACTTTTATAAATATATTTTTATTGATTTCAGAAAGAAGAAGAGGGAGAGAAACATCAGTGATGAGAGAATTAGTAATCGGCTGTCTCCAGCATGCCCCACGCTGGGAATGGAATCCAAAACCCACGCATATGCCCTGACTAGAAATTGAACCCTAACCTCTTAATTCATGGGTGAACACTCAACCATTGAGCCAGACTATTTGCATTTTTTGCTCACCACTCCATAGGAGCACGATAAAGGTCCTCCTTAAATTAGACTAATTTTCCTGAAGTTAGTTAGGTTTATGAAAATTAAAGAAAACAATATTCTTGATATTATTTCCTGTCATTCTAAAGAGTTGAAAATATTAACATCATACAAAAGAAACATAAGCATGGTTAGGTCTTATGTTTCATCTCCAGTCACAGCCCTGACAATTGGGTTTTCTCTTTTTTGGTAATGAAAGTACCTACCTTAAGCTTTGCTTATAGAGGCATCTACTTCAAAAAAGCATCCACTTCAAAGATGGCTACACTGCCAGACACATGACTAAGTCAAGAGCTAGGTCACCTTCCCTCACTGAGAATCCTTTGTTTTAGAGACCTTGGTTGATTTTAATAACCGACCATTGGACCACTTGTTTTTTCTCTTCCTACATTTAAATTCCTCTTCTTATATATTTAAATTTTTGATGCATATAGAATTTATTTTGCTGCAAGTGGCTCATAAAATAGTTCCAAGACAGAATCTGGTGATCAATGGAATAAGTGAGAGGCAAGAAGCAAGAATGGTGAACACATCAGTATTCTTCCTCTTCTGACAGATGACACTATAAAAACATGGCAATGTCCCTGAGTCTCACTGCAGTCTTATTTATGACACAACTACCTATTTTCTGGTTGCACCATAGTAGTCCTGAAATGTAACAGATGATGTCCTCAATTCTCAGATCTTCATCTCCTATATTCATAATGCCATTTTAAATGGCTGAGATCTGCCTAAATTCTAATCTCCAGATTAAATGAAGGTTATTAACTGGAAAACTATTTAATTTGTTTGGCACTTATTATCCTAATCTATTTATATAAAAACCCTGGGTGCAACACCACCATGGCAGAAGTTCAACCAACCAGAAGGAAGTCAGTCCTGCAAGAGTCGCCTTGGCAACGGCTGCGCCCTCCCTGACCTGTTCCGGCCAAGGGCAAGGTTTGAGGCAGGAACCGGCCCTCAGGAGCGTGGAGGCACTGGGTCCTGGGTTGCCTTGGCAATAGCTGCGCCCTCCCCAAGCTGTTTCCCTTGAGGCCTGAGAGAAGAACCCACCCTTGGAGAGCCAGAAGCGCCCAGTGGCTGGCAGTCAGTCAGTCCTGGGTTGCCTAGGCGGAGGCCACTGCATGGTAGAACTCTGGGTCTGGCCCAACAGGGGGCGTGGCCGGCCTTCAAACCAGACCCTGACAGTAGGGAGGAGGGAGCCCCATTCCTCACAGAATCTGCTGTTGGATAGCTTGCTGTCAGTGGCCTGCCAGCCAGGAACCCCATTCACCTGCACCCTAGACCCTGACAGGAAGGAGGGAGTCCCATTCCTCACGGAATGGACAGGGGTCAGGGGCCTACCAACTAGGAATCCGATTCACTTGCATATCTGTATGTGCCGTTCCAGCATGGCCAAGGGTGATCCTGAGTGGGGGTGGTGAAAGGCTTAGCAAAGACAGACAAGAGAATAAAAGCTGGGTCTCGATGGGACATTGCTTCTCTGAGAGACAGCGACCATGTCCACAAGCTCAAGTCCACAACCACAGCTGTTGGCTATAATTGTGTTGCGAGGACCCTGCCCTCCAAGCTGGGACTGGCACGTGGCAACGAGAGGACCGTGCCCTCTCATCAGTCCAAGGCTTGAACCTGCCCAAACACTGTAGCTGCTCCCTCACATCTGTATGAAGTTTCAATACATTATATTAGAGGTCGTGGTGGTGCTGTTTTACCCACAGTGCCTACAGGAATTGCCGCAAATTTACATCTCAGTGAAAGAACCTTTCATGCCCAATATACTGTAAATTATCAATTCCATTAAATGAAACTTCAATTTCTAGACTCAAAATAAACAGTGAAGTTGCTAAAACTATTAAAAAGGTCCAACTTCTCATTGATGAATGCACCATAGCATCCAGTCATGCTATAAACGCCATAGATTACTAAGAGAATTATTAATTTCAATGTTGTATTTGGTGGGAAAGTTCTCCTTCTCAGAGGGGATTTTCGACGATGTCTCAGTATTGTACTGCATGCTATGCAATCAGCCATAGTACAGACGAGTTTAAAGTACTGTACTGTTTGGGGACGTTTCAGAAAGTTGTCTCTTACAACAGATATGAGATCAGAGAATTCTGCTTATAGTGAGTGGTTAGTAAAACTTGGAGATGGCAAACTTGATAGCAGTTTTCATTTAGGAATGGATATTATTGAAATCCCCTGTGAAATGATTTGTAATGGATCTATTATTGAAGCTATCTTTGGAAATAGTATATCTATAGATAATATTTAAAATATATCTAAACGTGGGATTCTTTGTCCAAAAAAATGAGCACGTTCAAAAAATAAATGAAGAAATTTTGAATAAACTCGAGATTTTCCTACATATTTGAGTGACGATTTCATTGACTCAATAGATGATGCTGAAAAGGAAAATTTTCCCAACAAATTTCTTACTAGTATTACTCCTTCAGGAATGCCGTGTCATAAATTAAAATTGAAAGTGGGTGCTACTGAGAAATCTTAATAGTAAATGAGGTCTTTGTAATGGTACCAGATTTATTATCAAAAGATTACGACCTAACATTATAAAAGCTGAAATATTAACAGGATCTGCAGAGGGAGAGACTGTTCTGATTTCAAGAATTGATTTGTCCCCATCTGACACTGGTCTCCCATTTAAATTGATTCGACGACAGTTTCCTATGATGCCAGTATTTGTGATGACTATTAATAAATCACAAGGACAAACTCTAGACATCTAGAGTAGGAATATTCCTACCTGAACCCATTTTTGCACATGGTCAGTTATAAGTTGCTTTCTCTCAAGTTCGAAGATGTGACGTTAAAGTTGTAAATACTTCATCCCAAGGAAAATTAGTCAAGCACTCTGAGAGTGTTTTCACTTTTAATGTGGTGTACAGGGAGATATTAGAATAAGTTTAATCACTTTATCAGTCATTGCTTGCATCACTGTTGTTTTTATTGTTTTCATATCATGTTTTTGTTTTTATATCATGCCTCTGTTGTTATATCCTTTTGTTACTGTTTATTAATAAATTTATATTTTATTTTCATATACATTTTACTAATTTCCTTTCATCTCTCACACTTCTATTATAGAGAAAGGGCAAATAGCAATACTTAAACATTTCTTCTAATTAATTCCCTCTTAATGTGCATGAATTTCATGCACCTGGCCACTAGTGTTATCAATAACAGCCTTGATACAGAAAAAATGTTTCCTGCCCATGTTTTACAGCACTATTACATGAATAATTAACAATATAATGATGAATTCTCCCTCACCCCATGCCCCAAATTTAACTTACCCTATCATAGAGCTCAATGATTAAGTGATATGCAGCTTCATCACTTCCAAATTGAAAATCTACAATTCTATCCACACCAAGCTGTTTTGCACTGACTAATCTCCGACTCTTCAAATGTTTTCGACACTAGTAAGAAACAGAAGAAAAATGCATTTATGTAAAGTTAATTCGTAATCATTTGGTATTGGATTATGTTTTTTCTTTTCATTGGCATCAGGAATAATATTTTTTAAATTTGCAAATAAAACGATATAAAATAAAAGCTTGCAGGTTATAAGAGGAAAAATATTTTGGTTCAGATAATTCTAAATGCTAACTCTGAAATGGTATTTTATAATCAATTTTTAAGTAATGATAAGCCCATAGTGAAATTTACTTGTTGCTTTATATCACAGCTAAATCCCTTGTCCTCACTCTGATGACCTCACTAAAAGCCATAATCTTTTTTGTTTTTAAAGAGAGGAAGAGGGGGAGAGAGAGAGACACAAACATTGATGTGAGAGAGGCACATTGATTGGCTGCTTCCTGCATTCACCCGACCACAATTGAACCTGCAACCTAGGTATATTCTCTTGACCAGAATCAATCCCTGGACCCTTCAATCCTTGGGTAGACACTCTATCCACTGAGCCAAACCAGCTAGGGCAATAACCTTTTTTTTTTTTTTTTAAAGTCTCTTTCTACTCCAACCTTTTAAGTATCCCAAATTCCCTTTTGTGTGTTTGTGTTCAAAACTAATTGTTTCCATTAATCTTCCACGTCAAATACAAATTCTAAACCATGAGCTTAGTAGTATTGTGGAAATTAGTCCTCCAAATTATATCCAATTATCCTCTATTGCCACAAACTTTATTGATATAACCTAAGTAGAATTTTCTGGTAGTATCTCCAAACTTTTGATCAACCTAGCTGAAATCCAAATATAATAACTTCCATTCATTATCAAATCTCATTCCTCACATTCCTAGTCATAAAGTTATTGTTCTTATTAGCAATTAGAATAAAATTAGCATGTTAAACCCGAATACAAATTACTTGGTAAATACGTTTTATTTTAGATTACTTGCACCATTATTCAGTACAGATATTTAGGTACTAGGGGCCGATACACAAAATCTGTGCAAGAGTAGTCCTTCGCAGCCGCAGCAACATCCAGAAGGTTGTCCGGACAGTCATTCCGTTGTTCGTCCATTCAGCCAATTTACAAATTACACTTTCATTATTATAGATTATAGATGGCATGGGACAGAAACAAGACTACTCTGTAGTCTCTAAAAAAAAATAATCTTACAGAAGTATCTAATAGTTGAATTTGAAAGATCCTTTAATGTAAATCAGTAAGAAAAACTGCTTTTCTTCAAACACTCAGATTCAACATAAATTTTACAGCAGTTAATCTAAAACACCTTTAAAAAAAAAAGAAATAGAGTCATTCTCAGAATGAATGTCTACTTTTTCACAACTAAGATAATCTCCTTCAGACCTTATTGTTCAAGTTGACTAAAATTTTCATTTTGTATACTTATATATTCAAGTGGATATAAGAATTTTCCAACTTTATAGAATAAACAACTTCCCCCTCCTAAATTCAACAGTTCTGATTTAAAAGTAACCTATATGGATTTTTATTTAAACAATGACCTATATATAGGGCTATCTTTAAATTCCCAGGGGAAAATCACAATCAAGCCTTCTAGAGTCCCCCAGTAATCTTCTTATTCAAGAAATGTAGAGTTAGCCTGGCAGGTTTTGCTCAGAGGTTAGTGTACTGGCCCTCATCTTGAAAGGTCTCATATTCAATTCCCAGTCAAGGGCCTGTACCTTGATTGCAGGTCTGATGCCCAGTCCTGGTCAAGGTAGATGCAGGAGGCAACTAATAAAAGGCTAATATACAAACTGTCCCCTCTCCCAGGAGTTTGACAAGCAGGCAGGCTGGCCAACCACCCATGCCCCCTCCCCCTGGCAAGGTTGGCCAGACTCCACCCACGCACAAATTCATGCACCAGGCCTCTAATATATATATTGAGTGGCCAGATTATTGTGTTCAGAGATTATAATAATCTGGCCACTCAGTATATATCTGTGTGTGTGTGTGTGTGTGTGTGTGTATCACACTCCCTCTCTCTCTCTCTAAAGATCAATGGGAAAAATATCCTCAGGTGAGGACTAAATTTTAAAATAAAAGCAGAGTTAAAATGAACATAAAAGGCATTCTTGTGAGAAACAAAATTGGCACCATGGAATGGTGAAAAAGGGAAGATTATTTATCATGAGTATGTGTGGACATAGAGTACATATTATAAAACCTATTTTGTTTGCTTATTTCATTAGCAGCATGGTGAAAACAATCTTTCACCCACTGAGCTATAGCTGGCATCCCCAAATGTGAGAACCAGAGACAAATACTGTGATTTATCACATACTACACATGGCCCTGCCTGTATCATACAACAGTAACAACTCTTTAAATTATTTATAAAGTGCTTAACATTGTCTGCTCCATTAGAGGGAATCTTTCTATACATTTAGCTTGACATGTACACCTAACTAAAAAATTCTAAGTTTTTTTTTTAAAAGTGTTTGACGCCCCACTGATATGATAGCCTAATTTGGGAATGTTTACACAATCATATCCTATTGCTTGTTACATCATCTGCAAAACTAAATGTTCTTCATATCCACTGAGTTGTTAACTTAAATGAAATATGCATTACCCATCTACTTTTAAAAGTGCTACACAAACATAAAGTGGCATTACCAGTAAAGATAATCTCCAAAATAACCATTTTGGATTATTATTAAATAAACTTTTAAGAATTTGATAATTTTATGACAGCCCTTGTGATCTGTGAAGCACTTACCTAACTTGCAATCCAAAACAGATTCTAAGTTGCTGGGGATAAGACTCTTCTCTGTAAAGCCTCTAATGAAATAACACAATGCCAAAACAAATAAATTTCTGAAGGAAAGTGAGGAGGAGAGGAAGAAGGATATTAATACATATGGATTCCTAATATGTATAAGGCATTGTGTTAGATGCTTTACATGTTACTTCAATTAATCCTCACCAATAATCCCATGAGAGAGGAATTGTACATATTTCACATTCAAAGAAACTAAGTTCCACGAGGTTAAATAACTTCTCCAAGTTATAAAATGAGTTAGGTATATCCTAATCCAAAGCCTTTCCTCTGTAGCACATGACATAACAGTATCTGTGTTATGTCAATAAGCAAGTGAGTAACATGTCCACAATACAGAATCTCAGTTTTAATAGTACAAAGAAAAGCAAGGAGAGAAGTAAAAAGTAAAAAGATATAATAACTGTAAACATACTAATGTCACTGAGTTTTCCAACAAAATACAGATTGATAGCTCAAAAGAGAGCTATGGAAGATAAGATTAGGAAAAGGAGGGTGGGGAAAGTGAGGAACGGATCATAGAAAGCCAAGAATGCTAGGATATGGGATATTCAAAAACTAGGGAATCCTAAAACGTCAGATAACAAATGAAAATGATGCTTTAGAAAAAATTAATGTTGATCTAATACAGAATTGTTTTGATACACAAAGTGGATTTATAATTAAGGACGACAAGGCTGAACATTATAAAAAGCTTGGCACAATTGAGTGTGAAGGGTAATGAGGAGAAGTCAATAAATATCTACTTTATTCATTCCAGTATCCATCAACTACTCTTATCTTTAGCTCTTCTTTAAAACTTCAACTGCTAGTGATCAACCTCAGGGCCTAAAATTTACTTTCAAGTATAAGTTAAAATTTACCTTCATGGCAAAACTAGACGGCATCATATTCTTAGGCCACTCAAATTCTGTTGTGTGAATTCGTATGCCAGATTCAAGTAAAAGCGTCGCTTTAAAGTCTGGTCTGTAGAAGGAAAAAGTCGATTTTTTTCTTTCTTTCAAATATTTTTTTATTTTATTGTTTAAAGTATTACAAATAGTAGTACATGTTTCCTTCCCCCACCTCCCCTACCCCCCAGCACATGTCCTCATCTCCCCCCCCCCCCCCCAGTGTCTTACATCCATTGGTTATGCTTATATGCATGCATACAAGTCCTTCGATTTTTTTCTTTAGGGCATTTGCCAATGCTAACTCAGTGAAACGGACTAAATGTGCAATTTTAAAAAAATCTCTCATTTAATTACAAAAGATAAAACAAGTCTTACTTTTGAAGACGAATAAGATATGTCTTATTATCCACATCATAAACATTGTTTACTCGCATTCCTAGCAAGCTGCAAAGAGAAAGGAAACATGTAACAAATTACACTACCATCTGAAACAAAAGCCTTCACACAATTTAATGCTGCAGGCAGAAGCAGAGCCTACGAAAGAGGGGGACTTAAGGATCTTCGACTCTAAAGGTACACAGTCAACTAAGGAGTAAAGTCTGAAGGCCATCATGCTTTCAGTTCAAAACTTAAGTGTAACTATTTAAGAACAAAAGTGGTCCATCAGCCCTGAGAACACCATACAATGTCTTGTGACTTCGAAATGATCCAATGTTTTTTAGGAAAGGAAGTCTAGTCCACTTAATTTACTGCAAGAAGAAAAAAACGGGGGTGGAGGAGGAACAAGACCCTGGAACATATGACAAAGCTCACACAACTGAGTAATAAAAAACCAGACTAGAAACCAGATCTGTCACCTCCAGCTGACAGCGAGGCTCCCTCTGTTTGGGGCGGGGAGTGTCTAAGAAAACAGGCCTCCAGTCAGGAAACCTCTGAAGCAAAGGACGTACTCTGGCGCCTTGGCGTCCACCTGGCGTCTGCGTTTTACTAAATGTTCGCTGTCAAACCTAGACTGAGGCCGACGCAGCGAGAGCCCCGCCACCGCCGGACACCAGACCAGCCAGCCAAGCCACCCGCCGGGGCAGAGTGGGGCACGCGGGCACTGGGACGCCCGGTACCCTGCGGGCCCGGGAGAGGGCGAGCGCTCGCACCCCCAGGCCTGGCCCGGGCCACAGAACAGCCGGGGGCGGCAGGGGAGACTTCGGGCTGGGCTGGTTTTAAACCGCGGGGCCCTCTGCCTCCTGCGCTCCGCGCACTAGTCCCGTCGCCGGCCGTACATTACCTGGCATTCAGCTCCGCGAGGATCGCACGGAGGTCAACGGTGCTAAAGCGGGTCTTCATGGCGAGGTTGGAGAGTCGCTTCCGCAGCTTTCGCCACTGATTGCCCGACCCGACGCCGCCACTCTTCTACGCAGGCGCATTGGGCGGAGATCTACGGCCGCGCAGAAGTCCCAATATTACTTAAACGCGTTTCTGTCGCTTTCCGGAGGAATTCGTCTATCAAGTCCTTGTCAAACTCGCTTTGTGTGTGTGCACCAGAACAATTTTACTTTGTGCCAGAGAGAGATACCACCTGTTCTATGAAAACTACATTCCTTCCTGGAAGGCTTACGGGTTAGTCCGGTTGCCTTGCCCCTTGTACTAGGAACGCGAACCAGCCTCCCTAGTGACCCCTGCTGGCTAGTGGTAATAGTTTATGAGGGAGGAGTCCTCATTTCCTCGGGGGCCGCAGGGTTCTGTCTCCTTTACGTTAGGTTCCTGTACGTGCAGAAATTAAGAAGTCAAACTGTTTCATTGGCCTTATAATTATCCTCAACAATCAAGGCGAACCAGCCCGCAAGAAGGAGTTCCTATTTTGATGAGCCCTGCTCTCCAAGATAGAGCAACCCTGGTCTCATGGGGAGTTTCCTATGATCAGTTGACAGGTGAAGAGAAGACTTGGGACTGATTAATATACAGATAGTTCTGTATGATATGTGGGCATCACCCGAAAATGAACAGCTGCAGCACTACTGCCCCTTTCGGGGACATTCCGAAAGACTGTGGTGAAGAGAGATATCCTCCTAGCGGGCAGACTTTCCAGCAGCGCACCTGGCTGTTTCTTTTTTCTTGGAAGGAGACATGTGATTACCGGTATATACCAATTCATGGGCTGTGACTGGGTGGCCAGGGACTTTGAAGGAACATGATTTGAAATTTAGTGATGATGAAGTCTGGGCGACAAGTATGTGAATAGACCTCTCTGAATGGGTAAAAAAAAAAAAAGTGAATGTATTTGCACTCCATGTGAATACTCACCAAATAGAGGAGGATTTTAATAATCAAGTTGATAGGATGACAAACCTGTTCTGTGGATACCAGCCAGCCTCCTTCCTCAGCCACCTGGGTCATTGTTCAATGGAACTGTGAATATAGTGGCCATATGACAGGATGGAAGTTATGCATGGGCTCAGCAACATGGACTCCCATTCACTAAGGCAAACCTGGGAGCAGCTGTGCTGAGTGCCCAAACTGCCAGCAGCAAAGACCAGCGCTGAGTCTCCGGCACACTCCCCCAGGGAGATCAGCCAGCTTCCTGGTGGCAGGTTGGTCACACTGGACCATTTCCATCATGGAAGGGGCAGGTTTTTGTTCTAACTGGCATAGACATTTACTCTAGAAGCAGATTTGCTTTCCCAGCTGAAACTACCATCCATAGACTTACAGAAGGCCTTCTTCATCATCCCTGGTATACTACACAGCATTACTTCTGATTAAGAAACTCACTTCACAGCTAATAAAGTGCAACTATGAGCATAGGATCATGGAATTCACTGTTTTAACCATTTCTTCCACTATCCCGAAAGAGCTAGCTTTATATGGTATTGAAATGGCCTTTTGAAGACTCAGTTACAGCACCAGGTAGGTGGCAATACTTTGCAGGACTGAAGCAAAGGTCTCTCCAGGAGGCTGTGTGTGCTCTGAATCAGCATCCACCGTCATGCTGCCTTTTCTCCCGTAGCCAATATTACTGAGTCCAGAAACCATTAATGTGGATGAAAATGAGAGTGGCACAATTTACTATCACCCTTAGTGACTCCCTAACAAATGCTTTCTCCCTGTGTCTCCCAGTCTTCTCATCTGCTGGCCTAGAAGTCTTAGTTATAAAGGAAGGAATGTTTCCACTAGGGGACACAATTTAACTGGACTCGAAGTTCAGACTGCGGCGTAATCACTCTGGGCTCCTCATGACTATGAATTAACCATCAAAGAAGGGAGTAAATGTGGGGGGGGATTGGTCCTTATTACCAAGGAGAAATTTGGCTGCAACTCCACAGTGGAGGTAAAGAGGAGCATATCTGGAATATAGTAAATCTCTTAGGGCATTTCTTAGCATTACCATACCCTGAGATTAAAGTCAATTAAAAACTACAGCTCCAACCAGATAATAATACTAATGGCTCAGGTCATCCAAGAATTGAAGGTTTGGATAACTCCCCTAGTTAAAGAAACTTGAGTAGCTGAAGTGTTTTCTGAAGGCAAAGGGAATATAGAATGGGTTGTGGAGGAAGGTAGTTATAACTACCAGCTACATTCACATGACCAGCTACAGAAACAAGAACTGTATGCTCTGCCAGTGTGGCTCAATGGTTGAGTGTTGACCTATGAACCAGGAGGTCATGGCACATGCCCAGGTTGCAGGTTCAGATCCCAGTGTGGAGCTTACAGGAGGCAGCTGATCAATGATTCTCTTTCATCATTGATGTTTCTCTCTCTCTCTCTCTCTCTCTCTCTCTCTCTCTCTCTCTCTCTCTCCCTCTCTGAAATATATAACAATATTTTAAAAAGAAACAAGGACTGTAATTGTCATGAGTGTTTATTTTTTTGCTATGAATAAGTTTATGTGTATAGTTGTGTTTATATTTTAATATGTATATACCAGGCAAATATCTTTGTTTTCTTCTCTCTTTTATCATCTTTTCATGTAACATAAGATGTAACAACTTTCTGTCATAGCATTTAAGTATGTTCACTTTACATCACTTTAAGTTATGGGATATCAGCCGAGACCGGTTTGGCTCAGTGGATAGAGCGTCGGACTGCGGACTGAAGGGTCCCGGGTTTGATTCCGGTCAAGGGCATGTACCTTGGCTGCGGGCACATCCCCAGTAGGGGGCATGCAAGAGGCAGCTGACCGATGTCTCTCTCTCATTGGTGTTTCTGACTTTCTATCTCTCTCCCTTCTGCTCTGTAAAAAATCAATAAAATGTATTTTTTAAAAAAGTTATGGGATATCGAGAAGAGTAAACATCACCCAAGAACTTTGCATCCTCTTTTAGGGAAAGGGTTAAGTCATTTTTGGTTGTACATAGAATAGTGTACCATATTAGACAAAAGTATGACCTGGTTGTTATGGTCCTAATTTGGAAATTAGGTGTAGTTTAAGAAGATGCACATGAGTGTCTAGTTGAAATATGGTGGACTTATCATGGTTAATTTTATTTGTCAGTCAGACTGAGTCACAATTCCTAGCTATATGGTCAAACATTATTTTCATTGTTTGTTGTAGTTGCTGTTTTATTGTATATTGAACTAAACACTTGTTTGTTTTCAAAACTAGTATTTTCCATTTTTTATTGTGGTAAAATACACATTATCTTAAATGTACCATAGTAATTTTAAAGTGTACCTACCACCATCCATCTCCATAGCTATTTTTATCTCATACCCCTAAAACTCTATACCCATTAAACATAATTTCAATTTTCCCTCCCCCAGCTCCTAGCAACCTCCAATCCACTGATTGTCTCTATGATTTTGACTGTTCTGAGTACCTCCTATAAGTAGAATTATACAGCATTTGTCTTTTTGTGATGGATTTATTTCTCTTAGCATAATGTCCTCAAGGCTCATCCATGTTGTAGCATATGTCAGAATTTTCTTCTTTTTAAGGCTGAAATTATTTCATTGTTTGTGTATACCATATATATTTTGTTTATTCATTAATCCACCAATGGACACTTGAGTTACTTCCACATTTTAACTATTGTGAATAATGCTTCTGTGAATGTGACTGTCCAAATATCTCTTCAACACCTTGTTTTAAACTTTTAAGGCATATTCCCAGAAGAATAATTATTGATCATATAGTATTTTTACCTTTTAATATTTTGAGGAAACATCATAGTGATTTCTACATTTCTGTATCAACAGTGCACATGTTCCGATTTCTCTACATCCTTACTATCACTTCTTAATTTCTGTTTTTTAAAAATATTAATCATTTTACATTGAAACTGAGACTCAAACATTTTTTGTCCTTATATTTTTATTTCTAATATGCAGATGCAAGATTTTTTTAAAGAAAAGAAATAGGGAAAAGATAGATACAGAGGCAATGAAGCATTGAACAGACTGTTAAACTACAGTGGGAGGACAGGGGAGGGTGGGGAATGGGGGCTGTAAGAGATCAACTGAAGGATTTGTATGCATACATATAAGCATAACCAATGGCTACAAGACTGGGGCGGGTGGGGGGCAGGTGAAATCATGTGCTGGAGGGTAGGAGAGGCTGGGCAGAGGTCAATGGTGGGGGGGAGGAAACATATGTACTACTATTTGTAATACTTTAAACAATAAAATAAATTTTAAAAGAAAAGAAAAATATTAGCCATTTTTAATGGGTGAGAAGTGATATCTTATTGTAGTTTTGGTTTTTTTTTTTTTAGTTTTGATTTCTATGTCCCAAATAATCAGTGAAGTTGAGCATGTCTTTATGTGCTATTGGACATTTGAATATCTTCTTGGAGGAAGTCAAGGTATTTGAACCAGCCCAGCTAGTGTGGCTCAGTGGTTGAGCATCGACCTATGAACCAGGAGGTCGTGGTTCAATTCCTGGTCAGGGCACATGCCCAGGTTGCAGGCTGGATCCCCAGTGGGAGGTGTACAGGAGGTAGCCAATTGATGATTCTCTCTCATCCCTGACGTTTCAATCTCTCCCTTCTTCTCTCTGAATTAATAAAAACATATGTTTAAAAAAAGGAAAGAAATAAAAGATATTTGAATCAGAAATTTCTAATTTTCCCCTTATATTAAGTTGCTTTGAATGTCCTAGTCTTTCATTTCTGGCTCCAAAAACGGGAGAAAGAAAAAAAAAATGTAAGGAGGGGAAAAAGAGTACCAGCCCTTTTAATCTTACCCTATAAGTTACTTCAGCCAAAAGGGAAAGGGGTTTCAAACAGTGGTAAGAGGTGCAACAATAATGGCCACCTGCCTCTTTGATACCTCTTTGACCAGAGCAGCAATTTGGAAAAGAGGGTCCTTTTTTTCCCAGTCTGGCTCCCCAAAACCATGTGCGAGCTGCTCCAGAATCAGGTCCCCATCTGGCTGCTACATATAGCTAGGAGTTGAGGATGGGTAGATGCTACTGTGTTAAGAGCTGAAAATTAGAAAAACTAACCACAATTTACCATCCAACCCTTTTCCTGGAAGTTGCAAGCTTACAAGACTCCAGAATTTCAAAACAGTTACAGCAAACAGATTCTGCCAATGTAATTATTGCCTAGGTAGGGAGCTAGGTTCCTGGTGCTTTCTACCCTCCCATCTTCTTAAGATCCTCCCCTTTTGAACTAATATTAAGTCTTTATTGTTTATGGCCACTGAAGTCTCTGTTCTATTATATTCTATTCTATTAATATGGACCACTAATGGTTTAACAGAGATCTCCTCAGATTCTAGAACCAACCAACCGTCAACTGATAGTCAATGGCACCAATTCAACACCAACAGGAATCCCCAAATTGGGGTACAGTGAAGAAGGAAACTTTATTCAGTACAAAACAGTTCAATTGTGATACAGCAAGGCTAAGACAACAGCATGACTGTGAGGCAGCCCTGGGGACAATCTTCTGGCTCTTTTAAGGTCTGCTCTGCTTTGTTCCATGCTGGTGGCTCTGGCAAGTATCTTTGTTGTTTTAGCTCATCCAGGGAGACACAGTCTTCAGTCTTTCATGGAAAGGAAAAGTACATTCCCAGAGCCAGGGGGACTGATTTATTTTGACAGAAGTCCCCACTCCTGGTCCTTGATTGGTCTGTTCTCATGTAAATGAAGACTCAAAATTCTCAATGTTTGGTTGGTCCAAAAAGTCACTGTCCAGAATAGAGCCACTCTGTTTGGTCAGATCTGAACCAACCAGATTGGATGGGGAAATCCTCAGTCCTATTGGTTGAAATAGATTCCAGGAACTCCTCTGTAAGGGCTGGCTCAGAAGACAGAAACAAAGTGCAGGCAGGCAGTTCAGTGCAGGCGTCTTCAGGAAGTGCAGTTTGTGTGGGAAGTCCCTACTTAGATATGGTGTTTCCTTTTAAAAATCTTAGCCTAGCCAAAACCGGTTTGGCCCAGGGGATAGAGCGTCGGACTGCAGACTGAAAGGTCCCAGGTTCGATTCCGGTCAAGGGCATGTACCTTGGCTGTGGACACATCCCCAGTAGGGGCTGTGCAAGAGGCAGCTGATTGATGTTTCTCTCTCATGGATGTTTCTGACTTTCTATCCCTCTCCCTTCCTCTCTATAAAAAATCAATAAAATATATATTAAAAAAATAAATAAATAAAAATAAAAATCTTAGCCTAGCCCTAGCTGGTGTGACTCAGTGAATATAGAGCATCGTCCTGCAGACTGATGAGTCCTGGGTTTAATTTCTGTCAAAGGCATGTACCTCAGTTGTAGGCTTAGCCGAGGCTGGGCCCTGGTCCAGGGCCACGTGCAGGAGGCAACCAATCAATGTGTTTCTCTCATATAGATCTTTTCCTCTCTTCTACTCTCTGTAAAAATCAATGGGAAAACATCCTCAGGTGAGGATTTAAAAAAAAATCCTATCTTGAAAAACCTAAGTTGGGAGGAACCAAGATGGCGGCATAGGTAAACACCTATTGTGCTTCCCTGAGCAACAATTCCAAAACTACAACATAACAACATGACAAACATCATCCAGAATCACCAGAAAGCTGGCTGAGTGAAAAATCCACAAATAAAAGTAAAGGTGGGCTGAAACCGGTTTGGCTCGGTGGATAGAGCGTTGGCCTGCAGACTGAAAGGTCCAGGGTTCGATTCCGGTCAAGGACATGTACCATGGTTGCGGGCACATCCCCAGTGGGACATATGCAGGAGGCAGCTGATCAATGTTTCTCTCTCATTGATGTTTCTGACTTTCTATCCCTCTCCCTTTCTTTCTGTAAAAACCAATAAAATATATTTTTTAAAAAGTAAAGGTGGGACACAGACTCAGAGGAGCAGCAGAGTGCAGCCTTGATGATACGCTGGAGAGAGATTTGGAGTCGTGCGCGTGCGCGTGGGCTGTAGGGCAGGCAGCAGCAATCCCGGCTGGATTTCTCCAATGGGGAAGGCAGAGGTGCCCCACTGCACTAATTCCCCAAGGTCAGGCGAGTTCTGAGGTCCGGGGTAGGCACACTAAAAGCCGGGCGCGACAGAGGTCTGCGAGTTTGAGGAGAGTGCGCTAAACTTGGAACAGCAGTTTGCGCATAAACTTGGGGACAGAACTTCGCGACATCGCTGAGAGGACTGGTGACTTGCTCCCTCATTCGGGAGACCACCAGACTGCTTTGTTTTACAACCCTGGGTGAGACTTTGAGTGTGCAGATTCATTTGGGGAGAGGCAGATTTGTCTGGCAGTGGGTGGGAACCGGTGGCGGCTTTCTCTCGGAGGTGCGCAGCCATTACCACCCAGCACAGAGACCCGCGCACTGCATAGGGCAGAGCTGACGCTGTGTGCTCAGCCTGGAGACTCCACCCATCCAACCTGAACACAGCTTACCTCCACACCCAATTGGCCTGGAGGTCAAGCCCTCCTAGTGCTAACAACAAATAGCTGGGCTTAACTCCAACAATATTGTACAATCCATAAAGGATTGTAGTAAAAGTATCCACCTCAGATAACTGGGGAGGCTGAGCCACTGCCCCTTAGAGGACATCTACCACACAAAGCTAATGGACCAACTCAGGAGAGCAGCCACAATGCAGAGAAATGGAAAGAAATCAGATGTGAAAGAAATGGAGGAAAAAAGAAGACTGGACATAGAGTTCAAAACCACAGCAATTAGGTTTTTCAAGAGGCTCCTAGAAAAGGCCGATGAACTTATTGAGAACTACAAGAATATGAACAAGACCTACAAGGAAATGATCAAGACCTACAAGGATATGAAAAAGGACCAACTAGAAATTAAGCATACACTAACTGAAATAAAAAATATTACACAAAGTCCTAAAAGCAGTCCAGAGGGCCGCAAGAACCAAGTCAAAGATTTGAAATACAAAGAAGCAAAATCCACTCAGCCAGAAAAGCAAGAAGCAAAAAGAATCCAGGTAATTGAAGATATTGTAAGGGGCCTCTGGGACAACCTGAAGCATGCCAACATCCGAATTATTGGGGTGCCAGAAAAAGAGAGAGAGCAAGATAATGAAAACCTATTTGAAGAAATAGTGACTGAAAACTTCCCCCTCCTGGTGAAGGAAATTGACTTAAAAGCTCAAGAAGTGCACAGAACCCCAAAATATAGGAATCTAAAGAGTACCAGACCAAGACACATCATAATTAAGATGCCAAAAGCAAAAGATGAAAAGAGAATATTAACAGCAGCAAGAGAAAAACAGTTAATTACCTATCAGGGAGCACCCATACGATTGTCAGCGGATTTCTCAACAGAAACCATGCAGGCCAGATGGGAGTGACAAGAAATATTCAAAGTGATGAATAGCAAGAATCTACAACCAAGATTACTCTATCCAGCAAAGCTATCATTCAGAATTGAAGATCAGATAAAGTGCTTCACAGATAAGAAAAAGGTAAAGGAGTTCATCACCACCAAACCAATATTATATGAAATACTGAAAGATATTCTTTAAGAAGAGGAAGAAGAAAAAAGTAAAAATATAAATTATGAACAACAAATACACATCTATCAACAAATGAATTAAAAAATCAAGTGAATTAATAATCTGATGAACAAGATAAACTGGTGAATATAACAGAATCATGGACATAGAGAGGGAATGGACTGACAGTTCTTGGGGAGAAAAGGGGTGTGGGAAGTGCAGCAAGAGACTGGACAAAAACCATGCAACAATGGGAGAGGACAGTGTGGGGGGAGGTGAGCGTGGAGGGTGGGATGGGTACCAGGTGGAGGGGAGCTATAGGGGGATGTAAAAGGGGGAACAATGTAATTAATAAACTGAACAATAAAGATAAAAAATAAAAAGAAATATCCTATCTAATAAAAGAGTACTATGCAAATTGACCATACCTCCGATCAAGCCATGCCCAGAGCTATGCCCACCAGCCAATCAGGAGCAAATTATGCAAATAAATCATAACCAAGATGGTTGCTGCCACTGAGAGCAGGAGGGAGGCTTGGGTTTCCCTAGCAATGGAGGAAGCCAAGCTTTCCACCTGCCATTGCTGGCCTAGGCCTCCACTCAATGCTACAAAGTTTCAATTATAGAAGATACATAATCCCAACAGAAATGGTGGCAGCCACGGAGCTGGAGAGAGAAGAGACTTAGAGTTGCCAGGGCGATGGAGAAAGCCAGACTTCTGCACCTCTAGCCTAGGCCTCCATTCTAGACTACAAAGTTTCAAACAGAAATGGCCATCGCCATGGAGTGAGCAAAAAGCTTGGCTCTGCTCCAGGCTACAAAGTTTCAATTGTAGACATAGATTAATCCCAGATACTGGGGCTTCCACTTGGGTCGTTGGGGTGCCTGGCCGGCCTGCAAACCACCATAGGCCTTTTGCTCAGGCTGCCGCACACCCCAAAGGAAAGCCCACCCTGATCCAGGACACCCTTTAGGGCAAACCAGGCATTAGTGTGGCAGTTATAACTCTCTTCTAGCCTTCGATTTCTTCTTCCTCAAACCCTTATGGTCAGCCAGATGTGAGAACTTAGGGTCTTCTCTGGTCTTTTCTATGACTGTGTTTCTGACCTAATTGTGTGTGAGCTTCTAGATTCACTGGAATATGCCAGAACTTTTCATAATCTTTATCTCCCCAAGTAATTCCTTTCCTGGCTTCTTCTTTCCCAGCCTTTTTGGTTGAATTCTTGCCTTGACTATAATGTCTTGCCCTACATGGCAGCAGCTAATACATTTGCCTTTGCATGCTTTCAAGAAATGCTGCTCATGAAGCCACTTCATGTCTAAAAAATGTCCTATGCAATAAAAACAAAATTTTGATCTGATTTATTATGAAGCTACCACACAGGTCAAAACTCGCATCTATAGTTCTTTGAGAATTACATTTGTATTCCTTCATCTGCTGCCAGCATATTGCAGGAATGTGAGCTGCTATCTTCAGACCACTGAGGAACAGGGAAGATTAAGATGCCACAGAGCTCTGGTACTTCAATTATACAGTTTTTCCCCTTCATTAAGTATTTCCATGGTTATTGTAAGTGTTTTATTAGTTTCTAGAATTTTTGAAAAAGATGATTCTGATAATTTTTGCCAGCTTATTTGTTGCTTTCTGAGAGTGATAGAGTCTAGCAGTTCTCTACTCCACCATAGTCCAGTATGGCAGATTTTTACAAGGCTTGCTTATTCATGCATTTATTTATTTAATAACATATGTTGAGCCCCTTGCATTGATCTATATTGGTTATTTTAGGCTCTTATAAGCAAATAACACTATTTGATTTTTATGAATATAAGTTTTGGATCTATAATGAGAGATTATATTCCAGTCCTATGCTTAGTTGATAAACCAGAGGTGGAATACTATGTTCTGTACTGGGGACCATACTTTCTGAGGAAGTTGTATAACATTGACAAACAGAAAGGTAAAAAGAAATTGAAACCATATAAGGTGAGAAATGTTTGAGGTTCTGGTGGGTAGAAATGATATTAAATCATTTCTTTGTAACCCCAAGTGTTAAAGCTAGTATTAATGAGAGGAGATTTCAGGAAAATGAATAAAGTATTAATACAAATAAAAAATTCCTAGCAGTCAAGGTTGTTCAAATAAGTATTTTAAGCTTTACATTACATTTATGTATTTTATATATATGACATCTCACAAAAGTAAAACAAAACAAAGCATTAAATTATATATATGGTGGGGGATTAGACTAGCCCATGACTGTTTTGATTAATAGAGTACTGCAGACAGAAGTGATGCTTCACTGTTTCTCCACTAGTCTTTAAGAGGACTAGTAGCTTCCAACATGGTCTCTTGAAGCCTGAGTTTCTATGTAAGAAGTCTCACAACTTGCCACAGAGATGTCTTGAGTTATATGGAGAGGGAGATGGGCCTGACTGAGTGCAGTTTTACAGCCAGGTCTGTCAAGGATCAGACATGTGAATTAAGAGATTAGACTAGCAAGCAAGTGAAAGCACCGGTATCACCTGCAACAGAATTGTCCAGCAGATCTTTGCCCAAATTTCTGACCCTCCCAATAATAGGATATAATAAGATGGCAGTTATTTCACACCACTAAGTTTTTGAGTAGTTTGGTATATATTGGTACTTCCAGGTTGCTATGACAAAAATACCATAGACTAGAGATGAAGAAGTCCAAGGTCAAGTTGCCTACAAATTTGGTGTCTGGTAAAGGCCTGCTTTCATGTAAAGTTGTCTTCTCCATATGTCCCCACATGTTGGAAGGGGCAAGGGAGCTCCAGTCTGGAGTATCTAGTCCCATTCAAGAGGACTTCACCTTTGTGACCTAATCATCTTCCAAAGGCCCATCGCATTGGGGAATAAGTTTCAACAAAGAATTTTTGGGAACACAAACATTCAGTCTATACTATACACAATAGATTACACAAACACTAGGCAAATTCAAGCAACAATTTTAAAAAATAAAGCAAGGGACTTAATATTAATATTAAAAAAGTAGAATTAAGAGCAAAACATTGTTTTTGAAACACAGTATTATTTTTAAACCAGTGAGGTGTGTATTCTAAAGATAAAATATGAATATTTATACTCATGAAATGGAAAATGAAACTTCAAAAGCAAAACCTATCTATATTTATAAAAGCCAAGTGACCAGAATGATGGAATGAGTGGAATGACTGGTTGTTATGATGAGCACTGTGGTGGTTGGCCAACTGGCCCAATTGGGCCCCAATTAGCTCCCCTCCCCCAATCAGGGGTGGGGCTGCCGGCCAACCTCCCGTGACTCCACCCCACCTCTGGCCTGGCCCGGATTGGCCTCTATTGGGGTGCGTGGCTGAACCCCACCTGTGCACAAATTCATGCAGCAGGCCTCTAGTAAAAGATAAGAGTGATAGATTTGAATGCATAAAACTTTAAAGTCTGCATGTGAAAAATATTCCATCGTTAACATGATTAAAGGCTTAAAAAACACAATCAACTTCATGATATACTGAACTTTTTTTCATGAATGTTGTAGGAAATTGTAAAGTATAATAAAGTATTGGGGGGATAGTTGAAATAGGTATTCTTCAATGATATAAAGTAAATGCCAAAGTGTCTTTGTAACAATGGCTTTCTGAAAACCATAGTTTAACCAGGAGAGAGTTTTTGTTATTGGAGTTTTCAGGCATTCAGGCAGGCAAAATAATTAAATACATTTAGCAGGATATCACAAGAACCCTAAATCACACTTTACATGACTCACCCTATCTAAGAAAAGAGTAATGTGCAAATTGACTGTACCTCTGATCAAGCCACACCCACAGCCATGCCCATCAGCCAATCAGGAGCAAATTATACAAATAAACCCCAACCAATATGGCTGCGGCCACTGAGAGCAGGAGGGAGGCTTGGGTTTCCCCGGCAATGGAGGAAGCCAAGCTTTCTGCCTGCCCTTGCCTGCCTAGGGCTCCACTCAATGCTACAGTTTCAGTTATAGAAGATATATCCCAACAGAAATGGTGGCAACCACGGAGCTGGAGAGAGCAGAAGCTAGGGTTGGCCGGACAATAGAGGAAGCCAAGCTTCTGTAGCCCTAGCGCCTAGGCCTCCACTCTAGGCTACAAAATTTTAATTATAGGATTTAAATAAACCCAAACAGAAATGGCTGTCACCCTGGGGCAAGCAGAAGGCTTGGCTCCACTCCAGGCTACAAAGTTTCAATTGTAGAACATAAATTAATCCCAGATCCCAGGGCCTCCGCTTGGGGGTGTGGTCGGCCTGCAAACCACAACAGGCCCCTTGCCCAGGCCACCCAGGCCCCAAAGGAACCCCTACCCTGATCTGGGACACCCTTCAGGGCAAACCAGCCAGCCCCCACCCATGCACTAGGCCTCTATCCTATCTAATAAAAGAGTAATACGCAGATTGACCATCACTCCAACACACAAGAGGGCTTCCCACATGTGGACACAAGATGGCTACCACAAGATGGCCAGTAGGGGAGGGCCATTGTGAGGTTCCAGGCCTGCAAGGGAGGGCAGTTGTGGGCCATCAGGCCAGCAGGGGAGGGCAGTTAGGGGTGACCAGGCTGGCAGAGGAGGGAAGTTGGGGGCAAAAAGGCTGGCAGGCGAGCAGTTAGACATCAATTAGGCTAGCAGGGTAGTGGTTAGTGGTGATCAGGCTGGCAGGCAGAAGTGGTTAGGGGCAGTCAGGAAGGCAGGCAGGTGAGCAGTTTGGAGCCAGCAGTCCTGGATTGTGAGAAGGTTGTCCGACTGCCTGTTTAGGGCTGATCCCGTTGGGGTGGGATTGGGCCTAAACAGGCAGTCGTACATCCCTTGAGGGGTCCCAGATTGGAGAGGTTGCAGGCTGGGCTGAGGGACACATTCCCCACCCCCCCTGCATGAATTTTGTTCACCGGGCCTCTAGTTTTAAAATAATGGTTGCTCCCCATCCCACAGCAGACTGGAATGTCTACAAAGGCAATGACTTGTCTATATTATTTCTAATTATCTACAATTCAATTGGGATCTGTTAAATATTGGACACTTAAATATCTTAGGTGTAGATAAATGGATAGATAAATGGATAGGTAAATGGTTGGATAAATTCTTAAAAATAATTTGGTTTAAAGAAACACACACACACACACACACACACACACACACACACCACACACACACACACACACACACACACACACACACACACACATACACAGTACGCGTATGTTAAAGAAGATAGTTTCTGACCTCAGAGAGTTTTTCAGGTACAGAATAACCTTGGTATTTCTCATGTATTTGCTTTCTAAGATAGTTCTTTCATAAAGATGGAATTATTATCTCAGACTAACAAGAACTGACAACTTAAAAGTTTTTCTTCTTTTATATATTATTCTCCTGTTTCTTTTAAAATGAGATAGGGACACAATAGTTGCTCAATATGGCTCAGAGGAAGGCATGAGGCTTCCCTCTCAGCAACGCTGGGTTCAGAAGGTTCTCCAAGCTCCACACTTCAATTCGATCTTTTACGTTAGCTGTTGGCAAGCAGAGACAAGGATGATGAATTCTGCTACACTAGCCCTTCACCTCTGCTATCACAAGGGCATCTGGGCTCCCTTTAAGTTGCTTTTATTCCCCCACGAGGGGGGAGTAGAGGGAGCCCTGGTCCGAAAGTCAGCATCATTGCAAACAAGCAGAATTGAAGGATTTTGGAGAAAGGCTTGTTTGGCTAGACAGATCTTGTCGTCTTCAGCATTTAAAAGCAAACACATTGGTAAGCTAGTGATGAAAGAAGGTAGCATCCTATGGCAGGAGGTGGGTAGGGTAAGTCCGGTCAACTTGAGGAGCAGCAAACTGGAGTGCTGTTGGAAGAATTGGGGAATTTTAGAGTCTGAGGCATTTTTGCATTGTTATCCTTCAGCATTTTCTCCTACAGGTTGTGTGTACACGAGCAACCCCTGTTGGCTCTGAGAGTGATAACAGCTTTTCACAAAGACTAGACAGTGCTGCAGTAGGTGTTAGCCTTGAGGTGGCTGGGAGTACCCGTGTATCCTGTAACCCATTATATGAGGCAAAGAATGCTGGGAACAGATGCAGTACTGAAGACTAGTAAATTCCTGCATAGGTAAGAGTATGGCTTTGGAAAGTATTTAGAAGATAATGCAAAAGAGACGGGGTCTCGCTATGTTGCCCAGGCTGGAGTGCAGTGGCTATTCACAGGCGCGATCCCACTACTGATCAGCACGGGAGCTTTGACCTGCTCCGTTTCCGACCTGGGCCGGTTCACCCCTCCTTAGGCAACCTGGTGGCCCCCCGCTCCCGGGAGGTCACCATATTGATGCCGAACTTAGTGCGGACACCCGATCGGCATAGCGCACTACAGCCCAGAACTCCTGGGCTCAAGCGATCCTCCAGCCTCAGCCTCCCGAGTAGCTGGGACTACAGGCGCGCGCCACCGCGCCCGGCGTCTGCTGGCGGCGCGAGACGGCCTTAGAGGCTGAGCGCCGGTGACGTCATCGGGGCGGAGTGCGGCCCTGCCAATCACAGGAATAAACAGCTCAGCAAGAGGTGGCCGGAAGGCTGCGTTGTTGTAAGTCAGGCGGAACGCAACCTTCAGTCTCCAGGTTATTTTCTGAACTCTGTGTTCTTGTGGACCAGAAATGGGTCAGTGTGCACTTAATGCGGGTATTGAGTGTTGGCAGACTTACCCTCGCACAAAACGAAGCCCAATAACCTGGTCCCTCAGCATTGTCTTTCTAAAGCCGGCTTCAAATACGTGCTGCGCCTTTTGGGGGTGCTTTATTTACGAGGGAACCATCTGTCCCTAAATCTCTCATTGTCCCCAGCAAGCATTTAGGAGATCCCTTCGCTGTATGAAGCAGTATAGCCCATGGTATTGGAGGTCCTGATTAACAAGAGTTGCCTTCATTCGGAGCGGGTTTGGTACCTTGGATAAGAGCCTTGACCCAAGGACTGAAAGTTTCAGGTTCGATTCAGGTCAAGGGTATGTACCTCGGTTATAGATACACAAGAGGCCTGGTGCACGAAATTCGTGCACGGGGCGGGGGGGGGGGAGGGGGGAAGGGGGTCAGGGGATGTCCCTTAGCCCAGCCTGCATCCCCTCCAATCTGGGACTCCTCGAGGGATGTCCGACTGCCCTACCAGGATCAGGCCTAAATGGGCAATCATAGACATCCTTCTCACAATCCAGGACTGCTGGCTCCAAACCGCTCACCTGCCTGCCTCTCTGATTGTCCCTAACTGCTTCTGCCTGCCAGCCTGATCACCCGCTAACCACTACCCTGCCAGCCTAATTGGCATCTAACTGCTCCCCTGCCAGCCTGTTTGCCCCCAACTTTCCTCCTCTGCCAGCCTGGTCACCCCCAACTGCCCTCCCTTGCAGGCCTGGTTCCTCCCAACTGCCCTCCCCTGCTGGCCATCTTGTGGTGGCCATGTTGTGTCCACATGGGGGCAGAATCTTTGACCACATGGGGGCAGTCCTCTTTGTGTGTTGGAGTGATGGTCAATCTGCAAATTACTCTTTTATTAGATAGGATAGAGGCCTGGTGCATGGGTGGGGGCCAGCAGGTTTGCCCTGAAGTGTCCCAGATTAGGGTGGGGGTTCCCTTGGGGTGAGGGTTGGCTTGGGCAAGGGGCCTGTGGAGGTTTTCAGGCTGGCCACGCCCCCCAGCCACCCAAGTGGAGGCCTTAGTATCTGGGATTAATCTATGTCTACAATTGAAACTCTGTAGCCTGGAGTGGAACCAAGCCTTCTGCTTGCTTCATGCTGGCAGCCATTTCTGTTTGAAACTTTGTAGGCTAGAGTGGAGGCCTAGGCCAGCAAAGGCAGGAGGAAAGCTTGCCTTCCTTTGTTGCCAGGGAAACCCAAGCCTCTGTTCTCTCCAGCTCAGTGGCTGCTGCCATTTCTGTATCTTTTATAATTAAAACTTTGTAACATTGAGTGGAGGCCTAGGCAGGCGGAAATCCAAGCCTTCCTCCTGCTTTCAGTGGCAGCAGCCATCTTGGTTGGGATTTATTTGCATAATCTGCTCCTGATTGGCTGGTCAGAGTGGTTGGTGGGTGTGGCAAAGGTATGGTCAAATTTGCATATTACTCTTTTATTAGATAGGATGATGGGATCCAGGTCTCAAGGAGGATGCAACCAATCTATGTGTCTTTCTCACATCAATATTTCTATCTTTCCCTCTCCCTTCCTCTTTAAAAACCAATGGGAAAAATATCCTTAGGTGAGGATTAACAAACAAAAAACCATACTTATTGGAAGGTGAACATGATGATGATGCATATGGATAGGCTAAATAGCCATCTCAGACAGTGATTTAAAAAAGTTGAATTTATTTAGGGAAAGGGAATGGAAGATGGGATATCTATCCAAAGGGAGGGGCTGCACAACACTGAGCCAAGAGGACATTTGATCCATGATAGCAGCACCCAAGAGCTGGAGTTTAATCCTTGTAGCAGTCACTAGCCAGCAGCTTGTCTGCTGGTTTGGGGGCTGAGCTGATGGGATTGGAATGCAGATGGAATGCAGGTGCCTTCAGGGCACTTTCCATGCCTTGTATGGTCTGACTCCTGGTGTCCAGCAAGTTTTTCCTGGTCTTTTGTTCTCCTGTGTCAGGAAGCTTACAAATGGACATTAAGTCCTAACACTTATCTCCAGTACATGCTCTGCCAGTTTTTTTCCCCCCCCCATTGTTAGGTTCCTGGAACGTTCTGTCCTGGTGAGCTTCTGTAACTGGCCCATCATCCTTGCTCTGTTCATGTCTGTCTAACTGCCTATCACGTAAGTAAAACTGATCATCTTCTAAACACTTCCTCTAAGTTTGCCCAACTTCCTGTATTTTCTCTCTCTACCTATATATTTAGTTGGTTACTTCAGTATTCTCTGAGTCATCCTTGACCACTGTGTCATTTATCTAAACCAAATATTTATTTCTTGCCTAGCCAATGGCAGACGTGTGCTAGGCGGTAAAGATATGTCAATGAAGAAGAGACTGAGAGGGAAAAAAAACAAAAGCACAGAGAAAAATGTATAGTTACAATCTGTGGTAAGTGTCATAGTTGAAACAAAGTACTAGGACAAAAAACAATGGTGGCAAGGGACGGGGGAGGGGACCACCTTTAGATAAGAAGTCCTTGAGGAGGTGTCATTTATACTGGGGTCTCAAGAATGAGGCATCTGTTAGGATACTTTGGTTGCAAGCAATAAGGACTGTCTGTAAATTGAATTTTAAGAAGAAATTAAACTAAAAGCAAGTCATGGATGAAATAAGGTCATAAGAACATTTTTCTAGGGTAAAACTGCTGTTCTGAAACTTTGGCCACTGTTCACCCCTACTTGCTTAAAACAAAAGAATAATTGCTTTAGCTTCCAGCTTGAGACCTTGAAGGTTGTAGGAAAAAAACAAAACAAAACAAAAAAAAACCTTTGAAGACCAGAATTTAGAGGAGTAACCGGTCGGCGCCAGTTGTGTAGTTGTGTAGGTACACCACCTGTTTTTGCAAGATAGGACCACTTTCCCACATCTAGCAGAATGTATAATTAGAAGATAAGGAGCGAGCAACATAGTCTGTTGGCACCTCATTCCCAGATGCGGCATTCGCCAAACGCAGGGCAATAACATTTATGGTTCAGACCCCTTTAAAAGGACTGCCTGGGGAGAATCAAGATGGCAGCTTAGGTAAAACACCTATCTTGCCGTCATACTCAACAATTTTAATACTACAACTTAACGAAAGAACAAACACCTTCCAGAATCACCAAAAAGCTCGCCGAGTGAAAATTCCACAAATAAAAGTGAAGATAAGACACTGTGACTAGGAGGAGCGGCGGCAGACGGCGTTGAAAGATTCGCGCGGAGAGAGGTTTGGAGCGCGCACCTCGGAGAGGGTGGGTGGCTGAAAACCGCCAGTTTTCTCGAACGGGGAGACAAAGACGTCCCACTGGACTGAATCTCCAGATCTGGCAAAGTCCAGGGAACCCACTATCATACGGGGTGAAAACTGGACAGTGGGAGGGCACGCCGAAGCTCGGGTGCTGCCGGGTCTCCTGGCTTGTGGAGAAGGCAGCTCGTGCGAACAGCTCGGCTGCGTGACGGCGCAGAGAGCGCACCGCGACTTGCCTCTCATTCGGAAAACCATCAGACTGCTTTGTTTTACGACCCTGGGTGAGACGTTGGGCGTGCAGATTCATTTGGGGACAGTCTGAATTCCCCGGCAGCTGGTGGAGCTCCACAGCGGCTCTCTCTCAGAAGTGCTGGCGGCCATTGCCCCCGGCACAGAGTCCCTGGGGCCGCATAGGGCTGAGCTAACGCTGTCTGCTTGGCCCGGAGACTCTGCCCATCCAACCTGAGCACAGCTGAACTTCACAGACAATTGGCCTGGAGGTCAACCCCTCCAGTGCTAACAACGATTAACCTGAGCTTAACTTCAACAAGACTGTGCAACCCATATCCATCTCAGGGAACTGGGGAGGCTGAGCCACTGTCCCTAGTAGGAAGTCTATCACACAAAGCTAATTGACCAACTCAGGGAAGCAGCCACCATGCAGAGACATGGAAAGAAATCAGATGTGAAAGAAATGGAGGAAAAAAAAACACGACTGGACATGGAATTCAAAACCACGGTTATAGGGTTTTTCAAGAGGCTCCAACAAAAGGTCGAGGCCTATAAGGAAATAAGCGAGACCACAAAGGAAATGATCAAGACCAACATGGAAATCAATGAGTCCTACAAGGAAATGAACAAGACCCTCAAGGATATGAACGAGACCTGCAAGGAAATGATCAAGACCAACGTGGAAATGAAGGAGACTCTCAAGGATATAAAGGAGACTCTCAAGGATATGAAAAAGGACCAACCAGAAATTAAGCATACACTGACTGAAATAAAAAATATAATACAAAGACCTAAAAGTGCTCTGGAGCACCCCAAGAACCAAGTTAAAGATTTGAAATACAAAGAAGCCAAATCCACTCAGCTGAAAAAGCAAGTAACCAAAAGAATCCAAAAAATTGAAGATAGTGTAAGGGGCCTCTGGGACAACCTCAGGCATACCAACATCCGAATTATAGGGGTGCCAGAAAAAGAGAGAGACCAAGACAATGAAAACCTATTTGAAGAAATAGTGACTGAAAACTTCCCACACCTGGTGAAAGAAATTGACTTAGGAGTCCAAGAAGCGCACCGAACCCCAATATATAGGAACCCTAAGAGGACCACACCAAGGCACATCATAATTAAAATGCCAAGAGCAAAAGACAAAGAGAGAATATTAAAAGCAGCAAGAGAGAAAGAGTTGGTTACATATAAGGGAGCACCCATACGATTGTCAGCGGATTTCTCAACAAAAACGATGCAGGCCAGACGGGAGTGGCAAGAAATATTCAAAGTGATGAACAGCAAGAATCTACAACCAAGATTACTCTACCCAGCAAAGCTATCATTCAGAATTGAAGGCCAGATAAAGTGCTTCGCAGATAAGAAAAAGCTAAAGGAGTTCAGCACCACCAAACAAATATTATATGAAATGCTGAAAGATATTCTTTAAGAAGAGGAAGAAGAAAAAGATAAAAGTGCAAACTAGGAACAACAAATACACATCTATCAACAAATGAATCTAAAAATCAAGTGAATTAATAATCTGATGAACAAGATAAACTGGTGAATGTAACAGAATCACGGACATAGAGAGGGAATGGACTGACAATTCTTGGGGAGAAAAGGGGTGTGGGAGGTGCAGTAAGAGACTGGACAAAAATCATGCACCTATGGGAGAGGACTGTGTAGGGGAGGTGAGTGCAGAGGGTGGGATGGGTACCAGTGGAAGGGAGCTATAGGGGGGGAAAAAGGGAAACAATGTAATTAATAAACTGAACAATAAAAATCTAAAAAAATTATCAACTTAAAAAAATAAATGAGTTTTGCTGCATAGAGTAAAAAAATTTTTTTTGAAATATATTTTATTGATTTTTTTTTTTTTACAGAGCGGAAGGGAGATTTATAGAAAGTCAGAAACATCGATGAGAAAGAGACTTCGATCAGCTGCCTCTTGCACGCCCCCTACTGGGGAAGTGCCTGCAGCCAAGGTACATGCCCTTGCCGGAATCGAATCCGGGACTCTTCAGTCCTCAGTCTGATGCTCTAACCACTGAGCAAAACTGGTCTCGGCGTAAAAAAAAATTTTTATTGGCCTTTAAATTCTTAAAAAAACTTTGTAACTCTGGTTTTCAACTCTATATCCAGTCGTTTCTTTTTCTCCATTTCTTTCAGTTGGGGACAGTGGTTCAGCGTCCTCAGTTACCTGAGGTGCATACTCTTTGTGCACCCCTTTATGGGCTGTGTGCTCAGCCTTGTTGTAGTTTAGCCTTGATTGTTGTTGGTATCACTGGGAGGGGTTGACCTCCAGGCCAATTGGCTGTGAGGATGTACACTGGGAAACAGCCTTATGTGGCAAGACTTGCAAATTTGCCAAAGCCTCTGTGCTCAGTTTGGATTGGGCGGAGTCTTAGGGCTGAGAAGTCAGCCTTGGTTTCCCATCAGCCCCACCCTAAGTGGTGCCTGGGTCTCTATGCCCTGCAGCAATGGCTGCATACACCTCTCAGAGAAAGCTGCCCTTGAGTCTTGCCCACTGCCAGACAGTCCAGTTTCTCCCCAAATGAGTCTGGATACCCAAAAATCACACCTGGAACTAGAGTATAGTGCAGTCCAGAGGTTTTGTTTTCCTTCCAAAGGAAAGAGCCAGCCACACACCCTCTCCATGAGCTCGCACACCTCTGCAGCTCCCGAGTCTCAGTGTGCTTCCTCCTGACAGTGCAGTGTCACCCTGCAAGAGTCTAGGTTCCCCAAGACTCACCCGGAACTGGGATTCAGTACAGTAGGAAGTCTTTGTCTCCCTTCCCATTTGAGAAAACCAGCCTGGTATTCAGCCGCCTGCCCTTTCCACTCACACGCGTCTTCATGTCTCAGCACCTCTGTCCTCCGCACCTTCTCTGAGTCTCAGTGTCCTTTTAGCTTTTCTTTTGTTGTAGAATTTCCACTCAGCTAGCTTTCCCGTGGTTCTGGATGATGTCCATTTTATCTTTTAGTTGTATTTTTGAAATTGTTGTGCAAGGCAGCAGTATAGATGTTTACCTGTGCTGCCATCTTGGTTCCTCTCTCAGATAACAGATTTTTAATACAGTTTATCACAGTTCAACATATGAAATATGCAGAAATAAATTAAATAAAGGAAATTTGAATAACTCAGTTAACATGCTAAAAAACATGTGTTAACCTCCCATACTCCAAAGCAGAAAATGCACATTTCTTTTTCTTCATCAAACTGAAAGTCATCCATATAAACAAAATGGTAAGGTACCTGGTCTTAAGGAGAGAACATTCAGTCTTTTACCATCTATCCTATCTTATAAAAGAGTAATATTCAAATTGGACCATACCTTTGCTACCCTACCAACCAATCAGGAGTGGGGGGTGGGGCCGAGCAATGCTAGGGGTGGGGCTGAGTAGCGAGGCCGGGGGTGGGGTGGGTGGGGCCGAGCGGCACAAGGTGGGAGGCAGGTCCAAGGCGCATGTGAGGCAGGGGCGGGGCCGACTGGCATGAGGTGGGGGGCGGGACCAAAGCATATGTGAGGTCTGGGGGCGAGTGTGGTGGATGAGTATTTCGAATGTTTTAGAAATGTTGGTAGGTGTGAGGCACACAGAGAGAGCGGGGGGACACCCGGAGCAGCTGATATAACTTCTGTGCGCAGATCCGATGGGCGCGCTGGGCCGGCAAGCAGAGTGGGTCAGGCGGAGAGGGAAACCGACTATTGCACTTTCACAGCCTCCGAGCCCCAAGCCGCTGAGGCTCCGTGAGGGTGGTTGTCAGCACCGTGAGTGAGTTGGCATTGGTTGCCGGCGGGGTCTGAGCGGGTGGCTGCGGTGGTGGCTCTGGGGTCTCAGAGGCTGCGGAGGCAGAGGTGGAGGTTCTGCGATTGTGGGGGAGTGAGTGCCATGGGGTTGGCACTGTGTCCATGGCCAAGTGGCGTTGGAGAGACCCCGAGCTGCTTCTACCTTTCGAGAGCAGGAGCTGCTCCAGTGGGGCTGGGCTTCCAGGAGAACCCCAGAGGGGAGGAGGGAAGAAGGAGGGAGGGAGGAGGGATGCAGAGAGGGAATGGGAGGGGCATGGCTGCGGGGGGTGGAGGGAGCTTGGGGGCAGGGAAGGAAACTGCTGGAGCAACATCCCTGAGCAACCTAAATAACTTTCAATTTCAAGAGGAAAAGAGGGAGCTGGAAAAGTACAGGCGCTGTGCTCTGGCAGAGGCACGGGAAGAGGTGCCTAAGAGGTCTGGAGTCTGTGGTGGAGCATCTCTGGGCACGGCAGGGAAGGCGGCAGAACGGTGGCCAGGGAGCTGGGAAGGTACTGCGTGCATAACAGGGCCCTCCAAAGGGCAGCCTTTGTGGGGAGAGGTGGACATGTGGCCTGAAGGTCCAGAAAGCAAGAGACCCCCACACCCTCTGCCCGAGTCCCACCGATCTCTGCAGTCAAGGTTGGGCACACCCTGCTGAGCGCTCTGAATCCGGTGCCTGCACCCCCAGTGCCGCAGTGACCGGGCTCTGGGCAGCTCGCCCCTTGGCTGCTGTGAGTGTGGGGTGACCCTGGGGTTGGGTGGTTGTCACCGGGGCTAAGGCCTGAGCTGGGGGAGCAGGGCTGAGGCGTTCGTGGCACAGCCAGCCATCGGCCCCATTGAGGATGCTGGTTGGGCTGAGCGACATCCCCATCTCCCTCATGCACGAATTTCATGCACCAAGCCCCTAGCATATATATGAAAGGCTAATATGCAAAGTGTTCCCTCAGGAGTTAGATAGGGAGACCAGGAGTTCAATTGCTCACTAAGGCATGTGCTGACCACCAAGGCATGGCATAGAATGAAGGAAGGCCCCAGCTGGTAGCCAGCAGCTGGGGAAGGGAGGCCCCAGCCATCAGCCGGAAGGCCCCAATCACTGGCATGAATTCCACAAACCAGGCTTCTAGTCCTATATCATACAAGGGTAATATGCAAATTGACCCTAATCCTATATCATACAAGGGTAATATGCATATTGACCCTAATCCTATATCATACAAGGGTAATATGCAAATTGACCCTAATGGTGGAACAATCAGGAAAGACCAGTTGCTATAATGTGCACTGAGCACCAGGGGCAAGAGTACCAATTCAGGAGCTGCCCTGTGGTGGTCAGTGCACTTCCACAGAAGGAGCTCAGCCAGAAGCCTGCTCATGACTGGCCAGTGCAGCATTGGTGGCAGGACCCTCTCCTGCCTCGAGAGCATCACTAAGGATGTCGGACTAATGGGTTGGGCCCGTGGAGAGTGGGTCTAAGCCATTAGTTGGACATCCCCCAAAGGCTCCTGGGCTGCCAGAGGGATGTCTGACTGCCAGCTTAAGCTGCCAAACATAGATCTCCTGAGGGGTCTTGGACTGTGAGAGGGCACAGGCTGGGCTGAGGGACTCTCCTGAGTGCACACATTTTTGTACACCAGGCCTTTAGTTAAGTATAATGTTATCAGTAGGGTTTTATATAGACTTAAAGAAATCAACTTGAGTAAGGCTATTTCTATCTTTCTTAAGAATACCAGGAGTAGGGGGAGAAACCAAGATGGCGGCATAGGTAAACACCTAAACTGCTGCCTCACATACCAATTTCAAAAATACAACTGAAAGACAAAACGGACATCATCCAGAACCACAGGAAAGCGGGCAGACTGGAAATTCTACAACTAGAAGAAAACAGAAATGCACACAGAGAATCAGAGTAGCTGCAAAGTCTGAGGTATGGAGACATGAGCTCTTGGAGTGGACAGGCCAGAGAGGATGGGGCGTCTGAATGTCTGGCTGGCGTGCTCTAGTGGGAAGGAGACAAAAGCTCCAGACTGCACTGAATTCCAGTTCCCACTGCATTGAACCCCAGTTCTAGGCAAGACCCGGGGGACCCAGGCTCGTGTTGGGGGAATCTGGACTATAAGGTGGAATCTTAGGGGAACAGCAAAAGGCAGAGGTCTGGAGGTGTGTGCGCGAGTATGTGCAGAGAGGACGGACTGTTGACTGTGCCACGAACTTGATCTGGCAGGAGGGAGACAGGGGCTCCAGATGGCACTGAACCCCAGTTCCAACTGCACTTAATCCCAGTGCTGGGGAAAATCTGGGAGTCCGGATTCATTGGGGGAGAGACTGGACTGTTTGGCAGCAGGCAAAACTCAAGGGTGCCTTTCTCTCAGAGGTGCTTGCAGCAATTGCCTGCTGACACTGAGACCCAGGAATCTCATGGGGTGGGGCTGACAGGAAGCCAAGGCTGTTAGCTCCATCCTGAAACTCCACCCCATCCAAGCTGAGCACAGAGGCTTTGGAAAATTTGCAAGTCTTGCCACATAAAGCTGTCTCCCAGTGTAGACACAGCTCATCCTCACAGCCAATTGGCCTGGAGGTCAATTCCTCCCAGTGATACCAAAACAATCAAGACTTACCTCCAACAAGGCTGTATACACAGTCCATAAAGGGGTGCACCAAGAGTGTCCACCTCAGATAACAGGGGAAGCTGAGACACCTAGCACACAAAGCTACTCTACCAACTCAGGGCAGCAGCGAAAATGTGGAGACAAAGAAACTGATTACAAACAAAAGAAAGGGAGAAAAACAAATGACTGGATAGAGTTCAAAACCAGGTTATAAGGTTTTTCAAGAGGTTTATGAAAAGGCTGATAAATTCAGCAAGACCCTTGAGGATATGAAAAAGGACCAACTAGAACTTAAACATACACTTACTGAAATAAAAAAAATATTTTACAGAGACCCAACAGCAGACTAGAGGAACGCAAGAATCAAGTCAAAGTTTTGAAATACCAAGAGGCCAAAAACACTCAACTGGAAAAGCAAAAAGCAAAAAGAATCCAAAAAGTTGAGGACAGTGTAAGAAGCCTCTGGAACAACTTCAAGTGTACCAACATCCAAATTATAGGGGTGCCAGAAAAAGAGAGAAAGCAAGATACTGAAAACCTATTTGAAGAAATAATGACTGAAAACTTTCTCCCACCTGGTGAAAGAAATAGACTTAAAAGTCCAGGAAGCACACAGAATCCCAAACAAAAGGAATCCAAAGAGGACTACACAAAGACCCATCATAATTAAAATGCTAAGAGCAAAAGACAGAGAATATTAAAAGCAGCAAGAGAAAATCAGTTAGTTACCTACAAAGGAGCACCCATACGATTGTCAGCTGATTTCTCAACAGAAACTATGCAGGTCAGAAGGGAGTGGCAAGAAATTTTCAAAGTGATGAATAGCAAGAACCTACAACCAAGATTACTCTACCCAGTGAAGCTATCATTCAGAATTCAAGGTTAGATAAAGAGCTTCACAGATAAGAAGAAGCTAAAGGAATTCATCACCACCAAACCAGTATTATATGAAATGCTGAAAGGTATTCTTTAAGAAGAGGAAGAAGAAGAAAAAGAAGGAAAAGGTGGCTGCTTCAAACAAGAGCATGGATGGAACTTGAGAGCATTATGCTAAGTGAAATAAGCCAGTCAAAGAAAGATAAGTATCACATGATCTCACTCATTTATGGAATATAATGAACACCATAAACTGATGAACAGAAACAGTTTCAGAGACAGAGAAGCATTGACTGTCAAACCTCAGAGGGAAGGTAGGAAAGGGTGGGGGTAAGGGGACGAGATCAAACAAAGGACTTGTGTGTATGCATATAAGCCTAATCAATGGACACAGACACCAGGGAGGTGAGGGCATCAGTGGGAAGGGAAGGTTGGAAGGGGTAATGGGGGATGAGGACACGTATATAATACCTTAATCAATAAAGAAATAAAAAAAAGAATACCACGAGTAGGTGCTAACTTTTATCCAATGCTTTTCTTCATTGATAGATAGGATTGTGTGACTTTTCTTCTTCTGCCTGTTAATATGGTAGTTTTCACTGATTTTTCAAATATTGAAACAGCATTGCATCCCTGAAGTAAACTCTACTTGGTCATGATATATGATTTTAAAATATGTATTGCTTAATTTTATTTGCTAATATTTTGTTTAAAAATTTGAATTTGCATTTGTATAAGTGAGGGATATTGGTCTGAAGGTTTTTTCTTTTTTTGGTTCTTATTTGTACTGCTATAGCCCAGTGCATGGATTTGTGTACTGGTGGGATTCCTCAGCCTGGCCTGTGGCCTCTCGCAATCCAGGACCCTTGGGGGATATCAGACTGCCAATTTTGGCCCAATTCTGACCTGCAGGGATCGGGCTGAAACCAGCAGTTGGGCACCCCCCGAGGGATGAGGTAGTGCATTGAAGCAGTAGGCAGCCAGGGAGGATCCCAAACCTGGACCGGGCGCTGCACTGCTCTGGCTCACCCAGGCCTTGGTAAGCCTGCCACTACTGCTTGGTAGCGCTGCCATGGAGGTGGGAGAGGCTTGTGCCACTGCAGCTGCACTTGCCAGCTGTGAGCCTGGAATCTGGAGCCAGTTGGTCAGCATTGAGCGTCTGCGCCCTGGTGGTCAGTCTGCATCATAGTGACTGGTTGTTTGGTCATTTGCTCGCTTAGGCTTTTAAATATATAGATATTAGAGGCCCGCTGCACGAAATTCATGCAAGGGGCTTGACCCTGGCAGTTGCGGTGGCTTGCCTCGGCCTTCGCAGTCTCAGCTTCAGAAGGCTGGCCGAAGGATGTCCGGAAGGTCGTTTGGCTGTATGGTCTAATTAGCATATTGTGCTTTTATTATTATAGATTATTATAGATTTATTTCATATTAGGTGCCTTGGGGAAGTTCCTGCTTTTTGAGGAATTGGTCTTTCATATAAGCTGTCAAATGTATGTGTGTAAAGTGGCTTGTGGCATTCCATTATTATCACTTTGATACCTGCAGGGTCTGTAGTGGTATGTCACGTTTCATTTCTGATATTGATAAATTGTGCCTTCTTTTTTCTTTTTTTCAGCCTTCCTAGAGATTGTTACTTTAGTTGATATTTACAGTGAACAAACTCTTTGTTTCATGGATTTTCTCTCCTGTTTTTCTGTTCCCAATTTTATTGATTTCTGCTCTTACCTTGAATATTTCCTCTTTCTGTTACTTTGGATTTACTTAGCTCATTTTTAGCTTCTTGAGATGGGATCTTAGATTATTGATTTGTGACTTTTCCTGTATTCTAATGTAAGCACCTCCCCCTTAGATTTAGCTGTGTCCTGAAAATTTTTATATGTTGTATTTTCATTTTAATTAACCCCAGTGTATTTTTCTTTCTCTGAGTCTTACTCTTTGACCCATGAATTATTCAGAATTGTGTTGTTTAGTTTCCAACTCTATCAGGATTTTCCTATTATTAATTTCTACTTTGACTTTTTTATGGTTGGAAAACATACTCTATATTATTTCAGCTCTTTAAAAATTTGTGGAGATTTGTTTTATGGCCCAGGATATGGTCTATTTTAGTTATATGTTCCATAGGTACTTGATAAGAATGTGCATTCTGTGTTGTTAGGTGAATGTTCTCTAATTGTTGAATACATCATTTTGGTTGATGCTGATACTGCGTTTTTCTGTATCCTTCCTTTTTTTGGTCTACTTTGTTCTCTCAATTATTGAAAGAGAGGCATTGAAATCTCCACCACTAATTGTTGATTTACCTATTCCTTCTTTCAGTTTTTGCTTCACATATTTCTGTCCTTTTGTTAATCTCTGTTTATAATTACCTTTAACATTTTCTCTACTCACATTTCCCCCCATGTATCTTCTATATCTTTGCTGAAAGTTTTTATTTTTTCATTTGTTTTAAATATGTTCACAATTGCTCAATGAAGCATTTTTTTATGATGGCTGCTGTAAAAGCAGCCTATTGGAGTTTACTTTAGCAAAAGAAAGGTTATTTTATGTGTCTCATGAAACTCAAAGGCTGGTATGCAGACCCTAGGAAGGGTTTGGAACAGCAGTGGAGTTCAGGGAATAATCTCTGTTTCACCTCTGCTCCTCTCTGTACATCTGCTTTTTTCATTATCCTTGAAGACTAACTTCTGTTCCAAAGACTAACTTTTATACTCAAAGAAGAATATGTTTGTGACATAGTGACTTGTCAGTAATATATGGATTCACTGGGAAGAGACAGCTGATTTGTTCTTCCTTCAGGTCTGATTTTAAATTATTAGGAATAAGAATCCAATTAGCTGAAACCAGTTTTGCTCAGTGGTTAGAGCGTTGTCCTGGACACTGAAGGGTCCCAGGTTTAATTCCAGTCAAGGGCATGTACCTTTGTTGTGGGCACATCCCCAGTAGGGGGTGTGCAAGAGACAGCTGATCGATGTTTCTCTCTCATTGATGTTTCTGACTTTCTGTCCCTCTCCCTTCCTCTCTGTAAAAAATCAATAAAATATATTTAAAAAAAGAATCCAATTAGCCAATTAGGACAGTGAATCTACCTGTTGTCTAGCTGGTATGGCCAGAGCTGTATGTGTTGAGGGGTCACATGGTGAAAACAGTATTGCCAGGAATCCATTCCTATTCCTATGGATGGAGGTCGCCATTATCACAGATATCATAAAAGTGTCAAATACATTGGGTAACTTGTTCTACTCCATAGAATCTGTGATATACTGTTACAATATATCCATATTAAAATTGTTATAAATTCCAGGTTAAATTCTTGCATAACCAAGATTACTATGGCTGTAAGCACATTGTATTCATAAGCACCTTGAACTCATGACTTATGTTTCTTATGATTTAAAAAGATATAATAAGCAGAAGAAAAACCAATTAAAAATGATTTCAGAGAGGAAGGGACAGATGAGAGAGAATCATTGATTGGCTGCCTCCTGCATGCCCCGTACTGGTGATCAAGCATGTGCCCTTGATCTGAATGGAACCTGGGACCCTTCAGTCTGCAGGCTGATGTTCTAACCACTGAGAAAAACCAGCTAGGGCGAAAAACCCATTTTTACATTTGGAAATGAAATCCAGTATCAGAAAATGCTTCAAAGGTTCTAGAACTTTCATTTTCCAGCATTAATCTAGTTATTTGGGAAGCTGGCACACAGGATAGCTATCATCACAGTGAAGAGATCATGGGCACCATTCCCCTTCTTCACGATAGAGGGTCAGAGCACCATTGACCCGAATGTGTGAAATTGTGATGTTACCCTTTGAAGCCAGTTTTCAGACTGAGGCAGGATAGTAAGAAGTGAGAAAAATTCCTGGACAAGTGGAATGGGGACACTGAGACAAGATAAAGAAGGCTAAACTATTTGAATGACTTACAGCCATTTAGTGAATCTCAAGACCTTGTCTTCCCTAACCAAGGACACTTGAGAGCAAATGGTTCACAACTCTCCTCCCTAACCAGAGAATACATAGCTTAAATCACTCTGCTTAGGGAAATAGAGAACAGAGGCCCAGTTAATGCCGTTTATGCCAGATGAACCCAGGGAGGATGAAGTCAGGAGAAAAATAGTGAACCCTGATTACAGCCAGGCACCCAAGATAAAAGTAAAACAGTAAAGCAGACCAAAGAATAATCCCAAACTCCCCAATATGCTCATTTTGATGAATCACCATATTAGAAATGCACCTGGAAAGCTAATGAATATTCTGCAGAAACCCTCCCCTAAGATTCTCTCCCACAGAAGAGAGATAGAAGCCTCAAGACAAAGGATACCATTGTGGCCTTGTTCTAGAGCACACCCATGCCCCTTCTCAGGCATGATTTTTTAAAAAATATATGTTATGGATGTTTTTTACAGAGAGGAAGGGAGAGGGATAGAAAGTCAGAAACATCGATGAGAGAAACATCAATCAGCTGCCTCCTGCACACTCCCTACCGGTATTGTGCCCTTGACCGGAATGGAACCTGGGACCTCCCAGTCCGCAGGCTGTCGCTCTATCCACTGAGCCAAATCAGTTTCGGCTAGGCATGAACTTTTTACTTCCTCCTGAATTTGTGACCAGGGGAGCATTGTGAAGTGGCAGCTCATTTTGGGTTTTCCCCTCACCTTGCCTACAAGGCCTTCTTCTTCTCTGACCTTCCAGTGAGCTGACAGCAGCCCTGCCTTGGCTCACTTCGTGGTTTTTTTTTTTTTTTTACTACCTTTAAAAAAATTATTGCTTTATTTTATTTTATTTTATTTTTTTTGCATTTTTTAAAATAGCTTTATTGTTCAGTTTATTACTTACATTTTCCCCCATTAGCTCCCCTCCGCCCAGTACCCATCCCACTCTACGCCCTCATCTCCCCCCACCCTCTGTCCTCTCCCATAGTTGCATGACCCCTGTCCAGTCTCTTGCTGTACTTCCCGCACCCTTCCCCTCACCAAGCATTATCAGTCCATTCCCTCTCCATGTCCATGATTCAGTTCTATTCCTCATTTTATCCTGATCCTCTAGTTGCCAATTCACTTGATTTTTAGATTCATTTGATAGATGTGTACCTGTTGTTCGTAATGTACATTTTTACCTGTTTCTTCTTCCTCTTCTTAAACAATACCTTTCAGCATTTCATATAGTGTTGGTTTGGCGGTGATGAACTCCTTCAGCTCTTTCTTATCTGTGAAGCACTTTACCTGACCTTCAATTCTGAATGACAGCTTTGCTGGATAGAGCAATCTTGGTTGTAGATTCTTGCTGTTCATCACTTTGAATATTTCTTGCCACTCCCGTCTGGCCTGCATCGTTTCTGTTGAGAAATCCGCTGACAGTCGTATGGGTGCTCCCTTATAGGTAACCAACTGTTTCTCTCTTGCTGCTTTTAATATTCTCTCTTTATCTTTTGCTCTTGGCATCTTAATTATGATGTGCTTTGGTGTGGTCCTCTTTAGATTCCTATATTTTGGAGTTCTGTGCACTTCTTGGGTTTTCAAGTCAATTTCTTTCACCAGGTGGGGGAAGTTTTCAGTCACTGTTTCTTCTAGTAGGTTTTCATTATCTTGCTCTCTCTCTTTTTCTGGCACCCCTATAATTCTGATGTTGGTATGCTTGAGGTTGTCCCAGAGGCCCCTTATACTATCTTCAATTTTTTGGACTCTTTTGGCTTTCTGCTTTTCCAGCTGAGGGGATTTTGCCTTTTTGTATTTCAAATCTTTGACTTGGTTTTTGCAGTCGTCTGGACTGCTTTTAGGTCTTTGTATAATATTTTTTGTTTCAGTGAGTATATGCTTAATTTCTAGTTGGTCTTTTATCATATCCTTGTAAGCGTTGTTCATTTCTTTGTAAGTGTTATTTATTTTGGCATAGTTCTCATTAATTTTATCCACCTTATCTAGTAGTCTCTTCATAAACCTAATTACTGTGGTTTTAAACTCTATGTCTAATCGTCTTTTTTCCTCCATTTCTTTCACAGCTGAGTTCTTTCCTTTTCTCTGCATTGTTGTTGCTTTCCTGAGTCAGTTCCTTAGCGGTGTGTGATAGGTATCCTGTATCCTCTAAGGAACCAGTGGCTCAGCTTCCTTTGCAGCGCGCAGCGTCAGCCCTAGGTCCGCCCTGCTTGGCGAGCAGTTTGCGTCTAATGGGCGCGCAGCATCAAGCTTAGGTCTGCCCTGCTTGGTGCGCAGTTTGCGTCTATTGGGGGCGCAGCGTCGGGCTTAGGTCCACCCTGCTTGGCGCGCAGTTTGCGTATAAAGGGCACGTTCCGTCCGGCTTAGGTCCGCCCCTCCTGGCTCCCTCCCTGTTTCAGGTCTATGGGGCTCTCGGCGTCAACTTATCTGTGCTTATCTGTGCGGCTCACGCGGGTCTCGGTGTTGGGTGGCTATGTAAATCCACCTCTAGTCTCCCCATTGCCAGACAACTTTGCCTCTCCCTAACTGAGTCTGCACAGTCAAAGACTCACTCAGGAGTGTAAAACAAAGCAGTATGGTGGTCTCCAAGCAAGTAGTTGCGCGTTCTCTGCCCGCGTTCTCTGCCCGGTTGTGCACTCCAATTTACTCGTGCACTCTCCCCAAACACACAGACCTCAGCCGCGCGGGGATCCTCCTTTCCCTGACCTGGGAGCTCGCCTGGAACTGGGGGGTCGGTGCTGTGGGAGACCTTCGCCCTCCTTGCAGGAGAAAACCAGCCGGGCCTGCTGTCTGCCGCCCGTCCCTCACCGCTCTCTCGCGCTCCGAACCTCAAAGCTGCACACCGCTGCTCCCGAGTCACTGCCTTTACTCTCATGTGCGGAATTTCCCCTCAGCCAGCTCTCCGGTGATTACTGGATGTTGTAGTTGCTAAGTTGTAGTTTCAGAATTGTTGCGTGGACAGCTAGATAGGTGCTCACCTATGCCGCCATCTTCTATTGCTTGATTTTAGAGAGAGATTTGTTGTTCTACTTATTTATGCATTCATTGATTGCTTCCTGTGTGCGCCCTGGCCAGACATCCAACTCACAGTCTTGGCATAATGACATGACGCTGTGCCCAACTGGGCGACCAGGCCAGGGCTCAGGCTCGCTCCTTTCCTACGACATTTTCTAGGGAGCCGAGCTCAGGCTCTCTTCTATTGCTTTTCCTCCCCTCAGTCCTTCCTTTGTTTCACTGTCCCCAGGTTTAATAAAAAACTCAAAATCACCTGCACTCATATTGTAAAATCTTTCTTTCTTTTAAAATATATTTTATTGACTTTTTACAGAGAGGAAGGGAGAGGGATAGAAAGTCAGAAACATCGATCAGCTGCCGCTTGCAGACCCCCACTGGGGATGTGCCCACAACCAGAGTACATGCCCTTGACTGGAATTGAACCTGGGACCTTTCAGTCTGCAGGTCGGTGCTCTATCCACTGAGCCAAACCGGTTTCCACTATAAAATCTTTCTTGCACAAAGTCAAGAACTCACACACTACTGACTGGCCTTATCCAGGCTGGTCCCTTTCTGGTAACAAGATGAGCAGGGTTATTTTATCTGGCTATTCTTTATGGACATATAAACCAGTAGGTGTCCTCCTAAGCCTATTGGAATATAAATCTTTCTTATTTGAAATGGAAACAACGTATAAAATTTTCCCAGTTAAGCCATCCTTATGTTGATTATCCTATCTAATAAAAGAGTAAAATGCAAATGTGACCGTACCTTCGCTATGCTACCTCGAAGTGCTCACAAAGCCAGGGGAGGAGCCTCTCGCACTTGTTCCGCTGTTCCACGGGGCCCGCGGAGGGATGGGGACGCAAGGGGCGTGAGGGGCCCACCCCTTGCACCCTTTCTGCCACTCCTCAGGGCCCAAGAAGCTGAGGAGAAGGTGAAGGAGAATCTGCCCCAGAAGCTGCCCAAAGAGATGAAGGTGCTGGGGAGGAGCAAGCAACCAAGAAGAAAGATTGAGCCCCCCCTTTCCTTAATTATTTCAGGAATAATCCTCCCAATAATCAACCACATCACCAACCAAGCAGTTGAGTCCCTGATAGTATAAGAATTAAAGTCGGACATTAAATGTTCTGCTATGGGAGAACCAAGATGGCGGCACAGGTAAAACACTTATCTTGCTGCCATACACAGCAATTTTAAAACTACAACTTAACGAAAGAACAAACACCACCCAGAATGACCAGAAAGCTGGCTGAGTGAAAATTCCACAAATAAAAGTGAAGATAAGACACTGTGACTTGGAGGAGTGGCGGCGGACAGCGTTGAAGATATGCACGGAGTTAGAGGTTTGGAGTGCGCGCCAGTGGATAGGGCGGGCGGCTGAAAACTGGCCAGATTTCTTGAACAGGGGAGACAAAGACGTCCCACTGGACTGATTTTCCAGCTCTGGGAGAAGTCCAGGGAACCCACTATCATACGAGGTAAAAACTGGACAGTGGGAGGGCACGCTGAAGCTTGGGTGCTTCAGGGGTCTGCAAGCTTGTGGAGAAGGAGAGCTTGTGCAGCGTGCACGTGAGCTTGGGAACAGCGCAGGTGCCTGACTGCGCAGAGAGCACTCGTGACTTGCTCTTTCATTCAGGAAACTGTCAGCCTGCATTGTTTTGCGACCCTGGGTGAGACGTTGGGTATGCAGACTCATTTGGGGAGAGGTTGAATTCTCTGGCAGCCAGTGGAGCTTGGCAGCAGCTCTCTCTCAGAGGTGCTGGCAGCCCATTGCCCCCGGCACAGAGTTCCTGGGGCCACAAAGGACAGAGCTGACGCTGTCTGCTTGGCACGGAGACTCCGCCCATCTAACCTGAGCACAGTTGAATGCCACAGATAATTGCCCTGGAGGTCAACCCCTCCAGTGCTAACAACAATTAACCTGAGCTTAACTTCAACAAGACTGTGCAACCCATATCCACCTCAGGTAACTGTCCCTTGTAGGACATCTACCACAAAAAGCTAATTGACCAACTCAGGGAAGCAGCCACCATGCAGAGACATGGAAAGAAATCAGATGTGAAAGAAATGGAGGAAAAAAAATGACTGGACATGGAATTCAAAACCACAGTTATAGGGCTTCTCAAGAGGCTCCTAGAAAAGGTTGAGACCTATAAGGAAATAAGCGAGACCTACAAGGAAATGAACGAGACCCTCAAGGATATGAACGAGACCTGCAAGGAAATGAACAAGACCAACATGGAAATGAATGAGTCCTACAAGGATATGAACGAGACTCTCAAGGATATGAAAAAGGACCAACCAGAAATTAAACATACACTGACTGAAATAAAAAATATCATACAAAGACCTAAAAGTACTCTAGAGCACCCCAAGAACCAAGTTAAAGATTTGAAATACAAAGAGGGAAAATCCACTCAGCTGAAAAAGCAAGAAACCAAAAGAATCCAAAAAATTGAAGATAGTGTAAGGGGCCTCTGGGACAACCTCAAGCATACCAACATCCGAATTATAGGGGTGCCAGAAAAAGAGAGAGACCAAGACAATGAAAACCTATTTGAAGAATTAGGACTGAAAACTTCCCACACCTGGTGAAAGAAATTGACTTAGGAGTCCAAGAAGCACACCGAACCCCAATATATAGGAACCCTAAGAGGACCACACCAAGGCACATCATAATTAAAATACCAAGAGTAAAAGACAAAGAGAGAATATTAAAAGCAGCAAGAGAAAAACAGTTAGTTACCTGCAAGGGTGCACCCATATGATTGTCAGAGGATTTCTCAACAGAAACTATGCAGGCCAGACGGGAGTGGCAAGAAATATTCAAAGTGATGAATAGCAAGAATCTACAACAAAGATTACTCTACCCAGCAAAGCTATCATTCAGAATTGAAGGTCAGATAAAGTACTTCACAGATAAGAGAAAGCTAAAGTAGTTCATCACCACCAAACCAATATTATATGAAATGCTGAAAGATATTCTTTAAGAAGAAAAAGAAGAAAAAGATAAAAGTGTAAATTATGAACAACACATACACATCTATCAACAAATGAATCTAAAATTCAAGTGAATTAATAAGCCGATGAACAGGATAAACTGGTGAATGTAACAGAATCACGGACATAGAGAGGGAATGGACTGACAATTCTTGGAAGTGCAGCAAGAGACTGGACAAAAATCATGCAACGATGGGAGAGGACAGTGGAGGGGGGTGAGGGTGGAGGGTGGGATGGGTACTAGGTGGAGGGGAGCTATAGGGGAATTAAAAGGGAACAATGTAATTAATAAATTGAACAATAAATGTTATGCTATGACTTTTCTCCTTATACAGAGTATCCGTTTGCTTGCAGAGTGTGGCTTCTTGGCTTGCTGCCAGCCTGTGCATGGTCCACGCTTATGAGTTTAGGATCTATGACAATGTGAATAATTCAGATGTTTACAATAAAAACACATGAATACATGAATTCACTAATGTTAATGTTAAAATTCATGGAAAAAATAGTCCTTTGAATCTTTGATGGTTAGAAATTAAATACCTCAAATGAATTGCAATAAACAGTAAATAAAATGGCAATAAAAAAGTTTAAATACCTGGGAACCATTCCCAGATCAGGAAAGGAAGTCCAGGGTGTATATTATTGCTACAAATACTGTATTTCCTACTACTTACAAAATATAAAATATAATGTATTAGATGCCTTCCTATCTCATGAAGTACGTATTCTCATAGGTAATATTGGTAGATATGTTATAGTTATGGCAGTATGTCATATCCTATCTACATTAATAAAAGGGTAATATGCTAATTAGACCATGAGACATTCCAGATGTCCTTCCGGACAAAGCCATGGTGGGGCTGAGGCAGAGGCGGTTATGGCTGATCAGGCCAAGAGGGAAGGGCAGTTGGGGGTGATCATGCCAGCAGGGGGGTACAGTTTGGGGCAAGCAGGCCAGCAGGCAGAGTGGTTAGGGGAGATCAAGCAGGCAGGCAGGTGAGCAGTTAGGAGCCAGTAGTCCTGGATTGCAAGGGGGTTGTCTGACTGCCAGTTTAGGCCCGATCCCACAGGGGTCCCAGATTAGAGAGGATGCAGGCCAGGCTAAGGGACACCCCCCCTCCACTTCCCAGGGCACGAATTTAGTGCACTGGGCCACTAGTAGTGTAATATTTACCTAGAATTTTATAACCATTTTCTTACTCAATGAATATAGTTGTGCTCAAAACTGTATCTTGGAATAGGAACTGCAATATACAATTATGTACTGACTAGAGGCCTAGTGCATAAAATTCGTGCACGGGGGGCAGGGATGTCCCTTAGCCCAGCCTGCACTCTCTCCAATCTGGGACCCCTATCAGGATCGGGCCTAAATGGGCAGTTGGACATCCTTCTCACAATCCAGGACTGCTTGCTTCAAACTGCTCACCTGCCTGCCTTCCTCATTGCCCCTAATAGCTTCTGTCTGCCAGCCTGATCACCTGCTAACCACTCCCCTGCCAGCCTAATTGATGTGTAACTGCTCCCCTGCCAGCCTGTTTGCCCCCAACTTCTCTCCTCTGCTGGCCTGGTCAATCCTAACTGCCCTCCCCTGCAGGCTTGATCACCCCCAACTGCCCTCTCTTGCAGGCCTGGTCCCTCCCAACTGTCCTCCCCTGCTGACCAGATCACCCACAACTACCCTCCCTTGCAGGGCCTGGAACCTCCAATGGCCCTCCCCTGCTGGCCATCTTGTGGTGGCCATCTTATGTCCACATGGGGCCAGGATCTTTGACCACATGGGGCAGCCCTCTTGTGTATTGGAGTGATGGTCAATCTGCGTATTACTCTTTTATTACATAGGATAGAGGCCTGGTGCATGGGTGGGGGCCAGCTGGTTTGCCCTGAAGAGTGTCCCAGGTCAGGGTGGGGGTTCCTTTGGGGCGAGGGGCGGCCTGGGCAAGGGGCCTGTGGAGGTTTGCAGGCTGGCCACACCCCCAGCGACCCAAGCAGAGGCCCTGGTATCTGGGATTAATCTATGTCTACAATTGAAACTTTGTAGCCTGGAGTGGAGCCAAGCCTTCTGCTCACTCCTGGGTGGCAGCCATTTCTGTTTGAAACTTTGTAGCCTAAAGTGGAGACCTAGGCCAGCAATGGCAGGCTGAAAGCTTGGCTTCCTCCATTGCCAGGGAAACCCAAGCCTCTGTTCTCTCCAGTTCAGTGGCTGCCTCCATTTCTGTATCTTTTATAATTGAAATGTTGTAACATTGAATGGAGGCCTAGGCCCACAATGGCAGGCGAAAGCTTGGCTTCCTCTGTTGCCAGGGAAACCCAAGCATTCCTCCTGCTCTCAGTGGCGGCAGTCATCTTGGTTGGGGTTTATTTGCATAATCTGCTCCTGATCGTCTGATGGGCGTGGTCATGGGCGTGGCTTGTGGGTGTGGTGAAGGTATGGTCTTATTTGCATATTACTCTTTTATTAGATAGGATGGTTCAAAGGTACCATACAGCAAACAGAGATCCTCTGTTTGTCCTTGATATCTTAGGCAAAATAAAAAAGGATATGGAGGAGGAAATCTCATATGGATCTGCCTAGTTATGCTTTCCTAAGGAACTTTTTCCTTTTCAATCCAAAGCTGGGTTTTGAATTAGAGTAGGTATCTATTTACAACATTGTCAAGCTCTACTTATCAATATAATCTTTTCCTTCTTTCCATATTCATTTTTCCTCTATCTTCTTTCCCACTCATTTGAAAATTCATACATTTATTTTCTTTCATTGCAGCACTGTGTGATATTAAAAGAAAATTTAATTATTTCTACTGATTTTTAGAGAGAGGAGAAGGGAGAAGGAGAAAGAGGGAAACATCAACGTAAGAGCATTGATTGACTACCTTCTGTAGGGTATTGAGACTGCAACTCAGGCATGTGCCCTGACCGGGAATCAAACAGCAACCTTTTGGTTTACAGGATGATGCCCAACCAAATGAGCTACACTGGCCAGGGCTGGAAGACTAGGTTTTTGCTCTGGCTTTTATAACATGGAAAGTTATTTCATCTTCCTTTTACTATCAACCTAGCCATTAGAAGGGTCTCCTTGAGAAGTTAAATTTCTAAATAACAAGTCAAGAAGTAAGGTATATCAAATGAAGAATACTATAATAGAGGCAAAAAGTAATACAGACATCTGATACTCTGTGGTAGCTTAAATCTGTAAATCTGCTTGTTTTTTTGAAGAGTTTGAGAAGGATAGGTAATAAATATTTGATTGTTTGGCAGAGTTCACTAGTGAAGCTATCTGATCCTGGGATTTTACTTTTGGAAGCATTTTAAACAAATAATTTTATTTTTAGATTACAGATGATGTACAATATTATATTCATTTCAGATGTACAACACAGTGATTAGACATTTTTATAATGTATGGCTTGATCACCCTAATAAACCTAGTACATATTTGACACCATACATAATTATTGCAACATTATTGACTATTCCCTGTGTTGTACTTTACATCCCCATGACTGTTCTGTAAGTACTAACTTGTCCTTCTTAATTTCTCCACATTTTTCATCTCCTCCAATATCCCTCCCATCTGGCATCCATCAAAATGTTCTCTGTGTATATAAGTCTGTTTCTGGTCTGCTTATTTGTTTATTTTGTTTTTTAGATTTCACATATGTGAAGTTATGTGGTACAGTATTTGTCTTTCTCTGTCTGACTTATTTCCCTCAGCACAATATCATCTAGTTCCATCTATGTTGTTGTTGATGGCAAGATTTAATTCTCTTTTTATTTACTTTTCAGAAATATCTTATTGATTCCAGAGAGGGAGGGAGAGGGAGAGAGAGATAGAAATGATGAGAGAGAATCATTAGTGGGCTGCCTTCTGCGTGTCCCACCCCAAGAATCGAGCCCGCAACCCAGGCATGTGCCCTGACCATTGATGCTCAGCCATTGAGCCACACCCGCTGGGCAGCACCACCTCTTTTTTATTCATTCATCCACTGATGGACACTTAGGTTGTGCTCATATCTTGGCTATTTGTAAATAATGCTGCAATGAACGTATGTATTTTCAATGTTTGGGTTTCTTTGGATAAAGCCCAGAAATGGAATTTCTGGCTCCTTCATTGACTCTTATTATAACCTTTGTTTTAAAGTCTATTTTGTCTAGTATAAGTATTGCTACCCCAGCTTTTTTGTGTGTTTTTATTTCCATGAAACACTTTTTCCTTCTGTTCAATTTTTGTCTGTGTATGTCTTCCCATCTGAAGTGAGTCTCTTATAGACAACATATATAAGGGTCTTCCTTTTTAATTCATTCAGCTACCATATGTCTTTTGATTTGAACATTTTTATCCACTTGCATTTAAAGTAATTATTGACAGATATGTATTTATTGCCATTTTATTATTTTAATTATTTTTCTTCTCCCTCTTCTTTCTCCTCCTCCTCTTCCTTTTTTTCCTTCATTCTTTTTGTCCTTCTCCTTTTTTTTTTCTTCAAGAAGTGCCTCTGACTTTTCTTATAATACTGGTATGGTGGTGATGAACTTCTTTAGTTTTGATTCTAAATGCTAGCTTTTCTGGGTAATTTTAGTTGTAGGTCCTTGCTTTTATCACTGTGAATATTTTATGCCAATCCCTTCTGTCCTGCAAATTTTCTGTTGAGGATCCTACCTGGTTTGACTCCTGGCTAAAGAATCTGCCCACAGACTGAAGTGTCACAGGTTCAATCTGGTCAAGGGCACATACCTCAGTTGCAGGCTCAAGCCCTAGCCCCTATTTGGGGTCACTTAGCAAGAGCTAGTGTTCTGTTTGCTCGAGAGACTTTAGGAATGTCTGCAGCACGAGCCAAGACAGGCCGTTTGTATGGAAACAGCACTGGACAGCTTGGGAGATCCTGAAAATTGGGTAGGATCTCAGGGAATTACCAGGGTGGTGTGAACAGTTTTAGTCAGGTTGATGGAGACTCACATATGGGGTCCTTCTACAAGCTTGGTAGGGTGAGGGCCCAGCAAAGGAACAGTGGCATATGCCAGCACTGCTGTCTGGGAGAAAACTGCCCCTCCAACTCTTGCCCCAAAGCCAGACAATTCAGTTCCTTCCCATTGTCCCTGTCACCTTTCAAGCTGCTGCCCCATTGCTGGAGTTCCGAGGGAGTGAGTCTGTTCATGGGCCCTTTAAGAGGAAGGACTCCAGTAGTGCTCCACACTCTACTGTTTTTTCACAACTAGAAATTATGGAGACTCCTCTTTTCAGCACTAAAACCCTGGCTGGGCATCCGGAGTGGGGCTGGAACACCTTGTTCCTCAGGGGGACCCTGAGATATTTCTCCAGATTTTTAACCACTATCAGGCATTGTGTCTCTGCCCTTCCTACTAGTCTTGATGCTGCTTCTTTTCATATCCTTAATTATAAGATTTCTGTTCAGCTAGACTTCTGGTGGTTCTCAATGATGGTTGTTCTGTAGTTTAGTAGTAATTTTGATGTGGTGTGGGAGAATGTGAGTACCATGTTTACCTATAATGCTATTTTGATCACAGTCTTTGGGAAAGTTTTTGATGATTGTTTCAATTTCCTTATTGTTGATCAGTCTATTCAGATTTTCAATTTCTTTCTGATTCAGTCAAGGAAGGTTATATATTTCTAAGAATCTGTCAATTTTTTTAGGTTATTGTACTTGGTGGCATATAGCCTTTTTTCATTTTTTAAATATTTTAATCTTTATTGTTCAGTTTATTAATTACATTGTTCCCCCCCATTTTTCCCCCTCTAGTTCCCCACCACCTGGTATCCATCCCACCCTCCACCCTCACCCCCCCCGCACTGTTCTCTCCCATAGGTGCATGATTTTTGTCCAGTCTCTTGCTGCCCTCCCACACCCCTTTTGTCCCCAAGATTGTCAGTCCATTCCCTCTCTATGCCCGTGATTCTATTATATTCACCAGTTTATCCTGTTCATCGGATTTTTTAAAATTTTATTTACAATATAACATATTTAATAGTAGTACATATGTTTTCCTCCCCCCCCAATATCCTCCCCCCAGCCTCCCCTACCCACCAGCACATGTCCCCACCTGCCTCCCTCCCCACCCCAGAGTCTTTCATTCATTGGTTATGCTCATATGTATGCATACAAGTCCTTCGGTTGATCTCCCCCAGCATCTGCCTCCCCTCCACCCAAGCCTTCCCCCTGTAGCTTGACTGTCTGTTCGAGGCCACCCTGCCTCTATATCAATCACTCTACCCTGTTTCTTTTCTTCAAAAATATCTTGCCTCTGCATACTGAAAACAAACGTATAAGAGCAAAAAAAGTTTGAGTGTCAGTTTCGATGTCCAACTGTTCTGAGTCCCAGTTTCAATGTCAAATAGTTCTTCATGTGTACATGTCAGCAATGGTACCCAGATGGTGGACACATCGTGGCAATGCAAGATCCATCCTCTCTGGTATGTTCCTGGGCCGCCTGCAGCCACACACAGCTGCCGACTGCTAGCGTGGCAAGGTGTCGTCAGTGTCCCCCATCTCTGGACCATCCTCGTGACTGGAACAGATCCATCAGTTCCTCACTGTCGCAGGAACCCACATGGTCTTGGAGTTGTTCTCTGAAAACACACAAACACATTCTCGACCAAAGGTTAACAAAGGGATCCTCTCTGCAAAATAGACTTGGGATTCTTTTTATTTTTGCCTAAATGATTTTCCTTTGGCTTATTTTGACACCATGTGTGTTTTTTTTATGGGTGTCCTGCAGCTGGTTTTACAAATGGAATTTTCTTTTCTGGAGTAAGAATTTTCTACATGTATTTTACTTATAGGATATTTTTCCTTACATGATATTACCTCATTGTCCTCCACCCCCCTTTTTTTGGTTAATAGGGGCTTTTGGAAATTTTATCTTGCAGTCTTGGTAATTTTAAATTTTAATTTTTGCATACAAATATTACTACTTTAGGTTCTTTGGATGTTAGGCAATTTTGCAGTGAGATGAACTACTAATAGATAATTTAGTTAATGTTTTAGGAAAAGCTTTTTGTCCAGTACAGTTAGATTTTCTTGAGTATTCACTTATTTCACTTGTCCAATTTAAATTAATCTGAAAACTTGATTACTATTTTACTGTCAATTTTAATACTCAAGCAGAAATCTTAGTTTACCCAGTAAATACTTGTGGAAAGGAATATTTGCATTTTTGAGTAGGCCTCAGAATTCCTTGTAATAAATTAAATTTAGATATAGGGCAGCTATTGCTGGCCGAGTCTCTGTCTGCCACCTGGGTCCCAGTGTGAGCTGTGCGTGGGAGGCGTAGCAGCCGTGGGGGTAGGAGACCTTCCTCAGGAGGGGTGAGAATTCAAGCCCCTGCAAGGTTTGTGGATGAGGGTCTGTGCCCCTCCTCTGTTGATCTTTTAGTTCTCTCCTGTTGGCCCCTCTGCGACTGTGCCTGTCTTAGGTTGTTCCTTCCCTGAGAAATCTTACCCGTCTCTGGCTAACCAGCCATCCTCCGGTGCCAAACAGGGTGATGTGAGGTTCAGTCCTGTCTCCTTTGTAGTCTATGCCCCCGTGGCCTCCACGTCCAGCACCTGCCATGGGGTCCCCTCGCCTGCTGGCGGGGTCCCGGTACTGATCACATATCTCGGGTGACCCAGGTTTCTTCTCCAGAGAGGGCCCAGCTCACGCCACTGGTCGAGAGACAGATCCATGGTGCCAACTGCCCAGAGACTTCAGCCACAGCTTGAACTGAAAGTTCACGCATCAGCTGTGTGTATTTGGATAATAAGAAGATGGTCCCTCTTGGCAAAAGGGCCAGAGGGGCCAATATAGAATGCTCGGATGCCTTCCCAGTGCCTTAATCCCTTCTGAAAGGGATTTCCTATCCTTTTTTTAAGTTGCTGCCCAACATTCAAAGAATTAGTTTGTAAGTTTCTTTGGGATAATTGTATAATATGCTGTTGTCAAATATCAAATATTATAATGACATTGTAGAATAATATCAAGTAAGGGTATTGTGGTGTCATGGGAGGTTAAGGAGGGCCTAGCCTAAGAACTGGTGTCCATAAGAGATGACATGCTCTAGGCCATGTTAATTCAATCTCAAACTAGCTGCCAATTTTTTATAACTTTATATAAACTTTGTCAGGGATGTAAAAACACAAATCACTTACCTTAGTTCAAGCATTCAAATATACTGACTTTCCCCCTTACTCCCCCCACCTGCCACTTACCCTGAGGTTTGACATTTTAATGGACTTTTCTCAGTCTCTGGATCCATTCTTGTTCATCAGTCTGTGTCTTTCATTATATTCCTCAAATGAGTGAGATCATGTGATATTTGTCTTTCTCTGCCTGGCTAATTTCACTTAGCATAATGGTCTCCAAATCCATCCATGTTGTTACAAATGGTAGGAGCTCTTTCTTTTTTACCGCAGCGTAGTATTCCATTGTGTAGATGTACCACAGTTTTTAATCCACTCATCTGCTGATGGGCACTTAGGCTGTTTCCAAGTCTTAGCTATGATAAATTGTGCTGCTATGAACATAGGGGTACATATATCCTTTCTAATTCGCCTTTCTAGTTTCTTGGGGTATATTCCTAGAAGTGGGATCACTGGGTCGAATGGGAGCTCCATTTTTAGTTTTTTGAGGAAACTCCATACCGTTCTCCACAGTTTCTGCACTAGTCTACAATCCCACCAACAGTGCAGGGGAGTTCCTTTTTCTCTGCATCCTCGCCAGCACTTGTCATTTGTTGATTTGTTGATGTAAGCCATTCTGACAGGTGTGAGATGGTACCGCATAGTCGTTTTGATTTGCATCTCTCAGATAATTAGTGACTTTGAGCAAGTTTTCATATGTCTCTGGGCCTTCCTTTTGTCTTCTTTAGAAAAGGTTCTATTTAGGTCTGTTGCCCATTTTTTTATTGGATCATTTGTCTTCCTTTTATTGAGTTATGTGAGTTGCCTATATATGCTTGAGATTAAACCTTTATCACTGATAACATTTGTTCTCCCATACAGTGGGTTTTCTTGTTGTTTTGTTGATGGTTTCTTTAGCTGTGCAAAAGCTTTTTATTTTGATGTAGTCCCATTTGTTTATTCTGTCTTTAGCTTCCATTGCCCTAGGAGCAGTATCATCAAAGAAGTTCTTTTGGCATATGTCTGAGATTTTATTTCCTGTAGCTTCCTCTAATGTTTTTATGGTTTCCTGTCTTACGTTTAAGTCCTGTATCCATTTGGAGTTTATTTTTGTGTATGGTGTAAGTTGGTGGTCTAGTTTCATTTTTTTGCATGTATCTATCCAATTTTCCCAATACCATTTATTGAAGAGACTATCTTGATGCCATTTTAGGTTCATACCTCCTTTGTCAAATATTAATTGAGCATAGTGGTTTGGGTTGATATCTGGATTCTCTATTCTATTCCATTGATGTATATGTCTCTTCTTATGCCAGTACCAGGCTGTTTTGAGAACAGTAGCTTTGTAATACAGCTTGAAATCTGGTATTGAAATCCCACCGACTTTGTGCTTCTTTCTCAGGATTGCTGTGGCTATCCGGGGCCTTTTTTTATTCCAGATGAATTTTTGGAGAGTTCTTTCTAGGTCTGTGAAGTATGCCATTGGTATTTTAATGGGGAGTGCATTAAATTTATGGATTGCTTTGGGTAGTATGCACATTTTAATTATGTTGATTCTCCCAATCCATGAACATGGTATGTTCTTCCATCTGTTTACATCTTCCTCTATCTCTTTTTTTAGAGTCCTGTAGTTTTCTGCGAATAGGTCTTTTACCTCCTTAGTTAAGTTTATTCCTAGGTATCTGAATTTTTTTGGTGTGATGGTAAATGGGATTGCTTTTTTAGTCTCCCTTTCTGTAAGTTCACTATTGGTGTATAGGAATGCCATAGATTTCTTGGCATTGATTTTGTAGCCTGCTACATTGCTGAACTCATTTATTAAGTCTATTAGCTTTTTTATGGAGTCTTTTGGGTTTTTTATGTACAATATCATGTCATCTGCAAATAAGGATAGCTTTACTTCTTCTTTTCCAATTTGGATGCCTTTTATTTCTTCTTCTTGTCTAATTGCAGTGGCTAATACTTCCAGTACTATGTTGAATAGGAGTGGTGAGAGTGGGCAGCCCTGTATTGTTCCTGTTCTTAAGGGAAATGGTTGTAGTTTTTGCCCATTGAGTATGATGTTTGCTGTGGGTTTATCATATATGGCTTTTATTATGTTGAGGTATGATCCTTCTATTCCTACCTTGTTGAGAGTTTTTATCAAGAAAGGGTGTTGGATTTTGTCAAATGCTTTTTCTGAATCAATTGATATGACTATGTGATTTTTATCTCTCAATTTGTTTATGTGATGTATCACATTTATTGATTTGCGGATATTGTACCATCCTTGCATTCCTGGGATAAATCCTACTTGGTCATGGTGTATGATCTTTCTGATGTACTGCTGGATCCGATTTGCTAGAATTTTATTGAGGATTTTGGCATCTATATTCATGAGGGATATTGGCCTATAATTCTCTTTCATTGTGTCATTTTTATCTGGTTTTGGTATTAGGGTGATGTTAGCTTCATCGAAGGAGTTTGGAAGTGTTCCATCCTCTTGAATTTTCTGGAATAGTCTGAGGAGTATAGGTTTTAGTTCTTCCTTGAATGTTTCGTAAAACTCCCCTGTGAAGCCATCTGGCCCTGGGCTTTTGTTTGCTGGAAGCTTTATGATGACTGCTTCAATTTCTTCCACAGTTATTGGTCTATTGAGTTGTTTAGATTCTTCCTGATTGAGTTTTGGGAGGTTATATTTTTCTTGAAATATATCCATTTCCTCCAGATTATCCAGTTTGTTGGAGTAGAGTTGTTCATAGTAATTTTTAACAATCCTTTGTATTTCAGTGGGGTCTGTTGTTATTTCACCTCTTTCATTTCTGATTTTATTTATTAGAGTCCTCTCTCTTTGCTTCTTGGTGAGTGTGGCTAGAGGTTCATCAATCTTGTTTAATCTTTCAAAGAACCAGCTCTTGGTTTTGTTGATCTTCCATATTGTTTCTTTGGTCTCTATGTCATTTATTTCTGCTCTGATCTTTACTATTTCCTTTCTTCTGCTTACACTGGGCTTTTCTTGTTGCTCTCTTTCTAACTCTTTGAGTTGTTGGGTTAGGTAATCTGTTGCCGCTGTTTCTAGTTTTTTGCAGTAGGATTGTAGAGCTATGAACTTCCCTCTCAGAACTGCTTTCACTGTGTCTCATAGATTTTGGATTGTTGTGCTGTCGTTGTCATTTGTTTCCATGATGTTTTCTATCTCTTCCTTGATCTCCATAGTAACCCAGTCATAGTTTAATAGCATGCTGTTTAGTCTCCATGTGTTTGATTTCTTTGGGTTGTTTCTATTGTAGTTGATTTCCAGCTTTATGCCACTGTGATCTGAGAATATACTTGATATGATTTCTATCTTCTTGAATTTGGAGAGACTTTGCCTATGACCCAGCACATGGTCTGTCTTTGAGAATGACCCATGGGCACTTGAAAAGAATGTATATTCTGTGGCTTTGGGGTGAAATGATCTGAAGATGTCAATTAATACCTCTGGTCTAGTTATTCATTGAGGATTGATGTTTCTTTACTAATTTTTTGTTTAGAGGATTTGTCCAATGGTGATAGTGGGGTATTAAAGTCTCCTACTATGATAGTATTGCTGTCTATCTCTCCCTTGATATCCTCTAGGAGTTTTAGTATGTATTTGGGTGCTCCTATATTGCGTGCATATATGTTTACCAGAGTTATTTCTTCTTGTTGGATTGCTCCCTTTAGTATTATGTTGTGGCCTTCTTTATCATGTGTTACATCCTTCACTTTGAGATCTAATTTGTCAGATATAAGTATTGCTACCCCAGCTTTTTTTCCATTTCTATTCGCCTGAAGAACCTTTTTCCATCCTTTAACCCTCAGTCTGTGTGCATCTTTTTTTTGGAGGTGGGTTTCTTGTAGACAGCAGATATATGGGTCGTGTTTTCTTATCCAGTCTATTACCCTATGTCTTTTAATTGGAGCATTTAAACCATTTACATTTAAAGTAATTATTGATAGATAGTTATTTGTAGCCATTTTTGTTCTTTGCCCCTATGTTCTTTCATGGCTTCCTATTGCTTTTCACAGCAGACCCTTTAGCATTTCTTGCATTGCTGGTTTGGTGGTAATGTATTCCCTTAGACCTTTTTTGTCTGTGAAGCTCCTGATTTGACCTTCAATTTTTATTGATAGCCTTGCTGGGTACAGTATTCTAGGATTCAGACCCTTTATTTGCATAACTTTGTATATTTCATTCCAATCCATTCTGGCCTGATAAGTTTCTGTTGAGAAATCACTTGCTAATCTTATGGGGGTTTCTTTGTAGGTGACTTTCTGTCTGTCTCTGGCAGCTTTTAGGATTCTCACTTTGTCGTTGATGTTTGCCAATTTAATTATAACATGCCTTGGTGTAGGTCTTTTGGGGTTTAATTTGCTTGGAACTCTGTGAGCTTCTTGGATTTGTGTGGGTTTTTTCTTTCCTATATCAGGGAAGTTTTCTGTCATTATTTCTTCCAACAGGTTTTCTATTCCTTGCTCAGTTTCCTGTCCCTCTGGAAGCCCTATTATACGTATGTTGTTTTGTTTCATGTTGTCCCAAAGTTCCCTCAGGCTCTCCTCCTGCTTTTTAATTTTTTTTCTAGAAGCTGCTCTACTTGGGTGTTTTTTCCTACCTTGTCTTCCAGCTCACTGATGCGGTCTTCTGCTTCATCTAGTCTACTCCTGATACTTTCTATGGAGTTCTTTACCTCAGCAATGTCACTTTTCATTTCTTCTTGGGTCTTCTTCATTTCTTCATAATTCTTCATTTCTTCATAGTTCTTCATTCCTTCATATTTCTTATTCATTTCTTCCTGGCCCCTCTTCATTTCCTCTTGATTCCTCTTCAATTCCTCATGGTTCTTACTTGTGTTGGCTTCTGTTCTCTTCATCCACCCTATGACCATTTCTCTGAACTCTCTCTCTGACAGGTTGTTTGCTTCCATTTCGGTTACCTCTTTTTCTGGTGAGGCTTGCTTTTCTTTCATTGGTGGGTTATTTCTTTGTCTCCCCATAGTCTTTCTTCTCTGTGTGTCTTGTTATGTAGTTCTCACTCTCCTGTGTTGATTTAAAGGCTCAGACTACAACACAACCAGGTGCAGCACACCAGGCACAGAAGAAGAATGTATTCACAGTACTGGTAACTCCAAATTAAAAGTGATTGCCAGAGGAAGGTAAATTAGGTGATAGGTGGGGTAAGAGAGAGTAAGAGAAAACACACTCGCACACACAAAATAAAGAAAGAAAAAAAGAAAAAAAGAAAGAAAGGAAGGAAGGAAGAAAGAAAGAAAGAAAGAAAAAAGGAAGAAAGAAAAAGGGGGAATGCCAAAATAAAGTTGGGAAAAGGGGAAGGAGTAAAAAGAAAGGAAAAGGGAGTAAACTATAAATATGGGTTAGAAACTCCCAGAGGACCACCACTAATCCCAGCAAAAGCCAGCAACGAGTACCTGGAGACTGATAGAAACTACATACAACAACTAATATCAAAGGAGGTTAGGGAACACAGAAGCTTAAATCTATCAAAAAACAATGTAAACATCACCAATACACAAAAGAATGCCAACCCCCGCCCCACAAAACAAATTAAAAGAAAAGAATAACCAAACCAATCTCACAAATATGCATAAAATATAAACAACATCAGCAGGACCGAGAGAAAAACATTTTAGGATAGTGAAGTCGGAGAAGCATTAGATGTGTATGGTCTTGGAGCAGGTGGTTGGAGATTGGATATAAAACTGGGGTGAAATTTTAACAGGGTATAAAAAGAGAGAATAAGGAAAATCTAAACCAGAAAAAGTGTAAGGGGAATAAGACACTAACTAAGGAAAGGTTAGCAAGAGAGTGCTGGCATAAGGGGGAAGTTGAAGTAGGTTAAAGAGATACTAAAGGGTAGATGAAAAAAGACTATATATCACTAATCTCTGAGTAGAATAAAGATGGAATAAAATGGCACTTAAAAAATTTTAAATAGTAGTAGAAATAAAATTGATTCCTTAATTTGTGTTACACAAGAGACAATTTATGATTCAGCCCCTAGGTGGCAGTGTTTCTGAATTGACCTCCGGGTCTATTGGTCCTCTCTAGCCTGATCTAAAACCCCGCTATGTCTATGGTATTTACTACTGATTTGTGGAAATACGCTACCCCAGAGCTGCCTCTCTAATTGTGAGGACCTGTTTTGATCCCCAGCGTCAGAAAAACAGCTTGCCCCTGTGGTCTCCCAGGTTCTCTTCCACCAGGGGATCCCCCTTTCCTCTTTCAGCCCTGAGAAATTCGGATTTAGAGAGGACAAACGCAGGCGCGCGAACTCACGTCTTGCTCGTATGTTTGCGCGAAACCCTTTCTCCCCTTGGGTTTGGCAGCCCACTCCCTCCCAAAACTGCCAGGCTGGCCCTTTCCTTCAGGTCCAAATGGGTCGCCCTCTATGTATCCCCCCTCCTGTCACCAGCTCCGAGGACCCTCTTCCACATTTGCCAGCTCCAACAGCCCCGGGTTTTCCTCTTTTTTCGCCAGGCGTGAATCTCCCTGTGTTACCAGCTCCCTTAACCCCCGGAGAAACCTGACCTTTCCGTGGCTGAGCACAGGTTTCCTCGGAGTCCGCTTCTTCACCAACTAGGAATCGATGTTGGGGGGGAGCTGGGGGTCTCAGACACCCAGTGGGTACCGCAAGTGTAAAATTTTTAGGCTCTTCCCCTTTAAGATGACGCAGCCGCCTCTGAGCCAGGCTCTGGGGGAGAACGGAGCCGCACCGGAGCCGCTCCGTTAAGGGCGGCTAATCTAGCAGTCCCCCTCCTTCTTCCAAAGCCCTGCTGTCCCCCAACTCGCCAACAAACACTCCCCCCGCGACCCTCAGCTGCTCACCCCATCTACCCTGGGACACAAATGGTTACGCGTCCTTCTGACACGCCGCCTCATCGGATTTTTAATTCACTTGGTTTTTATATTCATTTGTTGATAGATGTGTATGTGTTGTTCATAATTTTTATTTTTACCTTTTTATTCTTCCTCTTCTTATGGAATATCTTTCAGCAATTCATATAATATTGGTTTGGTGGTGCTGAACTTCTTTAGCTTTTTCTTATCTGCGAAGCACTTTATCTGACCTTCAATTCTGAATGATAGCTTTGCTGGGTAGAGTAATCTTGGTTGTAGATTCTTGCTATTCATCACTTTGAATATTTCTTGCCACTCCCATCTAGCCTGCATAGTTTCTGTTGAGAAATCCGCTGACAATCATATGGGTGCTCCCTTATAGGTAACTAACTGTTTTTCTCTTGCTGCTTTTAATATTCTCTCTTTGTCTTTTGCTCTTGGCATTTTAATCATGATGTGCCTTGGTGTGGTCCTCTTAGGGTTCCTATATATTGGGGTTCGGTGAGCTTCTTGGACTCCTAAGTCAATTTCTTTCACCAGGTGTCGGAAGTTTTCGGTCACTATTTCTTCAAATAGGTTTTCATTGTCTTGGTCTCTCTCTTTTTCTGGCACCCCAATAATTTGGATGTTGGTATGCTTGAGGTTGTCCCAGAGGCCCCTTACACTATCTTCAATTTTTTGGATTCTTTTGGTTTCTTGCTTTTCTAACTGAGTGGATTTTACCTCTTTGTATTTCAAATCTTTGACTTGGTTCTTGCAGTCCTCTAGAGTACTTTTAGGTCTTTGTATAATATTTTTTATTTCAATCAGTGTATGCTTAATTTCTGGTTGGTCCTTTTTCATATCCTTGAGGGTCTCGTTCATATCCTCGAAGGTCTCGTTCATTTTCTTGTAGGTCTTATTCATTTCCTCGTAGGTCTTGTTCATTTCCTCATAGGTCTGTTCATTTCCTCGGAGGTCTTGTTTATTTCCTTGTAGGTCTCAGCATTTCATAGGAGCCTCTTAAAAAGCCTTATAATCGTGGTTTTGAATTCCATGTCCAGTTTTTTTTCCCTCCATTTCTTTCACATCTGATTTCTTTCCATGTCTCTGCATGATGGCTGCTTTCCTGAGTTGGCCGATTAGCTTTGTGTGGTAGATGTCCTTTAAGGAACAGTGGCTCAGCCTCCCCCGTTACCTGAGGTGGATATGGGTTGCACAGTCTTGTTGAAGTTAAGCCTAGATTATTGTTGTTAGTAGTAGGACGGTTTGACCTCCAGGCCAATTGGCTATGAGGTTCAGCCATGCTCAGGGTGGATTGGCGTAGTCTCTGGTGGAGCAGCTCCGTCCTATGAAGCCCTGGGACTCTGTGCCAGGTGGGAATGGCTGCCAGCACTTCTGATTGATAGCTGCTGCTGACCTCCACCCACTGCCAGACAATTCAGCCTCTCCCCAAATGAATCTGCACACTCAACCTCTCCCCCAGATCGTAAAACAATGCAGTCTGGTGGTTTCCCGAACGAGAGAGTAAGTCATGAGTGCTCTCTGCATGGCCATGCAGCTGTGCTGTTCCCAAGTTCACGCGCACTTTTTACAAGCTCGCCCTCTCCATAAGCTTGCAGACCCTTGCAGCGCCCGAGTTTTGGCATGCCTACCCACTATCCAGTTTTTACCCCGTATGATTTTGGGTTCCCTGTACTTCTCCTGGAGCTGGGGAATCAGTGCAGTGGGGGCGTTTTTGTCTCCCCCACTCGAGAAAACTGGCCGGTTTTCAGCTGCCCGCCCTCTCCGCTCGCGCGCACATGGTTCCAAACCTCTCTCCACGTGTATCTTCAACGCTGTCCTCCGCCGCTCCTCTGAGTCACAGTGCCCTATCTTCACTTTTATTTGTGGAATTTCCACTCAGCCAGCTCTTCAGTGATTCTGGATGATGTTTGTTCTTTCGTTAAGTTGTAGTTTTGAAATTGCTGTGTATGCCAGCAAGATGGGTGTTTACCTATGCTGCCATCTTGGTTTCTCCTCTGGCATATAGTCTTTTATAGTATTCTTGTATTTCTGTGGTGTCAGTTGTAACTTCTCTTTCATTTCTAATTTTTCTTGAGTCTTTATCTTTCTCCTTAGTGAGTCTAAGGTGTTTCGTCAATTTTAATTATTTTTTCAAGGAATGAGTTCTTTGTTGCATTAATTTTTTTCTATTGTCTTTCTGTTTATATTTTACTTAAATTTGTTATAATTATTATTTCCTTCTTTCTACTGACTTTGGGGTTCATTTGTTCTTTTTTAAAAAAATCTTTATTGTTCAGATTATTAATTACAATGTTCCTCTTTTCCCCCAAAAAACTCCCCTCCACCCAGTACCCAATCCACCCTCTGCCCTTATCTCTCCCCCACTGTCCTCATTCATAGGTGTATGATTTTTGTCCAGTCTCTTCCTGCACCTCCCACACCCCTTTCCCCCCAAGAATGGTCAGTCCATCCCCTTTCTATGCCCCTGATTCTGTTATATTCACCAGTTTATTCTGTTCATCAGATTTTTAATTCACTTGATTTTTAGATTCACTTGTTGATGTGTATTTGTTGTTTATAATTTTTATTTTTACTTTTTTTCTTCTTCCTCTTTTAAAGAATACCTTTCAGCATTTCATATAATACTGGTTTGGTGTTGATGAACTCTTTTAGCTTTTTCTTATCTGTGAAGCACTTTATCTGACCTCCAATTCTGAATGATAGTTTTCCTGGGTAGAGTAGGTTCTTGTTCTTCATCACTTTGAATATTTCTTTTTAAAAAAATATATTTTATTGATTTTTTACAGAGAGGAAGGGAGAGGGCTAGAAAGTCAGAAACATTAATGAGAGAGAAACATCGATCAGCTGCCTCTTGCACATCCCCTATTGGGGATGTGCCCATAGCCAAGCTATACGCCCTTAACCAGGATTGAACCCGGTACCTTTCAATCCGCAGGCTGATGCTCTACCCACTGAGCCAAACCAGTTTTGGCACTTTGTATATTTCTTGCCATTCCCGTCTGGCCTGTATAGTTCCTGTTGAGAAATCAGCTGGAAATCATATATGGGTTCTCCCTTGTAGGTAACTGTTTTTATCTTGCTGCTTTTAATATTCTCTCTTTGTCCTTTGCTCTTGGCATTTTAATTATGATGTGTCTTGGTGTGGTCCTCTTTGGATTCCTATAGTTTGGGGTTCTGTGTGCTTCTTGGACTTTTAAGTCTATTTCTTTCACCAGGTTGGGGAACTTTTTGGTCACTATTTCTTCAAACAGGTTTTCAGTATTTTGCTCTCTCTCTTTTTTCTGGCACCCCCAAAATTTAGATGTTAGTATGCTTGAGGTTTTCCCAGAGACTCCTTACACTATGTTCAATTTTTTGGATTCTATTTGCTTCTTGCTTTTCTGGCTGAGTGGATTTTGCTTCTTTGTATTTCAAATCTTTGACTTGAATCTTGCAGTCCTCTAAACTGCTTTTGGGTCTCTGTATAATATTTTTTATTTCAGTCAGTGTATGCTTAATTTCTAGTTGGTCCTTTTTCATATCCTCAAGGATCTCACTCATATCCTCGAGTGAGTCTCTTTAAATTTATCGGTCTTTTCTAGGAGCCTCTTGAAAAACCTTATAACCGTGGTTTTGAACTCTTATGTCCAGTCGTTTTTCCCCCCTCCATTTCTTTCAGGTGTGATTTGTCACCTTGTCTTTGCATTTTGGCTGCTTTCCTGAGTTGGTCGAGTAGGTTTGTATGGTAGGTGTCCTCTAGGGGACAGTGACTCAGCTTCCCCAGTTGTCTGAGGTGTATACTCTTGGTGCAGCCCTTTATGGGCTGCACAGTCTTGTTTTGTTGTTGGTTTCACTGGGAGGGGTTGACCTCCAGGCCAATTGGCTGTTAGAATCAGCTGTGTTTACGCTGGGAGGGCCTCTGTGCTTAGCTTGGATGGGGTGGAGTCTCCGGGCTGAGCAGGCAGCCTTGGTTTCTGGTGCCCAGGTTTCTATACCCCACGGCAATGGAGAGAAAGCTGCCCCCGAGATCTGACTGCTGCCAGACAGTTCAGTTTCTCTCCAAATGAGTCTGCACACCCAAATTCTCACCCAGAACTGGAAAGCAATGCAGTCCGGTGGGTTCTTTCCCCCCGCCTCCTGAAGCAGAGAACCGGCCACATGTCCTCTCTGCGACCTTGCCCACCTCTGCAGCTCCCAAATCTCAGTATGCTTCCTCCTTATGGTCCAGTTTCATCCCGTATGAGTCTGGGTTCCCCAAGACTTGCCCAGAACGGGGGGTCAGTGCAGGGGGATGCTTCTGTCTCCCTCCCTATTTGAGAAAACCAGCTAGGTATCCAGCTGCCTGCCCCTTCTGCTCATGCGGAACTTCCCACCTCCTTCTCTGCAGGTCTCAGCAACTCTGACCTCCGCGGCTCCTCTGAGTCACGTGTCCCTTTACCTTTCCTTCTATTTGTGGAATTTCCACTCAGCCAGCTTTCTGTTGGTTCTGGATAATGTCTGTTCTGTCCCTTAGTTGTTGTTTAGAAATTGTTGTACAGGGCAGCAGTATAGGTGTTTACCTATGCCGCCATCTTGGTTTCTTCCCCATTTATTCTTTTTTCTAGTTCTTTAAAGTGAAAAGTTAGGTTGTTTATTTGAGCTTTGTCTTGATGTAGGCCTGTAATGCTATAAATTTGCCTTTGGCTTCAGGTTTCAAATTTTTATATATCATATTGTTATTCTCAGTTGTCTCAATGTAACTTTTGACCTCTTCTTTTATTTCTTCTTTGATCAAATAGTTGTTTGGTAGCATGGTTTTTAATCTCCACATATTTATGGTTTCTCCACTTTTCTTTTTGCAGTTGATTTCAAGTTTCAAACCATTGTGGTCACAGAATATGTTTGGTACAATTTCAATCTTCTTAACATTGTTGAGACTGGTTTTATGCCCAACATATGCTCTATTCTTGAGACTGTTCCATGGGTACTAAGGAAGACAGCATATTCTCATGTTCTGGGATTAAAAGCTCTGTAAATGCCTGGCTGGCATGGCTCAGTGGTTGAGCATCAACCTATGAACCAGGAGGTCAAGGTTCCTTTCCTGGTCAGAGCGTAAGGCTGGGTTCCAGGCTCAATCCCCAGTGTGGGGTGTGCAGAAAGCAGCCAATCAATGATTCTCTCTCATTATTGATGTTTCTACCTCTCTCTCCCTCCCCTCTCTGAAATCAATTAAAAATAGCTCTGTAAATATTGATTATGTCTATTTGGTCTAATGTATCATTTGTTGATATTTCCTTATTGATTTTATGTTTGGATGACCTTTCGATTGCTATCAAGGTGGTAGTTCGTTCCCCTACAATAATTGTATTTTGTCAACTTATCCCTTTAGTTCTATTAGTGATGGCTTTATATATTTTGGTGGTCCCAGGTTGGGTGCATATGCATTTAAAAATATTATGTCTTTTAAAAAAATATGTTTTTATTGATTTCAGTGAGAGGAAGGGAGAGGGAAAGGGATAGAAACATTACTGATGAGAGAGAATCCTTGATTGGCTGCCTCCTGCACGCCCCCTACTGGGGATTGAACCCACAATCTTGGCATGTGCCTTTGACTGGAATCAAACCCAGGACACTTGAGTCCACAGTGTGATACTCTATCTTTTGAGCCAAACAAGCTAAGGCAGAATTATCTCTTCTTGATGTATTGTCCCCTTCCTCATTATAAAATGTCTATTTTTATCTTTTGTTGCCTTTAAAGATTTTTTTTTACAAAAATAAACAAATTAACTTTCTTAAGTTACCACTTCAGTCCTTACATTGAATTGTATACAAAAATAACAGTTTGAAATGCATTATTTAAAGTGAGTATATACAATAAATAGAAAATAGAGATGAATGGTGCTGGAGATAGCAACCAACTTCTCTTCATATTGCCTACTGTTGTAGACACAATTTGATATACAGTCAGCATTGTCAAAAGAGCAAAGTACCTGGGAGGGGGTTGTAAACTATAAAACATGTAGTTTAAAGCTATGGACCGCTCACCAAAAATTCAGGAGTTATCAGGGAGCTAACCTCAGTATAGCATTGAACTATATCCTACTACTATCAGAACAATCCTATCTAATAAAAGAGAAACATGCAAATTACCGTACCTTTGCTATGCTACCAGCCAATCAGGAGCGGGGGGCCTGCCTGGATGCCATTGGGGAACACTTCTCTTCACAAACGCTTCACTTCGCTTCACACTGGTGGGGGCGGGTAATGAAGCAGAGACCATGCCTCTGCGCATGGTGCTTTCCAGGGCCGAGGGAGAGGCTTGGTCTTTGAGGCGTCCCTGGTGCGTGGAGGGCTGGGCCAGGACAGCACCATACTTTCAAAGCAAGTTGTTTTCCACTTAAATATCCTCTGATGAGTATCTTTAAAAACGAAGTAAATATTCAGCCATTGTCACACCTTGAAAAGTTAAGGTAATTCCTTAATATCACCTAATATCCACTGTACATTCAAATGTCTTTGTTTAAAGATGCCTTTTACTGTTGGTTTGCCCTCTCCGGAGACTACCCAAGGTCTTATTTCAGCCCTGATGTTGGGCTGCTTCCCCCGGCCATAAGTTCCCAACGCACTTCCAGCCAGAGTTAAAGGGGGCTTCTTCTGTTTCTAAGGCATCGCCATATCCAGTGCCTGCCAGGCCCCTGTGAAAGCACTACTTCTTAGGTCTGGGGTGCTGGGAGCTGAAGCAGAGAGGCTGTGAGACCCAGCTCACCCAGGATGCCGGCTCCCATGGCCCCCTCCCAATTATCCTGGCCCAGCCTTCCCTATGCATACCTGCTCACAGAGAGCGTTAGGTGGCCCTGGCAGTGGGATGGGAGGCCAGCAGGGGGTGTGGCCGCAGCACAAGGGAAGGGAGGCCTACACCATCCTCCAATCCAGAGGAGCTTGACAGGGGACCTCAGGCCTCGACCACTGCCCCGGCATCAGGCCAGGGGACCTGAGGCCATGTTCACCACCCAGTGGGGCTTGACGGGGATCTCAAAGTGTACTTCCCGTCCTGATGCTGGGCTAGGGGACCTCTGGCTGCGCCCTCCACTCGGCAGGGCTTGACAGGGAACCTCAAGGTGTGCTTCCTATCCTGGTGCTGGGCTAGGGTACCTCAGGCTGATCCCCCCACCCCAGCTCCAGGCCGGGGGACCTCAGGCTGTGCCTCACACCTGGTGCGGCTTGACAGGGGACTGCAGGCCACACTCCCAACCTGGCAGGGCTTGACAGGGGACCTCAAGGTGTGCTTCCTATCTTGGTGCTGGGTTAGGGGACCTCAGACTGTTCTCTCCACATGGCAGGGTTTGACAGGGGACCTCAAGCCGCATCCCCGGCACCAGGCTGGAGGACCTCAGACCATACCTTCCACCCCAGCACCAGGCCAGAGGAACCTGAGGCTGTGCCCCTCCTGCCTGGCTGGGCTTGACAGGGAACCTCAGGCTGTGCTCCCCACCCAGCGGGGTTTCACAGGGGACCAGAGCCTGCACCCCCATGCCAGTGGGGATTGACGGGGGACCTGAGGCTGTGCTCCTCTGCCTGGTGGGGCTTGATGGAGGACCTCAGGCCATGCCCCCTACTCAGCGGGGCTTGGCAGGGGATCTCAGGTCGTGTCTCCCACCTGGTGGGACTTGATGGGGGACCTCAGGCCATGCCCCCATCCTGGTGCTGGGCCAGGGGACCCGAGGATGCCTCCTGCCTTGTGGGGCTTGACAAGGATGGGACTGGTGGGGTCTGGATCTGTCCCAATGTGGAGGGGGGGGAGGCGGCTGGGTCTGGGTCTCACGTGATTTTGAGGCACATGTGAATGAGTGGGGACTTGGCTCTGGGTCCCGTGGTGCACCCCAGACTCTGACAGGAGGAAGGTTTTCATATATATTTTACTAATTTTCTTTAGTCCCTGATAATTCTATTATAGAGAAAGAGAAAATAGCAATATTAAATTATTTTCTCTAATTAATACTCTTTTAATGTGCACGAATTTTGTGCACTGGGCCACTAGTTTAAAAATAAAAGTGCCAAGGAACCTTCAATAACAGTATTGTTAAGTGATGATTTTACTGAATCTGATGATTATGCAAATATCCTAACCCAGGGGGATTGACACAGGCCCCATGACAGTAAGTTATAAATAGTCTGAACTTAAACTTAAATGTGATATGGTTATTAAAATACATACTACATGAGTATCTCAACTAACCTCTTTCAGATAAAGTGATAACTAAAAGGTTTAAATTTAGTTTCAATTTCTTTCAGAAAAGTGATGTCAATATTCTGGCAATAGAGATGATATCCCATTGACTGTAAATATGCTAATGTACCCATTATTTGATTGAATTCTATGTACATGTGCTTCCATATTCCACGTGCAAATTTTCGATGGTGCAGACTTATAATCAAAATTGGGTTGAACAAATACTTTCTAGCTTCTTAAAGCAAATGATAAAAGCACATTCTAAAAGTGAATACACTGAAGTCACAAGTAGGTGACCAGTTCCAGTTCTCTCTTTTTATGAAACATTAATTTCCAAGGTATATTTGTTTCTGGTCCTTACAGCTTATGTACTTGATGGGGTGTTATCCTACATCTATGAGGGTTCAGGAATCTGGAGAAGGGGATGTGAGTAAATTAATAAAGAGGCTAGAAAAGAAGTATGAATTTGGAAGGCATTTTTCGGGGGAGCCAGGGAAGGCTTAGCTTTAGTAGCTAAGTTCTCTGAGTCTCTGGACCCCTAGCTTTTTATTAACAGATTTTGAGCTATAGCAAAGCAGATATACATATCAAAGGTAAGGTCTAGTAAGCAGTAAAATTATCAGGTTAGGGGAACTGCCCTCAGCTGTCTGGCAGCAGGCAATAATATATACAGATCTTCTGGTTTGGGGAAATGCTTTTAGCTATTCCAGCAGCAGGTAATATAATTCAGCCCTGCTGAAGCCCCAAGGTTCAGCAACCTTTTGATGAACTACTTGTATTTATGACCTGCTGGAATTAGCCACCACCACATACTCTTCTTTCAAAGGCTGCTGCCATCTGCTTTACGACTTCATTGAAAAACAATGTGGCAAGATGAGAATGTAGAAGTGAGCGGAATTCAAAATAAACTGAAAAACCCAAGGTACAAGTGCTTTAGTAGCCAGCCAGACCTAGACTAAAGTGCCTAACAGTCTCCAAATGATTGCAAAGTTTCCCATCAGTGCAGGATGCCTTTACTAAATGTGGTTTCACCATGGTTACTATGGATGTATAACACTCCAATACAGGTGGAAACCCAGTTTCTAATTGTGTAAAGCAGTATCCGGATCTCTTTGATATTATATTGTATTAGAGGCCCGGTGCATGAAATTGGTGCACAGGGGATGGGGGATGTCCCTTAGCCCAGCCTGCACCCTCTCCAATCTGGGACTCCCCGAGGGATGTGATCGGGCCTAAATGGGCAGTCGGACATCCTTCTCACAATTCAGGACTGCTGGCTCCAAACTGCTCACCTGCCTACCTTCTTGATTGCCCCTAACTGCTTCTACCTGCCAGCCTGATCATCTGCTAACCACTACCCTGCCAGCCTAATTGATGTCTAACTGCTCCCCTGCCAGCCTGTTTGCCCCCAACATTCCTCCTTTGCCAGCCTGGTCACCTCTAACTGCCCTCCCCTGCAGGCTTGATCATCCCCAACTGCCCTCCCTTGCAGGCCTAGTCCCTCCCAATTGCCCTCCCCTGCTGGCCTGATCACCCACAACTGCACTCCCTTGCAGGGCCTGGAACCTCCCAATGGCGCTCCTCTGCTGGCCATCTTGTGGTGGACATCCTGTCTCCACATGGGGGCAGGATCTTTGACCACATGGGGGCAGCCCTATTGTGTGTTGGAGTGATGGTCAATCTGCAAATTACTCTTTTATTAGATAGGATAGAGGCCTGGTTCATGGGTGGGGGCCAGCTGGTTTGCCCTGAAGGGTGTCCCAGATCAGGGTGAGGGTTCCCTTTGGGCGAGGGGCAGCCTGGGTGAGGGGCCTGTGGAGGTTTGCAGGCCGGCCACACCCTCCCACCCCCCTACCGACCCATGCCCCACAGCAACCCAAGCGGAGGCACTGGGATTGGGATTAATCTATGTCTACAATTGAAACTTTGTAGCCTGGAGTGGAGTCAAGCCTTCTGCTTGCTCTGGGGCAGCAGCCATTTCTGTTTGAAACATTGTAGCCTAGTGTAGAGGCCTAGGCTTCCTCCACTGCCAGGGAAACCCAAGCCTCTGTTCTCTCCAGCTCAGTGGCTGCCGCCATTTCTGTATCTTTTTTTAAAAATCTTTATTGTTCAGTTTATTAATTACATTGTTTCCCCTTTTTTATCTCCCTACATCTCCCCTCCACCCTGTACCTATCCCACCCTCCTACCCTCACCTCCCCCTGCCCAATATCCTCTCCCATTGTTGCAAGATTTTTGTCCAATCTCTTGCTGTACTTCCCACAACCCTTTTCTCCCCAAGAATTGTCAGTCCATTCCCTCTCTATGTCCATGTTTCCATTATATTCACCAGTTTATCTTGTTCATCAGCCTATCAATTCACTTGATTTTTATGTTCATTTGTTGATAGATGTGTATTTGTTGTGCATAATTTATATTTTTACATTTTTCTTTCTCCTCTTCTTAAAGAATATCTTTCAGCATTTCATATATTATTGGTTTGGTGGTGATGAACTCCTTTAGCTCTTTCTTATCTGCGAAGCACTTTATCTGATCTTCAATTCTGAATGATAGCTTTGCTGGATAGAGTAATCTTGGTTGTAGATTCTTGTTATTCATTATTTTGAATATTTCTTGCCACTCCCATCTGGCCTGCATGGTTTCTGTTGAGAAATCCGCTGACAATCATATGGGCGCTCCCCTGTAGGTAACCAACTGTTTTTCTCTTGCTGCTTTTAATATTCTCTCTTAATCTTTTGCTCTTGGCATTTTAATTATGATATGTCTTGGTGTGGTCCTCTTTAGATTCCTATATTTGGGGTTCTGTGTACTTCTTGGGCTTTTAAGTCAGTTTCTTTCACCAGGTGGGGGAAGTTTTCAGTCACTATTTCTTCAAGTAGGTTTTCATTAACTTGCTCTCTCTCTTTTTCTGGCACCCCAATAATTCGGATGTTAGTATGCGTGAGGTTGTCCCAGAGGCCCCTTACGCTATCTTCAATTATCTGAATTCTTTTTGTTTGTTGCTTTTCCAGCTGAGTGGATTTTGCTTCTTTGTATTTCAAATCTTTGACTTGGTTCTTGTGGCCCTCTGGACTGCTTTTAGGACTTTGTGTAATATTTTTTATTTCAGTCTGTGTATGCTTGATTTCTAGTTGGTCCTTTTTCATATCCATGAGAGTCTCGTTCATATCCTCAGAGGTCTTGTTCATTTCCTTGAGGGTCTCATTCATTTCCTTGTAAGTCTCATTCATTTCCTTGTAAGTCTTGTTCATTTCCTGGTTGGTATTGTTTATTTCCTTGTAATTCTCATTAAGTTCATCGGCCTTTTGTAGGAGACTCTTGAAAAGCCTTATAATCGTGGTTTTGAACTCTATGTCTTGTCGTCTTTTCTCCTCCATTTCTTTCACACCTGATTTCTTTCCATATCTCTGCATGGTGGCTGCTTTATGTGGTAGATATCCTCTAAGAGTCAGTGGCACAGCCTCCCCAGTTACCTGAGGTGGGTACTCTTACTGCAATCCTTTATGGGTTGTATTCAGTGTTTTTGAATTTAAATCCAGCTTGTTGTTGTTAGCCCTAGGAGGGTTTGACCTCCAGGCCAATTAGCTGTGAAGGGAGACTGTGTTCAGGTTGGATGGGCGGAGTCTCTGAGCTGTGCAGGCAACCTCAGTGTCAGCTACGTCCTATGCGGCTCTCGCGCGCGCGGGTCTCTGTTGGATGGGGATGGCTGCAGACACCTCCAAGAGAAAGCCGCTAGTCTCTTCCCCTTGCCAGACAACTCTGCCTCTCCCCAGATGAGTCTGCACACCCAAAGACTAGCCCAGGGTTGTAAAATAGATGGTTTCCGGGACCAGGAGACAAGTTTCCAGGGGGGCAAGTCGCGGGTTTGTGCGACCCTTGCGTGCAAACTTCTTTTCCCCGCCTCCGGGTTTCTCCTCAGACTAGGAGACCTCTGCTGCGCCCTGCTTCCAGCGTGTGTCCCCCAGACCTCGGACCTCACCTGGCACTGGGGAATCTGTGCAGTGGGACGTCTCTACGTACCCCGGATCTCGGACCTCACCTGGCGCTGGGGAATCCGTGTGGTGGGACGTCTCCGCCCTCCCCGTTGGTGAAATCCAGCCGGGGTTGCTGCTCCAGCCCCAGCCCCACCCCGCGCGCGCGACCAGGGCGGCTCCTAACCTGTTTCCGTCTGAAAGGCTGTGCTCCCGCCGCTCCTGAGTCTCAGCGTCCCACCTTTACTCTTATTAGTGGAGTTTACATTCAGCCAGCTTTCTGGCGATTCTGGGTGCTTGTCTGTTCTGCTGTTATGTTGTAGTTCTTAAATCATTGCACGGGGCAGAACAATAGGTGTTTACCTATGCCGCCATCTTGGTGTTCCCCTCCATTTCTGTATCTTTTATAATTGAAACTTTGTAGCATTGAGTGGAGGTGTAGGCCAGCAATGGCAGGTGGAAAGCTTGGCTTCCTCTGTTGCCGGGGAAACCCACGCCTTCCTCCTGCTCTCAGTGGTAGCAGCCATCTTGGTTGGGATTTATTTGCAAAATCTGCTCCTGATTGTCTGGTGGGCATGGCTGTGGGTGTGGCTTGTGGGTGTGGCGAAGGTATGGTCAAATTTGCATATTACTCTTTTATTCAGTAGGATTTTTTTTGCACTACGAAACACAATGCTTGTAATCTTCCGTTTCTGCTGCTACATCATACATTTACTGCATGGGGTATCCTATTTTTCTCCTCTCTGAATACTCTTTTCTTTAGTTTTTTATATATCTCCTTGGGCAAAACTGAGGTATGTAGTGGAAGAGCTCTGCTCATCAGTATACCATAGGAAGCTAAGCATCTGATGTTCTGTGTAGGCCCATGTGCCAAAACAAGCACTTCAGCTGCTACTGGCGACTTTGGATGACATTCCAAGACTGAAACCACCTTTCTCAGGACCCTCTGACCTGTTAGAGCTGACATGATAGTCTCACTATAAACATTTTTTAAAAAACTTACTGACTTGAGAGAAAGAGAGAAAGGGAGAGAGAAACATTGATTTGTTGTTCCACTTATTTATGCATTAATTGGTTGCTTCTAATATGTACTTTGAAGCAGGGATGGAACATGCAACCTGAGTGTATCAGAACAACACTCTAACCAACTGAGCTATCTGACCCGACTCTCCCCCCTATCCCCCAATCTTGTTGCCTTTAAAAAAGTTTTCAAATCTGTTTTTGTCTGATGTGAGTATGGCTATAACTCCTTTTCCCTGGATACACTTTGAGTCTATGTGTTTACAGCTGAGATGTGTCTCCTGAAGACAGCATATAGTTGGTTTTCTTTAATTCCATTCTGCTACTTTGTGCCTTTTAATTAGTGAATTTAATCTGTTTACATTTAAGGTGATTATTGATATCTGAGGATTTCCTACAGCCATTTTATCTTGTTTACGTGTTGCTCTGTGTATTCATTGTTTCTTTTCTCTTGTGTTTCTGTCTGCTACTTCAGTTTGGTGATATTCTATAATTTTTCCTCTGTTTTACCTTTTTTAAAATTTTATGGGCCTCATTTCTAGATTTTTGTTTTGTGGTTACCATTATGTCTACGCAAAGTACATTTCATATGTACTATAGTCCTTTTTCTTTTGATTGCATGTTATCTCCATTCATTCTTTTTCCTCTTGCTGTATATGTTTTTGTTATCACAAATTATTCCTGTTTATGCTGTGCATAATTTGTTCATTACCAAATTATGCTAGCTATTTTCTTTGAAAACAATGTTTTACCCCTTTAACCTTTATGTTATATTTAGGTGTTTAATATCCTATTCTGAACAAGAATTGTAATTTCATGCTTCTGTCTATTTGTCATCTTAGTCTCAGTTTTGTATCCTTTTGCCTTTTTGTTTCAGGTAGAAGAACTCCTTTAGCATTTCTTATAATGTATGTCTTGTATTTCCTCAGCTTTCATTTGTGTGGAAAAGCCCTTATTTTCTCATCATATTGAAATGATAACTTTGGTAGATATATCATTCTTGGTTGGTGATTTCTCTTTCAATATTTTGAATATTTGTTTCTTCTTGCTCTTATCTTCTATGGTTTCTACTGAAAACTCAGATGATAATCTAGTGGGGTTTCCATCTTTTTCTTCCTGACTGCCTTGAGAATTCTTTTTTTGTCATTAATTTTTGAGAGGTTTAAATCATGTATCGTGTAGAATGTCATTTTGCATTGAGGGCTTCTGCTAGCTTTTTGCATTCAAAGTTCCAGCTCTTTCCATAGGTTTGGGAAGTTCTCATTGACTATTTGTTTAAATAGGCTCTCTGTTCCCTTCTCTCTGGTATGCATGCCCATTATTTGTGTATTTCTCTTTCTAATTGTTTTAACTCTCAGAGTTCTTTCATTTATTTTTACTCTCAACTTGCTTCTTTACACCTGAGTAATTTCTATATTTCTATCTTCAATATCACTAATTTTTACCTTCATCTGGTCTGCTCTGTTTCCTAAACTCTCTAATTTATTCTTCATCTCATTTATTGAGTTCATCAGCTCCAGAATTTCTGTTTGATTCTTTTTACAGGTTTAATCTCGGGTAAAGTACTCCTTTTGTTATTGATTTCATTTATTAGCTCATTGAGATGATTTTCTGAGTTTTCTTGTATCTTGTTGTGTTTTTTCGAAATTGCAATCTTGAATTCTCTGTCATTTAAAAGTCTTCCATGCCCTTAACTTTATTTTCTGGAGATTTTTCATTTTCTTTCTGAATTACTTTGTGACCTTGATTATCCTATCTAATAAATGAGTAATATGCAAATTTGACCAGACCTTCACCACACCCACAAGCCATGCCCACCAGCCAATCAGGAGCAGATAATGCAAAAAAAAAACCCCAACCAAGACGGCTGCTGCCACTGAGAACAGGAGGAAAGTTTGGGTTTCCCCGGCAACAGAGGAAGCCAAGCTTTCTGCCTGCCATTGCCTGCCTAAGCCTCCACTAAATGTTACAAAGTTTTAATTATAAAAGATACAGAAATGCCGGCAGCCACTGAACTGGAGAGAACAGAGGCTTGGGTTTCCCTGGCAATGGAGGAAGCCAAGCTTTCTGCCTGCCATTGCCGGCCTAGGCCTCCACTCTAGGCTACAAAGTTTCAAACAGAAATGGCTGCTGCCCCGGAGCAAGCAGAAGGCTTGGTTCCGTCCCAGGCTACAAAGTTTCAATTGTAGACATAGATTAATCCCAGATACCAGGGCCTCTGCTTGGGTCGGTAGGGGGGTGGAGGGTGTGGCCAGTCTGCAAACCTCCACCGGCCCCTCACCCAGGCTGCCCCTTGCCCCAATGGAACCCCCACCCCGATCCAGGACACTCTTCAGGGCAAACCAACTGGCCCCCATCCATGCACCAGGCCTCTATCCTATCTAATAAAAGAGTAATTTGCAGATTGACCATCACTCCAACACACAAGAGGGCTGCCCCCATGTGGTCAAAGATCCTGCCCCCATGTGGAGACAGGATGTCCACCACAAGATGGCCAGCAGGGGAGGGCCGTTGGGAGGTTTCAGGCCCTGCAAGGGAGGGCAGTTGGGGGTGATCAAGCCTGCAGGGGAGGGCAGTTAGAGTTGACCAGGCTGGCAGAGGAGGGAAGTTGGGGGCAAACAGGCTGGCAGGGGAGCAGTTACACATCAATTAGGCTGGCAGGGTAGTGGTTAGCAGGTGATCAGGCTGGCAGGCAGAAGCGGTTAGGGGCAATCAGGGAGGCAGGCAGGTGAGCAGTTTGGAGCCAGCAGTTGTGGATTGTGAGAAGGATGTTTGACTGCCCGTTTAGGCCTGAGGACCGGCCTAAACAGGCAGTGGGACATCCCTCGTGGGGTCCCAGATTGGAGAGGGTGCAGGCTGGGCTAAAGGACATCCCCCGTTCCCTGTGCATGAATTTCATGCACCAGGCCTCTTGTTAATTATATTGATGGATTATTTCTCTGCTTGGGCATTTGAGGAAATGAAATATATACTAGTATACTACTATATATATTTAAGAACTGTCTCAACTGTTTAACAGTTTGAGAAGTAGAGATCTTTTTTTCTTTTCCCAGTAGGTGGTGCTATAGCTCAAGTTTTTGTTTCCCCTTACCTTCACTATTGGGACTTCAGGGATTTCTGTGGTGGTATCATCTCAGAGGCGGAAAATCTGTCTTCTCTGAGAAGGTGAGTGTCCTCTTACGGCCCAGTTACCCTCATCTCAGTGCACCATGGTGGGTTATGGGTCTCTTGGCTTTTGTGTTCCCAGTGCTGCTTTCCTGAAGCCAGAGGTTTCCAGCCACACTGGTCTTCCCATCTGAGGCTGTTTTCCTTCTAGTGGATTTAATTGCAATGAGTACAGACCAGCTGGATTGGAAAGACGCTTCTGGCATTTTTTGATCTGCTGAGTTAGAACTGTAATACTGGGTGGGCCACAGGATGGTGGGCGAGACAGATTCCAGCAGTGGTGATGGTGGCTTGTTGACCTCTGCCACTCTTGGCAGCGCTTCTTCACTCCTAAACCTGGCTAAGCCTCAATATGTACCAGCCACTCAGGCTGACTTGCTGCTTCTGCCCCTCCGGTCTGCTCAGTGGGCATAGCATCCTCACCCTTCACAGTTATCTTTCAGGCTGGGGCCTTAGGGAGTGCAGACTGCATCTGCCACACTTGTCTCTGCCCTCCCTCCATTAGGCCTCCTCTGCTCTCTCAGGTTCACTTTCATTTATTCACTCAAATACTGATTGAACTCCTGATACTTAAATGCTGCCTTCTGGTCCTTTGGGACATCGTGTTGACAGGTCAAAGTCTCTGCCGCCATGAGTCTGGTATTGTGGTGGAATATGAATGAAAGATGGCTTTCAAAAACGAACTTCACAGCCTGAGTGCAGTGCTTGTGCCAGGTAGATACTAGGGCCGTGATGGTGAACCTATGACACGCGTGTCAGCACTGACATGCGTAGCCATTTTCGATGACACACAGCTGCATGCGGTCGCATACAGAGAAGTATGGGGCCACATGCCGAGAAGGATGTTTCATCCGCGGCTACTGCACACTACAGTAGCCGAGGATGAAACATTTGCTGTAGTGCAGTGTAGACACTCTGTGCCGGAGGTCTGTAGGCCAAAACAACAGAACTCCGGCACAGAGCGTCTAGTTCTGGGACTTCTGGTGAGGCAGTTAGGGGATCTTTGACCTCACTTCCAGCCAGTAGAGCAGGGAGCAGTGGAATGCCACAGGGGATGCATCTCTGGGAGCCCTGCGATCGCCATTACCAGCAACCACATAACCACAGCAACCATCATCCAATCCACTATTCTGGGATGCCGTGGATTTCTAATTGACCATCATTACTGAGATAAGTGAGGGGGAGGCTGGGAGAGGCCAGGGCCTGTGCTATGGGTGCTGTTTCCCGCCATTAGAAGTAGCGGCAGCCATCTTAATTTATATAAGGAACGTCATTTTGCAGCATAGAACAGACTCCATTTCACCACTGTTACTGTTGTGCATCCTTATTAACCCCTATTTCTGCTTATTAGCCCTGCCCTTTCCTAAAAGACGGTTACATGTGCCACCTTGTGGTCAGTTAGGCTAGTTAACCCCTAATTGCCTACAAGGCTAACAGGCTATCTATAATTATATTTTCTGTCACTGTCCCCCTGATGGAGAACCCCAAAAATAAAAAACTAAGGTTAAGTAAAGGAAGTGGTAGTAGCAGCAGCCAACCCTTTCAAGAGACATGGACTGCGATGTATGGCATTATATAAAAAATTGGTAGATCATTTTGTGTTTTATGTACTGAAACAGTAGTAAGCAGAACATGGAATATAAATAGATATTTTGAAATTAATCATTCTCATCTCTTAAAAAAGTGAGGATGAAAGGAAGGAATACATTTCCAGGCAGCTACACCTTGATAAGAGCCAATCTAATTCCATCCTTAAATTTATAAAAGACTGCAAATTTAACATCTGCAAGTTTGAGCATTGCTCACTCCATAGCTCAGCATAGAAAAGCACTCAGTGAGGGAGAATTCATTAAAGAAACTCTCCTAAGATGTGCATCAGTTCTATATCATGATATGCAGAATAAAGATGAAATTATTAAGAGAATATCTGAGTTACCACTCAGTAGAAATATCATAAAAGACCGAATAATGAGTCTGAACACAAACATACAACATCAATTAAAGAGAGACATAAGTAATTGTAAATATTTTTCGATCTCTCTTGATGAAACTACTGATGTCACATCACATGCTCAGTTGGCCATTATTGGTCCATATCTGATGGCCTCACAGTGAGAGAAGAGTTGATAAAGTTAGTATCGGTGCCAACAAGTACACCAGGAAGCGAAATATGTAAGGTTGTTATACAAACATTTCGTGACCTAAGCATTGCTATCTCTAAAGTTGTGTCAGTGATGACAGTTGGGGCACCAAACATGATGGGGAAAAAAGTCGGATTTGTCAAATTGTTCATGGAAGCTATTAGACATTCTATTGTGCTTTTTCATTGTATTATCTATCAGGAGGCTTTATGTGCCAAGGCAGAATTCACCAACTTACACCACTTAATGTCAGTTATTACAAAAATAGTTAATTTAATAGCTGCTTGCCCCCTTCACAAGCGAGAATTTTCTGCACCTTTACTGGAGGTTGATTCCACCTACAGTGGACTACTGATGTACAATAATGTAAGATGGCTGAGCCGAGGCAAAGTTATTGAGCGCTTTGTGGAGTGCTTTGAAGAAATTAAGGTATTTCTTGAGGATAAGGATCTGGGAAACTTTTATTAGCTCAATGATGATAAGTGGGTCAACACTGATATTGTTTAGAGATCATATTAATGAACTGAACTTAAAATTACAAGGTTTTGGCAGAAGTATTGACGTTATGTTTGCATACATAAAAGCCTTTGAAAGTAAACTTAAAATTTTCAAGCGAGATGTAGAAACTAAAGGTTATAAGTATTTTTCTCGAGTAACAAAGTATTTTGAGAAGGCCAGTGCACTGTACAAAATGAAATGGAATCCTTGCATATAAAGTACCAGTATGTTTTAGACTTGTTACTTGACCAGTTCAGTGATTGATTTAATAAATTTAGAAGCCTAGAAAAGACCATAAAAGTAATGAAGTATCCTGATGGAGTAGTCTACAGTAGTTTGGAATTAAATGGTTTCCAATGGATGCAAATTGATGATTTGGAGATGCAACTGGCAGAATTTCAAGACAGCATCTGGGCTCAGGTGTTTGTTGACTTGAGGTCAAAGCTTGAGAATCTGGAAAGGTGCCACTTGGAGAATCAAGAGGAGTGCCACTACCAACAGGAAATTTGGAGTACCTGGAACCAATTATCAGACACTTTTAGCACCCTGAAAAATAGAGCAATGGGTTTACTCACAATTTTTCCCTCCACGTACCTTTGTGAGACATTATTCTCAGCATTAAATAATATCAAAATCAACAAAAGAAACAGATTGACAGATGAAATTAGTAGCTCTTGCTTGGACTTGAAGTGTACAAAATACCAACCTTCAATTGAAGGTTTAGCCAATGAAATTCAGGAACAAAAAAGTCACTAATAGGAAGGTTAGTTAAAGAATTCCCCCTTACTTAGTTCACGGCACCCCAAACTAGTTAAATAATATCAAGACCAACAAAAGAAACTGATTGAAAGATGAACAAAGAAGTCACTAAGCAGGTAAGTTAAATAATTAGTTTTTGGTTTTTTAAATACAGTTATATATTACAATTATACATTTTTGTTATTTAAACTATAAATATTGCAAAATTATGTTTTTTTTCTCAAAGTGACACACCTCCTGAGTTATCCTCATTTTTTTTTGGCGAATTTTGACACACAAGCTCAAAAGGTTGCCCATCACTGTACTAGGCTTCAAGTTGCTTCTGTGTTTAATTTCCTCATGCCTTCCTTGATGGTGAGGTTTTGAAATAGCAATCACTTTGGAAAGGCAGTTTGGCAGTTCCCCAAAAAGTTAAGCATGGAGTTACCACATGACCAGCAACAACTCAGTATATACCTAAGGAAATTAAAAACATATGCCCATTCAAAAACTTATACACAATGTTCATGGCAGCATTATTCATAATAGCCCAAAATATCCATTATTTAACTGTCATAAACTGATGAATCAATCAAGAAATTGTGGTATAAACATATAATGAAATATTATTTAACCATTAAATGGAATGAAGTACTGATACACACTACACCTCAGGTGAACCTTGAAAACATTATTTTAAGTGAAAAAGCCAGACAGATTTTATTTGTATGAAACATCCAGAATAGGCAGATTCATAGAGATGGAAAGTAGTTTAGTGGTTGCCAGGACTTGGGGGAGAGGAGGATGAAGAGTGACTACTAATGGGTAAAGTTTCCTTTTTGGGGTGATAAGGATATTCTGGAATTAGATAGTGATGTTGGTTGTACAACTTTGTGGCTGCACTAAAAACTACTGACCGTACACTTTAAAAGGGTCCACTTTATGATATATGAGTTATATCTCAAAAAGCCCATGGAAAGAATTATGGGTCTTTGAAACCTTTGATTGATGATATAAATACCCTCCCCACATGCTCCATGCTCACCTCTCCTAGGCTAATTTCTCAATGAAGGCAGGAAAGCTTCAGGGGGCACTTAAAATGTGTGGGGATATTTCTAGTCACAATGTTGAAGGGGTGCTACTGGCTTTGGGAGACCTGTGAGGAGCCAGGGATGCTAGACATTTTGCAATGTCTGGGGCCATTTCACAATGAAGGATTGTCTTGCATTCCACATGACTTTATAATATCTCTAAGAATATTAATGATTATCTGAACTAAAAACTGAACTCTGCTTTACATAATAAGCATCAGGTATATTTGCAAGGTTTTAATATAAATAGAATTTCCCTGGAATACTACTACCATGTACATTGGGAAGATAGCACAGCTTGTCCAGCTTGATGTCACTAGGCTATCCCTGAAAATAACCATTCTGTGAAAATGCTCCTGGAAACATCTTTATATTCCTGTGATTTATTTTCTTTCCATTATTTTAAAAGGGGAAAATTATATCATTATGTGTCAATTTCAATCCCATAACCAGTTTCCTAGATCTAATTAAAATACAGTAAGATGTTTATATGTATAACACATGATCATGTTAGGTTGTAAGGTGCTTGAAGCTTTGCTTCCTGGTCACCCCATAATTCATATGGAGATTAACAACCAGTTGTTCTGTACCTAGGAATCTGGCCTCTCTCCGTGCCAGTGATAGCCAAGAGGCACCATCTGCTTTGTCACTACTTTCATGTTTTTTCCCCCCAAAACAACTAATAGTATTTGGAATGTATCACGATTCTTTTCTTGAACCCTGTTTAGTTAGAAATTGTTTCGAATTTTGGAGACATAAACATATATTCCACCCCCCCCTTATGTAAATACCAGCTAAAAAGCATTATACTGAAGATTCATGTGTTCTACAAAGGAATGGCCTACAGGAAGATTATTAGCGGAGGAAGGGGTCTGCAAGGCATGATCCTCTGATCAGAGCTTGAAGGACCTTGGAGAATGTCTACCTTCCTCAGTTCACAGGGAACAGATGAGGATCTCGGGGACTTGTCTAGGGTCACACAGTTCCAGAATGTGGCAGCCAGATAGTAGCTCTGGGTGCTACACCAAGACCTCTGCGGCCACCAGACAGGTTTGGTGAGTCTGTCACTTGCCTTTCAATAAGCAAACTCCAAACAAGTAAGTTATGGATCACGTTGTCCCTACCATTGGAGACGAAGGGCCAACAATTAATTGGTAGCATGCCACCTGACTATTTACAGAATGTGAGGACCAGACTGGGCCTTTAAATACGGTCAAGTCAGGGATGTGGCAGTTGAGCAGAGAGGCTGGAAGCTTTGGGCCTAGCCCTCAGTGAAGCTCATCTATATGCACACGTTGCTGGAGACAGAGTTTGGGGCAGCCCCGCTTTAGAAACAGCCTGTGGTCACAGGGGGAGCTGGCTGGCAGCAGGCAGCATCGTGTTGCTCTCTGCGATCTTAATTTCTCCTGGCAGACTGTGTTGGAAAAAGCATCCAAGGAAAACCGGATCTTTCTGGAGCAAAGCCGGTGCTCTTTCCACTGCTCCTGTGCCACTGGATGTCTTGCTTGGGGGGAAAAGCGCCTCCTGGCGGTGGCTGCGCGCAGCTCGCAGCCCCACAGTGGAGAGCTCACAAGTGCTCTGCGCTCCTTCCTTTGGCTCTGCCTGCTTCAGTGCTGGGCTCTGGGCCATGTGGCTTCTGTGAAGGCTCTCAGCTCACAACCCCTCTGCAAGGTGGATTGTGGGGAGGAGGCAAGAACTAGGCTTTGAGAGCAGAGGATCTGGGCTTGCATTCCTGCTCCACCAGCAGTCGCCCAGGCAGAGCAGGTCCTGGTGAAGCTGGTGTGTGACCTCAGCGGAGTGTCCACCTCTGGGCGGTGGTGTGCTCATCTGTAATTTGGGCATGAGAGTGCTGCTGCCTCACAAGTCTAGTGAACACTAAGCGAAAGGAGGTTGGGAGAGTGCTCAGGGAGTTGTAATTAGCCAGCTTGTTAACAGCCCTGACTTCCTGCCTGACCTTGGGAAGTCACCCCCTCTCCGGGGCTGTTTCCTGATAACCCAAGTAAAGGGGGTGGATGATTGAGTTCACAGGGTCTTTCCAGTGGACAATATGTTATGATATGATTTGCTATCAACTTTATTAAGCTATGACTTATATATAATAAAACATACTCATTCTAAGTATATACTTTAATGAGGTATACCACAATCAAGATTTAAAAAAAAATTATTTTATTGTTGACAGTATTACAGATGTCTTCCATTTCTTCCCTTTTTGCCCCATCCACTCAACCCCTCAGTTCACTGCTCCCAAGCCTTTCCTGTGTTATTGTCTGTGTCCATGGCACAATGAAGATCCATTTCAGTCTCCCCAGAAAGTTCTTTTGTGTCACCTCAAAACCACTTGCTTTCTGTATCTAGATCTAAAATGTCATATTAGAACCCCGTAGATAAACTCTTTTTGTACCTGGTTTCTTCTAGAGTGGGTGTACGGTCTGGGGACTCACACATGCTGCCGGTATACCAGTTGTGCCTCTGTAATACTGGGGAGTATCTCATTGCATGGCTGCACCACAATTTGTTCACATGCTCACCTGTGGTTGGACATTTGGGCTGTTTTTGATTCCCTCCTCTCTCCCTCAGGTTTTGGCTGTTATGAATACAGCTCCTATGAACACCATGTTCAGGTTTTTGTGTGAATGTAAGTTTTCATTTCTCTAGGGTAAATAGCTGGGAGGGGTTTGCTGAGTCATGTGTTAAGCATGTGTTTAACTTTATAAGAAACTGCCAAACTGTTTTTCCAGAGTGGCTAGAGCACTCTGCATTCCCAACCAGAAGCAGATGAGGGCTCTAGTTGCTCCATATTCTCATCAGCACCTGGTATTGTCTGTTTTGGTTCTTCCTTCTATAGGCCTGCACTCCCCGCCATTCCCTGAGACTGAAGGCCGGCTGATGCTCCCACCGAACCAGGATCTCCCACCCTTTCTACCCCACTTCTCAGGCCTCGTTTAGGCCAAAAATCTGGGGCTGGTCAGGGTAGGTCTGGGAAGACATAGAAACTTTCAACCCTGTTCCTGGCCTGAGACAGAATTTCAAATGCAGCCTTTCACTCAGCAAAGCAGATAGATTGGGACCTTTTTAGACTGGCTTCTGCAGTGCCAAGAATTTCATTAGTTTATTTTAACAGTTATTTTCTATTTATTTGAGTCCATGTTCAAATGTTACCTTATCAGAGAGGCCATTCCTGACCTACTACGATCAGGACCAGACTTTGTAGGGCCTGAAGCTTATCTCATTTTTGAGAATACTCTTTAGGAAAAAGAATCCATGATTGTGGACACAAAATTTGGTAGGGAAGTATTTAGAATGGGAATAAGAAGGGACCTGGTCATGCAAAGAGCTCTGAGGTTTAAGCTTCATTAGCGTTGGGGAAGTCCACCTCTGCTGACCCCACAAAATGGAACGGGTGTTATACCCCCACAAGTCTAGCCTTGTGCCACTTGATGCCATAATCAATATCTATTTGTTCACTGTCGATCTCCATGCGAATGCATGCTCTGTGAGGGTGACGGGTCGTTGGTATCTCCAGGATCTGAAACAGTGCCTGGTACATGATGAGCACTCAGTAAATATTGACTAAACAAAGGAGTAAATGTTTGCCAAGTGCTGGTGGTTTTCTATTTGTAGAACTGAGATTGAGTTTTAAATGTATAGAAAAATGAAAAATATGAGGGTCATACTGGTGGTGCATAGAGATGGCAATAATGAAAGCATGAGGTGCTATCAGAAGGTAGAACAGGAAACTGACATTTATTGAGCACCGGCGGTGGACAGACACTTTCTGTACATCGTCACGTTGACAATTCTCACAGCAACCTTTGATGTGGGAAACATTATCCCCACGTTGCAGGAAACTGAGGCACAGCGATGTGAAGTCATTTGACCAAGTGTCCCACTGTCAGCAAATAGGCACCTGGGGTGTCCATACAAGATGTCTTCATTCCATGTTCCAAAGGGAGGGAGGCGTCTCTAAGGGTCCGGTACTTCAAGCTGACTCCAAGGCAGGCAGATGTACAAGGCCTGGAGAAGAGAGAGGGTCATGTCCTCTGACTGCGCAGGAGAGAGGGAACAGGAAGGCTCTGTCCACCTTCCAAGCCACAGCCTTGCCCAGGTCAGCTTGAACTAGGCCAGCCTGGAATGAAACTGTGTTTGTTGTTAAACAAAGGCTGGGGATTAGGCCTGAAAGAGGGTGAGCTTTGAGTTGCTTTGATTTGATTTAAAGAGAACAGGGAGAGTACCTGGAGCCCAGAAACACTTCCTGCATCAGGCGCCAGAAATTCCACCAGTTCCTGCCCCTGAGAACTCGGGTGAGCAGCTGCACTGTCTGTGTTAATGTTTGTCCTTTTCTCCTGTAGACTTGAGCATAAAACCATTCAATTGACAGGTTGATCTGAGGATTATTTAAAGTCATGGCATATAAGAATACTAAATGCCTGTGAATTCTCTCTCTTACTTGGCTGTCATTAAAAGATCATGAACTTCTTGGCTAACTTTAGTCTGGTAACCAAGCCTTCATTGCCCCTGCTTGGAACACTCACCTTTGTGCTAAGCTCTGCATCAGATGTTATCTTCATCCCAGTGTCATCATTTTAGTCATAGCAGCTTTTAATTTAACACCTACTATGTGCCAGGCACTGCACATCGATCTTACTTCTTCACCACAACTCTGCAAAGTAAAATTTATTTTTTCCATTTTGCTGATGGAGAGACTGAGTCCCTGCAGATAGTGAGCACAGCTGGGGTGAGGAGCACAGATCTTGCTCCATCTCTCAGGTCACTTCTCTTGTCTCCTATATTTTTATCCACTCTCTCCTCCAGGCTGAGAAGGTACACAGTTTGACTTCTAAATAGTTTAACATTTATTTATTTTTAATAAACTTTAAAAATATTTTTATTGATTTTAGAGAAGAAGGGAGAGGGAGAGAGAGAGATAGAAACATCAATGATGAGAGAGAATCATTGATCAATTGCCTACTTGGGATTGAGCCTGCAACCTGGGCATGTGCCCTGATCAGGAATCAAACTGTGACCTCCTGGTTCATAGGTCAGCGCTCAACCACTGAGCAACACTAGCTGAACCATTTAACATTTAAGTGTCCACTCTGTGTGGGGCAGGCTCCCAGCCTAGAACAGAGAATGGTCAGCTTCATTTTTGCCTTCAAGGAGTTCAGAGAGCAGCTGGGGAGAGAGATGAGCAGAAGGAATTCTAAAAGAATGTGGCCAGTGCAGACTAGTGGAATGGTTGCAATGCTATGAGAGCTTCTGCTTTTGTTGAGGAGGCAGTGAGCGTTCAATACAGAATTCTTCAATACACTGACAATGTTTGTCTGTGTGCATATGTGGGGCTATGCAGCTTCCCCAAATGCATTAAATCTCTATTTCCACTTAAAATGAGACTCCTTTAATTTCATCTTAAAAGGAGAGATTTGATACTAGCCCAGAACTATGGACAGAAGCTCCTTGATGCTAATTTAAAAAATATATATTTTATTGATTTTTTTTTTTACAGAGAGGAAGGGAGAGGGATAGAGAGCTAGAAGCATTGATGAGAGAGAAACATCAATCAGTTGCTTCCTGCACCCGCCCCCACCAGGGATATGCCTGCAACCAAGGTTCATGCCCTTGACCGGAATTGAACCTGGGACCCCTCAGTCGCAGGCTGATGCTCTATCCACTGAGCCAAACTGGTTCAACTCATATATCTATTTTTAACCAACAGGTAAAATGTTTACAATCGGAGCCTTGACTTCTGACACTTATTAGAGAAGCAGACTTAAAATTGCACATATAGTTTTAACTTTTTATTAGAGAATTTTAAAAACATTTATAAAAATAGAGTAGTATAATAAAATGTCCACATATCCAGAACTTAACTGTAATGCTTACTAACATTCAGTAATTCATTGAAGAAATGGACTCTTGATGAGTTAAATAAATTGGAAGTTTTCAAAATATTTAATGTAATTCACTTAATGCCTATTGTTTTCCTTTGATAAAAGAAGTAAAAACATTTAAAAATATTTACAGTGTTTGTTAAGGAAACTAATAAAAGCACACATCTCTTTTAACAAAATATTAGCAATTGGATCAACAATACATTAAAAGGATTAAATATGGCCAAGTGGGATTTATCCCAGGGATGCGAGGATGGTTTAATCAATAAGTCAATAAATCAAGCAATCAATGTGATAAATTACATTAAAAAATAAAGAATAAAAATCATATGATCATCTCAATAGAGACAGAAAAGGCATTTGACAAAATTCAACACATTTTAAGAATAAAACTTTCAACAAGGTGAATGTAGAAAGAGCATACTTCAACATAATAAAGGCTAAAGGCTACAACTAATATTATGCTCAATGGTGAAAATTTGAAAGCTTTTTCTCTAAGATTAGGAATAAGACAGGGATGCTCACTCTCAACACTAGAGGCCTGGTGTGTGAAATTCATGCGTGGGGTGCAGGGATGTCCCTCAGTCTCCAGCCTGCACCCTCTCCAATCTGGGACCCTTTGAGGGATGTCTGACTGCCCGTTTAGGCCTGATCTTGGGGGACAACAGTTGGACATCCCTCTCACAATCCAGTACTGCTGGCTTCTAACTGCTCACCTGCCTGTCTTCCTGATTGCCCCTAACCACTTCTGCCTGCCAGTCTGATCACCCCCTAAACACTCCCCTACCAGGATGATTGATGTCTAACTGCTCCCCTGCCAGCCTGTTTTCCCCTAACTGCCCTTTCCTGCAAGCCTGGTAACCCCTAACTACCCTCCCGTGAAGGCCTGGTCCCCCCAACTGCTCTCCATTGCAGGCTTGGTCCCTCCCAACTGCCCTCCCCTGTTGGCCTGATTGCCCACAACTGCCCTGCCCTGCTGGCCATCTTGTGGTAGCCATCTTGTGTCCACATGGGGGCAGGATCTTTGACCACATGGGGCCAGCCATCTTGTCCATTGGAGTGATGGTCAATCTGCATATTACTCTATTTTTAGATAGGATAGAAGCCTGGTACATGGGTGGGGCGCCAGCTGGTTTGCTCTGAAGGGTGGCCCAGATCAGGGTGGGGGTTCCCTTGGGGCATGGGGTGGCCTGGGCAAGGGGCCTGTGGAGATTTGCAGGCTGGCCATGCCCCCCAGTGACCCAAGTGGAGGCCCTGGGATCTGGGATTAATTTATGTCCTACAATTGAAACTTTGTAGCCTGGAGTGGAGCCAAACCTCCTGCTTGCTCCGTGGCTGCAGCCGTTTCTGTTGGGATTTATTTGTCTTCTATAATTAAAACATTCTAGCCTTAAGCAGAGGCTAAGGCAGGCCAGGGCTGGGGAAAACTTGGCTTCCTGCATCGCCGGGGCAACCCTAGCTTCCTGCTCTCTTCAGCTCTGTGGCTGCAGCCATTTTTGTTGGGATTTATGTATCTTCTATAATTGAAACTTTGTAGCATAGAGTGGACGCCTGGGCTGGCCAGGGTGTGTGGAAAGCTTGGCTTCTTCCATTGCTGGGAAAACCCAAGCCTCCTCCTGTTCTCAGTGGCTGCAGCTATCTTGGTTGGGGTTAATTTGAATACTTGCTCCTGATTGGCTGGTGGGAATGGCTTGTGGTCATAGCTTGTGGGTACAGTGGAGGTATGGTCAATTTGCATATTACTCTTTTATTAGAGAGGATAGTATTCAAAATTTTAGCCATAGCAATTATAATATAAAAAGACAGTCAAATCAGAAAGGAAGAAGCAAAATGCTATTTGCAGATGACATGATAATAGATATATCATGTCATTTGCACCAAAGACTCCACCAAAAACTATTAGAACTAAAAAATAAATTCAGTAAAGTTGCCAGATACAAAATTAACGTACAGATATCTGTTGTGTTTCTATACACTAATAATGAAGGTGACATTAAAAAAACAATCCTATTTACAATTGCATCAAAAAGCTTAAAGAACCTAGGAATAAATTTTTAAAAATTTAATAAATCTTTATTGTTTAGATTATTACAATTGTTCCTCTTTCCCCCCTCTGCCCAGCTCCTCTCCGCTTGGTTCCCACCCCACCCTCTGACCTTACCTCCCTCACCCCACTGTCCTCATCCATAGGTATATGATTTTTGTCCAGTCTCTTCTTGTACCTGCCACACCCCATTCCCCCCCCCCCCCCCGAGAATTGTCAGTCCACTCCCTTTCTATGCCCTGGATTCCATTATATTCACCAGTTTATTTTGCTCATCAGATTTTTAATTCACTTGATTTTTAGATTCACTTGTTGATAGACATGTATTTGTTGTTCATAGTTTATATTTTTACCTTTTTCTTCTTCTTCCTCTTCTTAAAGAATACCTTTCAGCATTTCATATAATACTGGTTTGGTGGTGATGAACTCCTTTAGCTTTTTCTTATCTGTGAAGCTCTTTATCTGACCTTCAATTCTGAATGATAGCTTTCCTGGATAGAGTAATCTTGGTTGTAGGTTCTTGCTATACATCACTTTGAATGTTTCTTGCCATTGCTGTCTAGCCTGCACAGTTTCTGTTGAGAAATCAGCTGACCATCGTATAGGTGCTCCCTTCTAGGTAAATCACTGTTTTTCTTTTGCCACTTTTAATATTCTCTCTTTGTCTTTTGCCCTTGGCATTTTAATTATGATGTGTCTTGGTATGGTCCTCTTTGGATTCCTTTCGTTTAAGGTTCTGTGCGTTTCTTGGATTTTTACGTCTATTTCTTTCACCAGGTGGGAGAAGTTTTCGATCAATATTTCTTCAAATAAGTTTTCAGTATCTTGCTCTCTCTCTTTTTCTGGCACCCCCATAATTCAGATGTTGGTATGCTTGAGGTTGTGCCTGAGGCTCCTCACACTATCTTCAATTTTTTAGATTCTTTTTTCTTTTTGCTTTTCCGGCTGAGTATTTTTTTGCTTCTTTGTATTTCAAATTATTGACTTGATTCTTGCATTCCTCTAGTCTGCTGTTAGGTCTCTGTATAATATTTTTTTATTTCAGTCAGTGTATGTTTAATTTATAGTTGGTCCTTTTACATATCCTCTAGAGTCTCTTTAAATTTATTGGTCTTTTCTAAGAGCCTCTTGAAAAACCTTATAACCATGGTTTTGAACTCTATATCCAGTTGTTTCTTTTCCTCCATTTCTTTCAAATGTGATCTGTTTTCTTGTCTCCACATTTTCGCTGCTTCCCTGAGTTGGTCGAGTAGCTTTGTGTGACAGGTGTCCTCTAGGGGACAGTGGCTCAGCCTCCCTAGTTACTTGAGGTCAATACTCTTGGTGCATCCCTTTATGGGCTGCACAGTTTTGTTGTAGTGAAGCCTAGATTGTTGTTGGTATCACTTGGAGGGGTTGACCTCCAGGCCAACTGGCTGTGAGGATCAGCTGTGTCTACACTGGGAGAGCTTCTGTGCTCAGCTTGGATGGGGTGTAACCTCAGGGTGGAGCAGTCAGCCTTGGTTTCATGTCAGCCCTGCCCTAAGTAGTCCGTGAGTCTCCGTGTCTGGTGGCAATGGCTGCAGGCACCTCTGAGAGAAAGCTGCTATTGGGTTTTGCCTGCTGCCAGACAGTCTAGTTTCTCCCTGAATGAATGTGGGTACCCAAAGTCTTACCCAGAACTGGAGTACGGTGCAGTCAGAGGTTTTGTTTCCCTCCAGAATGAGAAAACCAGCTACATGCTCAGCTGCCCAAACCCTCTCTGCACCCACGCCTCCTCACCTCTGTCTTCTGCAGTCCCCTGGGTCTCAGTGCCCTGTGGTATTGGCTGCACACACCTCTGAGAGAAAGCTGCTCTTGGGTTTTGCCTGCTGCCAGACAGTATGAGTTTGGGCTTCCCAAATCTCACCTGGAGCTGGATTTCAGCGGAGTGGGGAGCCTTTGTTTCCCTCTGGTTCGAGGAAGAGAGCTGCTTATTCAGCCGCCTGGCCTTTCCCCTCTCTCTCTGTCTTGCGTATGCGCATGTCTCTGCTTCTCCGCACCTCTATCCTCTGCAGCTCCTGAGTTTCAGTGTCCTTTTTTTCTTTCCTTCTAGGTGTTGGATCTCCACTCAGCTAGCTTTCTGGTGGTTCTGGATGATGTCCGTTTTGTCTTTTAGTAGTTTTGAAATTGTTGTGTGAGGAAGCAGTATAGGTGTTTACCTATGCCACCATCTTGGTTTCTCCACCTAGGAATAAATTTAACCAAAGAAACAAAAGACTTGTGCTCTGAAAACTATAAGATGTTAAAGAAAAAAATTAAAGAAGTTGCAAATAAATGAAATGATATACCATGCTCTTGGATTGGAAGAATTAATATTGCTAAAATGTCCTTAATGCCTAAAGCAATATACATATTCAATGCAATCCCTATTAAAGTTCAGTGGCATTCTTCTCTGAATTAGAACAACTAAGCCTAAAATTTATATGGAGCCACAAAAGACCCCAAGTAGCCAAGAAACTCTGAAAAGAAAAACACCCAACAAAGTGAGAGGTATTACACTGTCTTATTTTGAATTATAAAACACAACTACAATAATCAAAATAGTATAATACTGGCATAAATATGTATATTGATACATATACACATATACATCAGTATATATACCAATATATATCAATGGAATAAGAATAGAGAGCCCAGAAGTAAATTCTCACTTATATGGTCAATCAATCTATGGCCGTGAGGGTAGGGCTATACAATATACAATGGAGTAAAGATAGTCTCTTCGATAAGTTGTTTTGGGAAAACTGGAGAGATATATGGATCATTTTCTTACACCACACACAAAAATAAACTCAAAATGGACCAAAGACTTAAAATTTAAGACATGAAACCATAAAACTCCTAGGATAAAACAGGCAGTAAACTCTTTGACAGTGGTCTTAGCAATATCTTTTTGGGTATGGCTCCTTGGGTAAGGGTGAAAAACATCCCACCAAAACAAGCAAACAAACACAAAACAAATGGGACTACATTATACTAGAAATGTTTTGCACAGCAAAAGAAAGCTTCAACAAAATGGAAAGACAACTTAAAAGAGATTCACAAATGATACATCTGATAAGGGGTTAATATCCAAAAATATAAGGAACACATTGAACTTAACACTAAGAAAATGAACAGTCCAATTAAGAAATGGGCAGAAGATGATGTGTCCACCTTCTGGATACCATTCCTGACATGTACACATGAAGAACTATTTGACATTGAAACTGGGACTCAGAACAGTTGGACATTGAAACTGACACTCAAACATTTTTTTGCTCTTATACGTTTGTTTCTAGTATGCAGAGGCAAGATATTTTTGAAGAAAAGAAACAGGGGGGAGTGATTGATATAGAGGCAGGGTGGCCTTGAACAGGCTGTCAAGCTACAGGGGGAAGGCTGGGGTGGATGGGAGGTGGATGCTGGGGGAGATCAACCGAAGGACTTGTATGCATGCATATGAGCATAACCAATGAATGAAAGACACTGGGGCGGGGAGGGGGACAGGTGGGGACATGTGCTGGGGGGTAGGCGAGGCTGGGGGGAGGATAATGGGGGGGAAAAAGGAAGACATATGTACTACTATTAAATATAAGTTATATTGTAAATTAAAAAAAAGAAAATAGCTTTCTGATCTTCAGTGCCCACATCAACAATGTATGATGTGGTGCCTCCATCCATCCCTGCTGTTGTAAGGTCTTTGCTGGAATGATCCCATATTGAGATATGTGGCCATATAGTAATTTCTAGGCCTTATTTCATAAGCAATTTAAAGATCCAAATATCTTTCAGTAAATTCCATTTACACTTAAAAAAAAAGAAATGGGCAGAGGATCTGAATAGATCTTTCTCCAAAGTGGGCATATAGATGGCCAATAGATATATGAATAGATGTTCAACATAACTAATCACTGGGGAAATGCAAATTAAAACTGCAATGAGAACCCTGGCCAGCATGTTCAGTGGTTAGAGCATCAGTCTGGGCACCAAAGGGCTGTGTGTTCAGTTCCTGGTCAAGAACACATACCCCGATTGCAGGTTCTATTCCTGACCCTAGTTGGGGCGCATGCAGGAGGCAGCTGATTGATATATCTCTCTCACATCAATGTTTCTCCCTCTCCCTCTCCCTTCCTCCTTCCCTTGTTGTATGGTGTTTCACACCCCTTCCTTGCACTTGTCTAGACCACAGTCACTCAGAGCCAGAGATGGACCACACAACTAAAAATCAATGGGAAAAATAAATATCCTTGGGTGAGGATTAACACACACAAAAAAACCTGCAATGAGATATCACTTCATACCTGTCAAAACAGCTATTATCAAGTTATCAGTAAACAAGTATTGGCAAGGATGTGGAGAAAAAAAAATTCTCGTTCATTGTTGGTGGGAATGCTAATTGGTACAGTCACTGGAAAACAGTATTGAAGTTCTTCACATAATTAAAAATATAGCTGTCAGATAGCTCAGCAATTCCACTTCTGGGTATTTATCTGAAAAAAGCACAAACACTAATTTGAAAAGACATATGCTCTCCTGTGTTCACTGTAGCATTATTTACAGTGAGGGGCCCGATGCACGAAATTTGTGCAAGGGGCTTTGCCCTCGCAGCTGTGGCTGCTTGCCTTGGCCCTTGCAGCTGTGGCTTCATCTGGAAGGTCATCCAGAAGGATGTCCGGAAGGATGTCCAGTCTAATTAGCATATTATACTTTTATTATTATAGATAGCCAAAATATGGAAGCAACCTATGTGCTCATTGATAGATGAATGGGTAAATAAAATGTAACACACACACACACACACACACACACACACACACACACACACACACACTGCAATATTACTCAGCAACAAAAAAGAATGAAATCTTGCCATTTGCTAAAACATGGATGGACGTAGAGGGTATTATGCTAAATGGAATAAGTCCGACAGAGAAAGACAAATACCATATGATTTCACTTGTATGTAGAACCTAAAAAATAAAACAAATAAAGAGAACAAAGAAGACAAAAATTTTATATTTCTCCATAAATATGGAGTATAATAAGGTGATGGCTGCCAAATATGGAGTATAAGGTGATGGCTGCCAAAGGGGAGGGAAATGAATGAAAAAAAATTAGAAATTCATTCATTCAGATGTTGCAGGAGAAAAAAAGATAAGCTCTTTTTGTGTGAGTGTGCGGAACCCTAACGGGTGCATGGTAGAGAACTCAGTCACTTATTGCTGTAACATTTTGGCAGGGAAACACCTCACCAGCTCATCTCCACCAGATCTAACCTTCTGTGGTTCTCTTACCTATAGAGAGAAATAGCCCATTTATAACTTTTTTTTTTTTCATTTCTGATTTCCTTTATTTGGGTCCTTGCTCTTTGTTTCTTTTTTTTTTTAATTATTTTTTTATTGATTTTTTGCAGTATAATAGTAGTACATGTTTTCCTTTCCCCCTCCCCCTTATCCTCCCCCCAGCCTCCCCCACCCCCCAGCACATATCCCCCCCTCCCCCCTCCCCGCCCCAGTGTCTTTCATTCATTGGTTATGCTCATATGCATGCATACAAGTCCTTCGGTTGATCTCCCCCCGCATCTGCCTCCCATCCACCCAAGCCTCCCCCTGTAGCTTGACAGCCTGTTCAAGGCCATCCTGCCTCTATATCAATCACTCTCCCCTGTTTCTTTTCTTCAAAAATATCTTGCCTCTGCATACTAGAAATAAATGTATAAGAACAAAAAGTGTTTCAGTCTCGGTTTCAATGTCCAACTTTTCTGAGTCCCAGTTTCAGTGTCAAATAATTCATTATGTGTATAAGTCAGCAATGGTATCCAGATGGTGGACATATCGTGTCAATGCAAGATCCATCCTCTCTGGTTTGGTCCTGGGCTGCCTGCAGACATGCACAGCTGCTGACTGCTAGCATGGCAAGGTGAAGTCAGTGTCCCCCATCTCTGGACCGTCCTCGTGACTGGAACAGATCCATCAGTTCCTCACCGTCGCAGGAACCCACATGGTCTTGGAGTTGTTCTCTGTAAACACACAAACACATTCCCGACCAAAAGTTAACAAAGGGATCCTTTCTGCAAAATAGACTTGGGATTCTTTTTAATTTTTGCCTAAATGATTTTTCTTTGGCTTATTTTGACACCATGTGTGTTTTTTCATGGGTGTCCTGCAATTGTTTTTACAAATGGAATTTACTTTACTGGAGTAAGAATTTTCTAGATGTATTTTACTTACTCGATATTTTTTTTTCCCCTTACATGATATTACCCCGCTGTCCCCTCCCCTTATTTGATTAATGGGGACTTTTGGAAATTTTATATTGCAGTCTTGATAATTTTAAATTTTAATTTTTGCACACAAAGTGACTGCTTTAGGTTCTTTGGTTGTTAGGCAATTTTACAGTGAGATGAACTACTAATAGATTTTTTAGTTAATGTTTTAGGAAAAGCTTTTTGTCCAGTACACTATAATTTTCTTGAGTATTCTCATATTTCACTTGGCCAATTTAAATTAATCTGAAAACTTGATTACTATTTTCCTGTCAATTTTAATACTCTAGCAGAAATCTTAGTTTACCCTGTGAATACTAGTGGAAAGGAATATTTGCAATTTTGAGTAGGTCCCGAGCATTCCTGGTAATAGACTGAATTTAGATATAGAGCAGCTATTGCTGGCCGGGTCTCTGTCTGCCACCTGGGTCCCCGTATGAGTTGTGTGTGGGAGGCGAAGCAGCCATGGGGGTAGGAGACCTCCCTTAGGAGGGTTGAGAATTCAAACCCCTGCAAGGTTTGTGGATGAGGGTCTGTGCCCCACCTCTGTTGACCTTTTAGTTCTCTCCTGTTGGCCCCTCTGCGACTGTGCCTGTCTTAGGTTGTTCCTTCCCTGAGGAATCTTACCCGTCTCTGGCTAACCAGCCATCCTCCGGGGCCAAACAGGGTGATGTGAGGTTCAATTCTGTCTCCTTTGTAGTCTATGCCCCCCTGTGGCCTCCACGTCCAGTACCTGCCTTGGGGTCCCCTCACCTGCTGGCGGGGTCCCGGTACTGATCACATATCTCGGGGGACCCAGGTTTCTTCTCCAGAGAGGGCCCAGCTCACACCATTGGTCGAGATACAGATCCATGGTGCCAGCTGCCCAAAGGCTTCAGCCACAGCTGGAACTGAAAACTCTGGCATCAGCTGTGTGTATTTGGATAGTAACAAGAAGGTCCCTCTTGGCAGAAAGGGCAAGAAGGGCCAATATAGAATGCTCGGATCCCTTCCCAGTGCCTTAATTCCTTCTGAAAGGGATTAATTTATTTCCTATCCTTTTTTAAGTTGCTGCCCAACATTCAAAGAATTAGTTTGTAAGTTTATTTTGGGATAATTGTATAATATGCTGTTGTCAAATATCAAATATTATAATGACATTGTAGAATAATATCATGTAAGGGTATTATGGTGTCATGGGAGGTTAAGGAAGGCCTAGCCTAAGGACTGGTCTCCATAGGATATGACAAGCTCTAGGCCATGTCAATTCAATGTCAGACTAGCTGCCATTTTTTAATAATTTTATATAAACTTTGTCAGGGATGTAAAAACACAAATCACTTACCTCAGTTCAAGAGTTCAAGTATATGGACTTTTCCACTTACTCTCACCACCTGCCACTTACCCTGAGGTTTGACATTCTGATGGACTTTTCTCAGTCTCTGGATCCATTCTTGTTCATCAGTCTATGTCATTGATTGTATTCCGCAAATGAGTGAGATCATGTGATATTTGTCTTTCTCTGCCTGGCTAATTTCACTTAGCATAATGCTCTCCAAATCCATCCATGTTGTTACAAATGGTAGGAGCTCCTTCTTTTTTTCCGCGGCGTAGTATTCCATTGTGTAAATGTACCATAGTTTTTTAATCCACTCATCTGCTGAAGGGCACTTCGGCTGTTTCCAAATCTTAGCTATGGTAAATTGTGCTGCTATGAACATAGGGGTACATATATCCTTTCTAATTCGCCTTTCTAATTTCTTGGGGTATATTCCTAGAAGTGGGATCACTGGGTCGAATGGGAGCTCCATTTTTAGTTTTTTGAGGAATCTCCATACTGTTCTCCACAGTGGCTGTACTAGTCTACAATCCCACCAGCAGTGCACGAGAGTTCCTTTTTCTCCGCATCCTTGCCAGCACTTGTCGTTTGTTGATTTGTTGATGTAAGCCATTCTGATAGGTGTGAGATGGTACCGCATAGTCGTTTTGATTTGCATCTCTCGGATAATTAGTGACTTTGAGCAAGTTTTCATATGTCTCTGGGCCTTCCTTTTGTCTTCTTTCGTGAAGATTCTATTTAGGTCTGTTGCCCATTTTTTTATTGGATCATTTGTCCTCCTTTTATTGAGTTGGGTGAGTTGCCTGTAGATGCTTGAGATTAAACCTTTATCACTAATAACATTTGCAAATATGTTCTCCCATACAGTGGGTTTTCTTGTTGTTTTGTTGATGGTTTCTTTAGCTGTGCAAAAGCTTTTGATTTTGATGTAGTCCCATTTGTTTATTTTCTCTTTAGCTTCCATTGCCCTCGGAGCAGTATCATCAAAGAAGTTCTTTTGGCATATGTCAGAGATTTTTCTTCCTGTGGATTCCTCTAATATTTTTATGGTTTCCTGTCTTACGTTTAAGTCCTGTATCCATTTTGAGTTTATTTTTGTGTATGGTGTAAGTTGGTGCTCTAGTTTCATTTTTTTGCATGTATCTGTCCAATTTTCCCAACACCATTTATTGAAGAGACTGTCTTGACTCCATTTTATGTTCATGCTTCCTTTGTCAAATATTAATTGAGCATAGTGGTTTGGGTTGATATCCAGATTCTCTATTCTATTCCATTGATCTATATGTCTGTTCTTGTGCCAGTACCAGGCTGTTTTAAGAACAGTAGCCTTGTAATACAGCTTGAAATCTGGTATGGAAATCCCACCGACTTTGTGCTTCTTTCTCAGGATTGCTGTGGCTATTCGGGGCCTTTTTTTGTTCCAGATGAATTTTTGGAGAGTTCTTTCTAGGTCTGTGAAGTATGCCATTGGTATTTTAATGGGGAGTGCATTAAATTTATAGATTGCTTTGGGTAGTATGGACATTTTAATTATGTTGATTCTCCCAATCCACGAACATGGAATGTTCTTTCACCTGTTTACATCTTCCTCTATCTCTTTTTTCAGTGTCCTGTAGTTTTCCACAAATAGATCTTTTACCTCCTTAGTTAAGTTTATTCCTAGGTATCTTAATTTTTTTGGTGTGATGGTAAATGGGATTGCTTTTTTAGTCTCTCTTTCTGTAGGTTCACTATTAGTGTATAGAAATGCCATAGATTTCTTGGCATTAATTTTGTAGCCTGCTACATTGCTGAACTCATTTATTAAATCTACTACTTTTTTATGGAGTCTTTCGGGTTTTTTATGTACAATATCATGTCATCTGCAAATAAGGATAGCTTAACTTCTTCTTTTCCAATTTGGATGCCTTTTATTTCTTCTTCTTGTCTAATTGCAATGGCTAATACTTCCAGTACTATGTTGAACAGGAGTGGTGAAAGTGGGCAACCCTGTCTTGTTCCTGTTCTTAGGGGAAATGGTTGTAGTTTTTGCCCATTGAGTATGATGTATGCTGTGGGTTTATCATATATGGCTTTTATTATGTTGAGGTATGATCCTTCTATTCCTACCTTATTGAGAGTTTTTATTAAGAAAGGATGTTGGATTTTGTCAAATGCTTTTTCTGCATCAATTGATATGACTATGTGATTTTTATCTCTCAATTTGTTTATGTGATGTATCACATTTATTGATTTGCGGATATTGTACCATCCTTGCATTCCTGGGATAAATCCTACTTGGTCGTGGTGTATGATCTTTCTGATGTACTGCTGGATCCGATTTGCTAGAATTTTATTGAGGATTTTGGCATCTATATTCATGAGGGATATTGGCCTGTAATTCTCTTTCATTGTGTCGTCTTTATCTGGTTTTGGTATTAGGGTGATGCTAGCTTCATAGAAGGAGTTTGGAAGTGTTCCATCCTCTTGAATATTCTGGAATAGTCTAAGGAGTATAGGTTTTAGTTCTTCCTTGAATGTTCGGTAAAACTCCCCTGTGAAGCCGTCTGGCCCTGGGCTTTTGTTTGCTGGAAGCTTTATGATGACTGCTTCAATTTCTTCCACAGTTATTGGTCTATTGAGTTGTTTAGATTCTTCTTGATTGAGTTTTGGGAGGTTATATTTTTCTAGAAACATATCCATTTCCTCCAGGTTGTCCAGTTTGTTGGAGTAGAGTTGTTCATAGTATTTTTTAACAATCCTTTGTATTTCAATGGGGTCTGTTGTTATTTCACCTCTTTCATTTCTGATTTTATTTATTAGGGTCCTCTCTCTTTGCTTCTTGGTGAGTCTGGCTAGAGGTTCATCAATCTTGTTTATCCTTTCAAAGAACCAGCTCTTGGTTTCGTTGATCTTCTGTATTGTTTCTTTGGTCTCTATGTCATTTATTTCTGCTCTGATCTTTATTATTTCCTTCCTTCTGCTTACACTAGGCTTTTCTTGTTGCTTTCTTTCTAACTCTTTGAGTTGTTGGGTTAGATAATTTATTGCCGCTGTTCCTAGTTTTTTGTAGTAGGATTGTAGAGGTATGAACTTCCCTCTCAGAACTGCTTTCACTGTGTCCCATAGATTTTGGATTGTTGTGCTATCATTGTCATTTGTTTCCATGATGTTTTCTATCTCTTCCTTAATCTCTCTAGTAACCCAGTCATAGTTTAATAGCATGCTGTTCAGTCTCCATGTGTTCGATTTCTTTGGATTGTTTCTATTGTAGTTGATTTCCAGCTTTATGCCACTGTGATCTGAGAATATACTTGATATGATTTCTATCTTCTTGAATTTGGGGAGACTTTGCCTATGACCCAATACATGGTCTATCTTTGAGAATGACCCATGGGCACTTGAAAAGAATGTATATTCTGTGGCTTTGGGGTGAAATGATCTGAAGATGTCAATTAATTCCATCTGGTCCAGTGAGTCATTGAGAATTGATGTTTCTTTACTGATTTTTTGTTTAGAGGATCTGTCCAATGGTGATAATGGGGTATTAAAGTCTCCTACTATGATTGTATTGCTGTCTCTCTCTCCCTTGATGTCCTCTAGGAGTTTTTGTATATATTTGGGTGCTCCTGTATTGGGTGCGTATATGTTTACAAGAGTTATTTCTTCTTGTTGAATTGCTCCCTTTAGTATTATGAAGTGGCCTTCTTTATCTCTTGTTATGTCCTTCACTTTGAGATCTAATTTGTCAGATATAAGTATGGCTACCCCAGCTTTTTTTTCATTTCCATTCGCCTGAATAACTTTTTTCCAACCTTTCATCCTCAGTCTGTGTGCATCTTTTTTTCGGAGGTGGGTTTCTTGTAGACAGCAGATACATGGGTTGTGTTTTCTTATCCAGTCTATTACCCTATGTCTTTTGATTGGAGCATTTAAACCGTTTACATTTAAAGTTATTATTGATAGGTGCTTATATGTTGCCATTTTTGTTCTTTGCCCCTGTGTTCCTTCTTTGCTTCCTATTTCTTTTTACAGCAGATCCTTTAGCATTTCTTGCATTGCTGGTTTGGTGGTGACGAATTCCCTTAGTCCTTTTTTATCTGTGAAGCTCCTGATTTGACCTTCAATTTTGATTGAGAGCCTTGCTGGGTACAGTATTCTAGGATTCAGACCCTTCCTTTGCATGACTTTGTAGATTTCATTCCACTGCCTTCTGGCCTGATAGGTTTCTGTTGAGAGATCACTTGTTAGTCTGATGGGTGTTCCTTTGTAGGTGACTTTCTGTCTCTCTCTGGCAGCTTTTAAGATTCTTACTTTGTCATTGGTGTTTGCCAATTTAATTATAATGTGCCTTGGCGTAGGTCTTTTGGGTTTTATTTTGCTTGGGACTCTGTGAGCTTCTTGGATTTGTGTGGGTTTTTCCTTTCCTATACCAGGAAAGTTTTCTGTCATTATTTCTTCCAACAGGTTTTCTATTCCTTGCTCAGTTTCCTGTCCTTCTGGAAGCCCAATTATACGGATGTTGTTTTGTTTCATGTTGTCCCATAGTTCTCTTAGGCTCTCCTCCTGCTTTTTAATTTTTTTTTCTAGAAGGTGCTCTACTTGGTTATTTTTTCCTACCTGGTCTTCTAGCTCACTGATGCGATCCTCTGCTTCTTCTAGTCTACTCTTAATACTTTCTATTGAGTTCTTTACTTCAGCAATGTCATTTTTCATTTCTTCTTGGCTCCTCTTCATTTCTTCGTGGCTTCTCTTCATTTCTTCATAGCTCTTCATCATTTTTTCCTGGGTCTTCCTCATTTCCTCTTGGGTCTTACTCATATTATCAAATTTGTCTTCCATTCTTTTCAGCCACCTTATGACCATTTCTCTGAATTCTTTCTCTGACAGGTTGTTAACTTCCATTTCGTTTACCTCCTTTTCTGGCGAGCCTTGCTTTTCTTTCATATGTGGGCTATTTCTTTGTCTTCCCATGGTCTCTCTTCTCTGTGTATGTGGTTATGTAGTTCTCACTCTCCTGTGTTGATTTAAAGGCACAAAATACAACACAACCAGGTGCAACGCACCAGGCACTGAACCGGAATGTAGTCAAAGTAATTGTAATTCCAAATAAAGGTGACCGCCAGAGAAAGGCAAATTTGGTGATAGGTGGGAAAAAAGAAAGAGAACCTCCCCCAGACCCACACAGACACTCACAAACCCACACTCACACAAAAAAGAAAGAGACCCCCCCACACACATACACTCACAAAAAAGAAAGACAGGAATGCCAAAATGATAATGGGAAAAGGGGGAGAAGAAAAAAAGAAATAAAAGGAGTAAATTATAAATGTGGGGTGAAAACTCCTATAGGATAGCCCCTAATCCGAACCAAAACCTGCAACAAGTACTTGGAGATTGATACAAATTACATACAACTACTAATATCAAGAGAGGTGAGGGAACACAGAAGCAAAAATCTATCTCAAAAACAATGCAGATGAGGACAACAAAACAAGAAACAACACCAAAAATAAAAATAACCCCCCCTACAAGACAAACCAAAATAACAGAATAAGCAGATCAATCTCATAAACCTGCTTAAAAAATCAATATAATCAACAGTCAAGTAAACAACAACAACAGGACAGGGCTAAAAACACTTTAAGATAGTGAAGTCAGAGAAGCTAGAGGTATATATGCACTTGGATTAGGTGGTTAGAGATTAGATATATCAGTGGGGTGAAATTTTAACAGGGGGTAAGGGGAAAGAATTAGGTAAATCTAAAGCGGGAAAAGTGTAAGGGAAACAAGGCACTAAATAGGGAAAGGTTAGCCAGAGAGTGGTGGTATAAAGGTGAAGTTGAGGTAGAGTAAAAGATACTAAAGTGTAGATGAAAATAGACTGTATTCCCAAGGTCGAAGAGCAGATATAATCAATTCCCTGTCACATAAGAGTCAATTTCTGATTTGGCCCCTGGGTGGCAGTGTTTCTAGATTGACTTCTGGGTCTATTGGTCCTCTTTATCCTGAACTAAACAATACTGCCTCTCTAATGGTGACTGCTGTTTTAGCAGCCAGAACCCTCCCAAAATCTTCCGGGCTTCCCCCCTCTGTCAGGTCCAAACTGATTGCGCTCCAGGGATCAACTCTGCCACCAGCTCCAAGGGCCCTCTCCCACGTTCACCAGCTTCAACAGCCACAGATTCTATTTCAGGTGCAGATCTCCAGGTTTTGAGTTCCAAGGTGCAGATCTCCCAGACTGCCAGCCCCCTCAGTTTCGCGCCCAAAGTACCCCCAGGGAAATCTGACCTTTCCTTGCTGGAGTTTAGAGCTCCCTGGGCTCTGCGCGCCACCTGGGCGCCAGTGCTCCGGGAGCCCCAGAGGTCCCGCCGGTACCGCGCGTACGGCAGCTGTATGTTTTCCGGCTCCTCTCGTTCAAGATGTCGTGGTCCGCCTCCGCGCCTCCTCGCGCAGTTGGCTCAGGGAGTGAACCCAGCAGTACTCTATAACTTTTCTATTCTGATTTTAAATGTGGTGACAAAATTCAGGAATGTGTTTGCTTGGAGCTCATAGCCCTGGGATATTCACTTAGACAACAAGGCTTCCTTGTCTCCTGTTCTGACTCCAGGACACATTTTAATAAATTGCCTTCAAACCCAAGTTAGCTCTAGCCAAATTCATAAGCAGCTAGGGTAGTTTGGGGAAAAGCCCAAATCTGGGGTGAAAGAAAATAAGCCTTAGCTCTGCATCTGTTAGTTATGTGGTCCATCTCTGGCTCTGAGTGACTGTGGTCTAGCCAAGTGCAAGGAAGGGGTGTGAAACACCACACAACATGGTAGATGTGCACACTTATCCATTTACTTTTTTCCCCCAAGAGAATATATACTTTATTCATATTTGAGTTATGTTCACTTTCATTAGTAGCTGACTCATATTTCTGTTTTATTTTATTTTTTATTTTATTTTAAATTTTTTATTCTTTAAAGTACTACAAATAGCAGTATATACGTCTTCTCCTCTTCCCCACATTGACCTTCCCCCAGCGCTCCCTCCCACCCCAAAGCACACGTCCTCACCTGCCCCCACCCCCAGCCCCAGTGTCCTGTATCCACCGGCTATGCCTACATGCACCCACACAAGTCCTTCGGTTGATCTCCCACAGCCCCCACTCCCCACCCCCACCCTCCCCAGCCTTCTCCCAGCAGTTTGACAGTCTGTTCAATGCTTCTCTATCAATCTTTCCCCCCCGTTTCTTTTCTTTAAAAAGATCTTGCATCTGCATACTGGAAATAAATGTATAAGAACAAAAAATGTTTGAGTCTCAGTTTCAATGTCCAACTGTTCTGAGTCCCAGTTTCAATGTCAAATAGTTCCTTATGTGTACATGTCAGCAATGGTGTCTGGATGGTGGACAAATGGTGGCAATGCAGGTTCCACCTTCTCTGGTTTGGTCTTGGGCCGCCTGCAGCCATGCACAGCTGCTGACTGCTAGCATGGCAAGGTGTTGTCAGTGTCTTCCATCTCTGGACTGTCTTCATGGTTGGAACAGATCTGTCAGTTCCTCATTGTTGCAGGAACCCATATGGTCTTGGAGTTGTTTTCTGAAAATATACAAACATATTCTCAACCAAAAGTTAATAAAGGGATCTTTTCTGTAAATTAGACTTGGGATTCTTTCTATTTTTGCCCAAATGATTTTCCTTTAGCTTATTTTGACACCATGTGTCTTTTTCATAGGTGTCCTGCTCTTGGCATTACAAATGGAAGTTACTTTTCTGGATTAAGAATTTTCTAAATGTAATTTACTTACAGGATATTTTTTCTTACATGATATTACCCCACTGACCTTCCACTTTTTTTAATGGGGGCTTTTGGAAATTTTATATTGCAGTCTTGGTAACTTTAAATTTTAATTTTTGCACACAAATATGACTGCTTTAGGTTCTTTGGATGTTAGGCAATTTTACAATGAGATGAACTACTAATAGAAAATTTAGTTAATATTTTAGGAACAGCTTTTTGTCCAGTATACTTAATTTTTATTGAGTATTCACTTATTTCACTTGGCCAATTTAAATTAATCTGAAAACTTGATTACTATTTTAATGTCAAATTTAATACTCAAGCAGAAATCTTAGTTTACTCTGTAAATATTAGTGGAAAGGATTATTTGCATTCTTGAGTAGGCCCTGAGCATTCCTGGCACTAGACTTAATTTAGATATAGGGCAGCTGTTACTGGCCAAGTCTCTGTCTGTAACCTGGGTCCTAATCAGAGCTGTGCGTGGGAGGCAAAGCAACCATAGGGGCAGGAGACCTCCCTCAGAAGGGGTGAGAGTTCAGTCCCCTGCAAGGTTAGTGGGTGAGGGTCTGTGCCCCATGTCTGTTGACCTTTTTGTTCTCTCCTTTTGGCCCCTCTGTGACTGTGCCTGTCTTAAGTTGTTCCTTCCCTGAGGAATCTTATCTGTCTCTGGATAACCAGCCATCCTCCGGGGCCAAGCAGGGTGATGTGAGGTTCAGTCCTGTCTCCTTGATAATCTATGCCCCGTGGCCTCCATGCCCAGCCCCTGCCTTAGGGTCCCCTTGCCTGCTGGTGGGGTCCCGGTACTGATCACATATCTCGGGGGACCCAGGTTTCTTCTCCAGAGACGGCCCAGCTCACACCATTGGTTGAGATACAGATCCATGGTGCCAGCTGCCCTGAGGCTTCAGCCACAGCTGGAACTGAAAGCTCAGGCAACAACTGTGTGTATTTGGATTCTAAGAAAAGGGTCCCTCTTGGCAAAAAGGGAAAGAGGGGCCAATATAGAATGCTCGAGTGCCTTCCCAGTGCCTTACTTCCTTCTGAAAGTGATTAATTCCTTTCCTATCCTTTTTAAAATTGCTGTCAAACATTCAAAGAATTAGTTTGTAAATTTCTTTAGATAATTGTACAATATGCTGTTGTCAAATATCAAAAATTATAATGACATGGTAGAATAATATCATGTAAGGGTATTATGGTGTCACAGGAAGTTAAGGGGGGCCTAGCCTAAGGACTGGTGTCCCTAGGAGATGACAAGCTCTAGGCCATGTCAATTATCCATTTACTTTTGAGATGATATAGTACTAGAGGGCTTGATGTACTTTGGAAAGGTGAATAGTGATTTTCAAGTTTATTAGGTATTGCATAGTGAATAAGAGTGAACCAGATATCAGCTGGAGGTGCTTAAGATAGAGATCAGCATGTCCTGAAAGCTCCCTCTGCCTCTCTAAATTCTGTGGATCCTTGAAGGACCCCATGCTCTCAAAATGCAGACCCAAGAACACTTTCTTTCACTCCACGACCCACTGCTCCATCTCCACACCCAAGAGATCCATACACTCAAAGATCCTTGAGCCTGGCACACACTTCCATCCACCTGAGGAGGGGCCACACTGAGCACTGCCCAGCACAGAATTTAGAGTCACTCAGCATTCTTTCTTATTTTAACCTTCTGATGTTCCTCTGTGCTCCCAGCTGCCCAACCTTCTCCCACTTACTGGTTTCTCCCTCTCCATTCCTTTTCTGATGCTCTCCCTTTCCCTTACATGGATGTATAAATTCTTTTTCTTCTATTTGGCAGAGAAGTTCAGTACTTAGCTGTTCCTATCTGCACACATTCAAGCTTGCCACAGTGCTCCCCCGGCAAAAAGACGTCCTAAACAGAACCAACTTCCTATAGAAAGGAGGTGTCATCACAAAAATTATAAAATAGTTTTACAAGGCTACAGCCCTGACACCACTTGGGTAGCATCAGGGGTGATGCTACTACTTCTGACTCATTATCCACAGGACTGGGCCACATGCTGTCATGTAGACAGACCTATCCTATGAGAACGTTCAGTATCATTTAACTCTGCTCCTTCTTCCCTGGCTGCATCCAGCCTCACTCTCCTGGATGTCCTTTCTGTGAAATCCAGGCTCCTTCTCTTACTCCTTGCTGGTCCTCTGAGCTATGTGTGTGTGAAAGTGGAGGAGGACACAAGAGTTTGGCTTTGAGCATGTACTCAATGGGCTCCTTCTGGGGTGTGGTCAGGTGGGGTTCTCTCCTGAACCCCCCATTTTGAAGCCTAGATCTTTGAGCTCAATTGGTGAGTCTTCAGTGCTGGTCTCAGAGTGTGAACTTGATCTAGAGTTGTGAAGGAAGGAAGTAGGGAAACAGCTACTGGAAGTGATGAAGTTTGACAAGATTTGGAAGGAGCAGTGTCTAGGGAGAGACCTAGTCTCACCCCATCCGGCACTCTCCAGCACTCTCTAGCCTACAGGAAAGCTGGAAGAGATGATCAGTTCTCAATGAAGGGTGGGCTTAGGCTCTGAGTGGGAAATGACTTGCCTTGGTTCCCATAGAGAAGAGAATATGGTCTTGCACCTAGATGTGTGGCCAGGGGGCCACAGGAGAAAGCAAAGGAGTGGGGAGAGGGGACTGTGGGTGTATGTGGGCACTTGGCAAATTCGTGTTTTTTGTTTTCCACTTTTTCCTCCCATGTATTGTTTAATTAATTACTATAATTGCTACTAATTGTCATTACTGTTAAGTAGTTCTATTGTGGGTTTGTTTAAATAATAGCATTTATGTAATAAGAAAGTAAATAATACAAAGTAATATGGCATTTTAAATAAACACCAATTTTTCATATTTTTATATTAAAGTAGTAACTTTGTGTGTCTATCTATTACACTAGAGGCCTGGTGCACAAATTCATGAATGCGTGGGGTCCCTCAGCCTGGCCAATGATCAAGGCTGATATGGGCGGGGGGCAAGCAAGGGGATGGGCTGCAAGAGGTTGGCAGGGGGGCAGGGGCCATAAGAGGTTAGCTATGGGAGCACACTGACCACCAGGGAGCAGCTCCTGCTTTGGGCATCTGCCCTCTGGTGGTCAGTGCATATCATAGCGATTGGTTGACTGGTCCTTCTGGTCATTCAGTCATAGTGGTCACTTAGGCTTTATATATATATATATACACACACTAGTGGCCCAGTGCACAAAATTTGTGCACATTAAAGGGGTATTAATTAGAGGAAATGATATAATATTGCTATTTGCTCTTTCTCTATAATAGAAGTATCAGAGACTAAAGAAATTAGTAAAATGTATATGAAAACCTTCCTCCTGTCAGAGTCTGGGGCACACCATAAATCCCCACTCACTCACATGTGCCTCAAAATCAAGTGAAACCCAGACCCAGCTGCACCCTCCCCCGGCCCCGCATTGGGGTAGATCCAGACCCTGCCAGTCCCACTCTTCTCAAGTCACCCAAGGCAGGGTGTGTCCTCAGGTCCCCTGGCCCAGCACCAGGATGGGGGGCATGGCCTGAGGTCCCCCATCAAGTCCCACCAGGTGGGAGACACTACCTGAGATCCCATAAAGCCCCGCTGGGTAATTGGCATGGCCTGAGGTCCCCCGTCAAGCCCCACCAGGCAGAGGAGCAAGCCTCAGGTCCCCCGGCCCAGCACCAGGAGGGAGGTGCAGCCTCAGGCCCCCCATCAATCCTCACTGGCACAGAGGCACAGGCTTAGGTCCCATGTGAATCCCTGCTGGGTGGGAGGCTCAGACTGAGGTCCCCTGTCAAGCCCAGCCAGGCAGGAGGGGCACAACCTCAGGACCCCTGGCCTGGTGCTGGGGCAGAGGGTATGGTCTGAGGTCCCCCAGCTTGGTGCCAGGGTAGGGGTGTGGCTTGAGGTCCCCTGTCAAGCCCTGCCAGGTGGGGGCACAGCCTGAGGTCCCCTGTCAAGCCCTACCAGGTGGAGGGAACAGTCTGAGGTCCCCTAACCCAGCAATAGGATGGGAAGTGCATTTTGAGGTCCCCTGTCAAGCACTGCCGGGTTGGGAGTGTGGCCTGTAGTCCACTGTCAAGCTGCACCAGGTGGGAGGCACGGCCTGAGGTCCCCCAGCCTGGAGCTGGGGTGGGGGGAGCAGCCTGAGGTACCCTAGCCCAGCACCAGGGCAGGAAGCACACCTTGAGGTTCCCTGTCAAGCCCCTCTGCATTGGGGGAGGGTGTAGGCCTCCCTTCCCTTGTGCTGCGGCCACGCACTCCGCTGGTCTCCCATCCAGCTGCCAGGACCATCTCACGCTCTCCGTGAGCAGGTATGCATAGGGAAGGCTGGGCCAGGATAATTGGGAGGGGGTGATGGGGGCCAGCATCCTGGGTGAGCTGGGCCTCACAGCCTCTCTGCTTCAGCTCCCAGCACCCCGGACCTAAGGAGTAGTGCTTTCACAGGGGCCTGGCAGGCACTGGATATGGCGATGCCTTCAAAACAGGAGAAGCCCCCTTTAACTCTGGCTGGAAGTGTGTTGGGAACTTACGGTCGGGGGAAGCAGCCCAACATCATGGTTTAAATAAGACCTAGGGTAGCCTCCGGAGGGGGCAAACCAACAGTAAAAGGCATCTTTGAAACAAAGACATTTGAACATACAGTGGATATTAGGTGATATTAAGGAATTACCTTAACTTTTTTATCTTTGTTGTTCAGTTTATTAATTACATTTCCCCCCAATAGCTCCCCTCCACCCAGTACCCATCCCACTCTCCTCCCTTACCTCCCCCCACCTTCCTCTCCCATAGTTGCATGATTTTTGTCCAGTCTCTTGCTGTACTTCCCGCATCCTTTTTCTCACCAAGAATTATCAGTCCATTCCCTCTCTGTGTCCCTGATTCTGTTCTATTCCTCATTTTATCCTGATCATCAGGTTGTTAATTCACTTGATTTTTAGATTCATTTGTTGATAGATGTGTATTTGTTGTTCATATGTATATTTTTACCTTTTTTCTTCTTCCCCTTCTTAAACAATACCTTTCAGCATTTCATATAGTATTGGTTTGGCGGTGATGAACTCCTTTAGCTTTTTCTTATCTGCGAAGCACTTTATCTGATCTTCAATTCTGAATGACAGCTTTGCTGGATAGAGCAATCTCAGTTGTAGATTCTTGCTATTCATCACTTTGAATATTTCTTGCCACTCCCGTCTGGCCTGCATTGTTTCTGTTGAGAAATCCATTGACAATCGTATGGGTGCTCCCTTATAGGTAACTAACTGTTTTTCTCTTGCTGCTTTTAATATTCTCTCGTTATCTTTTGCTCTTGGCATTTTAATTATGATGTGCCTTGGTGTGGTCCTCTTTAGATTCCTATATTTTAGGGTTCTGTGCACTTCTTGGGTTTTCAAGTCAATTTCTTTCGCCAGGTGGGGGAAGTTTTCAGTCACTATTTCTTCTAGTAGGTTTTCATTATCTTGCTCTCTCTCTTTTTCTGGCACCCCAATAATTCTGATGTTGGTATTCTTGAGGTTGTCCTAGAGTCCCCTTATACTATCTTCAATTTTTTGGACTCTTTTGGCTTCTTGCTTTTCCAGCTGAGTGGATTTTGCTTTTTTGTATTTCAAATCTTTGACTTGGTTTTTGCAGTCGTCTGGACTGCCTTTAGGTCTTTGTATAATATTTTTTGTTTCAGTCAGTGTATGCTTAATTTCTAGTTGGTCTTTTTTCATATCCTTGTAGGCGTTGTTTATTTCTTTGTAGGTGTTATTTATTTCGGCGTAGTTCTCATTAAGTTTCTCGGCCTTTTCTAGTAGCCTCTTCATAAACCTAATTACTGTGGTTTTGAACTGTATGTCTAGTCATCTTTTTTCCTCCATTTCTTTCACAGCTGAGTTCTTTCCTTTTCTCTGCATTGTGGTTGCTTTCCTGAGTTGGTCCCTTATCGGTGTGTGGTAGGTATCCTCTAAGGAACAGTGGTTCAGCTTCCTTATGCAGCTCGCGTCAGCCTTAGCTCTGCCCTGCAGCATATAAAGGGCACGGTGCGTCAGCTTTAGGTCCACCCTACGTGGCGCACAGCTTCAGCGTCAATGGGGCTCCTGGCGTCAGCTTATCTGTGCGGCTCACGGGTCTCAGTGTTGGTTGGCAATGTAAATCCACCGCTGGTCTCCCCGTTGCCAGACAACTCTTCCTCTCCCCAAATGAGTCTGCACACCCAAAGTCTCACTCAGGGTTGTAAAACAAAGCAGTATGGTGGTCTCCGAGCAAGTGAGCGAGTCGCGCGTTCTCTTCCTGGTCGAGGACTCCAGGAACTGCTGCTCCAATTTACTTGTGCACTCTCCCCAAACTCTCAGACCTCAGCCGGGCCCGGGATCCTCCTTTCCCCGACCTGGGAGCTTGCCTGGAACTGGGGGGTCGGTGCTGTGGCAGGCCTCTGCCCTCCCTGCTGGAGAAAACCAGCTGGGCTTGCTGTCTGCCGCCCGTCCCTCACCGCTCGCTCTCGCTCCGAACCTCAAAGCTGCGCACCGCTGCTCCTGAGTCACCGCTGCATCCCGCCTCTACTTTCATGTGCGGAATTTTCCCTCAGCCAGCTCTCCGGTGATTCTGGACGATGTTTGTTCGATTGTTAGGTTGTAGTTTCAGAATTGTTGTGTGGACAGCAAGATAGGTGCTCACCTAGGCCGCCATCTTAGTTCTCCCCCCTACTTTAATTTTTCAAGGTGTGACAATGGCTGAATATTTACTTCTTTTTTAAAGATACTCATCAGAGGATATTTAAGTGGGAAACAATTTTCTTTGAAAGTATGGTGTTGTCCTGGCCCAGCCCTCCCCGCACCACGGACGCCTCAAGGACCGAGCCTCTCTCGCTGGCTCAGTAGGCCCTGAAAAACACCTGTTTGGAGGCGTGGTCCCTGCTTCATTCCCCACCCCGCCAGCATTAATCGAAGTGTTCCCAGCTGGCGCTGGCATGAAGTGCTTCGGTCCCTGCCTGTGTTCCCTGTCTGTGCCGGTGTGAAGTGAAGTGTTCCCACAGGTGAAGCACTTGAGGCATTGGCACGAAGCGAGGCATTCGTGAAGGGAAGTGTTCACTGGCGTCCAGGCATGCCATGGCCATGCCCCCAGTTACACACCTCGCTCCTGATTGGCTGGTAGCATAGCCAATCAGGAGCCAAGGTACGGTCACATTTGCACATTACTCTTTTATTAGATAAGACTAGAGGCCCAGTGCACAAAATTTGTGCAAGGGGAAAGGCTGTCCCTCAGCCCAGCCTGCACCCTATCCAATCTGGGACCTGTCAAGGGATGTCCGACTGCCCATTTAATGGGATTGGGCCTAAAAAGGCCGTCAGACATTCCTCTCACAATCCAGGACAGCTGGCTCCAAACTGCTCACCTGCCTGCTTTCCTGATTGCCCCTAACCACTTCTGTCTGCCAGCCTGATCAACCCTTAACCACTCCCTGGCCAGCCTGATTGATGTCTAACTGCTCCTCTTCCAGCTTGTTTGCCCCCAACTTCCCTCCTCTGCCAGCCTGGTCACCCCTAACTGCCCTCCCCTTCAGGCTTGATTGTCCCCAGCTGCCCTCCCTTGCAGGCCTGGTCTCTCCCAACTGCCCTCCCCTGGTGGCCTGATTTCCCACAACTAACCTCCCTTGCATGCCTGGATCCTCCCAACTGCCCTCCCCTGCTGGTCATCTTGTGGTGGACATCTTATGTCCACATGGGTGTAGGATCTTTGACCACATGGGGACAGCCATCCTATGTGTTTGAGTGATGGTCAATCTGTATACTACTCTTTTATTAGATAGGATAGAGGCCTGGTGCATGGGTGAGGGCCAGCTGGTTTGCCCTGAAATGTGTCCTGGATCAGGGTGGGAGTTCCCTTGGGGCATGGGGCAGCTTGGGCAAGGGGCCTGTGGTGGTTTGCAGGCCAGCCACGCCCCCTGGCAACCCAAGTGGAGGCCCTAGTATCTGGGATTAATTTATGTTCTACAATTGAAACTTTGTAGCCTGGAGCAGAGCCAAACCTTCTGCTTGCTCCGTGGTGGCAGCCATTTCTGTTGGGACATTTACCTTCTATAATTGAAACTTTGTATGCTAGAGTGGAGGCCTAGGCTGGCTAGAGCTGCAGAAGCTTGGCTTCCTTCATTGCCGGAGCAACCCTAGCCTCTGCTCTCTCCAGCTCTGTGGCTGCCATCATTTCTGTTGGGTATTATGTATCTTTTATAATTGAAACTTTATAGCATCAAGTGGAGTCTTAGGCCAGCAAGGACAGGCGAAAAGCTTGGCTTCTTTCATTGCCAGTGAAACCCAAGCTTCCCTGCTGCTCTCAGTGACTGCAGCCATCTTGGTTGGGGTTTATTTGCATATTTGCTCCTGATTGGCTAGTGGGCATGGCTGGTGGTGTGGCTGGTGGATGTGGCTGGTGGAGTTATGGTCAATTTGCATATTGCTCTTTTATTAGATAGGATAGACTATTGGCCCAGTGCATGAAATTCATGCACATTAAAAGGGGATTAATTAGAGGAAATCCTATCTGATAAAGAGGGAATATGCTAATTGATCATCACTCCATCACAAAGATGGCTGCACCCACAGCTGAGGAGCCTTAATCAGCAATCAGCAGGGACCTGAGGCTATACCTTCCCCCACTCCTGTGGGGCTTGACAGGGGTCCTCAGGCCATGTCCGCCACCCAGCAGAACTTGATACGGGATCTCAGGCCATGCCCCACAACTGGCAGGGCTTGACAGGGGACCTCAAGGTGCACTTCCTGTCCTAGTGCTAGGCTAGGGGACCTCAGACTGCTCTCCCCATCCCAGCGCCAGGCCAGGGGACCTCAGGCTGCGCCCCCACCAGGTGGGGCTTGACAGGGGACCTCAGGCCATGCCCCCCACCCATCATTTTTGAGGCTTGACAGGGGACCTCAAGATTCACCCCCAGTGCTGGGTTGGGAGAACTCATCCGCGCCCCTGTCCAGGAGGGTTTGTCAGGGGACCTGAGACGGCCCTCCCCACCCCCTGCCGGTGGGGCTTGACAGGGGACCACAAGGCACACCCCTCCCTGGTCTGGCCTGGGGGACCTCAGGCCACGTCCTCTCTATCTAGTGCCAGGCCCAGGGATCTGAGGTTATGCCACCTGCCTGGCAGGGCTTGACAAGGCCAAGGTCTGGATCTAGCCCAATGGGGGAGGGTCAACTGGGTCTGGGTCTCACACGATTTTTAAAAAAAAATTTAAATCTTTATTGTTCAGTTTATTAATTACATTTCCCCCTTTTTTTTAATCCCCCTAAAACTCCTTGTACCCATCCCACCCTCCGCCCTCACCTCCCCCCCACCGTGCTCTCCCATTGTTGCAAGATTTTTGTCCAGTCTCTTGCTGCACTTCCCACACCCTCTTTCTCCCCAATAATTGTCAGTCCATTCCCTCTCTATATCCATGATTCTGTTATATTCACCAGTTTATCCTGTTCATCAGCCTATCAGTTCACTTGATTTTTATGTGCATTTATTGATAGATGTGTATTTGGTGTTCGTAACTTATGTTTTTACCTTTTTCTTCTTCCTCTTATTAAAGAATATCTTTCAGCATTTCATATAATATTGGTTTGGTGGTGATGAACTCCTTCAGCTTTTTCTTATCTGCGAAGCACTTTATCTGATCTTCAATTCTGAATGATAGCTTTGCTGGATAGAGTAATCTTGGTTGTAGATTCTGGCTACTCATCACTTTGGATATTTCTTGCCACTCCCGTCTGGCCTGCATCGTTTCTGTTGAGAAATCCGCTGACAATCGTATGGGTGCTCCCCTGTAGGTAACCAACTGTTTTTCTCTTGCTGCTTTTAATATTCTCTCTTTATCTTTTGCTCTTGACATTTTAATTATGATATGTCTTGGTGTGGTCCTCTTTAGATTCCTATATTTTGGGGTTCTGTGTACTTCTTGGGCTTTTAAGTCAGTTTCTTTCACCAGGTGGGGGAAGCTTTCAGTCACTATTTCTTCAAGTAGGTTTTCATTAACTTGCTCTCTCTCTTTTTCTGGCACCCCAATAATTCGGATGTTGGCATGCTTGAGGTTGTCCCAGAGGCCCCTTATGCTATCTTCAATTATCTTAATTCTTTTTGTTTCTTGCTTTTCCGGCTGAGTGGATTTTGCTTCTTTGTATTTCAAATCTTTGACTTGGTTCTTGTGGCCCTCTGGACTGCTTTTAGGACTTTGTGTAATATTTTTTATTTCAGTTTGTGTATGCTTGATTTCTAGTTGGTCCTTTTTCATATCCATGAGAGTCTGGTTCATATCCTCAGAGGTCTTGTTCATTTCCTTGAGGGTCTCATTCATTTCCTTGTAAGTCTCATTCATTTCCTTGTAAGTCTTGTTCATTTCCTGGTTGGTATTGTTTATTTCCTTGTAATTCTCATTAAGTTCATTGGCCTTTTCTAGGAGATTCTTGAAAAGCCTTATAACCGTGGTTTTGAACTCTGTCTTGTCGTCTTTTCTCCTCCATTTCTTTCACACCTGATTTCTTTCCATATCTCTGCATGGTGACTGCTTTATGAGGTAGATGTCCTCTAAGGGTGGCACAGCCTCCCCAGTTATTTGAGATGGGTACTCTTACTGCAATCCTTTATGGGTTGTACAGTATTTTTGAATTTGAACCCAGCTTGTTGTTAGCCCTAGGAGGGGTTGACCTCCAGGCCAATTGGCTGTGACGGGAGACTGTTTTCAGGTTGGATGGGCGGAGTCTCTGAGCTGCGCAGGCAACCTCAGTGTCAGCTGTGTCCTATGCGGCTCTCGTGCTAGTGCGCGTGTCTCTGTTGGATGGGGATGGCTGCAGGCACCTCCAAGAGAAAGCCGCTAGTCTCTTCCCCTTGCCAGACAACTCTGCCTCTCCCCAAATGAGTCTGCACACCCAAAGTCTCGCCCAGGGTTGTAAAACAGGTGGTTTACGGGACCAGGAGACAAGTTTCCAGGGAGCAAGTCGCACGTCTGTGCTGTCTCACAGTTTACTTTCGCGCAAACTTCTTTTCCCAGCACCCGGTTTCTCCCCAGACTAGGAGACCTCTGCCGTGCCCGGCTTCCAGGGTGCATCCCCCGGACTTCGGACCTCGCCTGGCACTGGGGAATCTGTGCAGTGGGATGTCTCCACGTACCCCGGATCTTGGACCTCGCCTGGCGCTGGGAAATCCGTGTAGTGGGACGTCTCTGCCCTCCCCATTGGCGAAATCCAGCCGGGGTTGCTGCCCCAGCTCTACAGCCCACATGCGCGACCCGGACGGCTCCTAACCTGTTTCCGTCTTCAAGGCTGCGCTCCTGCCACTCCTCTGAGTCTCAGTGTCCCACCTTTACTCTTATTTGTGGAGTTTTCACTCAGCCAGCTTTCTGGTGATTCTGGGTGATGTTTGTTTTGTTGTTATGTTGTAGTTTTTGAATCATTGCGTGGGGCAGAACAATAGGTGTTTACCTATGCCGCCATCTTGGTTCTCCTCCTGGGTCTCACACGATTTTGAGGTGCATGTTGGTAGGAAGGGTCTTGAATCTGGATCCCGTGGTGAGCCCCAGACTCTGATAGGAGGAAGGCTTTCATATGCATTTTACTAATCTTTCATCTCTGACACTTTTATTATAGAGAAAGAAAAATAGCAATATTAAATTATTTTTTCTAGGAGATGGCATCAGGGGCGGGGAGCCTTGGGGAGCCGAGGGGGTCATCCCGGGGGTCGCACGGTATGTGGAGGTGGTGAAGGGGCAGGCGTTTGACGCGGGCCCCCACTACTGGCAGCTGCAGTACATCGGTGAGGGTGTGTGCTGCATGGTCAGCTCAGCTTCCGACCACATATCCAAGACAGGCATGGCCATCAAGAAAATCAGCCCCTTCAAGCACCAGACCTACTGCCAGTGTATGCTGCGGGAAACCCAAATCTTGCTGCGCTTTCACCATGAGAATGTCATCAGCATCTGAGACATTTTGGGGTCACCTACACTGGATGCCATGAGGGACAGGTGTACATTGTGCAGGACCTGATGGAGACAGACCTGTACAAGTTGCTCAAAAGCCAGCTGCTGAGCCACGACCACATCTGCTAGTTCCTCTACCAGATCCTGCGGGGCCTCAAGTATATCCACAGCTAACGTGCCCCACCGGGATTTAAACCCTCCAACCCGCTCATCAACACCACCTGCGACCTTAAGGTCTGCAGTTTTGGCCTGGCCCAAATTGCCGATCCTGAGCATGACCACAGTGGCTTCCTGACAGACTATGTGGCCACACGCTGTGGCCCCAAATACCATGCTTAAGTCCAAGGGCTACATCAAGTCCATCAATATCTGGTCTGTGGGCTGCATTCTGGCTGAAATGCTCTCCAACCGGCCCATCTTCCCTGGCAAGCACTACCTGGACCAGCTCAACCACATTCTGGGCATCCTGGGTTTCCCATCCCCAGAGGACCTGAATGGCATCATCAACATGAAGGCCTGAAACTACTTGCAGTCTCTGCCTTCCAAGACCAAGGTGGCCTGGGCCAAGCTGTTCCCCAAGTCAGACTCCAAAGTCCTTGACCTGCTGGACTGGATGTTGACCTTTAACCCTAATGAACAGATTGCAGTGGAAGAAGCCCTGGCTCACCCTTACTTGGAGCAGTACTATGACCCAATAGACGAGCCAGTGGCCGAGGAACCTTTCACCTTCGACATGGAGCTGGATGATCTGCCCAAGGAGCGGCTAAAGGAGCTCATATTCCAGGAGACAGCCCGCTTCCAGCCTGGGGTGCTGGAGGCCACCTAATCTGAACAGATGCCTCTGCTCCCTGGGGCTTGGCCCTGCCTCCTGTCTGCCCCTCGCTGCCGGACTGCTAGAAAATGGACACTGAGCCCAGCCTGGCACAGGGCGGACCTGGCCATCTTCTCTCCCTTTGCTCAGGCCTCCCGCTTCAGGCAGGCTAAGGCTCCCACCCCTCACCCCCACGCCCCCGAACCTCCTCTTAGGATCTGTGGCTCAGGTGGCCCCAAAGCAAATTCCCCTCAGCAGCTCTGCCTTCCTCTCCCCCAGCTATCCCAGTCTCTGGTGGCTCCAGAATCAAAGGACTCTGGCTGCCCTGTGGCATCCTGAGGGATGGTGGGGTTAGGGCACACTGAGTTGGGACTCAGGGCCAGCCACGCCTCACTCACCTCATTCAGACCCCACCCATTTCCCCTCAAGGAACATTCCTAAGGCTCAAGGACTAGTATGCCTAAGCCCCCTCCCCCTAAGCTGCCACATCTAACTCTTGCTGCTTCTGTATGTGGGTGAGCGGAAGTGGAGGTGGGGCGTGGAGAGCCCAGTGCCCCTACCCACCTGTGCCTGTATCTAATATATAAATACAGAGATGTGCATATGATGAAACAAACAAAAAAATTATTTTCTCTAGGTAATCCCCTTTTAAGGTGCATGAATTTCATGTACCGGGTCATTAGTATTTTAATATTGCTATTTGCCCTTTCTCTATAATAGAAGTGTCAGAGATGAAAGAAAATTAGTAAAATGTATATTAAAATCTTCCTCCTGTCAGTCTAGGGTGCACCGTGGCACCAGGGGCCAAGTCCCTCCCTACCCATAGCACCTCAAAATTGTGCAAGACCCGGACCCAGCTGGTCCCAACCCTATTCAGCGAGATACAGACCCAGCTGGATCCATCCCTGTCAAGCCCCGCCAGGCAGGGGGCACAGCCTCAGGTTCCTTGGATGGGTGCTGCACAGGGGGCATAGCCTCAGGTCCCCCAGAACACCCTCAGGTATGGCCTGAGGGCCTCCATCAAGCCCCGTTGGTTGTGGGACATGGCCTGAGGTCCCCTGGCCTGGCGCTGGGGATGGGGGTGCGGCCTGAGGTCCCCTGTCAAGTCCCGCTGGGCAGGGGGCACAGCCTCAGGTCCCCCAGCTCTAGGGTGGGGACATGGCCTGAGGTTTCCTGGCTCCCGGCAGGGGGCACACTTTGAGGTCCCCCATCAAGTGGCCTCAGATCCCCTGGCCTGGCACCAGGGTGGGGGGCACAGCCTCAGATCCCCAGTCAAGCACCACAGGGGGGCATAGCCTGAGGTCCCCTGGCACCAGGGCAGAGGGTGCGGCCTGAGGTTTCCTGTCAAGCCCCACCAGGTGGGGGCTGCAGGCTCAGGTCCCCTGCCCTGACCCACCACCACACAGCCTCAGGTCCCTGCTGATTGCACCTTAAGGCTCATTATGGGAATTTGGTCTCTGTTGTGGGTGCAGCCATCTTGTGTTATGGAAACCTTGCCTCTGCTGTGGGCGCAGCCATCTTTGTGATGGAGTGATGATCAATTTTCATAGTCCCTCTTTGTTAGATAGGATGCTGGCTCTTGTCCAGTATGGCTGTTTCCTGTGCTAGCTCTTCAACTGCCTGTCCCAGCCCTGCCCAGAATCTGAGTGTGGGAATCTGGAGGAGGAGGAGGATTCAGGTGACCAACCTGGGACCCACCCATCACAAGCCCCACCCTCATAAAAATCCCATCTCTTCAGTGAATGGAGGATCCACTCCCTGAACTCCAGGAGTCCCCTGACTGTCCCCGCCTTCTATGCAATGTCTAGGTTTCTCCCCTGGCTGGTTACCCAGATTGGTAGGTATCAGCACAATCACCTAGGAGGGCTGGCTGCTTCCCCATTTTTTTTTTCAGAACATAGAACTCTTTTCTTACATGAGCTAAGATGGGAGGAAGGAAGATTTATTTGACCTTCCAGGCCTTGATTTTTCTCAGCTAGAACTCCAGCTCCTTGCACATAGCCATTTGCTTGGCCTTAGAGCAATGCATGTAAGAAGCCTGCCTGTTGGAATGCTCCTTGAGAAGACTGCTGATTTTGGCATTCCTTTTCATTTCATCATATTTCTTCTGAATTTGCTCTGATCGTTTTTTGTTTGTTTGTTCAAAACTCTTCCTCCTCAGCAGTCAGTATGGCTCCCTTCTTGCTGCCCAGGGGCAGTGCCTAGTGGGGCTGTGGGTGTGGTGTGCTGTCTGTCAGTGAGCACAATGAAGCTCTTTACTAGGGTCTTGGTACAGACCAGTTCGTTGTTGGATGCATTGTAGCCAACATTAATAATCCTGTTTTGCATGTATAACACTCGGAGCCCCAGGAGAAGGTGCCCAAGTCCAGCATCAGGGCACAGTAGGTCCGGTTGCTTCCCTATACATGGACTGTGTGTGTGCGGTGGGGGCTAATCTTAGTGTTTACCACAAGGGTCTAAGCTCATATTTTCACTTGCCGTGGTAGGATTTTCTCTTATCACGAGTCTCATGGCCCGTGTGCCAATTGTTCTGGGAGATGCCCACGACTCAGGTTGGCTGGGAAGAGCAGCAAGTTCTTCACAGAGATTCGTGAGCTGAGCTTTGAGTATGGATACTTGCAGATTGATCCGGTTTGCCAGGTGGATTAGTGCAGGTGGGAAGGGGCTGAATAAAAGAAAGTTTACTCTGGACTGAGAGAGCAAATAATGTGATGAAAGCATGGCAGCAGAAAGCTGGCCTGTGTGTTGAACCATGAACAACCCCATGAAGTGGCTTGGAAGGGTTGGTGGGGGCTTTCATGGCTCTGCTAAAGTACTTGGGTTTTGTCTTGCAGGCCACAGTCATTGGAGGGCTTTAAGCAGGCAAGTGCTAATGTTAGGCATGCATCCTAGAAAGATGCCTCTGTCTACGGAATGGCTTCCTGGAGCCATGTGGAGTGGGGAGGCCAGTTAGGTGTCTGTTGCATCATCCAAGCAAAAATGATGGCAGGGAATTGTTGGAGGCAGATGGAAAGGAGCAAATAGGTCACACAAACCTCAAGGAGGCAAAATCCATAGAATGTGAGCAAATGTGAGAGGTAATATGTATACACCTTGTTTATTTTAACTGCTGTATGATATTCCATTTTTGTTGTTGTTCTTTGTTAATCCTCACCCAAGAATATTTTTTCAATGATTTTTAGAAAGAGTAGAAGCGAGGGGGGAGAGACACACACAGAGAGAAACATCTATGTGAGAGAGACACATTGACTGGTTGCCTCCTGCACACACCTGGGCCAGAGCCAGGGAATGAGCCTGCAACCAAGGTACGTGCCCCTGTTTTAGAATCAAACCCGGACCTTTTAGTCCACTAGCTGATGCTGTATCCACCAAACCAAACTGGCCATAAACCATATTTTTTAGATCTCGATTCTCCTAAGCATGGTTACATCTACTTTCTCACTATTATAAGCAGGACTTCAGTGTCATCTTTGTACCTGTCTCCCTATACACCAAAAAGTCTCTACTTAGAACTGGTTTTGCGAGGTTCGATCATATCCAAATATACTAATTGTATTTCTCCTCAAAGTAATTGTATCAATATACTCTCCCGTCAACAAGTACAGGAGTTCCCTTTTGCCTTTGCTTACAAGTCTGTTATCAAACTTGCAAGGTTTTGCCAATCTGATTAGTGTGAAATGGAATCCCCTGTTGTTTCCACTTGCATTCCTGATTACTAGTGAGATTAAGCCCATTTTTATATGATTATTTATCACCCTGTTTTCTTTTGTGAATTGCCTGCTCATATATTTTTTCTAATTCTGTTGGATTGTTCATCTTTTTCTTACTGATTTTTTGGAGTCCTTTATACACTTAGTGGTCAGATTATTATGATCTCTGAACGCATAATAATCTGGCCACTCAGTGTACTTCTCTTGAGTACCTCATTTATTTGATATTAAAGATATTCTAAATCATGCACCTGATCAGTTTTCCCCTTTGCACTGGCTGATAGAAAGCTCAGGTCAAATAGGTGGTTGATCTCCAGCAAAAGTCTAAATACTTTCGGTACCCATTTGAGATACAAATACTCTGAGTGGCCAGATTATTATGTGTTCAAAGATCATAATAATTTGGCCATTCATTGTATATTCTGGATACTAATCCTTTGTTGGTTAAAATACTTTTTCGCAATTTGTGACTTGTCTTTTCCATTTCATTTATAAAATTACTAAAGCCCGATGCACGAAATTTGTGCAAGGGCTTGGCTCTCACAGCCTTAGCTGCCTTGCAGCCCTGTGGCCCTGCCTACTGGTCATTCCAGAAGGTTGTTCCACCTTCCAGTCTAACTAACATATTAGCTCTTTATTATATACTAGTGGCCCAGTGCATGAAATTCGTGCATGGAGAGGGATTCCCTGAGCCCAGCCTGCACCCTCTCCAATCAGGGACCCCTTCGGGGATGTGTGACCCCTAATCACCTCTGCCTACCTGCCTGATCATCCCTAAGTGCTCCCCTGCTGGCCTGATTGCTCCTAACTGCCTCTGCCTTGCCCCACACCTGGGGCCCAGGCTTCCTCCCTATGGCCAGCTATAGGCACCCAGGACCTGGGCCAACTTCACTCAGGCCGGCTGCAGCCACAGGCACCCACAGGCACCCAGGACTACAGGGCATGCTGCCTAACCCCAGGGCCAGAAGGGCCCCAGCCCTTCTATGTGCCTGCTTGGCCGAGTCCCACTACTCTGACTGCCGTGGTGTAAAAAACTTTACCATATATGTTCTCCCCAGCCTCCTGGAGAGAAGGCATGAGCTGAGAAACTGGAGATGCTGCAGCCCCAGGGCTATTTTACCAATGGGTACATTGTCATTTTCAGATCTAGATTTGAGATAATCCATCAAACCGCTATATTTTTCAACTCTCAACTTAGATTGGTTTGCTTTAATAAAATTTATCCGATTGGCCTCCGTTTTTTAATACGAACCCATAATAAACTGTTGAGTTAACTTTCCTGCATTTAAAATAGGATTGAACGTGTCCCTCACAGAGAGATGAAATCCATAATACTACATTTGGGTGACTCGTGTTCTTACATTTTGTCTAGTATTATTGTTGAGTACACTGTTGTCTCTAAGTCTTAATGCAATATCTGTTCCCCAACCTTTTTCATCATGTGGAAAAAGAATAGGATATGTCATTGCATCTAATGTAGGAAACAGGATACTGATTCATTTCACTTTAGTGCCATTTGGATTATTGGGATCTGGTTTACAATGAATGAGCAAGTCCCTTTCAAAAGGAGGTTCTCCATCTTCATTTCTGAATATGACAGCAACCTCGGGTACACGGGGAGAATTATATCTACCTGTGTCACTATTATGATCATATTTAATTGCCATAGTTACTTCTGTGGGAGCTATACCTTTTGCTGCTGGTTCAGATTGGGCTTCCTTTTCTACCTCACATAGCATCTTGTACAATTTTGTTAACTCATTTATTTCATGCATGAGGTTGTTGATGTTGATTATGAGTCTTTCTGAGCAGGCATGGTTTACTGGGATTGCTAATCTTTTACGTGTAGCTTCGGCTGTATCCAAAATATAGAGTTGAGCAAACTTCTGAGAAATACCATCAGAAGGATGTAAAGTTCCAGTACGATGATAAACTTGTCCATGTATTCTAAAACAGTATGGCCCATATCCTGATAGCAATGCAACATTTGCACCCATGGAAGCAAAAGCAAAAGAACTATTTATAGATTGAACATTTTCCATGAAATTTTTACTGTCAGAATCTTCGTTTGTCATTAATCTTTTTAAACATGGCGGGTAATCTGGAAAATGTATATCATTTGGGCAGACTTTCCCTTTGCTACAACATCGAGTAAATTTCCCATCAGGTGGTTTTTCATCAGAGAAATTTAGTGATAGGCAACATTCACATCTAACAGTCATTTCACCACAACTATGTTCAAGAATTGCATCCTCACGTACTCCATTTTTTCTGAGAAGGCAGTTCCTACCACTGTTGGTAGTACTTGTTGATGACTGTTCTTTAGACATATTCTGTGTTCGCCACCACCTTCTTTCAATTTCAAAGGCACATTGTTCTTTAGACATTTCCTGTTGAAGATGCCGGTGTTTTTCGGCTTTGGAGCGACGTTTTTCCAACAGCGGCTCTTCAGATACATTCTGTCACAGGCATTGCCTTCTTTCAAGATCAGACACACGTCGCTCTTCAGACGTTTTCTGTTGATAACATCGTCGGCACCTTTCTGCTATTCAGCTCCATCGTATCAACAGTTTCTCTTTGGACGTAGTCCCACCTCTCTATTGCCATGTTCTGAGATAGAGGAGAATGACAGACAGTCTTGACAGTCAGGCCTTCAGCAGTGTGACCAAAGGCTGATTTGGACAGATTCTGTGGGGGTGGGACTTCCTCCTACCTGTTGTCAGTTTCCACAGCTGGGATGCTGAAGCTGGGACTCGGGGGCCTTCGTTCTCGTGGTTGTCTTCTGTTTTTGCTGGCATACAGCTGAATCTACATGTAAAACATTAGCAATGCCAAGGGCCTCAGTTAGACGCAGATGTGGTGAATTCTCACTGCTGCCACTGCCACTGCCTTGTTCTCCGTGCCCGGGCTGTGCCCGGGGGCCACAGTTAGATGCAGCTGTGGTGAATTCATCCAGTCACTGCTGCCGCCGCAGCAGTTGCCTCGTTCTCTGCACCCGGCGCCTCAGTTAGCCACAGCTGTGGTGATTTCTCCCAGGCTCTGCTGCCGCCACAGCCGCCGCCTGGCTGTCCGCATCCGGGGGCCTCAGTTAGACGCAGCTGTGGTAATTTCTCTCCGCAGCTGCCACTGCAGCTGCCGGCCCCGCCGCCGCCGCCCCCACTGCCACCGCTCCCGCCACTTTGTTCTCTGCGTCCCGGGACCTCAGACTCAACTGTGGTGAGTTCTGGCTGCCGTCACTGCCTCCGCTTGGTCTCTGCACCCAGGCCGGGCGCTTGATGCCTTCACCACTTTATCTCCTTGCCCGGGCCTGGGCATTCATGCCTCTCGACCCCACCCCTTGCTCCAACTGGCTGGTAGCATAGCCAGTCAGGAGCCAAGGTACAGTCACATTTGCATGTTACCCTTTTATTAGATAGGACTAGAGGCCTGGTGCACAAAATTCATGAATTTGGAGAGGGGGTTCTCCTCAACCCAGTCTTCACCATCTCCAATATCCCTCGGGGGATGTCTGACTGCTGGTTTAGGCCCAATCCTGCAGGTATTGGGCCTTAACTGGAAGTTGGACATCCCTCTCACAATCCAGGACTGCTGGCTCCTAACTGCTTGCCTGCCTGTCTGATTGCCCATAACTACTCCCCATGCCAGCCTGATCATCCTTAACTGCCTCTGCCTGCTAGTCTGATCACATCCAACTGTCCCCCAGCCAGCCTGGTTGCCCTTAATTGCCAACCCCGCTGGCCTGGTTGCCCCTTACTGCCCCCCTCCTGCTGTCCAGGTTGCCTCCAATTGCTCCCCTCTGCTGGCCTGGTCATCCCAACTGCTCTCCTCTGCTGGACTGATTGCCCATTACTGCCCACCCCACCCCCGGCTGGCCTGGTCACCTTCAACTGTCCCTCCCCGCTGCTGGCCTGGTTGCCCCTAACTTCCCCCCTCTGCCAGCCTGGTCACCCCCACTGCCCTCCCCTGCTGGTCTGGTCGCTACCAACTGCCCCCCACTGGCCTGGTTGGCCCAACTGCCTCCCTGCCAGCCTGATCACTGCACACACAGCCTACTGTTCAGTCATTTGGTTGTCCCTCACTGACTCCCCTGCCAGCCTTATTGCCCCATGCAGTCTGCTGTTCAGTTGTCCTGCCAGCTGTTTTGGTCGTGATGGCCCCTGGCTTTTTATATATTAGGAGGATTTGTCAGAGAGAAGTGTTAAAATCCAATATATTCCAACACTTGAACATTTTTTTTTCTGGTTCCAACTTCTTTCTTTTATTATTTTTTAAAAAATATTTTAATCTTTATTGTTCAGTTTATTAATTATATTGTTCCCCCCTTCCCCCCTATAGTTCTCCACCACCTGGTACCCATCCCCCCCTCTACCCTTACCCCCCCACTGTCCTCTTCCATAGGTGCATGATTTTTTTCCAGTCTCTTGCTGCAACTCCCTCACCCCTTTTCTCCCCAAGAACTGTCAGTCTATTCCCTCTCTATGCACATGATTTTGTTATATTAACCAGTTTGTTCTGTTTATCAGATTTCTTTATTTTATTTTATTTTATTTTTATTTTTATTTTTATTTTTTTGAAATGTTTATTTTTCTTTTTTTATCTTTATTGTTCAGTTTATTAATTACATTGTTTCCCCTTTTGATACCCCTATAGCTCCCCTCCACCCTGTATCTATCCCACCCTCCACCCTCACATCCCCCTTCCCACTGTCCTCTCCCATTGTTGCAAGATTTTTGTCCAGTCTCTTGCTGCACTTCCCACAACCCTTTTCTCCCCAAAAATTGTCAGTCCATTCCCTCTCTATGTCCATGTCTCTGTTATATTCACCAGTTTATCCTGTTTATCAGCCTATCAATTAACTTGATTTTTATGTTTATTTGTTGATAGATGTGTATTTGTTGTTCATAATTTATATTTTTACCTGTTTCTTCTTCCTCTTCTTAAAGAATACCTTTCAGCATTTCATATAATGTTGGTTTGGTGGTGATGAACTCCTTTAGATTTTTCTTATCTGCGAAGCACTTTATTTGACCTTCAATTCTGAATGATAGCTTTGCTGGATAGAGTAATCTTGGTTGTAGATTCTTGCTATTCATCACTTTGAATATTTCTTGCCACTCCCGTCTGGCCTGCATCGTTTCTGTTGAGAAATCCGCTGACAATCATATGGGTGCTCCCTTATAGGTAACCAACTGTTTCTCTCTTGCTGCTTTTATTATTCTCTCTTTGTATTTTGCTCTTGGCATTTTAATTATGATGTGCCTTGGTGTGGTCCTCTTAGGGTTCCTATATATTGGGGTTCGGTGCGCTTCTTGGACTCCTAAGTCAATTTCTTTCACCAGGTGTGGGAAGTTTTCAGTCACTATTTCTTCAAATAGGTTTTCATTGTCTTGGTCTCTCTCTTTTTCTGGCACCCCTATAATTCGTATGTTGGTATGCTTGAGGTTGTCCCAGAGGCCCCTTACACTATCTTCAATTTTTTGGATTTTTTTGGTTTCTTGCTTTTTCAGCTGAGTGGATTTTCCCTCTTTGTATTTCAAATCTTTAACTTGGTTCTTGGGGTGCTCCAGAGCACTTTTAGGTCTTTGTATAATATTTTTTATTTCAGTCAGTGTATGCTTAATTTCTGGTTGGCCCTTTTTCATGTCCTTGAGAGTCTCCTTTATATCCTTGAGAGTCTCCTTCATTTCCACGCTGGTCTTGATCATTTCCTTGCAGGTCTCGTTCATATCCTTGAGGGTCTTGTTCATTTCCTTGTAGGACTCATTCATTTCCACGTTGGTCTTGATCATTTCCTTTGTGGTCTTGCTTATTTCCTTATAGGCCTAGACCTTTTGTTGGAGCGTCTTGAAAAACCCTATAACCGTGGTTTTGAATTCCATGTCCAGTCGTTTTTTTTCCTCCATTTCTTTCACATCTGATTTCTTTCCATGTCGCTGCATGGTGGCTGCTTCCCTGAGTTGGTCAATTAGCTTTCTGTGATAGACTTCCTACTGGGGACACTGGCTCAGCCTCCCCAGTTACCTGAGGTGGATATGGGTTGCACAGTCTTGCTGAAGTTAAGCTCAGGTTAATTGTTGTTAGCACTTGGAGGGTTGAACTCCAGGCTAATTGTCTGTGAAGTTCAGCTGTGCTCAGGTTGGATGGGCGGAGTCTCTGGGCCAAGCGGACAGTGTTAGCTCCACCCTATGCAGCCCCAGGGACTCTGTCGGTGGAGGGTTGACCTCCAGGCCAATTGTCTGTGAAGCTCAGCTGTGCTCAGGTTCGATGGGCGGAGTCTCCGGGCCAAGCAGACAGTGTTAGCTCTGCCCTATGCAGCCCCAGGGACTCTGTGTCGGTGGCAATGGCCGCCAGCACCTCTGAGAGAGCCGCCGCCAGCACCTCTGAGAGAGCCACTACCGAGCTCTACCGGCTGCCGGGGAATTCAGACTCTCCCCAAATGAATCTGCACGCCCAATGTCTCACCCAGGGTCATAAAACAAAGCAGTCTGACGGTTTTCCGAATGAGAAAGCAAGTCGCAGAGCGCTCTCTGCGTGGTCACGCAGCTGAGCTGGTCATGCAAGCTGCCTTCTCCACAAGCCAGGAGACCCAGCAGCACCCGAGCTTCGGCGTGCCCTCCCACTGTCCAGTTTTCACCCCGTATGATAGTGGGTTCCCTGGACTTCGCCCAGAGCTGGAGAATCAGTCCAGTGGGACGTCTTTGTCTCCCTGTTTGAGAACACTGGGTGGTTTTCAGCCACCCTCCCTCTCCGTGGCGCACGCTCCAAACCTCTCTCCACGCGAATCTTTCAATGCTGTCCACCACCGCTCCTCCAAGTCACAGTGTCTTATCTTCACTTTTATTTGTGGAATTTTCACTCAGCCAGCTTTCTGGTGATTCTGGAAGGTGTTTGTTCTTTCGTTAAGTTGTAGTATTAAAATTGCTGAGTATGACGGCAAGATAGGTGTTTTACCTATGCCGCCATCTTGGTTCTCCTGTTCATCAGATTTTTAATTCACTTGATTTTTATATTCATTTGTTGATAGATGTGTGTTTGTTGTTCATAATTTTTATTTTTACCTTTTTCTTCTTCCTCTTCTTAAAGAATATCTTTTAGCATTTCATATAATATTGGTTTGGTGGTGATGAATTCCTTTAGCTTTTACTTATCTGTGAAGCACTTTATCTGACCTTCAATTCTGAATGATAGCTTTGCTGGATAGAGTAATCTTGGTTGTAGATTCTTGCTGTTCATCACTTTGAATATTTCTTGCCACTTCCATCTGGCCTGCATCGTTTCTGTTGAGAAATCCGCTGACAATCGTATGGGTGCTCCCTTATAGGTAACTAACTGTTTTTCTCTTGCTGCTTTTAATATTCTCTCTTTGTCTTTTGCTCTTGGCATTTTAATTATGATGTGCCTTGGTGTGGTCCTCTTAGGTTTCCTATATATTGGGGTTCGGTGCACTTCTTGGACTCCTAAGTCAATTTCTTTCACCAGGTGTGGGAATTTTTGGTCACTATTTCTTCAAATAGGTTTTCATTGTCTTGGTCTCTCTCTTTTTCTGGCACCCCTATAATTCATATGTTGGTATGCTTGAGGTTGTCCCAGAGGCCCCTTACACTATCTTCAATTTTTTGGATTTTTTTGGTTTCTTGCTTTTTCAGCTGAGTGGATTTTCCCTCTTTGTATTTCAAATCTTTAACTTGGTTCTTGGGGTGCTCCAGAGCACTTTTAGGTCTTTGTATAATATTTTTTATTTCAGTCAGTGTATGCTTAATTTCTGGGTGGCCCTTTTTCATGTCCTTGAGAGTCTCCTTTATATCCTTGAGAGTCTCCTTCATTTCCACGCTGGTCTTGATCATTCCCTTGCAGGTCTCGTTCATATCCTTGAGGGTCTTGTTCATTTCCTTGTAGGACTCATTCATTTCCACGTTGGTCTTGATCATTTCCTTTGTGGTCTTGCTTATTTCCTTATAGGCCTAGACCTTTTGTTGGAGCGTCTTGAAAAACCCTATAACCGTGGTTTTGAATTCCATGTCCAGTCGTTTTTTTCCCTCCATTTCTTTCACATCTGATTTCTTTCCATGTCGCTGCATGGTGGCTGCTTCCCTGAGTTGGTCAATTAGCTTTCTGTGATAGACTTCCTACTGGGGACACTGGCTCAGCCTCCCCAGTTACCTGAGGTGGATATGGGTTGCACAGTCTTGCTGAAGTTAAGCTCAGGTTAATTGTTGTTAGCACTTGGAGGGTTGAACTCCAGGCTAATTGTCTGTGAAGTTCAGCTGTGCTCAGGTTGGATGGGCGGAGTCTCTGGGCCAAGCGGACAGTGTTAGCTCCACCCTATGCAGCCCCAGGGACTCTGTCGGTGGAGGGTTGACCTCCAGGCCAATTGTCTGTGAAGCTCAGCTGTGCTCAGGTTCGATGGGCGGAGTCTCCGGGCCAAGCAGACAGTGTTAGCTCCGCCCTATGCAGCCCCAGGGACTCTGTGTCGGTGGCAATGGCCGCCAGCACCTCTGAGAGAGCCGCCGCCAGCACCTCTGAGAGAGCCACTACCGAGCTCTACCGGCTGCCGGGGAATTCAGACTCTCCCCAAATGAATCTGCACGCCCAATGTCTCACCCAGGGTCATAAAACAAAGCAGTCTGACGGTTTTCCGAATGAGAAAGCAAGTCGCAGAGCGCTCTCTGCGTGGTCACGCAGCTGAGCTGGTCATGCAAGCTGCCTTCTCCACAAGCCAGGAGACCCAGCAGCACCCGAGCTTCGGCGTGCCCTCCCACTGTCCAGTTTTCACCCCGTATGATAGTGGGTTCCCTGGACTTCGCCCAGAGCTGGAGAATCAGTCCAGTGGGACGTCTTTGTCTCCCTGTTCGAGAACACTGGGTGGTTTTCAGCCACCCTCCCTCTCCGTGGCGCACGCTCCAAACCTCTCTCCACGCGAATCTTTCAATGCTGTCCACCACCGCTCCTCCAAGTCACAGTGTCTTATCTTCACTTTTATTTGTGGAATTTTCACTCAGCCAGCTTTCTGGTGATTCTGGAAGGTGTTTGTTCTTTCGTTAAGTTGTAGTATTAAAATTGCTGAGTATGACGGCAAGATAGGTGTTTTACCTATGCCGCCATCTTGGTTCTCCTGTTCATCAGATTTTTAATTCACTTGATTTTTATATTCATTTGTTGATAGATGTGTGTTTGTTGTTCATAATTTTTATTTTTACCTTTTTCTTCTTCCTCTTCTTAAAGAATATCTTTCAGCATTTCATATAATATTGGTTTGGTGGTGATGAATTCCTTTAGCTTTTACTTATCTGTGAAGCACTTTATCTGACCTTCAATTCTGAATGATAGCTTTGCTGGATAGAGTAATCTTGGTTGTAGATTCTTGCTGTTCATCACTTTGAATATTTCTTGCCACTTCCATCTGGCCTGCATCGTTTCTGTTGAGAAATCCGCTGACAATCGTATGGGTGCTCCCTTATAGGTAACTAACTGTTTTTCTCTTGCTGCTTTTAATATTCTCTCTTTGTCTTTTGCTCTTGGCATTTTAATTATGATGTGCCTTGGTGTGGTCCTCTTAGGTTTCCTATATATTGGGGTTCGGTGCACTTCTTGGACTCCTAAGTCAATTTCTTTCACCAGGTGTGGGAATTTTTGGTCACTATTTCTTCAAATAGGTTTTCATTGTCTTGGTCTCTCTCTTTTTCTGGCACCCCTATAATTCATATGTTGGTATGCTTGAGGTTGTCCCAGAGGCCCCTTACACTATCTTCAATTTTTTGGATTTTTTTGGTTTCTTGCTTTTTCAGCTGAGTGGATTTTCCCTCTTTGTATTTCAAATCTTTAACTTGGTTCTTGGGGTGCTCCAGAGCACTTTTAGGTCTTTGTATAATATTTTTTATTTCAGTCAGTGTATGCTTAATTTCTGGTTGGCCCTTTTTCATGTCCTTGAGAGTCTCCTTTATATCCTTGAGAGTCTCCTTCATTTCCACGCTGGTCTTGATCATTCCCTTGCAGGTCTCGTTCATATCCTTGAGGGTCTTGTTCATTTCCTTGTAGGACTCATTCATTTCCACGTTGGTCTTGATCATTTCCTTTGTGGTCTTGCTTATTTCCTTATAGGCCTAGACCTTTTGTTGGAGCGTCTTGAAAAACCCTATAACCGTGGTTTTGAATTCCATGTCCAGTCGTTTTTTTCCCTCCATTTCTTTCACATCTGATTTCTTTCCATGTCGCTGCATGGTGGCTGCTTCCCTGAGTTGGTCAATTAGCTTTCTGTGATAGACTTCCTACTGGGGACACTGGCTCAGCCTCCCCAGTTACCTGAGGTGGATATGGGTTGCACAGTCTTGCTGAAGTTAAGCTCAGGTTAATTGTTGTTAGCACTTGGAGGGTTGAACTCCAGGCTAATTGTCTGTGAAGTTCAGCTGTGCTCAGGTTGGATGGGCGGAGTCTCTGGGCCAAGCGGACAGTGTTAGCTCCACCCTATGCAGCCCCAGGGACTCTGTCGGTGGAGGGTTGACCTCCAGGCCAATTGTCTGTGAAGCTCAGCTGTGCTCAGGTTCGATGGGCGGAGTCTCCGGGCCAAGCAGACAGTGTTAGCTCCGCCCTATGCAGCCCCAGGGACTCTGTGTCGGTGGCAATGGCCGCCAGCACCTCTGAGAGAGCCGCCGCCAGCACCTCTGAGAGAGCCACTACCGAGCTCTACCGGCTGCCGGGGAATTCAGACTCTCCCCAAATGAATCTGCACGCCCAATGTCTCACCCAGGGTCATAAAACAAAGCAGTCTGACGGTTTTCCGAATGAGAAAGCAAGTCGCAGAGCGCTCTCTGCGTGGTCACGCAGCTGAGCTGGTCATGCAAGCTGCCTTCTCCACAAGCCAGGAGACCCAGCAGCACCCGAGCTTCGGCGTGCCCTCCCACTGTCCAGTTTTCACCCCGTATGATAGTGGGTTCCCTGGACTTCGCCCAGAGCTGGAGAATCAGTCCAGTGGGACGTCTTTGTCTCCCTGTTCGAGAACACTGGGTGGTTTTCAGCCACCCTCCCTCTCCGTGGCGCACGCTCCAAACCTCTCTCCACGCGAATCTTTCAATGCTGTCCACCACCGCTCCTCCAAGTCACAGTGTCTTATCTTCACTTTTATTTGTGGAATTTTCACTCAGCCAGCTTTCTGGTGATTCTGGAAGGTGTTTGTTCTTTCGTTAAGTTGTAGTATTAAAATTGCTGAGTATGACGGCAAGATAGGTGTTTTACCTATGCCGCCATCTTGGTTCTCCTGTTCATCAGATTTTTAATTCACTTGATTTTTATATTCATTTGTTGATAGATGTGTGTTTGTTGTTCATAATTTTTATTTTTACCTTTTTCTTCTTCCTCTTCTTAAAGAATATCTTTTAGCATTTCATATAATATTGGTTTGGTGGTGATGAATTCCTTTAGCTTTTACTTATCTGTGAAGCACTTTATCTGACCTTCAATTCTGAATGATAGCTTTGCTGGATAGAGTAATCTTGGTTGTAGATTCTTGCTGTTCATCACTTTGAATATTTCTTGCCACTTCCATCTGGCCTGCATCGTTTCTGTTGAGAAATCCGCTGACAATCGTATGGGTGCTCCCTTATAGGTAACTAACTGTTTTTCTCTTGCTGCTTTTAATATTCTCTCTTTGTCTTTTGCTCTTGGCATTTTAATTATGATGTGCCTTGGTGTGGTCCTCTTAGGTTTCCTATATATTGGGGTTCGGTGCACTTCTTGGACTCCTAAGTCAATTTCTTTCACCAGGTGTGGGAATTTTTGGTCACTATTTCTTCAAATAGGTTTTCATTGTCTTGGTCTCTCTCTTTTTCTGGCACCCCTATAATTTGGATGTTGGTATGCTTGAGGTTGTCCCAGAGGCCCCTTACACTATCTTTAATTTTTTGGATTCTTTTGGTTTCTTGCTTTTCCAGCTGAGTGGATTTTACCTCTTTGTATTTCACATTTTAACTTGGTTCTTGTGTTCCTCTAGAGAACTTTTAGGTCTTTGTATAATATTTTTTATTTCAGTCAGTGTATGCTTAATTTCTGGTTGGTCCTTTTTCATATCCTTGAGGGTCTCATTCATATCCTTGTAGGTCTCATTCATTTCCTTTTTTTTTTACAATATTAAAAAAATACAATTTTTTATTGTTTGAACTCAAATCACCACCCAGCACTTTAAGCCTATCCTAAGTCGTACCTACAATACTGGTTTATAGCACAAGCAAACTGCTAATTTAGCAGGTAAGCAAGTTAGACAGTGCCAGCAGACCCTCCCTCTCCCAAAGCAATGAGAAGACAACATGCTAGATAAGAGTGAAGTACACTGTTACATGTTAAATAGTTAACACTACCCTTCCAACAAACCACAAATGTTAGATCAGCAACTCAGTACGGTTAACTAACCACAGCCCTACATAACTGCACTTTTAATTTTTGTAAAGAAAACCTTTTGCTTCATGCCTGTAATTAACATAAAATAAGTAAATTCTTTGTCTTTTTTTATTTAGGAAAATAATCATTCTAAAAGCAAGTTGTACTTTATATTTTCAAAGAAAAGATTGATTGTGCTTTTTGACTAAAAAAGATAGGATATTTTCCAACCTCATTGACTCAAATTTTGTGGAATATAGCACTTCTAAACTTAAACACACATCAGAAAAAAAATTAAATTATCCTGCTGGGACATTCAAAAATTATCTTTAGAAGGTTCTAGGATTGGCTAATTCTGTTCTTGTCCTACTGGTTGTGACACAAAACGAATACAGAGGTGCTGTGTAGAGTTCTCCAAATTCAGAAGGCAACACTCAGATCTGAAAGAAACTGCCGGCAACCTGGACATATGGTTAGCTGAGTACACATTTCATTAGCAGGCATTGTCAACTGTCTGATTTCCTCTTACCATACACAGGAGAGAAGACTTTCTTCCTTCTAACCTGTTTTACTACTGCATCACGTTTCTGATTCTTTTCCTCTATTCAGTCACACTCTGAAAAAAAAAACCTGTGTTTTCCCCATGTATAGTCACTTTGGATACAAGATACTTTGTTTGTTCCAATTATTACTCATTTGAAATTTAGAATATGTGTTGGGTCTAAACTACCAATTTCCCACTTCCACAAGCAGATGATGACTAGGCCACTGCCAAGAGCAGCAGTAGCAGGAAAACCAAAACCAAAACCAAAACGTGAAGGAGAGAACCCAGGAGTCACAGCCACCAGAAGGGTCTTCTTCCTGAGTCTAATGGTCCACCAAGTGGCTATCCAAGGAGGAAGCCATCTCTTGGCAGGTGAAGATTAAATTTGTAACCTATCTAAGCACAATTCACACACACACCAAAAACCCAAACCCAAACCCCCCAAATCAAAAAGAACCCACAACAACCCTCAAATTTAAAGATCTCAGCCAGGGTAGCATCTCACAGTGGCCAATCGGATGAGGATGTGACTGCACATGCTGGAGAGGAAGCATCTTCTCAGTCACTTTTCTCTTCCTGGCCTATCCTCTCAAAAAAGTCTGGATTAAAGTTCTACCATAGAAAGAATCACGTTCAGAAAAAACTTCCCAAGGTTCTCCAAAGGAATACACTCCAAAGGAATGGCTGCAGGGCCAAGTAGTCAGAAGGGCAGGAATCTACATATAAAAATGTACTTAAAATCCGAGTCAAAAATTGTTTTAAGTTTCAACACTCCAATTAGCTCCCTGTTTACAGTGTTACTCCACAGAAACGAGGCCACCTAGGTTGAATCACAGGAGGGAGCAGCTCCATGACATGCGGGCTCTCCATGCTCCCACAGCAGGCCTTTGCCTCCTAATTTCCTCCTTTCCGTTTTTTGAAAAAGAGTTGGTTGGTTTGGTTTGTTTCTGTGGAACCATCAATAAAAGAAGCAACTTCCTCCCTGTTATTTTCCTTTTCTACCACCTATCAGAGCGGCTATTTCTTTTGACAGTTAGTAGCACACAGGCTGACTTGGCCAAATGGACTTATGAATGCATGCATCCAGACCGCATATTGCTTCCAAAATGGAATGTGGGAATATGCTATGCACCTCAGGTTGAGAAATGACCAAGAAATCAAGATCTAAAGGGTGATATATAATATATATATATATTAATGCTATTATTCATAAAAACCTTGTTTAGTAATAAAAAATTGCTTTGTTTAAATATGAATATTATAGGCTCTTTCTCATGGTTAGGAAATAATAGTCTTTCTGAAAAGCAGGTGCTTTTTCTACTACAACTCCATATCCTGGGCCTCATCTTCTGAAAAGTCAGACATAGAACTCTCCGATGAGCTGTCACCGGTGCCTTCCTCCTGCTCCTTCAGTGCTTCCTCCGTTGTGTATTTCTGGATGTACTCTTTAATTTTCTGCTTGTATTCTTCTGGTCGGTGGAGGTACATGGCTACAGCATCACCACTGAGAGGATCTATGGGGTTGGGATAGGCCAACAACTGGGGCAGGAAGGACTCAAATATATTGGTAAGATCATAGAGAGCTGTCCAAGTTTGATTAATTACATCTAGACACACAGTTCCTGATGCTTCATCAATGTTGGGATGGAAAATTTTATTCATGAATCCTATAGATGGAGATTTGAAAGGGTATTTATCGGGAAGATCCACTCTAACTTTCCATACTCCGCCTTCATAAGGGGTTCCTTGTGGTCCATAAAACTTCACTACAAATTCATTGAGTCCTCCTAGGATCGTAACCTCATGCTTACTCTCAATGAGCTTGACCACATCCGTGTCCATCTGCCTCTTGTCCGGACTGGGGGATGACATGGTGTCGCCGCTGCCTCCCTGTCGCCTGCGCCACCGCCGCGGCCGCCCCTCTTTCTTCCCCTGCCTTTGTCACGGGCCCTGGGCCCCGGCTCTGAGGAGCCTGCGGCGGCGCCGGCTCCTCGGTGGAGGTGGCAACACCCCCGCTGTTCCGTCGATCCAGTCAGCCGCCACCATGCCTCCCACATGGGGGAACATCAGGCACTGTCCAGCCCAGTGAGGGTGGGGACCCCACGCGCCCGGCTTGGGCTGCTCCTCTCCGGCTGTGGTTCTGCCGCAGACCGGCCCGACACTATCATGGCGCCACGCGATGCTCCCTCCTGCCTCCTCTAGCTCTTTCGCCGTTCACCATCGCCCGTTCACCATCTTGCTGGCTCCCTAGCAGCCTCCAAGACCAGCAGACGACTCTAGCTCTGTCGGCCTCTCTACCCCAGCCTCCTCATTCATTTCCTAGTAAGTCTTGTTCATTTCCTCATAGGTCTTCTTTATTTCCTTGTAGGTCTCAGCCTTTTCTAGGAACCTCTTGAAAAGCCTTATAACCATGGTTTTGAACTCTATGTCCAGTCGTTTTTTTCCCTCCATTTCTTTCACATCTGATTTCTTTCCATGTCTCTGCATGGTGGCTGCTTTCCTGGGTTAGTCAATTAGCTTTGTGTGGTAGATGTCCTCTAAGGGACAGTGGCTCTGCCTCCCCAGTTACCTGAGGTGGATATGGGTTGCACAGTCTTGTTGAAGTTAAGCCTAGATTAATCGTTGTTAGCATTTGGAGGGTTTGACCTCCAGGCCAATTGTTTATGATGTTCAGCTGTGCTCAGGTTGGGTGGGCGGAGTCTCTGGGCCAAGCAGACAGCGTTAGCTCTGCCCTATGAGGCCCCAGGGTCTCTGTGCTGGGTGGCAATGGCTGTCAGCACCTCTGAGAGAGAGCCGCTGCCAAGCTCTACCAGCTGCCAGAGAATTCAGCCTTTCCCCAAATGAGTCTGCACACCCAACGTCTCACCCAGGGTCACAAAACAATGCAGTCTGACGGTTTCCTGAACAAGAGAGCAAGTCACAAATGCTCTCTGTGTGGTCTTGCAGCTGCGCTGTTCCCAAGTTCTCTTGCACTCTGCACAAGCTCACCCTCTCCACAAGCTTGCAGACCCTTGCAGCACCCAAGTTTCAGCGTGCCTCTCCACTGTCCAGTTTTTACCCTGTATGATTGTGGGTTCCCTGGACTTCGCTTGGAGCTGGGGAATCAGTGCAGTGGGACATCTTTGTCTCCCCCGTTTGAGAAAACTGGCTGGGTTTGCAGCCTCCTGCCCTATCTGCTGGCATGTGCACGGCTCCAAACCTCTCTCCGCACGTATCTTCAATGCTGTCCTCTGCCACTCCTCTGAGTCATAGTCTCCTATCCTCACTTTTATTTGTGGAATATTCACTCAGCCAGCTTTCTGGTGATTCTGGATGATGTTTGTTCTTTTGTTAAGTTGTAGTTTTGAAATTGCTATGTATGGCAGCAAGGTAAGTGTTTACCTATGCTGCCATCTTGGTTAACTCCCTCTCAAAATTTTTCTTTATAGTTACTACTTAATATATCTTATTAAAAATTTTTTATTGGTGTTATGAAAATTTATTTCTCTTGTTTTTCTAAAAATGTTGATTTTTTTCACATTTAGATTCTTACTTTCCTTTGAGTGTATGTGTGTGTGTGTGTGTGTAGAATGTGAGAAAAAGACCTAATTTTATCTAAGTTTATAAATGGCTAGCCAATTTTCCAGTACCATTTATAGAATAATATATTTCTTCATTAATTATTTACAGAATAGTTCAATACACTGATTTGCAGTTGCACTTCTGTTAAGTATTACCTATGCATATGGATTTATTTTTGGGTTCTATATTCTGTTCCATAGTTTTTTTTTTTTATCCCTGGAAGAATACCACACTGTTTTAATGACAATAACTTTATAATAATTCCTTATATCTGACAATCCTATATAATAAAAAAGAAACATGCAAATTTGACTGTACCTTTGTTATGCTACCAGCCAATCAGGAGCGGGGGGCGGGGCCACATGGCTTGGGGAATGGGAGCCCCAGGCCAACTGGGATGGCCAGTGCAGTGTCCGCTCCCCAGGGAGGAGCCCTGTGAAGTGGCCTGGGGAACAGGCACCACAGGCCTGGGGAGTGGACGCTGTGCTGGTGGTCCCGGCAGGCTCGTGGCGCCTGCAGTGCTGGCCCACAGCACCCGTTCTTCAGGCCACGTGGCACCTGTTTCCTAGGCACCGCAGAGGCGGTGCTGCTTTCCCTTGCCTGGGAAGTGGATCCTGTGCTGGGGGTCTCAGCAGGCCCACAGTGCTGGCCCGCAGTGCCAGCCTGCAGTGCCAGCCTGCAGTGCACGTTCCCCAGGCTGCACGGAGGCAGTGGTGCTGCTTCGCAGGGTCCCGGCCTGGGAAGTGGATGCTGTGCTGGTGGTCCCAGCAGGCCCATGGTGCCGCCTGCAGCACCTATTTCCCAGGCCATGCAGCGCCTGTTCGGAGCCCTGTGGAGCACTGGCGGCACCAGGGGTGGGGATGGGGGCACTTTCTTTCTTTCTTTCTTTCTTTCTTTCTTTCTTTCTTTCTTTCTTTCTTTCTTTCTTTCTTTCTTTCTTTCTTTCTTTCTTTCTTTTTAAACTTCTTTGGGGTTTATTTTGGTACCAAATTACTTTATCTGAAGGGATGGGACAGATGAAAGACCTGAGTGGATGCCTTGATAGGAGTATAGACGAGATAAAAAGCATGTATGGCCTGGTGACCACAGAGTCACCGTGAGGCTGCGGGAGGCCTGCCTGGGGCATGGGGCATGCTCTCTGTGGGGTGTGCTGTCGGAGAGGTGCCCGCCTGCCGGGTTGGCACAGGACCATCAGTTCTGGATGCGTTTCTCTGCTCTTTCAAGTGGTGGGTCTCCGTGACCTCACGCCGTTGTCAGTGGCAGTGTGTGCCAGTCTAGTATGGTCACATGGTCACCCTTTCCCCAAGCACCACACACACTCCGCGGCTCCCCGCCTCCTCACCGGCGTCAGGGCTGCTGTCCTTCTGTGGCTGTGAGTCCTCACCAGAGGACATTTTCTCCTTTGATGTTTAGAGAGAGTGGGAAAAGGGGAAAGAAATAGAGAGAGGTGCATCCACATCAGAGAGACACATGGATTGATTGCCTCCCATACGCGCCTGGACCAGGGCCGGGGATCAGGCCAGGATCGGAGCCGGGAGCCCTCCAACCACCACGCCCACCAGCCAGGCGCTCTGGCTTCTGGAGATGCTGAGGAAGGCACACCCTCAGTGGGGCTGCAGTATCTCCAGTTTCTCAGTTTGCGTCCTCTACCCAGGAGGCTGGGGAGAACATATTTGGCAAAGTTCTTTAAGCCATGGTGCTCAGAGTAGTGGGACACGGCCAGGCAGGCACATAGAGGGGTGGGGGCACTTTCTGGCCCTGGAGTTAGGCAGTATGCCCTGTGGTCCTGAGTGCCTGCTGCTGCCTGGGGCTGCGGCCGGCCTGAGTGAAGCTGGCCCAGGTCCTGGGTGCCTGTAGCTGGCCAGAGGGAGGGAAGCCTGGGTCCCAGGTGTGGGGCAAAGCAGAGGCAATTAGGAGCAATTAGGCCAGCAGGGGAGCACTTAGGGGTGATCGGGCAGGCAGGCAGAGGTGGTTAGGGGTGATCAGGCAGGCAGAGGGGATAGGGGTGATCAGTTAGACAGGCCAGTGAGCAGTTAGGAGCCAGTGTTTCTAGATTGCGAGAGAGATGTCCGACTGCCAACAGTCAGACATCCCCGAAGGGGTCCCTGATTGGAGAGGGTGCAGGCTGGGCTGAGGGAATCCCCCCTCTGTGCACGAATTTCGTGCACCAGGCCACTAGTAACTTTATAATTACTTATATCTTGGACTTGTCTTGCCAGATATAAGGAATTGTTATAAAGCTATTGTCATTAAAATAGTGTGGGCTTGTCTTTAAAATTTTCAGTTATGTGTAAGTCTTTACGACTTCCAATCCTAGGGATTCTTAAGCCCTCTGAGTGGTCCTCCTCAAGTCTCTCTTACATGGTTGGAGGTAAAGGGGATACACCTGCTTACACACTCATCTCCAAAGCCATCTTCCTTTCTTCCAGCCCTCTCTAATTTGGACCCTTGTAGTAGTTAGACATGGTTAAGGTGCTGAAAAAACTGGTTTCACAAAACCTTAGCTTACCTTGTGGAGATGAGGAGGTTTGGAATCTTGGTTAGGAATGGGAAAGCATTTGGCAATTGTCTTGGTCTGTGGAACCTCAGCTAAAACTGAGATGGAGAAAAATCCCATTTTAATATCCTGTTACACATTTTTCTAGATCATTACTTGCTTTGTATGTTTTAAAATTTATTAGCATAGACTTGGTCATAGTATTCTCTTAAGAGTTTAAAAATCTCTGTTTTATTTATAGTTATATCCTCATTTTCATTTTTGAATATATGTGCTTTCTATCTTTCTTTTTTGATCAATCTTGATAGAGCTTTGATTACTTGTTAGGTTTTAGAGAATATTAAGAATTATCACTATTGTTTCTTTGCATTCTATTTAATTTATGCTCCCATTCTTTCTTTTACTTTTTAAAAATAAATATTGTTATTGATTTCAGAGAGGAAGGGAAAGGAACAGATAGATAGAAACATCAATGATAAGAGAGAATCACTGATCAGCCACCTCTTGCCTGCCCCCTACTAGGGATCAGGTCTGCAACCCGGGCATGTGCCTTGACTGGGAATTGAACCATGTCCGTTCATAGGTCAACCTTTAATCACTGGGCCACACCAGCTGGGTTCTCTTTTACTTTTTAACTGTGAAATAAAATTGCACATAAAAAAGCGTGTACAAAGTATGTGTACTTTAGGAAGAACAAGATGAATAATCGTGTATCCACAACTGAGTTTAAGAAACTGAGTGATAGGAGCAGGGAAGCTCCAAACACATTTCCCTTCTCACCCCAGAGCAGTCACTATCCTAAATGTTGTGTTGATCATCCATTTATTTTTTATAAATGTTTTTCACTTGCCTATGTATCATTAATATATTGTTCAGTTCAGCATTTTTCAAAGGAGCCTAGGTGATCACAACTGGATAAATCAAAATCCTTGTTTCATGACATACTCTCATCTTTGGCGTGTGTAGGACTCTCTTTTCTCTTCCCTCTCCCCTTCTCTTCTCCCTCCCTGCTTCCCTCCCTCTTTTCATTTCTTCCTTCTTCCCTTTAATATTCTTTATTTTAATGTAATAAGCATCTGTGATTTTACCCCAAAGAAAAGAAAGGACCTTAATCATAGCACACATTTAACTATAAGATGATATTTCCCCAATCCAAGTAACCATGATTCAGAGTTCTGTGTTTATCATTGTATTTTTGCTTATTATATACTTTTATTTCATTTATATGTATTCTCAAGGAGCATATTTTTTATTTGGCTTGTTTTAACTTTATGAAAAGGACATTACACTTTGTATCATTCCTGGAAAATTTTTTCTTTATTTAATGTTATCATGACTAAGTTACATCTATACTGAGTTCACTGTAGTTAAATTTGTTATTATTTTGGTAAAATATACATAACATAGAATGTACCACTTTAAACATTTAAAAAAATGTTTTTTTATTGATTTTTTAGAGAGAGAGGAAGGAAGAGGGATAGGGTAGAAACATCAATGAGAGAGAAACATCATCAATTGGCTGCCTCCTGCACACTCCTTACTGGATATTTAGCCCATAACCCGGGCATGTGTCCTGACTGGGAGTCAAACAGGTGACTTCTTAGTTTCTGGGTTGACACTCAACCATTGAGCCATAGTGGCTGGGACTTAACCATTTTAAAATGTAACTTCAGTGGCATTAAGCACATTTATATTGTTGTGCAGTCATCATTCACTGCCATCCATTTCCAGCTCTGTAACTGAAATGCCAGTTACCTTGACTTGACTGCTGTATATTCTGGGAACACACCAGAGGTTACTAGCTTGTTCTCCTGTTGATGGAGAATAGTGAATATTGCCAAGGTCTTGCTATTGTGAGCAGTGCTGCTATGATCATTCCTGCAATGTTTACACAGGAGCATGTGTTTGCTGTTGAGTTTTAGGTATGTGAATGTTCAATTTTAAGTGATAAAGACTAAACTTTTTACAAAGTTTGTAAGGGATGCTAGGAATCCACATCCTCACCAACACTTGACATGTCAGTGTGATATGTTTACAAATGAAGGTATGAAAGTTTTTTTTTTAAAAATATATTTTATTGATTTTTTACAGAGCGGAAGGGAGAGGGATAGAAAGTCAGAAACATCGATGAGAGAGAGACATCGATCAGCTGCCTCTTGCACGCCCCCTATTGGGGATGTGCCCGCAGCCAAGGTACATGCCCTTGCCGGAATCGAACCCGGGACCCCGCAGTCCGCAGTCCGACGCTCTATCCACTGAGCCAAACCGGTCTCGGCGAAGGTATGAAAGTTTTGTAAACCAAGTGCTATGTTACAAGTGGGGTAGGAGGGCTTGCTAGTACCTGCCCTTGGGATCTCTTAAAAATGCTCAACTTTCAAGATTCTTTTAGAGCAGTGGTTCTCAACCTTCTTAATGCCACGACCCTTTAATGCAGTTCCTCATGTTGTGGTGACCCCCACCCATAATATTGCTACTGTTATGAATCATAATGTAAATGTCTGTATTTTCCTATGGTCTTAGGCTCTACAGCAGCGGTTCTCAAGCTGTGGGTCACAACTCATAGGTTGAGAACTGCTAGCAGGGTCGCCTAAGACCATCAGAAAACACGGATATTTACATTACGATTCATAACAGTAGCAATATTACAGTTATGAAGTAGCAAAAAAAATAATTTTATGGTTGGGGGTCACCACAACATGAGGAACTATATTAAAGGGTTGTGGAATTAAAAAGGTTGAGAAACACTGTTTTAGAGGCTTTATTGTTTTTAAAAAATGTATTTTATTTTTATTTATTGTTATTATTATTTTTAAAATTCTTACCTGATGATATTTTTTCCATTGGGTTGCAGAGGGAGTGGAAGGAAGGGAGGGGGAGAGAGAGAGAGAGAGACATTGATGTGAGAAGGAAACACCAGTTGGTGCCTCCCTTAGGTGCTCCAACCAAGGGTTGAACTGGCAACTGGGTATGTGACCTGATCAGGAATCAAACCTGCAACCTATTGGGTGTATGGGACTATGCTTAACCAAATGAGCCACACTGACCAGGGCTGGAGTATCTGTTTTTAACACTGGTTTGTATAATCTTTCTTTTAAATGTACAAATTGGAATTTTATGCACTATTTTGTAATCTTCCCCCTCTGCTCAACATTATGCTCAAACTAGAGGACCAGTGATGAATTTGTGCACAGAAGGGGTTTGGCCCCCTTGTCTCAATAGAGGCCCATTGGGCTGGGCCGGTGCAAGTGGAGGGGCCATGGGCTACTCCCACCCCCAATTGGGTGGGGGGTGGTGGTCAGGGGTTGGGATGGCCAGGTGGGGGGCTGATCAGGGCCTGGATCAGGCTGGTTGGCTGCTTCAGTGAGCATCATAGCCACCAGTTTTTCTGGTCATTTTGGTCAGTTCACCATTCCAGTCACTGAACTTTTATATACTAGAGGCCAGTGCATAAAATTCGTGCACAGGAGAGTGTTCCTCAGCTCAGCCTTCACCTTCTCTAATCTGGGACCCCTCAGGGGATGTCTGACTGCCGGTTTAGGTTCAATTCTGCAGGTATTGGGCCTAAACTGGTAGTTGGAGATCCCTCTCACAATCTTGGACTGTTGACTCCTAAACACTCACTTACTTGCCTGCCTGATTGTCCTTACCTGTTTCTGTCTGCCAGTCTGATTGACCCCTAATTGCTCCCCTGCTAACCTGATTGATGCTTAACTGTTCCCCTGCCAGCCTGATGGCTCCCAACTGCCCTCCCCTGCCGGCCTGGTCACCCCCAACTTCCCTACCTGCTGGCCCGATCTTGCCCCCAACAGCTCTCCCCTGCTGGCTTGGTCACCCTCATGTTCCTTCCCTGCTGGCCTGATCTTGTCCCCAACTGCCCTCCCCTGCTGTCCCAGTAGCTCCCAACTACACTCCCCTGCCAGCCTGGTTGCTCCTAACTGGCCTCCCCTCAAGGCCTGGTCTCCTCCAACTGCCATCCTCTGCAGGCCTGGTTGCCCCCAACTGCTCTCCCCTGCTGGACTGGTTGCCCCTAACTTCCCTCCCCTTCCAGCCTGGTCCCCTCAACTGCCCTTATTTGCTGGCCTGATTGCCCACAACTGCTCTCCTCTGCCGGCCATCTTGTAGTGGCATCTTGTGATGATGTAAGGATGTCGTGTGAGAGCGTGAGGACCATCTAGGCTTTTATTAGTATAGACTAGAGGCCTGGTGCATGAAATTCATTTGCAAATAGGATCCCTAAGCCTGGCTGGCAATCAGGGTTAATCTGTGGGGCAACTGGTGGGGCGATTGGGGCCCCTGCTGACACCCGCCTTGGCTGGTGCTCTGGCACCACCTGCTTGTGGGCCCCACTCCCTGGCACTGCTGCCAGTCCCCTCCCTCTGTGGGGCGACTGGTAGGGTGATTAGGGGCCTCCTGCTGACACCCACCTTGGCTGGCAGCCTGGCACTGCCTGCTTGTCCCCCCGACCCCCTGCCACCCCCACTTGTGTTGAATGTCTTCCCCCTGGTGGTCAGTGCACATTATAGTGACTGGTTGCTCGGCTGGTTGTTCTGCCATTCAGTCAATTTGCATACTAGGATTTTATTATATAGGATAGCATTTCTCAGTGTTATTGAACATTCTTCTACAAAGTGGTTTTTGAGCACATATAATCCTATCATTTAAATGCACCATAACTTTGAACAGTTGTCCTCCAGTCTCCTGTTCTATGAAACGGGTACTTGATTTGGACAGAAAGACTTTAAAAATCTTTTGTACACAATATATCGATAGATAGTTTTGTCCATAAATTATTACATTCATTCATAATTATTTTTTGGGAGAAATGCCTAAAAATGGATTTGCTGGAGATGATGACTTTTGAAAAAGACTTCCTACCAAATAAACCTCACTTAACAGTTAATTTGAGTGCACATGTATGTTAATGTGCTACCAAGCAGAGTTTCTGGCTATCAAAGATAATGAGTGTTTCTACTGTACACTGAAAGAACAATTTTAGTCCAAAGCAAAGAAACTTGGCCGTTTAATTTACCTGGAGAAATATCATCAGAATGTTTGAAACCTTTATGATAGCCTGGAGGTAACAGGGCTATGTTTGAGGGTCCCTTGTTGTGTGGGACTCCATGTTTAGAAGCCAGCTGACATGGCTCCTGATACTCCCTTCCCCATAAAAAGATGAGGTGTAAGGGTGGTGGTGTAGAATTTGGCCCAGGCATTATGGAAAGGCCGTTGTTTTAGGTGAGTTCCATGTGAGGTCAGTGTGATATCAGAAATACCTCATCAGGCAGGTGAGGCTGTCGGTTCTGCTGGGGTGGTGGGAATAATCTTCCATCCCTTTGGGCCATTCCGGATCATGAAATGGCCCCAGACTTCATCCTATTTAATTGGGCCTGAGAAACCAGCAGGACAGAGTGTATTGTCCCACTGTAGAGACGAAGCGACTGACAAGGACACACATGGAGGTCAAGTAAAAAACTGCTTTTGGACACCAATTTGAGTGCTCTTTCTACTGTCTCATGATGCCCTATGGGGACAGACAGGCTTTTCAGTCCTATATCAGGTTCTGCCATTATACCACAAATTCCTGAAGCTGGGGGAATAGCAGGAAAGGGGGTAGAGTGTGCCCTGTGACCTTTGGGAAGAAGGCACTTGAGTCCTAGGACACAGGGCTCAGTGACCTAGGGAAGAACCCAGCTGGCTCTTCAGTGGACAATATGCTAAGGGAGGGATCAAACAATAAGTTACTCACTGTGTGGCCTTAAACAAGTCCATTCCTCCTGGAGCCTCTAGTCCCTTGTTCTGTGAAAGGGTACTTGATTAGGACAGAAAGCCCTTGGTCTCTGTACTGCTCACAGTGTCCATGCTGGAGGACTGTTGGGCCCTCACTGCATCCAGTAGAGATCCATCTCCATGGCAAGGGTTTTCATCTGGAGGAGCGCTTGCTCTTTCTCGGTCTCTGTGTCCCAGGCCAATGGTGAGGTCTTTTCCTGCATCAAGGCACCCACTTGCAAGGTCTCTGAATTTCCTCCCCCTGCCCATGGGGAGGGGCTTGTGAGGGTCAGCACACGCTTTTTCTTGCCTCCATTCTCATTGGAGTGGGACTGCCATCTCAGAGCTCACCCAATAAGGATCCCCAGAAGCATCCCTGTGAACAAGAAAGAAAGAGTGAGCTCCAGGGCTGCACCCAACATTGCAATCCCAGGGCACCCACTGGAGATCATGGCACTGGATGGCATCACCCGGAGATGGGCAGCGCAGTGGCCCTTCTATGAAACCTGAACCTGAACCACTCCCTGGTTGACTCAGCTTAAAATAACAAGCAGCTAGAATTTCTCTCTGTTTATTAAGGTAGAACGAATGAGAGTAAAACACCTAGAAATAATCTAGTCTCCATTTCCTGCCAGTGCCTTGTGCTATGTATGCCCAATGGATTTCAAAAGAAGTAAAAGCTTTTTCTCAAAAAAATTTAGCTGAAGCAGAAAATGGGTTGGTCCCTGGGGTCCGGTTCCAGAACACTTACAGCTCCAAGGAGCATGATCTGAAAGCCACTGTGTGGCATAGTGGGCTCAACACGTGCTTTCTCCCTCAGACTGCCACATTCTGATGCAGTAACTGAAACTGCCATGTTCATTCATCCAACAAATATTTATCGGGCGCTTGCTACATGTCAGATCTGAGGATGGTGTTCAGGATTCAATGGTGAACAAAGTGGCTGTGTCCCTGTTACCCTGCAGTCTACCCCCTTCTCACTGTAGAATCTTACAGAGAAGGTTGCCTGTGTCTCTTCATGAATGGATTTGTATGCTGGACTTTTGGCTGTTATAGAATATCTGTATCAGAGTAGGACCTAAACTGGAATAGGGACATGGCAGGTTTTAATGATGGGTTTTGGGTTGGGAGGTCTGCATCACATGGATGGAGGGCTGGGAAAGCTGAGGAAGCAATGCGTGCAAGGCCCTGGCTGGGTTTGAGTACCTGCAGTTAGAGAATATTGACAGGAAAGGCCTTTGAGATAATTGAGTTGGTCTCTTTCATTTTCATCATGAGGATCATCAGGCGGAGGGCAGGCCTTGCTGGAGAGGAGTGATAATCCCTTCCCTGCCCTGAACACTCTGGGCCACACATTAAAGTCCCTTTCTGTCTCATGTGGTTGACATCCTTCTTTGTTCACAGACTCAGTTATGTTCAGTTTGGTTGTTGAGAGATTTGGAAGCAGGAAGGTCATCATATGAAACCTTTGCGCAGTGCTGACACTATGGCCCTGCTGCTCCATCTGAAGGTGCTCTGGGATCTGGATGAGCAGAGGTGTAAACCTCTACCTGGGCTCCAGGTGCCTGGGTCACTCTGCTCTCAGTACTTAGATGACTAAACTTCTGGGGACAAAAGCAGTTCCAGTTGCCATGGAGAATGGCTTGATCTTGGGGCTTGGCCCAGAGTGCCCTGGAGACTGGACCACCAAGTACAATGAGCTATTTTTAGGGTCCTACTCTCCTGCTCAGTCAAACTTGCAGACTGACCATCTGCATGTGACTCTCTGAGCTATGGGCCTAAACTACTTGTCCAGTCCCTTGTCACTTCCTGAACCCACTGCCCAAATTCTGTTTATCTCATCCCCTGCCCTGCTGCCTGTTTGTCAGCTCTGCTGGCATCATTTATCTAGGAGCTGGAGAGACAAAGTCTTAGGAAATACCATCTAAGAAGAAGCTCCCAAAGAAGAGTATGAGTTTTCTAGGGATGCTGTAACAAAGCACCACAAGCTGGCTGGCTCAAAACAACAGAAACTTATTTTCTCACAGCTCTGGAGGCCTGAAGTCTGCAATTAAGGTGTTGATAGGACCTTATTTTCTCTGAAGATGTAGGCAAGACTCCGTTCTTTGCTTTTCTCTTAGGTTCTGAAGTTGGCTAGTAATCATTTGTACTCCTTGGTTTGTGGCTACAGAACTTCAATCCCTGGCACTGTCCTCACATGGCTAGTTTGTTTCCTCTCTATCTCCCTGTCTCCTCCCCTCTTCTTATAAGAACATCACTTATGCTGGATTGAGGGTCCACCCTATTCTAGTATGATCTCATCTCAACAAGTCAAACATCATGAGTGGAGGCATGCAGGTTTCTGAGAGTCAGAAAGAAGTGGGACTTGGTGTATGAGAAGGGAACTCAGGCACAGCTGTTTCTCAGATAAAATGTTAGTCCAGACTGCCTGGCAGCTATTGAGTGGAGATGAGAAGGGGAGAGACCAGTGGGGAGAATAGAGAATAGAAGAGAATAGAAGTTGGGTTTAGGCTCATTTAGTGTTAGAGTTGGGAGTCTTACTTACAGATAGAGAAAATGAGGCCTAGAGAGGTAAAATGAATTGCTTCATGTTATAAGGGCTTCTTCTTTTGTGGGATGGCTCACTTGCATTTTATTTTATTTTTTATTATATATTTATTTATTGTTTAAAGTATTACAAATAGCAGTACATATGTTTCCCCCCCCCCATTGGCTTCCCCCCAACCTCCCCTACCCCCTAGCACATGACCTCACCCTACCCTCCCTCCTCCCGTGTCTTATATCCATTGGCCATGCCCATATACATGCATCCAAGTCCTTAGGTTGATCTCCCACAGCCCCCGCCCCCACCCTCCCCTGACTTCCCACTGTAGTTTGAGAGTCTGTTCAATGCTTCCTTGCCTCTGTATCTATTTTTTCCTGTTTCTTTTTTAAAAAAAATCTTGCATCTGCATACTAAAAATAAACATATTAGAACAAAAAATGATTGAGTCTCAGTTTCAATGTCCAAAAGTTCTGAGTCCCAGTTTCAATGTCAAATAGTTCCTTATGTATACATGTCAGCAATGGTATCTGGATGGTGGACAAATGGTGGCAATGCAGGTTCCACCCTCTCTGGTTTGGTCCTGGACAACCTGCAGCAAAGCTCAGCTGCTGACTGCTAGCATGGCAAGATGTCCTCAGCCTCTTCCATCTCTGGGCTGTCTTCGTGGTTGGAACAGACCTGTCAGTTCCTCTCTGTTGCAGGAACCCATATGGTATTGGAGTTGTTTTCTGAAAATATACAAACATATTCTTGACCAAAAGTTAAAAAAGGAATCTTTTCTATAAATTAGACTTGGAATTCTTTTTATTTTTGCCCAAATGATTTTCCTTTGGCTTATTTTGACACCATATATGTTTTCCATGGGTGTCCTGCTGTTAGCATTACAAATGGAAATTAATTTTCTGAAGTAAGAATTTTCCAGATGTAATTTACTTACAGGATATTTTCCTTACATGATATTGTTGCGGAGTGGAGGCAAGTAAAAGACCACTGGGGCCCAGACCAAATTAAAATTTAGGGAGCCTTTATTAGCCATCCTCCATGCAGGGAGATCAGAGAGCAGCCCCGACCGACCCTTTGTGCAGGACCACTTTTAAGCACATTAACCACATCCTGTTTTTGCACAACAAACAACCCAAGACAAAACAGTTTTTCCCAAGCAACGTCAGAGTCATGCCATTGATGACCATGCCACCCACAGGGTCATCCTGTTCTTCAGAAAGGTGACAGCATTCTATCTTGCAAGGCCTATGTGCCAGGAAGGGGCCATGAGACCATATCTCAAGGCCTGGCCTGGTGTCAGCACTGACTACTCTGTCTGGGGCATAGTCCCTGGCCTCAGTAGTGCTCAAAAATTCCACTCTACAACAATATTTCCCCACTATACATCTCTCCTTTTTTTATTTATTAATTGAGGCTTTTGGAAATTTTATGTTGCATTCTTGGTAACTTTAAATTTTAATTTTTGCACAAAAATATGACTGCTTTAGGTTCTTTGCATGTTAGGCAACTTTACGATGAGATAAACTAGAAATTTTAGTTAATATTTTAGGAACAGCTTTTTGTCCAGTACACTTAAATTTTCTTGAGTATTCCCTTATTTCAATTGGCCAATTTAAATGAATCTGAAAACTTGATTACTATTTTACTGTCAAATTTAATACTTAACCAATAATCTTAGTTTACCCTGTAAATATTAGTGGAAAGGATTATTTGCATTCTTAGAGTAGGCCCTGAGCATTCCTGGTGCTAGATTGGATTTGGATATAGGCCAGCTGTTGCTGGCCAAGTCTCTGTCTGTAACCCTTAGTTGGGCATGGGAGATGAAGCAGCCATGGGGGTAGCAGACCTCCCTCAAAAGGGGTGAGAGTTCAGGCCCCTGCAAGGTTAGGGGAGTGAGGGTCTGTACCCCACCTTTGTTGACCTTCAAGTTCTCTCCTGATGGCCCCTCTGCAACTGTGCCTGTCTTAGGTTGTTCCTTCCCTGAGGAATTTTACCCGTCTCTGGCTAACCAGCCATTCTTTGAGGCCAAGCAGGGTGATGTGAGGTTCAGTTCTGTCTCCTTGGTAGTATATGCCCCCGTGCCTATACCTGCACCTGCCCAGCACCTGCCTTGGGATCCCCTTGCCTGCTGGCGGGGTCCTGGTACTGATAACATATATTGGGGGACTCAGGTTTCTTCTCCAGAGAGAGCCCAGCTCACACCATTGGGCGAGAGGCAGATTCATGGTGCCAGCTATCCAGAAGCTTCAACCTCAGCTTGAAATGAAAGTTCAGGCAACAGCTGTGTGCACTTGGATTTTTAGAAGGGGGTCCCTTCTCAAGTGCCTTCCCAGTGCCTTAATTCCTTCTGAAAAGGATTAATTCCTTTCGTGTCCTTTTTTAAAATTGCTGCCAAACATTCAAAGAATTAGTTTGTAAGTTTCTTTGGGATAATTATACAATATGCTGGTGTAAAATATAAAAAATTATAATGACATTGTAGAATAATATCATGTAAGAATATTCTTTGCTCTAGGCCATGTCAATTCAATTTCAAACTAGCTGCCAATTTTTTAAATAACTTTATATAAACTTTGTCAGGGAGGTAAAAACACAAATTACTTACCTTAGTTCAAGAGGTCAAATATTTTGACTTTTCCCCTTACTCCCACCACCTGCCACTGACCGTGCGGTTTGACATTCTGATGGATGTTTCTCAGTCTCTGGATCCATTCTTGTTCATCAGTCTATGCCATTCATTATATTCCACAAATGAGTAAGATCATGTGATATTTGTCTTTCTCTGCCTGGCTTATTTCACTTAGCATAATGCTCTCCAGCTCCTTCATAGGTTGTTGCAAATGGTAGGAGCTTCTTCTTTTTTACTGCAGAGTAGTATTCCATTGTGTAGATGTACCACAGTTTTTAATCCACTCATCTGCTGATGGGCACTTAGGCTGTTTCCAAATCTTAGCTATGGTAAATTGTGCTGCTATGAACATAGAGGTGCATATATCTTTTCTAATTTGTCTTTCTAGTTTCTTGGGATATACTCCTAGAAGTCGGATCACTGGGTCAAATGGGAGTTCTATTTTTAGTTTTTTAAGGAAGCTCCATACTATTGTCCACAGTGGCTATACCAGACTGCATTCCCACCAGCAGTGCAAAAGAGTTCCTTTTCTCCACATCCTCGCCAACACGTGTCGTTCATTGATTTGTGGATGTTAGCCAATCTGATAGGTGTGAGATGGTACTGCATTGTTGTTTTGATTTGCTCCTCTCTGATGATTAGTGACTTGGAGCAGGTTTTCATATGTCTTTGGGTCTTTCTTCTGTCTTCTTTAGAAAAGTGTCTGTTTATATCCATTGCCCATTTTTTGATTGGGTTGTTTATCTTCTTTTTGTTAAGTTGTATGAGTTCCCTGTAAATGTTGGAGATTAAATCCTTATCGTTGATTTCATTGGCAAATATGTTCTCCCATGCAGTGGGGCTTCTTGTTGTTTTATTAATGGTTTCCTTTGCTGAGCAAAAGCTTTTTATTTTGATGTAGTCCCATTTGTTTATTTTTTCTTTAGTTTCCATTGCCCTAGGAGCAGTATCAGTGAAGAAGTTCCTTTGACATATGTCCGAGATTTTGCTGCATGTGGCTTCCTCTAGTATTTTTATGGTTTACCACCTTATGTTTAAGTCCTTTATTCATTTTGAGTTTATTTTTGTGAATTGTGTAAGTTGGTGGTCAAGTTTCATTTTTTTGCATGTATCTGTCCAATTTTCTCAACACCATTTGTTGAAGAGACTGTCTTGACTCCATTGTATGTTCATGCTTCCTTTGTCGAATATTAATTGGACATAGTGGTTTGGGTTGATTTCTGGATTCTCTATTCTATTCCATTGGGCTATATGTCTGTTCTTGTGTCAGTACCAGACTGTTTTAAGAACAGTGGCTTTGCAATACATCTTGAAATCTGGTATTGAGATCCCACCTACTTTGTTCTTCTTTTTCAGGATTACTGCAGGTATTCGGAGTATTTTTTTATTCCAGATGAATTTTTGGAGAGTTCTTTCTAGGTCTGTGAAATATGCTGTTGGTATTTTAATGGGGAGTACATTGAATTTATAGATTGCTTTAAGTAGTATGGACATTTTAATGATGTTAATTCTCCCAATCCATGAACATGGTATGTTCTTCCATATGTTTATGTCTTCCTCTATCTCTTTTTTCAGTGTTGTATAGTTTTCCACATATAGATCTTTTACCTTCTTAGTTAACTTTATTCCTAGGTATCTTAATTTTTTTGGTGCGATGGTAAATGGGATTGATTTTTTAAGTCTCTGTTTCTATAAGTTCATTATTGGTGTATAGAAATGCCATAGATTTCTTGGTATTAATTTTGTATCCTGCTACATTGCCAAACTCATTTATTAAGTCTAGTAATTTTTTTATGGAGTTTTTAGGGTTTTTATGTACAGTCATCTGCGAATAAGGACAGTTTTACTTCTTCCTTTCCAATTTGGATGCCTTTTATTTTTTCTTCTTGTCTGATTTTAATGGCTAGTATTTCCAGCACTATATTGAATAGGAGTGGTGAGAGTGGGAATCCCTCTCTTGTTCCTGTTCTTAGGGGGAATGGTTGTAATTTTTGCCCATTGAGTATGATGTTGGCTGTGGGTTTGTCATATATGGCTTTTATTATGTTGAGGTATGATTCTTCTATTCCTACCTTGTTGAGAGTTTTTTATCAAGAAAGGGTGTTGCATTTTGTCAAATGCTTTTTCTGCATCAATTGATATGACTATATGATTTTTATCTCTCAATTTGTTTATGTGATGTACCATGTTTATTGATTTGTGAATATTGAACCGTCCTTGCATCTGCAGGATAAATCCTACTTGGTCATGGTGTATGATCTTTCTGATGTACTGCTGGATTCAATTTGCTAGAATTTTGTTGAGGATTTTGGCATCTATATTTATGATGGATATTGGCCTGTAATTCTCTTTCATTGTGTTATCTTTATTGGCCTGCAATTCTCTTTCATTATGTTATCTTAGGATATTAGCATCACCCTAATATCTTTGGTAATAGTGATGCTGGCTTCATAGAAGGAGTTTGGAAGTGTTCATTCATATTGGATTTTCTCCAATAGTCTGAGGAAGATAGGCGTTAGTTCTTCCTTGAATGTTTGGTAAAACTCCCCCGTGAAGCCGTCTGGCCCTGGGCTTTTGTTTGCTGGAAGATTTTTGATGACTGCTTCAATTTCTTCCATAGTTACAAGCCTATTGAGATTTTTAGAATCTTCCTGAGTGAGTTTTGGAAGGCTGTATTTTTTAGGAATGTGTCCATTTCCTCCAGCTTGTGTAGTTTGTTAGAATAGAGTTGTTCATAGTATTTTTTAACAATATTTTGTATTTCTGTAGGATCTGTTGTTATTTCACCTCTTTCATTTCTGATTTTGTTTATTTGAGTTGTCTCTCTTTGCTTCTTGGTGAGCCTGGCTAGAAGTTCATCAATCTTGTTTATGATTTTGAAGAACTAGCTCTTGGTTTTATTGATATTTTGTATTGTGTTTTTTTTGTCTCTATGTCACTCATTTCTGCTCTGATCTTTATTATTTCCTTCTGCTCACGGGCTTTTCTTGTTTCTAATTCTTTGAGTTGTTCAGTTAGATGATTTATTACCATTTTTTCTTGTTTTTTGAGATAGGCCTATAAACTTCCCTCTCAGGACTGCTTTCATTGTGTCCCATAGCAATTGCATTGTTGTGTTTTTATTGTCATTAGTCTCCAGGATGTTTTTAATTTCTTCTTTGATCTCATTGATAACCCAGTCATTGTTTAATAGCATACTATTCAGCTTCCAAGTGTTTGAATTTTTGGGAGTGTTTTTATTGTAGTTTATTTCTAATATTATGCCATTGTTGGTCTGAGAAAATGCTTGATATAATTTCAATCTTTTTGACTTTGGGGAGACTTTGCTTGTGACCCAATATATGGTATATTTTTGAAAATGTCCCACGTGCACTTGAGAAGAACGTATATTCTGTGGCTTTGGGGTGAAATGTTCTGAGGATGTCAATTAGGTCCATCTGATCTAGTGAGTAATTTAGATTTGTTGTTTATTTGCTAACTTTTTGTCTAGAGGATTTATCCAGTGATGTCACTGATGTATTAAAGTCCCCTACTATGATTGTATTGTTGTCAATCTCTCCCTTGATATCTTCCAGGAATTTTTTTAAATGTATTTTGGTGCTCCTACATTTGGTGCATATATGTTTACCAGAGTTATATCTTCTTGTTGAATTGCTCCCTTTAGTATTATGTAGTGGCCTTTCTTATCTCTTGTTATGACCTTTACTTTGAGGTCTATTTTATCAGATATAAGTATTGCCACCCCAGCTTTTTCTCATTTCCATTTGCCTGAAAAATGTTTTTCCCATCCATTCACTTTCAGTTTGTGTGAATCCTTTGCTCTGAGATGGGTCTCTTGTAGACAACAAATATATGGGTATGTTTTCTTATCCATTCAGCTACCCTATGTCTTTTGCTTGGTGCATTTAATCCACTTACATTTAATGTTATTATTGACAAGTACATGTTTGTTGTCATATGTTTCCTTAAGGTTTGTGTTTCTTTTTTCATTTGTCTTTCTTCTTTTTACAGCAGCCCCTTTAGCACCTCTTGCATTGCTGGCTTGGTAGTGATAAACTTTCTTAGCCTTTTCTTTGTCTGATTCCACCTTCAATTTTGAATGATAGCCTTGCTGGGTATAGTATTCTTGGATTCAGTCCTTTGATTTGCATCACTTTGTATATTTCATTCCATTCCCTTCTGGCCTGGTATGTTTCTGTTGAGAAATAAGTTGATATTCTAATAGGTGATCCCTTGTAGGTAACTTTCTATCTCTCTCTGGCAGCCTTTAAGATTCTTGCTTTGTCATTAGTGTTCGCCAATTTAATTATGATGTGTTAATCTTTTGGGGTTCAACTTGTTTGATACTCTATGTACTTCTTGGACTTGCATAGTTTTTTTCTTGCCAATATCAGGGATGTTTTCTGTCATTATTTCTTCAAACAGGTTTTCTTTTTTTTTAAAAAAATTATTTTTTATTGATTTCAGAGAGGAAGGGAGAGGGAGAGAGAGAGATGGAAACATCAATGATGAGAGAGAATCATTGATTGGTTGCCTCCTGCACGCCCCCTACTGGGGATTGAGCCTGCAACCCAGGCATGTGCCCTTGACTGGAATTGAACTTGGGACCTTTCAGTCCACAGGCTGCTGCTCTATCCACTGAGCCAAACCAGGTAGGGCTCAAACAGGTTTTCTATTCATTGTTTCTCTTCCTCTCCTTTTGGTATTTCAATTAAGCGAATGTTGTTTCATTTTGTGTTATCCCAAAACTTCCTTAGGCTCTCCTCTTGCTTTTTAAGTCTTCTTTCCAGTTGCTGCTGTGTTTGTGTGTGTTTTCCTACCTTGTCTTCTAATTCGCTGATGCAGTCCTCAGCCTCTTGTAGTCTACTGTTTAAGCCTTCCAATGTGTTCTTTATTGCAGCTATGTCGTTCTCCATCTCCTCTTGGTTTCTTTTCATGTTGGAGACATTCTCATTCAGCTCCTTATAGGTCTCATTGAGTTGTGAGTATTTGTCATCCATCCATTTAAACATCCTTATAATCATTACTCTGAATTCTTTCTCTGATAAGCTGCTAGCCTCATTTTCATTTAACTCCCTTTCTGGTGATTCTTGTTTTTCTTTCCTTTGGGAATTGCTTTTTTGTCTCCCTATGTTTTCCTGTAATGTTTTAATTGTAGATCCAATTGCTTTGCTACCCAGGTTCTTTTGGTGATGGTGCTACTGGTGTAATCTCTCAGTCCTCCTGGGCTTGGTAATCTAGTGCAGCTCCCTACTTGAGCTCTTTGGGTTCTCTTGATGTAGGTCTGTGAGCTTGAGAGGCACAACTGTGGTGTCTAGAAGTCAGCAGCCAGGGAGGGGAGTGTCCCAATTTTTGCTGTATTCTTATGGTAAGAAACTAATTCTTTAAAAATACCAAGAGGCAAAAGAGAACTCTGCTGGTTCTTTCAAGTACAGTGCCCTCCACTTTGACAAATCCAAGGCACACTTTTCCGATGGCCTCAGGGACTATTCAGATTCCCTGGTGTTATTCAGGGTGGAATCTGGATGTGGCTATATTGGTTGCCTGGAGACTAGTGGCAGGGGCTATTTCTCAGGAGAAATTGGCAAGGGGGCTTAGATATGACTCAGCACCAGGCTCACTAAACCACCTCTCTTTGACTGCCCACTGCCTACTCTCCCCAGATTCCACAACTCCACCCCTTCTCCTGCACCTCAGCCATGGGTGAGTGTCTGTATCTGAAAAGTCCTATGAACTAGGTTCAGTGGGGAAAGGAGCAGAACTGGGTTCAGTGGGGAAAGATTCTGGCCCCAGCGCGAGGAGGGACCGTGTCTCTGCAAGCTCCTCTCTTGCCAATACCGCACGTTAGGGCAGTTCTCAGGACTGCCTCTGATCTCAGATCCCAAAATCCTCTACCTCCTACAGTCTCATGGACCCCCTTTTCACAGACAGATGCTTTGCCTGTTCTCAGGGACACAGCTTGGTGCCCTATAGTTTCTCCCTGACCTTCTGAGTACAGAGGCCCGGCAGATTCTACCGTCTAGATTTTTTAATTTACCCTTTTCCAAGGGATCTCTGCCCTTCCGAGCTGCAAACTATCTCACCAGCTGTGTCACCTTTGCCAATTTGGGCTGGATTACACTCATTTCAGCTGCTCCCTCTGTTTGCTCTGGGACAAGGCTCAGGACACACCAGTCTATTCCGCCACCATTTTCTCTCTCACTTGAATTTTATATAGGAACTAGAGGCCTGGTGCATAAAATTCGTGCACAGGGAGGGGGGTTTCTCAGTCCAGCCTGCACCCTCTCCATCCCTTGGGGATGTCCAAAAGCCTCTCGCAATCCATTTGCCTGCCTTCCTGCCTGATCACCCCTAACCACCTCTGCCTGCCTGCCTGATCATCCCTAACTACACCCTTACTGACCTGATTGACCCTAAATGCTCCCCTGCTGGCCTGCTGGCCCCTAACCACCTCTGCCTCACCCCACACCTGGGACCCAGGATTCTCTCCTCTGGCTGGTTGCAGGCACCCAGAACCCAGGCTGGCTTCACACAGGCTGGCCACAGCTGCAGAGGACCATGGGCAGGCAGCTTTTCCTGGGCCACAGCCACAAGCTCTGGTGCCCAGGATGGGCGGCTTGTCCCTCTCCTGGGCTGCAGGCGCAGGTACAGTAGCTGGTGTCTGGGACCACAGGGTGGGTGGCTTATCCCTCTCTCGGGCCATAGCCTGGCTATTTCCATTCCTCTCTCGTGGGCTCATTTGTGCCTGGCTGGTCCCCATTCATTTCTTGTGAGCTCATTTGTGCCTGGCTGGTCCTCATTCCTCTCTCCCCAGTTGTTGAATGTTTGAGACATTCCAGGGAGATGCATGAGGGTGTGACAACTATCTGCATATCAGCTCTTTAATACATAGGATTTTCTCTATGATAGCTTATGTAAAGAGATTAAGGAAAATAAAAAATTGGTGTCCCCTTTGGGTGGTACAGAAAGAGCTCTGGGCTTGGGGTCTTCTCTCACATTCCATTGGTATGAACTTGAGCCCATGGCCACACCTAATGCAAAGGAGCCTGGGAAACGTGGTACATAGCTGGGCTACAATGTTATTACTCTGGAGGAAGGGGAAGGGATTTTGACTAACAGCTGGCATTCTCTGCCACAAACTAGAAGTAGGTGTGTACAAAAAATCTTCAAAGTTGTAATTACTGGTAAGCTCTTCTAGGTTTGATTAAATACACTATAGATTAATAGTGATGTATTTTACGAAACTAAAGAAAATGCATTAAGAGCAAGAAAGGGGGAAGACCGAACCATGTGTTTATTATCCATCCACTACATAGACTGAAGGGCTGTCTAAGGAAAGGATGTCATCTTCATCCTCATGGTAATTTAGTTATCAATCGAAAGCACACCTGAAGAATAACAAACACCTAAACCATGTGTTGTAGACCAGGAATGCAATAGAAATTCTGAAGAGGAAGGGACAAGGTGTACTGGGATGGTCAGAGAAAGGCCTCTTGCGAGAGATGCTTTGAACTGAGTCCTAGTGATTAATGGTTTGGGACAGATTGACGACAGATCATTTCAGTGTGGAATGGGAATGGGGGGAAAATGACACCTACTGGACACTTCCTCTATGCCATTATCAAGTTGTTTCAATGAATCTCCACAGCAGCCCATGATCTCTTGTCCCCATTACTTGCTTGAGGAGCTGAGATTTAAATCCCAACTAAACAACAGGGCTTAGCCATCTTCCCTCAAAAAAAGAAACAACAAATCATTGTGGGACCAAAACTTCTGAATGCTTGTTAAATCACAAGTGCTGAACTTTCTTTTTTTTAATCTTTATTGTTCAGTTTATTAATTACATTGTTCCCCCCCTTTTTTCCCCTATAGTTCCCCTACACCCGGTACCCATCCCACCCTCCGCCCTCACCCCTCCACACTGTCCTCTCCCATAGTTGCATGATTTTTGTCCAGTCTCTTGCTGCACTTCCCACACCCCTTTTCTCCCCAAGAATTGTCAGTCCATTCCCTCTCTATGTCCATGTTTCTGTTATATTCACCAGTTTATCCTGTTCATCAGATTATTAATTCACTTGATTTTTAGATTCATTTGTTGATAGATGTGTATTTGTTGTTCATAATTTTTATTTTTATCTTTTTCTTCTTTCTGTTCTTAAAGAATATCTTTCAGCATTTCATATAATATTGGATTGGTGGTGATGAACTCCTTTAGCTTTTTCTTATCTGCGAAGCACTTTATCTGACCTTCAATTCTGCATGATAGCTTTGCTGGATAGAGTAATCTTGGTTGTAGGTTCTTGCTATTCATCACTTTGAATATTTCTTGCCACTCCCGTCTGGCCTGCATCGTTTCTGTTGAGCAATCCATTGACAATCGTATGGGTGCTCCCTTATAGGTAACTAACTGTTTTTCTCTTGCTGCTTTTAATATTCTCTTTTTATCTTTTGCTCTTGGCATTTTAATTATGATGTGCCTTGGTGTGATCCTCTTAGGGTTCCTATATATTGGGGTTCGGTGTTCTTCTTGGACTCCTAAGTCAATTTCTTTCACCAGGTGTGGGAAGTTTTCGTTCACTATTTCTTCAAGTAGGTTTTCATTGTCTTGCTCTCTCTCTTTTTCTGGAACCCCTATAATTTGGGTGTTGGTATGCTTGAGGTTGTCCCAGAGGCCCCTTACACTAGCTTCAATTTTTTGGATTCTTTTGGTTTCTTGCTTTTCCAGCTGAGTGGATTTTACCTCTTTGTATTTCAAATCTTTAACTTGATTCTTGAAGTCCTTTAGAGTACTTTTAGGTCTTTGTATAATATTTTTTATTTCAGTCAGTGTATGCTTAATTTCTAGTTGGTCCTTTTTCATATCTTTGAGGGTCTTGTTCATATCCTTGTAGGTCTCGTTCATTTCCTTGTAAGTCTCATTCATTTCCTTGTAGGTCTTGTTCATTTCCTCTTAGGTCTTGTTCATTTCCTCATAGGTTTTGTTTATTTCCTTGTAGGTCTTGGCCTTTTCTAGGAGCCTCTTGAAGAGCCTTATAACCATGGTTTTGAATTGTATGTCCAGTCGTTTTTTTTCCCTCCATTTTTTTCACATCTGATTTCTTTCCAAGTCTCTGAATGGTGGCTGCTTTCCTGATTTGGTCGAGTAGCTTTGTGTGGTAGGTGTTCTATAGGGCACAGTGGCTCAGCCTCCCCAGTTACCTGAGGTGGATATGGGTTGCACAGTCTTGTTGAAGTTAAGCCTAGATTATTGTTGTTAGCACTAGGAGGGTTTGACCTCCAGGCCGATAGTTTATGATGTTCAGCTGTGTTCAGGTTGGATGGGCGGAGTCTCTGGTCCAAGCAGCTCCACCCTATGCGGCCCCAGGGACTCTGTGCCAGGTGGGAATGGCTGCCAGCACCTCTGAGAGAGAGCTGCTGCTGCCAGACAATTCAGCCTCTCCCCAAATGAGTCTGCACATCCAACGTCTCACCCAGGGTCGTGAAACAATGCAGTCTGGCGGTTTCCCAAATGCAAGAGTAAGTCACGAGTGCTCTCTGCATGGTCATGCAGCTGTGCTGTTCCCAAGTTCACGCGCACTCTGCACAAGCTTGCAGACCCTTGCAGCACCCAAGTTTCAGCATGCCTCCCCACTGTCCAGTTTTTACCCTGTATGATTGTGGGTTCCTTGGACTTCGCCCAGAGCTGGGGAATCAGTGGAGTGGGGTGTCTTTGTCTCTCCTGTTTGAGAAAACCAGCTGGGTTTTCAGCCGCCTGCCCTATCTTCTGGCGTGCACTCCAAACCTCTATCTTTCATGAGCATAGAACTTTTGTTTGCAGCTACTCATTTGAGGCTTCAGTGGAAGGAGCGTGGTGTGGACTGAATGTGCCTGAGGAGAAGCTAGGGGAGATGCAGAAAAGAGCTGGCCAGGAGACCTGCATTAGCTCAGACCCCACCAACCTGAAATGGCCATTTTCCCTGAGAGGCACTAGCCCCTTCCAAAGCCACAGCTCAGGAAAAAGAAAAAAGCACACCTTAAGGCTTAGGTGATGCAGCCCACTCCACCCTCAGGAGCCTTGAGTGCTATAACCTTCACCTTGACCTTTGCAGAGGAGACAGCAGCAGAAGGCAAACACAGGGGTTTGAACAGTCTCAGGAAGTATCAGTCTCTTGCTTGGGGGGCAGGTGGGTGGGACTGTCTGCCCCTCTAACCTGCGAACCTGACTGATGCTTCCCCCTCCTGGGAGAGCTGATAGAAACTCCAGGTTCCCAGTTGATCCCACTGACTGCATATAAGGAACGCCACCCAGCTGAGAGTAAGGGAATATTCTGGGCCACTTTCAGAAGAGTAGCTCTGGGAAACAAACCCATTACTTTCCTGGAAATGTGAAATGCACCTCCCTTTCAGAGCTCTAGACTCCTGATTCCTCCTAAAGGCATTTCAGAAACAGACTTTTGAGACTGATAGCTGGCCCTAGACTGTTTTGCTCAGTGGATAGAGCATTGGCCTGTGGACTGAGGGTCCCGAGTTCGATTCTGGTCAAGGGCACATGCCCGGATTGGAGGCTTGATCCCCTGAATGGGTCATGCGGGAGGCAGCCAATCAATGATCTCTCTCATCATTGATGTTTTTTTCTCACCCTCTCCCTTCTTCACTAAAATTAATGAAAACATATTAAAAATATTGACAGCTGGCAGGCAAGTGAAGATGGAGGTGGAGCATGGAGTACCTGGGAAGTTTACTGACTCATCCCTGGGTGTCATGCTGTTAACAAACCAACGTTAGAGGGCAGGTTGGCCCCTCTGGCATGCAACCAAGTGCTGTGAAGACAGACACAAAATGTGGATCGCTGGAAGCTTCAAAGAGCCCAAGGAGGACAGTTTCTGATAGTGGTTAGCACCTAAGTATTCCTTTGGAAGCCTAGAATTGGCTGACAGAACAGTCAGCCTCAGCCAAAACAGGAGCAGGACACAAAGGGAGCTCCCAGGGGCACTAAACTCTGATGAGATGAATGCCACTTCACTCCCCCCCCCTTTATCTTCTTCATCTTTCTTCTTTATTGATTTGTTATTGTTTTAATATTTTCTTTCTTTTTTTAAAAATAATTTTTAAAAATTAAGTTTTAGAGAGAGGAAGGAAGAGGGATAAAGAGGTAGAAACATTGATGAGAGAGGAACATCATCCAGTAGCTGCTTCCTACATGACCCCTACTGGGGATTGAGTTAGAAACCCTAGCATATGCCCTGATTAGGAATTGAACCAACAGCCTTTTGGTTTCTGGGTTGGTGCTCAACTGCTGAACCACACTAGCTGGGCTTAGCCTTTGCTTTTTCTTTCACATATCTGATTCTTCTCTTCCTTTTTCTTGCCATATTTTTAAATTCTTTCTCCTTGCTTTACCTTTTCTTATTTTTTTTGCTTATTTGTTTTTTCCTCTATTTTCCTTTTCACAATTATTTTATTCCTCTTTTCTTTTATATTGTTGTCCTTCCCCTATTGTTTTGTAGTTAATCCTTACTTGAGGATATTTTCTCCATTGATTTTAGAGAGAGTGGAAAGGAGGGATGGAGGTTGTGTGAGAGAGAAATATTGATGTGAGAGAGACACATTGTTCGGTTGTCTCCTGCACACACCCAAACAGGGGCTGGGGATTGAACCTGCAACCCAAGTACATGTCCTTGACTGTGAATCAAGCCCGTTACCCTTCAGTGTACAAGCCAGGCACTCTAACCACTGAGCATGCCAGTCAGGGCTTCTTCCCCTATTCTTTTTTTTAAAAATGTGTTTTATTGATTTTTTTTACAGAGAGGAAGGGAGAGGAATAGAGAGCTAGAAACATTGATGAGAGAGAAACATTAATCAGCTGCCTCCTGCACATACTGGGGATGTGCCTAAAACCAAGGTATCTGCCCTTGACCAGAATCGATCCTTGGACCCTTCAGTCCATAGGCTGATGCTCTATCCACTGAGCCAAACCGGTCAGGGCATCTTCCCTTATTCTTTATTCTTATTTTGTTTCTTTTGTCTCTGCACCTTTTTGGCTTGTTAGTCATAATAACTTTCTGTTGTTGGCAACCAAGAACCCATCAGAATGATCAGCTGAGGCCATATGATGGGAGCCTTTAATACCATGGTGAGAAGGAGTACAGACAATGGGGAGCCACGGGAGGCAGGTAAACAAAGGAGTGCCTTGAGGCACAGATCCAGGAAGAGTCATCGTGGACTGGAATGGGAAGAAGTGAGGCTGTGGGGGACGTGAGGGGCTGAACCAGGGCAATAGTAATGACAAAGGAGAAAATAGCACTGTGACATGGGTTGCTGGATAAACGGATAGCATTTTACAACTGGCTGGATATGAATACATATGGTGGCATATTTCCTCTCTGGTCTTCTCAATAATAATCTCATCTGTTTCGATTTATGGCCTGGCATGAGGGAAGGTTGTAGATCATGGGGGCGGGGGCTGGTCTAGCTTTCCAGCCTCATCTGGGAGGTGACTTCCCCTTGGAGCTGTGTTCTGCATGTGAGCAGACAGGAGAGCTTAGGAATGATTAGCTTCTATGGGGAGGGGAAGAAAGCAACTCTTAATTCCTCTTTAATAACACATGTTAGTAGGTAATATTTTCAATATGTTACTGTGTCTGCAGCCCCGCCAGTGGGTCGCTATCATTTTTGAGAAATAAACAAAATACTGCTTTTAATTACTTCTGTGAAATTGCCCAACCCATGCATGATTAAATATTCATTATGTAGAACGAGACATTTTCTTTCTTTATAGATCCATATTAAATTTGCTGGCAGCCTGCTGATTGAACAGTACTAAAACATTTCTTGTAATGGCCTGCAGCCCTTCCTGAGGGCTCCATCTCTTCTCTCTCAGCCCCTCCAGATTCCAGTCTAGCTATCCCTGTCACTTAAAAAAATTGAGGGGAAACTCATAGAACATACAATTAATTATTATTTAACTTATTTTCTTTATTCATTAAGATATTATATATGTGTCCTTATCCGCCCCACTTATGCCCTCACCCCCCTGGTGTCTGTGTCTGTTGGTTAGGTTTATATGCATGCATAAAAGTCCTTTGGTTGATATCTCCTCCTTACCCCCGCCCTTCCCAACCTTCCCTCTGAGGTTTGACGGTCTGATCTATGCTTCTTTATCTCTGGATCTGTTTTACAATTAATTATTTGAATATGTACAATTCAGTGGCATTTAGTGCAACCAGCACTTGTCTCTAGTTTCAAAGTGTTTTTTGTCCCCCCACACCCTCAAAGAGCACCCCATATTCATTAAGTAATCACTCCCCATTTCTTCCTCTTCCTGTCCCCTGGCAATTACTCTGCTTTCTGTATCTATGGATTTGCCTATTCTGGATTTTTCTTATAAAAGGAATAATATAATATGTAACATTTGTGTCTGGTTTCTTTAACTTAGCATAATGTTTTTGAGGCTCATTCAAATTATAACATGTATCAGTACTTTATTCCTTTTTACAGCTGAATGATATTCCATTGTATGGATATACCACAATTTGTTTATGAATTCATCTGCTGATGGACATTTGGGATGTTTCCACCTTTTGGCCGTTATAAATGAACCTTTGTGTACAAGATACTATGTGGTCATGTGCTCTAATTTCCCTTAGTTATAGACCTAAGGATTGAATTGCTGACTCATATTAATCCTATGTTTAACTTTTTGAGGAACTGCCATACTATTTTCCACAGCAGCTGCATCATTTCATACCCACCTTTCCCAATGATATTATCAGGGTTTCTATTGTCCACATACTTACCAATACTGGTTATTTTAAAAATTATTTTTATTGATATTTAGAGAGAGAGAGAAGAAGAGAGGAGGAGGAGGAGGAGGAGGAGGAGGAGGAGAGATAGAGATACCGATAAGAGAGAAATATCAATTGGTTGCCTCCTGTATACCCCCTACTGGGGACTGAGACTGCAACCCGGGCACATGCCCTTCCTTATTGGGAACTGAACTTGCAGCCTCTCGGTGCGTGGGTCGGTGCCCCATCACCGACCCACATTGGTTGGACTGTGTTTGTTATTGTTATTGTTATTTTTTATTAAAGTCATCCTAGTGGGTATGAAGTGATATCTCATGGTGGCTTTGATTTGCATTTCCTTAATGACCAGTGTGATGTTGCATGTTTTTTTTTCATGTGCTTTTGGCCATTTGTATGTTTTTGGAGAAATATCTATTCAAACCATTTTTTTATTTTATTAATTGGGTTGTTTATTTTTTGTTTTTGTATTGTAATTCTATATGTATTATGGATATTTATCACATATGATTTGCAAATATTTTCCCCATTCTGTAGGTTGTCTTTTCACATATCGATAATGTGCTTTGATGCACAGAAGTTTTAATTTGTGTGAAGTCCAATTTTTTCTTTTGTTGCTTGTGCTTTAAGTGTCAAATCTAAAAATCCATGGCTAAATTTAAAGTCATAAAGACTCCCTTCTGTTTTCTTCTGATAGTTTTATACAGGTTTTCTTCTTATAGTTGAATTGTTGCTCCATTTGAGTTAATTTATAACAAGGGTAGAGTCAGGTCCAGCCTGGCTCTTTCGGGTGTGGTTATGCAGTTGTCCGGGCAGCATTTGTGGAGGACACTATTCTTTCCTCCACTGAGTCAGTCCTTTGTCTCTTCCTGTTTTTCTCTGTCTTCTCATTTGATTTTCCTCTGTCTCTACCTTCCTCAGATCTTGCTGACTTGAATTCTATACATATTTTTGCGGACTTGTATCTACTATCCATGTTCTTTACATTTCCCCTTTCACCTTGGAAGTGGAAATGAAGGAATTGGAGTGTGACCAGGAGAAAGTAATCACCCAAATGAAGAGACATTATGGAAGAAGTCTGGAATCCACTTGCCAGCTAAATGCTTTGATAGAGAGAAAGAGGGAACTCAGAGATGGAGTAGAAGTAAAGGGTAGAATTGGCCTTTCTTTTAAAAACCAGATTAGGATTACTATAATATTTGTACATTATTTTATTATATTCTGAGTCCACCTCTTGATTTCCCATACCCATTATACCTTGCAGAAAATTAATTGTATTAAATCAATTCAAGTTTCTTAAGTTTATTTTTCTCTCCCATTCTTCCTGTTTCTCTTTTCCTTTAACCACCTCATTATTCAGAGGTGGCCACACAGCATTTTGGGCAGCTGTCCTGGGACTCAATTTAATCCAGACCAGGTATATTATCTACTAGCCTAGCTTCAGGCAAGTAGCAACACATTTTCTGGGAGGTGGTTACCTCATTCCTAAAATAAGCAATGAATGTGAAAGGACTGTATTAACTGCAGAGCAAGGGTTATGTTATAATAATTACAATACAAGTAATTTATTGTTGTTTTAAACCCACAAAGATTAAATAAAGAAGTGACAAGTTGCAGAAAATCAGAGGGAGTCTTCCTTTAGTGAGCAAGAATGCTGCATATGGGTGAGAATGGTGACTGAGAACCCCACTACTGCCAGAGCCCGGTGACTCCATCCCCATTCTCTTTGCCTGCCTGTACTCTGACTTCTTTGAAGGGCCTTAGAGATCATTGGGTTCTACTTACTTATTTTACAGATGAGGAAATCAAGGCCCAGGGAAAGATTTGTCCAGGACATCATTGATGGAGTCTATCCTCCTACCTCAAGGTCTGACTCTGTTCAGGATGCCCCCCTGTCTCTTCAGATAGATTCCTGGTGTTAGTGTTCATTCTCGGGCAGTATTATTGATTTTCTAGGAAGTTGGCATCTCCCAGGGCACAGGAAAGAGAGGGGCCACAGAGCCCAATAAGAGCCCAAAGACTGCCCCCTCCTCCAATTATTGCTGGAAGGGAAATACTTTAGTGGGAGCATGTTTAGGGCTCAGCATATTTGTTTTTTAATAAAATATCACAAATATGCAAAACCATATACCGATCACTCAGCTTAAGACACAAAGAAAAACAAATTTAGTAAAGTTGCAGGATATAAAATCAACACACAAAAATCAGTTATGTTTTTATACACTAACAATGAATAATTTAAAAGAAAGTGAAAACAAATTCATTTTCAATAGAATCAAGAAGAATAAGATACCTAGGAATTAGCTTAAACAAGAGGCAAAAGACTTGCACACTGAAAACTAGAAAACCTTGTTGAAAGAAATCAGAGAAACATAAATTAATGGAACACATCTCATGTTTATGAATGAGAAGACTTAATATTGCTAATATGTTAATACTATGCAAAGTGATCTATAGGTTCAATGTAATCTCTATCAAAATTGCAATTATGTTGTTGCAGAAACAGAAAAATTCATCTAAAATTCATATCACAAGGGATTCTGGATAGCACAAATAATCTTGAAAAAGAACATGATGGAGTTCTCACATCTCTTGATTTCAAAACTTATTACAAAGAATGGCAATAAAAACAGTGTGGTTCTGGCATGAGGACAGACAGAGAAACCAATAAAAAATAATAGCCTAGAAATAAATTCTTGAAATGATTTTTGACAAGGGTGTCAACACCATTCAATGGGAAAAGAACAATCTTTTCCCAACATCTCATATTGGGAAAATTGAATATCCACATAAAAAAAAAAATAAGGTTGAAACATTGCCTTACACCATATATAAAAATTAAATAAAAATAGATAAAAACTTACAAAATCTGAAACTATAAAACTCTTAGAAGAAAATATAAGGGAAGCTTCAGGACATTGGATTGGACAAAGATTTCTTAGATATGATACCAAAAGCATGTAATAAGAGAAAAAATAAATAAGGTGGATTTCATCAAAATTTAAAACTTTTGTACTTCAAATGCAACTCATGGGAAGGGAAAAATATTTGCAAGTTATATATTTGATAAGAATTGATATCCATAATATATAAAGAACTAAAACATAGGCACAACAAAGCAAGTTGATTAAAAAATAGACGAAGGCCCTGGTCGGTGTGGCTCAGTTTGTTGAAGCATCCTCCCATACACTGAAAGATCATGGGTGAGATTTCTGGTCAGGGCACACACCTAGGCTGTGGTTCAGTCCCTGGTTGGGGTGTGTAAGAAAGGAAACCAATCTATGTTTCCCACATCAATGCCTCTCTCTATTTCCTCTCCCTTTCTTCTTTCTTTTTTTTTAAAAAATATTTTACTGATTTTTTACAGAGAGAAAGGGAGAGGAATAGAGAGTTAGAAACATCGATGAGAGAGAAACATTGATCAGCTGCCTCTTGCACACCCCCTACTGGGGATGTGCCTGCAAACAAGGTACATGCCTTCGACCAGAATCGAACCCGGGATCCTTCAGTCTGCAGGCCAATGCTCTATCCACTGAGCCAAACCAGTTAGGGCTCTCTCTCTCTCTCTCTCTCTCCTTTCTAAAAAAAAAAAAAAAAAAGAAAACTCAATCAACACATCCTCAGGTGAGGAGTGAAAAGAAATAGGCAAAGGACTTAAACAGATATTTCTGCAAAGAAAATACACAAATGGTTAATAAACTCATGCAAATATATTAAACATTACTAAATCATTAGGAAAATGCAAATCAGAAGCACAATGAGATACCAGGAGGATGGCTATTATAAAAAAACCTGGAAAATGACAACTGTTGGGAAGGATGTAGGGGAATTGGAAACCTCATACATTGTTGATGGGGGCCATTATGGAAACTGGTATGGCTATTCCTCAAAAAACTAAACATGTAATTCCACTCTGTGTATACTCAAAAGAAGTGAAAACAAGGTCTTGCACAAGTATTTGCACACCCATTTTATAGGAGCACTATGTACAATAGCCAATGGTGGAAGGAACCCAATTTTCTATTGACAGATGAATGGACAACAAAATGTGGTATATACACTGAGTGGCCAGATTATTATGATCTCTGAACACATAATAATCTGGCCTCTCTCTCTCTCTCTCTCTCTCTCTCTCTCTCTCTTTCTGTATCCTATCTCATAAAATAGTAATAGGCAAATTTACCATACTTCCAATCAAGCCACATCCACAGCCATGCCCATCATCCAATCAGGAACAAATCATGCAAATAAACCCCAAACAAGATGGCTGCCACCACTGAGAGCAGGAGGGAGGCTTGGGTTTCCCCAGAAACAGAGGAAGCCAAGCTTTCCACCTGCTGCTGCTGGCCTATGCCTCCACTCAATGCTACAAAGTTTCAATTATAGAAGATATATCCCAACAGAAATGATGGCAACCATGGAGCTGGAGAGAGAAGAGTCTAGGGTTGCCCGGGAAATGAAGGAAGCCAAACTTCTGCAGCCCTAGTGCCCAGGCCTCCCCTCTAGGCTACAAAGTTTCAAATAGAAATGGCCATTGCCATGGAGTGAGCAGAAGGCTTGGCTCTGCTCTAGGCTACAAAGTTTCAATTATAGAACATAAATTAACCCCAGATCCCAGGGCCTCCACTTGGGTCTCTGGGAAGCATGGCCAGCCTGTAAACCACCATAAGCCCCTCTCCCAGGCTGCCCCACACCCTAAGGGAACCCCCACCCTGATCCTGGACACTCTTCAGGACAAATAAGCTGTCCCCCACCTAGCACCAGGCCTCTATCCTATCTAATCAAAGAGCAATACGCAGATTGACCATCACTTCAACACACAAGAGGACTGTCCCCAGGTGGTCACAAGATGGCCACCACAAGATGGCCAGCAGGGGAGGACCACTGGGAGGTTCCAGGCCTGCAAGGGAGGGCAGTTGTGGGCCATCAGGCCTGCAGGGGAGGGCAGTTAGGGGTCACCAGGCTGACAGAGGAGGGAAGTTGGGGGCAAACAGGCTATCAGGGGAGCAGTTTACATCAATTAGGCTGGCAGGGTAGTGGTTAGGAAGTGATCAGGCTGGCAGGCAGAGGCAATCAGAGAGACAGGCAAGTGAGCAGTTTGGAGTCAGCAGTCCTGGATTATGAGAAGGATGTACGACTGCTTATTTAAGTCTGATCCTACTGGGATCAGGCCTAAACGGACAGTCAGACATTCCTATAGGGTCCCAGATTGGAGAGGGTGCAGGCTGGGCTGAGGGACACCTCCCTACCACCCCCCATGCACGAATTTCATGCACTGGGCCTCTAGAGGGGGAGAAAGAGAGAGAGAGAAAGAGAGAGAGAGAGAGAGAGAGAGAGAGAGAGAGAGAGAGAGAGAGAGAGAGAGAATTCAGGTCCAGTGCATGAATTCTTGCAAGGGTGGGGTCCAGCCAGCCTGGCCAGGGGGAGGGGACATGGTTGGCTGGCCTGCCTGCTGGTCAAACTCCTGATCAAGGGGACAATTTGCATATTAGCCTTTTATTATATAGGAGATACACTGAGTGGCCAGATTATTATGCATTCAGAGATCATAGTAATCTGGCCAACCAGTGTACATACAATGGAATACTATTCAGCCTTTGAAAGGAAAAAAATTCTGACTCATGCTACAACATAGATAAACTTTGAAGACATTGTACTAAGTGTAATACACCAGTCATAAAAGGAGTCATATAAATATTGTATAACTCCATCTTTATGAAGTAGGTATCTGAAGTAATCAAATTTAGAGAAACAGGAAATAAAATGGTGGTTGTCAAGGGCTGGGGGAGGGGAATGGAGAGTTATTGTTTAATGGACACAGATTAAAAATTATTTTTATTGTTGAAAGCATTAGAGATATCTCATTTCCCCCCTCAATGAGCCCCTCTACTTTCCTCTCTCTCCCCATCCCAAGCCTTCATCACATGGGTTATGCATATATGGATATAAATTCTTTGGTTAATCCCTTCCACCTACTCACCCTTCCACTCACCACCGCCTTCCCTCTGAGCACTGAGAGTCTGCTCCACGCTTCTATGTTCCTGGATCTATTTTGTTCATCAGTTTATTTTATTTATTAGATTCCAAATTTGAGTGAGATCATGTGATACTTGTCCTTCTCTGACTGGCTTATTTCTCTTAGCATAATACTTTCCAGGTCAATGGGTACAGATTTTCCGTTGGGAAGATGGGAATGCTCTGGATATGAATGGTGGTGATGGTTTCACAGCAATGTGATTATATATAACTAGAGGCCTGATGCATGAAATTCGTGCAAGGGGCTCAGCCCTCATAGCCCCATCTTTGTCCAGAAGGTCATATGGACAGTTGTTCTGTTATCTGGTCTAATTTTCATATCAGCTCTTTATTATATAGGTTGTCACTGTACAGTTGAAAATTATTAAAATGGTAAATTTTATGTTATATATATTTTACCACAATTTAAAAAAGCTGAGAAAAGAAAAGAGATGTAAACAAGCAGGAAAGAATCTAGTCTCTGAAAGTGGAGCCTGTTCTAAATATTCCTCAGGCACTGTGGACATCAGGGTTTGCTCTGAGGCAGTACATGCTGGGAAACTGTGCCATAGAAGGCAGGCGCTGTGGACCTGTGGAAAGGACCAAAGGCCTCTGAGGAGCTGTCTGCTTCTTTGGCACCAGAAATACAGGCTCAGCTGGCCTGCCCTGCCCTGCCCCTAAACTCAACACAGGAATTGAGACTTGGCTAAATTTTAATTTCAACCCTGTGTCCCCATAGCAGGTTCTGGAGCCGTTCCACTTCCATACTGTTATAGGGAGATGTTTTGAGAGGGTTTCTATTTTGTATTTAACTTTATTTTATTTATTTATTTAAAAATGTATTTTATTGATTTTTTACAGAGAGGAAGGGAAAGGGATAGAGAGTTAGAAACATAGATGAGAGAGAAACATCGATCAGCTGCCTCCTGCATACCCCCTACTGGGGATGTGCCTGCAACCAAGGTACATGCCTTGACCGGAATCGAACCTGGGACCCCTGAGTCCGCAGGCCATTGCTCTATCCACTGAGCCAAACCGGTTTTGGCATTATTTTATTTTTTTTAACTGAAATATAGTTTAATAAACACTGCCTTTATAATTATTCAATACATTATAATTATTATATACATTTTTGGGACCTATATTTTATTTTATTTTTATTTGTTAAAATAAATCTTTATTGTTCAGATTATTACAGGTGTTCCTCCCCGCACCCCAATAGTTCCCCTCCCACTGGAACCCCCATCCCATGCCCTTACCCTGTCTTCATCCATAGGTGTAAGATTTTTGTCCTATCACTTTCCACACCCCACACCCTCTTCCCCTTGTGAATTGTCAGCCCACTTCCTTTCTATGTCCCTGATTCTATTATATTCATCAGTCCATTCTGTTCATCAGGTTTTTCAATCACTTGATTTTTAGATTCACTTGTTGGTAGGTATGTATTTATTGTCATTTTATTGTTCATAGTTTTTATCTTTACCTTTTCCTTCTTCTTCCTCTTCTTCTTAAAGAATACCCTTCAGCATTTCATATAATATTGGTTTGGTGGTGATGAACTCCTTTAGCTTTTTCTTGTCTGTGAAGCTCTTTATCTGACCTTCAATTCTGAATGATATCTTTGCTGGATAGAGTAATCTTGGTTGTAGCTTCTTGCTGTTCATCACTTTGAATATTTCTTGCCACTCCCTTCTGGCCTGCATAGCTTCTGTTGAGAAATCCGCTGACAATCGTATGGGTGCTCCCTTATAGGTAACCAACTCTTTTTCTCTTGCTGCTTTCAAGATTCTCTCCTTGTCTTTTGCCCTTGGCATTTTGATTATGATGTTTGGTCCTCTTTAGATTCCTCTTGTTTGGGGTTCTCTGTGCTTTCTGGACTTGTAATTCTATTTCTTTCACCAGGTAGGGAAAGTTTTCTGTCATTATTTCTTCTAATAGGTTTTCAATATTTTGCTCTTTCTCTTCTTCTGGCTCCCCAATAATTCGGATGTTGGTATGCTTAAAGTTGTCCCAGAGGCTCCTTACACTATCTTCATATTTTTGGATTCTTTTTTCTTTTTGTTTTCCTGGTTGGGTGTTTTTTGTCTCCTCATATTTCAGATCTTTGGTTTCATTCTTGAATCCTTTGATCTACCATTGAATTTCTGTATATTCTTTATTTCAGTCACTGTATGCTTAATTTCTGACTGGTCCTTTTCCATTTTCTTGGTATTCTAATTAAAGTCCTTGAAGGTCTCATCAAGTTTCTTGGAGGTTTTTAGAAGATTCTTGAGTAACCTTATAAATGTGGTCCTGAACTCTGTGTCCTCCATTTCTTTCATTCCTAACATGTTTCTTTGTCTCTGCATTTTTCTGCTTCTCTGGGTTGATGGAGTGGAAGAACTGCTGTGCTGGAGACATGACTATGGGGCCAGACTTGCTTCAGTGGGTCTTTGGTGCTCACTGAGTCTGCCTCTTGAATGTGCCACTTATGGATGTGAGTAGTTGAATTTTGGTGTTGTCTCACACTGACCTCTAGATACACTAGCTTCTGGATCTCCAATGGGGTGCAGGTCAGCTACTGTCTGAGGCGATGCAGCAGGAGCTACAGCGAGGCCTGTGGATTTCTCTTGGTCTGACCAGAGCTGCAATTTGTTAGTTTAAGCTGCAATAGGGCAGGCCATTTTATGCAAACTAGAGGTCTGGTGCACAAAACTCGAGCACTGGGAGGGGGGTCCCTCACCCAACCTGCACCCTCTCTAATCCGGGACCACTAGGAGATGTTCCACTGCCTGTCCCTTTCACAGTCTAGGACTGCCGGCTCCCAACTACTCGCCTGCCTGCCTCATTGCCCCTAACCGCGTCTGCTTGCCAGCCTGCTCATCCCCTAACCATTACCCTGCCAGCCTGATCAATGCCTAACTGCTCCCCAGCCAGCCCGATCATCCCAACTGCCTTCCCTGACAACATGGTCACCCCCAGACACCCTTCCCTACATATTCCCTCTCTATTAGATAGGGTTTTTTTCTTTAGCATATTGCACAGCCCTAACTGTTTGGCTCAGTGGATGGAACATCAGCCTGCAGACTTAAGGGTTCCAGGTTCAATTCTGGTCAAGGGCATATATCTTGGTTGGGGGAACATACCCAGTGGGGAGTGTGCAGGAGGCACCTGATCACTGTTTCTCTCTCATAAATGTTTCTAGTTCTTTATCACTTTCCCTTCCTCTCTGTAAAAAAATCAATAAAATATATGTTTTAAAAAGGCACATTTAAGATTCCTCCATATCTGCCTGGCTGGTGTGACTCAGTGGTTGAGACGCCAGGCTGCCACCACTGGAAAGGTATCACATCTCATCCAGGCTGAGAACGGAGCCCACGCTGCCATCTCAGCTTGGTCAGAGATCGCTCTGTGGAAGTGCACACCACAGCCAGGCTGAGACCTGAGCCCAGGTTGACATCGCTGGCTGGGGACGACACTGAGGGGGTGCCCTCCGAGGCCAGGCTGAGACCCCAGCCCGGGTCCATCTCAGCCTGGCCAGGGATTGTGCCATGGGGGTGAGGAGGGGGTGTGCACTCCACCCCGGCCAGAAGATCGTGTTGCAGGGGTGCATGGCCTTGCCGGCCTGAGGCTACAGCCCACGCTGCCACTCCTGGCCAGGGATCACACTGGGCGCTGGTGCTTCCCAGCTGGACACCCTAGGCTGCCTCCGCTGGGCAGACTGGGGGACTCCAGTGGGGCTAAGAGGACTGGGCACCACCATTTTTATAGTGGAGTGATGGTTAATTCTCATATTAATCTAGGGTAATTGAAACTTTGTAGCATTGAGTGGAGGCCTAGGCCAGCAAGGGCAGGCAGAAAGCTTGGCTTCCCCCGTTTCTGGGGAAACCCAAGCCTCCCTCCTGCTCTCAGTGGCCACAGCCCTCTTAGTTGAGGTTTATTTTCTCCTTATTGGCTTGTGCACGTGGCTTGATCAGAGGTATGGTAAATCTGCATATTACTCTTTTATGAGATAGGATGCTGCTGCACACAGCTAGGGCGGATTTGCAGATTGTGCAGGGTGGGATCTCAGGGAGTCACTAGGCTAGGGTGTGGCAAACAGTGATGGCTGACACTTGGCTGTTTCTGCGTTTCCGCATTTCCAAGTCCCCCATGTCCCACACTCCCGTGCAGTGAACAGTGGTTGCTGTGGGCACCTCTGCAAGGGAGCCACCCTCAGTTTCCGACCCGATGGCAGACCATCCAGCTTCTTCCCGTAGGAGTCTGGGTCACCAGCGTCTCCCCAGAAATGAGTTCAGAGAAATCAGGAGCTTGTTTCCCTTCAGGCTGAAAACAGCAGCACCCTGTCGCCCGCCAACAGCCGGGTTCGCATAACTCCGTACCTCAGCTTTTCAGCACTTGTGCACGTCTCAATGCTCTTTTCTCTTTCCGTCTAGTTGCAGAACTTCTGCTCAGCCAGCTTTCCCGTGGTTCTGGGTGATAGACATTTTGTCTTTTAGTTGCAATTTTGAAATTGTTGTGCAAGGCAGCAGTTTAGGTGTTTACCTATGCCGTCATCTTGGCTTCTCAAAGCCCTAAAAATTCTCAGGCTTTGCAGCTCCTCTGATTCTCTCTCTGTGTGTTTTTTTTCCCTTCTAGTTGTAGAATTTTCAGTCATCCAGCTTTCCTGTGATTCTGGATGTTTTGTCTGTTTTGTCTTTTAGTTGTATTTTTGAAATTGTTGTGAGAGGCAGCAGTTTAGGTGCTTACCTATGCTGCCATCTTGGTTCTCCCTTCTTGTGCTTAACTTTAATTTATATTTAAAAACTGATTTATATTTAAAAACCTTTGGTCAATACAGTTACTGGAAAATATTTAAGCATGTTTGGAACAACCTGGTTTTATGATATACTTATTTAACTATAAACTTTATGAAATCTACATTCAGATAAAGTATTTTCTTTTTTAAAAAATATATATTTTTATTGATTTTTTTTTTTACAAAGAGAAAGGGAGAGGGATAGAGAGTTTGAAACATAGATGAGAGAGAAACATCTGTCAGCTGCCTCCTGAACACCCCCTACTGGGGATCAAACATGCAACCAAGGTACATGCTCCTAACCAGCACTGAACTCAGAACCCTTCAGTCCCTGGGTGGACGCTCTATCCACTGAGCAAAACTGGTTAAGGCCAGATCAAGTATTTTCTATGTAAACTTAGTGTCTGAATTGGGATGGGCTGAAAGATGTTCTAAAATATGGTAGAATTTTCAAAACTCATCCAAAAAGGTGTGAAATGGCTGAATAATAATTTTTATATTGATTACATGTGGATATAGTAACGTTTTGACTATATTACATTAATAGAAATATTATTAATATCAATTTCACCTTTTAACTGTTGTACCCTTTCTGCAATATGGATAGAAAAAAATTGCAAATTACACATGTGTCTTGCATTATAGTTCTATTGGTTGGTGGCTGGACTAGAGTATCCTGGGGTAGCTTAGATTTGCTGAGAAACTTGCACAGTTAATATGCGGCAGAACCAAAGTTTTGAACTAGATCCCCAAAGTTGGAATTCTTTCCTTTTAGTTAATTGGAGAACATTGTTGGTTTGCTTAGGGCCTTCAACAAAAGCTGCCTGGGCAAGCAATGGTTCCCACCCTTAGCTCCACAGGGTCCCAGCATCTGTGGTCAAAGGATTGCTCCAGGGTGGGCTGCACTGGACACACCCTCCCCCCACTTTACAGTTACCCTCCCCACTCTACATCGACCAGTTCAACCAGAGAGCCCTTTTCTACTATTTATTTTATACACTGGACATAAGATTTCATTTAACACAACTTCTATTTAAAAATAAAGCTAAGAGGAAGTCTTTGGACTCAAGCAGGCCTCATACTTCTGAACTGACCTTGGGCAAGTTAATGACTCAGCCTCAGTTTCATCTTCTGTAATAATGATCCCTGTTACCTGAACTGAAAGATCAAGGCAATCATGAGATAGTGGAGAATGTAATACATGACTCACAGCAGGTATGCAATGCATATGACTTTTCTCTCTTCTCTGCGAGGCTACCCTGGATTTAATTGTGTGTGTGTGTGTGTGTGTGTGTGTGTGTGTGTGTGTGTAGGTGGGATGAAGTGGAGAGTCTATTGAATATGAAGGGATCTTTTCCCTCCAGTAATTTCTTGCCTCATGTTTTCTCTTTCCACAGAATTATTTGTTTTCAGTGGTAGGTTCATATTCATTTAGACAGTGAGGGACATGGGAGAATGAAATAAAATGCAGGATGACTGTGCCTGCTAAATATTGTACCTGTGACTGTATTTGATCGCATAGGCTTTCTCTGCATATTTGATGAGAAATAGAGACCTGCAGGGGGCAGCACATGACCAGTACTTCATCCACGAGGGACTGGCTCAGGGGCCTAGGAGCTCATGAGTTTTTTAAGAAATCAGAGCCTTCCTAGGCATTGGGGAACATTGGGGATTTCTGGAAGAAACCTCAATTCTGATTTTAAGATGCTCATTATTATACCCCGTCAGGCAGTGATGTTAGTAAAATTGGGGTCCTTGGGATTCCTGGTCTCCCAGTCCCTGTGGTCCAGCCAACATTTTCCTCATCCCTCTAGGACCCATATATAAAATCTCCCAACTTGAGACCTAAGAGAAACCTAAATGAGGATCTAATCCTAATACATAATTTTACCAACACAGGAGACAACCAACCTTGTAAGGTAGGTATGTGTGTATGCCCATCTTATAGAATTGAAAATAGAGACTTAGAGAGATGCACTGATATTGCTAGCTCCTACAGATAAGAAGTAAAATGTTAGTTTACTTTTGTTTGTTTGTTTGTTTGCAGGTAACAGATAATGACTAGTTAGCTTAAGCAAAGGGGAGGAGGTGGATGCTGAGTCATCTCAGAATAAGAGACTTGACTGGCTTGGCCCCCAGGCTGCCCAAGAACCCAGGCAGTAGTTTGTAGCCCTTACCCTGCTAGAAGTGCCTGCATGAATGAGCCCCAGCTCCAGCTCCATCCAGACCCTGTATCTCTCAGGCTGAAATTCAGATTCTTTCAAGAGAGGTTCTGAATGGACCCACCTGGGTCGCTCATCAGAAGTCAGGGGTCAGGGTCACTAGTACAGATGTGAAGAAACTGTTGTGGGTCCTGAAGTGAAGCCCAGACACATTTACCACAGGTGTGCACATCTTCTCCCTGCTGGTCTGATTCTCAGCCAGGGCCTTTGCTCTGCCACACACAGTGCTCTCAGGGAGCTGCCGGCCAGCTAGGAAACTAAAGGTGCTAATTGCATTTTTGTGAAGGATGTCCTGAGACCAAAGGCCTTTGGGTCCTAAAAGATCAATTTTCCTGAGTGATGGGAAGTCTAGGCACTGGAACAGATGGGACAACAGTGATAAGGAGCCCCTGCCTAGTACCTCACATCACACTGCACAAGGTGCCCCCAATCCTGAAGCTCCCCTGTTTATCTTGCTTCCTCTTGATCTCCCAACTCCATTCCATCTCCCTCTCAAAGGATTTCATAATATGTTGTCTAGACACTACTGCTGCTGTTTCTCCTCCATTAATCCATTTTAATTGGAAAGTTATCATAATGCAAACTCTCTTTGGTATTATTTTCTGCTCTCCATTATTAGAACGTCACCAATTCGCTTCCCCAGCAAATTAAACTTGCTATGGAAGCGGGGAGATCAGCTGCTCATATTAAATCAGGCTGCTCATTGTTAAGCAGGCTGGGGAATAAGGCTCCCTCAGCTGGGTGGGGTGCCATTGCTGGAGGTGTTCACCGTGGCACCACTGTTTCTGTGCTGAGGATTTGCCCTCTGTGCTCAGTTCTCCTCTTTTTGGCTGAGCACTGTGTGTTGGAAGTTAGAGAAAGGGGAAAGGAGGCAGAAGTCTCTGGCTTCGCACTCAAAATCCAGGACAAAAGGCAATGATCAGAATGTACACGGGACTACCACTTGATAGATTACAAAGCATGTTCAGTCCTTGGAACCCAGTGAGGTAGGCATTTCCACTCTTGTTGAGAGCTGGAAACCAAGGCTCAGAGAAGGTAACTTAATTTGCTCAGGTTTGCACAAGCAACCTTGTGGTCGAGGGTTGTTCAGAGGATGTGATACAGCAGGGACCCCATGTCCTATGGATCCCAAACTACACCACTCTAAGGGACAGAACTCAGATCAAAGAAAGCAAATATCTCTTTCAGAGCAGATCTTGGAATTGTGTTCATTTTAGCTGGATGGTATGAAAAGCAGTTAATGAAGTGATTATCTTATTTATGGATTTTCCTCGGCCTCAGTGTCTAACTTTTCCCATTTACCCAATTAGTAGAACAATATGGTAGAGACTTTCTACTTCCTTGCTACTAGGAACCCAGACCCAGAGGAAAATTCACGATTGGTTTAAACCAGTCATGGAACTCTGTTTCCCTTTGCTGGTGATGGGTCTGAAGGCACGTGCCTCAATTCTGAGCAATTGCAGGAAAGGGAAAGCCTTCCAGGGCTTTCTGGGAAAACCCCTTCTCTGATGACAGAGTGATGTGGAGAGGAGGCCTCTGCTTCCTTTCCTCTCTTCCGATTTGGACAATATTTGTGGTGGTTTAAAAAATATGTCTGCCAAGTCTTCGGCCTTCCTCCCTCCCAATGGTGGAGCCTGGTTCTGCCCTTGACTGTGGGCCAGCATTAGTGATGATCTAATGAAGAGAATGTCATGGAAGCGAGGATGTACCCCTTTGAGGAAAGCAAGGGTGTGCCCCTTTGATGGAAGTGAGGGTGTGCCCCTTTGAAGACAGGCTAAAAAGACACCAATGCTGCAGCTTTGTCTCATGTTTGTCCATCTGGAGGAATCCAGTGCCATGCCTGTGGACACTCAAGCAGCCTATGAGGGACCTATGTGGGGAGAAACGGAGGCTTCCTTCCAACAACCGGCAGCAATTTGCCAGCGTGAGAATGAGCCACCCTGGAAACTCATTCTTCCAGCCCCACCAAGCCTTCAGATGACCATAGCCCTGGCCAGCATATTCACTGCCACCTCATGAAAAACCTCAAGCTAGAGCCCCCAACACCCAGCCAAGCTGCTGCACAATCCTAATCTATGGGAACTAGGATGAGATTATAACTCTTTATTGTTGTTTTAAGCCACTAAGTTTTGGGTCATTTGCTACACAGATATAACTGCTGCATATATTGTCATGCAGCCATCTTGGAGCCACGTGACAAGGGGTTGCCTATTTTGGGACTTACTACATGAGGTAATAAGTCAGTGTTAGTCAGGGATTTGGTTACTTGTAACCAACTCCCTGCTGCCCCAGCCTGGTACAGGTACTTCTAGTTGCATTTCACTGGCCAGCAGCGGCCACATCACCTCCGTCCAACTAGAACAGTGATGGGCAACTTTTTGAGCTTGGTGTGTCAAAATTCACCAAAAAAAAAAAAAAAAACAAAACAAAAAAAACAAAGCATTACTCAGGTGGTATGTCACTTTGAGAAAAAAACCATAATTTTGTGATATTTGTAGTTTAAATAACAAAAATGTATAATTGTAATGTATAACTGTATTTAATAAACCAAAAACTAATTATTTAACTTACTTGATTAGTGACTTCTTTGTTCATCTGTCAGTCGGTTTCTTTTGTCGGTCTTGATATTATTTAACTTGTGTGGGATGCCATGAACTAGGATAAGTGAGGGGGAGGGGAAATTCTTTAACTAACCTGCCTATTAGTGACTTTTTGTTGCTGAATTTCAATGGCTAAACCTTCAGTTAAAGGTTGGTATTTTGTACACTTCACGCCCAAGCAAGTGCTACTAACTTTATCTGTCAATCTGTTTCTTTTGTTGGTTTTGATTCTCCAAGTGGCTTCTTTCCAGATTCTCAAGTGTTGACCTCAAATCGACAAACACCTGAGCCCAGATGCTGTCTTAAAATTCTGCAAGTTGCATCTCCAAATCATTAATTTGCATCCTTTGGAAACTATTTAATTCCAAACTACTGTAGACTGCTACATCAGGATACTTAATTATTTTTATGGTCTTTTCTAGGCTTCTAAATTGATTAAATCTATCACTGAATGGGTCAAGTAACAAGTCTGAAACATGCTGGTACTTTATATGCAAGGATTCCATTTCATTTTGTACAGTGCACTGGCATTCTCAAAATACTTTGTTACTCGAGGAAAATACTTATAAGTTTTAGTTTCTACATCTCGCTTGAAAATTTTAAGTTTACTTTCAAAGGCTTTTATGTATGCAAATATAACGTCAATACTTCTGCCAAAACCTTGTAATTTTAAGTTTACTTCATTAATATGAACAGAGAGATCTGTAAAAAATATCAGGGTGTTGACCCACTTATCATCATTGAGCTAATAAAAGTTTCCCAGATTCTTATCCTCAAGAAATACCTTAATTTCTTCTATGCACTCCACAGAGCGCTCAAGAACTTTGCCTCGGCTCAGCCATCTTACATTATTGTACATCAGCAGTCCACTGTAGGTGGAATCAACTTCCAGTAAAAGTGCAGAAAATTCTCGCTTGTGAAGGGGGAGAGCAGCTATTAAATTAACTATTTTTGTAACAACTGACATTAAGTGGTGTAAGTCGGTGAATCCTGCCTTGGCACATAAAACCTCCTGATGAAAAAGCACAATTGGATGTCCAATAGCTTCCGTGAACAATTTGACAAATGCAACTTTTTTCCCCATCATGTTTGGTGCCCCAACTATCATCACTGACACAACTTCAGAGATATCAATGCTTAGGTCACGGAATGTTTGTATAACAACCTTACATATTTCGCTTCCTGATGTACTTGTTGGCACTGATACTAACTTTATCAACTCTTCTCTCACTGTGAGACCATCAGATATCGACCAACAATGACCAACTGAGCCTGTGATGCAACATCAGTAGTTTCATCAACAGAGATTGTAAAATATTTACAATTACTTATGTTTCTCTTTAATTGATGTTGTATGTTTGTGTTCAGACTCATTATTCGGTCTTTTATGATATTTCTACTGAGTGGTAACTCAGATATTCTCTTAATAATTTCATCTTTATTCTGCATATCATGATATAGAACTGATGCACATTTTAGGAGAGTTTCTTTAATGAATTCTCCCTCACTGAGTGCTTTTCCATGCTGAGCTATGGAGTGAGCAATGCTCAAACTTGCAGATGTTAAATATGTAGAGCCTTTTATAAATTTAAGAATGGAATAGATTGGCTCTTATCAAGGTGTAGGCTTTCCCCCAATAGCTCCCCTCCACCCAGTACCCATCCCACTCTACGCCCTTAACTCCCCCCACCCTCTGTCCTCTCCCATAGTTGCATGATTTTTGTCCAGTCTCTTGCTGTACTTCCCGCACCCTTTTTCTCACCAAGCATTATCAGTCCATTCCCTCTCTATGTCCATGATTTTGTTCTATTCCTCATTTTATCCTGATCATCAGGTTGTTAATTCACTTGATTTTTAGATTCATTTGTTGATAGATGTGTACTTGTTGTTCGTAATGTACATTTTTACCTTTTTCTTCTTCCTCTTCTTAAACAATACCTTTCAGCATTTCATATAGTGTTGGTTTGGCAGTGATGAACTCCTTTAGCTTTTTCTTATCTGCGAAGCACTTTATCTGACCTTCAATTCTGAATGACAGCTTTGCTGGATAGAGCAATCTTGGTTGTAGATTCTTGCTATTCATTACTTTGAATATTTCTTGCCACTCCCGTCTGGCCTGCATCGTTTCTGTTGAGAAATCCGCTGACAATCGTATGGGTGCTCCCTTATAGGTAACCAACTGTTTTTCTCTTGCTGCTTTTAATATTCTCTCTTTGTCTTTTGCTCTTGGCATTTTAATTATGATGTGCCTTGGTGTGGTCCTCTTTAGATTCCTATATTTTGGGGTTCTGTGCACTTCTTGGGTTTTCAAGTCAATTTCTTTCGCCAGGTGGGGGAAGTTTTCAGTCACTATTTCTTCTAGTAGGTTTTCATTATCTTGCTCTCTCTCTTTTTCTGGCACCCCAATAATTCTGATGTTGGTATGCTTGAGGTTGTCCCAGAGTCCCCTTATACTATCTTCAATTTTTTGGACTCTTTTGGCTTCTTGCTTTTCCAGCTGAGTGGATTTTGCTTTTTTGTATTTCAAATCTTTGACTTGGTTTTTGTGGTCGTCTGGACTGCTTTTAGGTCTTTGTATAATATTTTTTGTTTCAGTCAGTGTATGCTTAATTTCTAGTTGGTCTTTTTTCATATCCTTGTAGGCGTTGTTTATTTCTTTGTAGGTGTTATTTATTTCGTCGTAGTTCTCATTAATTTTCTCGGCCTTTTCTAGTAGCCTCTTCATAAACCTAATTACTGTGGTTTTGAACTGTATGTCTAGTCATCTTTTTTCCTCCATTTCTTTCACAGCTGAGTTCTTTCCTTTTCTCTGCATTGTGGTTGCTTTCCTGAGTTGTTTCCTTATCAGTGTGTGATAGTTATCCTCTAAGGAACAGTGGCTCAGCTTCCTTATGCAGCGCATGGCGTCAGCCTTAGCTCTGCCCTACTTGGCGCACAGCTTCGGCGTCCAATGGGCGTGCAGTGTCAGCCTTAGGTACGCCCTACTTGGCGCACAGCTTGCGTCTAATGCACGCGCAGCATCAGGCTTAGGTCCACCCTTCCTGGCCCTCCGCTTCAGGTCTATGGGGCTCGCGGCATCAGCTTATCTGTGCGGCTCACGGGTCTCAGTGTTGGGTGGCAACGTAAATCCACCGCTGGTCTCCCCATTGCCAGACAACTCTGCCTCTCCCCAAATGAGTCTGCACAGCCAAAGTCTCACTCAGGGTTGTAAAACAAAGCAGTATGGTAGTCTCCGAGCAAGTGAGTCGCACGTTCTCTGCCCGGTTGCGCACTCCAATTTACTCGTGCACTCTCCCCAAACACACAGACCTCAGCCGCATCCGGGATCCTCCTTTACCCGACCTGGGAGCTTGCCTGGAACTGGGGGGTCGGTGCTGTGGTAGGCTTTTGCCCTCCCTGCTGGAGAAAATCAGCCGGGCTTGCTGTCTGCCACCGGTCCCTCACCGCTCTCTTGTGCTCCGAACCTCAAAGCTGCGCACCGCTGCTCCCGAGTCACAGCTGAGTCCCGCCTCTACTTTTATGTGCGGAATTTTCCCTCAGCCAGCTCTCTGGTGATTCTGGATGTTGTTTGTTCCGTTGTTAAGTTGTAGTTTCAGAACTGTTGCGTGGACAGCTAGATAGGTGCTCACCTATGCCGCCATCTTAGTTCTTCCTATTCCTTCCTTTCATTCTCAGTTTTTGTCAAGAGCTGGGAACGATTAGTTTCAAAATATCTATTTATATTCCATGTTCTGCTTACTACCATTTCAGTACATAGAACACAAAGTGATCTGCCATTTTTTTCTATAATGCCATACATCTCAGTCCATGACTCTTGAAAGGGTTGGGTACTGCTACTACTACTCCTTTACTTAACCTTGGTTTTTCATTTTTTGGGTTCTCCATCAGGGGGGCAGTTACAGAAGATAGAATTATAGATAGCAGGCAATTAGGGATTAACTAGCCTAACTGACCACAAAGTGGCACATGTAACTATCTTTTCGGAAAGGGCAGGGTTAATAAGCAGAAATAGGGGTTAATAAGGATGCACAACAGTAACAGCGGTGAAATGGAGTGTGCACTATGCTGCAAAATGACGTTCCTTATATAAATTAAGATGGCTGCTGCTACTTCTAATGGTGGGAAACAGCACCCATAGCACAGGCCCTCACCTCTCCCAGCCTCCCCCGCTCACTTATCTCAGTAATGATGGTCAATTAGAAATCCACGACACCCCAGAACAGTAGATTGGATGATGGTTGTTGTGGTTATGTGGTTGCTGGTAATGGCGATCACAGGGCCCCCAGAGATGCATCCCTCACAGCATTCTGCTGCTCCCTGCTCTGCCGGCCGGAAGTGAGGTCAAAGATCCCCTAATGGCCTCACCAGAAGTCCCAGAACTAGATGCTCTGTGCCAGAGTTCTGTTGTTTTGGCCTAGAGACCTCCAGCACAGTGTCTACACTACAGTACAGCAAATGTTTCATCCTCGGCTACTGCACTGGGCCGTGCAGTAGCCGAGGATGGAACATCTTTTTCGGCATGCAGCCCCACACTTCTCTGTATGTGACCGCATGCGGCTGAGTGTCATCAAAAATGGCTATGCGTGTCAGTGCTGACACGTGCATGTGCCATAGGCTCGCCATCCTGGAACTAGAAGGAAGGCAGGGGGATGAGAAGTTATGGAGACCTGTAGGAGGACGTGGGCATTGAGTTAGGCACAAAGGACAGGTAGAATTTAGAGGTTGGGATGGAGAGAGAAGAGGGAGAGGGCATTGCAGAGAAGTCGTCTGAGGAAAGCATTGTTTCGTGGGTGTGGAGTGAGTTCCCATCCTTCCTCATAGCCTCACTGGAGGCTGACCAGCTCTCCTGTTAACCTCCTCACTGAGGGTGATGGTGGGCCCAACTGAGGTGAGACTCCTCTGATTCCTCAGTTGCCATGCAGGGGGACCTTATGAAAGGCTCTGTGGCTCTTTCTACCTTGGCCTACGCTCCTGGCTACAAGTCATTTTCCTTTGGGGGTGGGTAGAGGGACTACGTGGCCCTGGCTCTGCAGTTCTGTGCAGCATGGGAAATGAAGCCCAGGAAAGGTTTTTCCGAACAAAAATCAGACCTTGCTAAGGGGCTAAATGGTGCATGTACATTATATGTTGGGATTTTACAGATACCTTCTGGGGACAGAGTATTCCTCTCTCTAACTGCAGAAGGTCAGCCACTGTGACGGGCTGGGGGCTCTTGGTACTCTGGGTAAGTGATTGTCTATATGACACACAGGGTGATATGTTAATAGCCACTCGTTGAAAGGCTGGCTCTCAGTGGTTGATGTTTTCTGAGAAGCTAAGACAGTAGGTTTCTTTGGCAGGTGGATTTGGAGGCATCATGTCAGCACAACTCCAAGGTGCCTGAAAGCTGCACAAACTGTCCTGCCCCAGCCCCACCCCAAAGGACAAGGAACCGATGCGTCCGGTGATGGATATTGTCCCCCATTCACTAACTGATCAAGTTAGTTAAGTATGAGAAACTGTTCTCTCCTCATCGAACAAAGACCAGTAAGACCGTAGAGGCAGCAGTGTGGAGTGCCCCGCAAACTAGCAAGGGACATGGAGGTACAGGGGTTCTCCAGAGGGTGCCCGAGTGCACAGAGCTGGGGAGATATAGGCGCTATGCCCAGGAATCAGCATTTGCCTATACACTCTCCAGGTTATCCTGACTCACTCTGCATGTTTGAGAGCCACCCGATGATCCTGTCTGTCCCCTAGGATGGCCTGGTGAGCAGGTGGGACAGTGTCATCAGTCTGCGTTAGGGAGCTATAAGCCGAGGGTCGTTCGCCGAGGTTCACTCAAGGGCAGGGTGACTAGAAATTTCATTCCTGCTGTCTTGACACTGCGTTTCCTTGGGTCCACGAGTGCCCACCCCCACCCAGGAGGCTAAGGTCAGTTTGTGCAGCTCTCAGGCACCTTGGGGTCGTGCTGGCAGGATGCCTCCGAGTCCACCTGCCTTAGAAACCTGCTGACTTGGCTCCTGAGAAACATCAACCACTAAGAGCCAGAGGGCGAGATCTTACCCTCCTAGAAGGGGTGGGCAGTCATGGATCCAAGGAAATGCAGCAGCAAGGAGTCACGTGATTAAGGGAAGCAGGAGCTCTCACCATCCCCAGCTTACATCCTGGCTCCAGGAATATTAATAAAAAGAAGAAGCGTTTACTGGCATGTAATCATCCTGTGTGCCTGAGCACTGCTTAAGTGCTTTGTGCTTGTTCTAACTCAGTGAATCCTTACAATTACCTCATGACAGCGATTTTCAACTGGTGCGCTGTGGCAGACACACTGACATGCCACAGAATTTTTAAAGCATGTGATACCTGACTCTTCAGTCAGAGGCAGTGACCTCTTTTCCCTTTTATTGTTAAATAAAAAAAATGATAACAGGCAGCACAATAATAGCTGTCCAGTTTGAATGAATAAAAATTATACCTGTATTTTTTGTCAGATTAGCAATGAAAAAAGTTAAAAATAGCTGCTTTATGAGATAGGCACTATACTCCCCCACCTTACAGATGTGGATACTGAGGCACACAGTAGGTACTGAAAGTCCGTCCAGACTCAGTCCCTGAAACTGCTGAGTGGGCATTCCCTGTGGGCACTCCTCCAATGCCTGGCTTTACAGAGACACAGCTCAGGGAGAGAAGGGGCAATTGGAGTTACACACTTGGCCACGGCAGGGCTGGGGCGAGGCTCCGAGTTCTGGCCCTCCAGCCAGGCTGCTTTCCTTAGAAAGAGGTGCTTCTGGGCTGCTCTGGCCACAGGGCTCATTACCGATGGTGCAAATTGAATGAAATAGCTGCTTGGTTACAAATTAATAACAGATTTGTTTGTCATTAAGGCAGCATTGTTTAATAAAATTCGTTCAGCTGAGCATAATTATCTTCATATAAAATTCTCCCTTAAAAATTGGTTTGATGAATCTAAGCCAATTAGGTGACATAAAAACTGGGGTGTAGGTTTTGGCTCTGAGCTTAGGTGGGGTCCCTGCAGTGATGTCCCCTGGGTTGCAGTTAAGTTCCCAAAGTCCCTGGGCCATGCCCCCCATGACCTTGAAGGCCCAGTGGAGAACATGTAATGCAGCAGCTTTAGGGCCCCGAACTGGCCTTTGCCTGAACCCAAACAATGCTCCTCCTGAGGGGGCCTAGGCATTGCTCTCACTACCCTTCCCGGTCATTTCTCACTCAGACTTCAGGAGCTCCCTATTGCTCATAAGACACTATCCAACATCTTGACCTTGTTATTCGAGGCCCTGAAAGTTTGGCATTTTGGTAATTAAGGAAAATGATAACCAAATTGGGGATAAGGACACTGAGGTCTTACCCAGCTCTGGCCTGGCCAGAACTCAGCTGTGAGTTCTCAGACAGGCAACTTCATCTGTGTAGGCTTCCACTTACTCTCTGTAAAATGGAAACAGAGGTTTCCTTCTCAGGTGGTATGAGGATCACAAGAGGTGATGACTATGACACTTCATAAACCGCAGACCCCTGCTGAGGCCTTGCTTCTGCCCTCTAACTCCTTTAGCAGCTGGTCTGCTTTCCTGGCTGGCCACTCAGCCAGGAAAGGAGTCAGGTGAAGCACTCACCATCATTTCTGGGGCTTGTTGTTGCAGGGGCCACATACCCCTTTCTGAAACATCCTTCCTGTTCCTCTCTGGTTAGGTTGCTTAGGTTTTAGGGTTCAGTCAATACCTTCTGCCCTATATGCTTCTCTCACTTGCTCTGCTGGCCCCCAGCCTTTTCCCTGAGCCCCTGAGCCTGATCTGTCTGTGGCCAGAAGCAGAGATGAGTGTAAGGCATGGTGCTGCACAACTCCAGGGGGCGCCATTCATAGACTGCTTTAACCCCGGCCTTGCACAGTGCACAGGCTGCAAAGCTGTACACTGTGCCCTGGGGCAGAGATTCAGGGGGGACGCAGGCAAGTACGGAAAGACCCAGCTGCATCTGCAGGGAGGTGGTTGAGACAAGGAGGGAAGCAGAACATGGAATTAGGTAGGACAGAGGACAGAACCCCTTTTCACAGAAAGCCCTGTATCAGGCTTGTCATGGAGAACATTTGGGCCTGCAGGATGGCACAAACTCACTTTGTGGCTTTTGGCCTCAGTTTTCTCATTTGTAAAATGGCAAAAACAAATACTTACGAGGGTGTGAAATGAGAAAATAGATGGAAAGTGCTTCAAAAGTAGACAGTGAAATCTGAAAGCCAGTGACATCAAAGCAAATGACCAGTTGTCAGCGCACAAGGAGTCCCTCCCCTCTGCTCTGAGCCCCAAGCCTGAGATGATGGAGAACGCCCCTTTTCTGGTTGGAATTCAAGCTTTCACCAGGGAGCCAAGGGTTTGGGAACAGTGTGTGCTGTGGGGTGGGGCTGGGGGTGGGGTGAGGTGAGGCACTTGCCTCACTTCCTGGGCAGAGAGAAGGTAGGATATTCCCTTTGGCCCTCAGTTTCTCCTCAGACTCCTGGGTGCCCCCCCCCCCCCCCCCCCGCCCAGAAAGGCCTCACCATCACCAGCCAGAGGGATTGGGTACAGGAGGGGCTGGGGACAGCAGCATGCAGGGACTGAAAAATCCAGAAAATGGCCTGAACGCTAGCCCCTTCCCAGCCCCCAGATCCCTCTAAAGCCCCTTTTGAAGGAGACTCAGAGCTCTAATGGATTGAGAGCTTTCATGGGAGCTCAGGCAAACCAATTAGGTTTGCTTAAAAATATTGTATTCATTAGCATGAAAATAAAGCTGAACTTTTTAGAGATAATTGCATCTTTTAAAATGTGGTAGTCTTTGTCTGGGCTTGTCTCATAAATATGCATGCTGTATAATCCTTTTGGAACGGTGGTGGCAATCATGAGTAACACACAAATGTATGCGGGGTGTTAATATTCTGACAAGAATGGGGCCTCTTGGGCTGGGCAGGCAGCGGTGCTGCCACTGGCTTCTGGAGGTGCTCCTGTAATCCCCAGCTGCAACCACCCGCTCACAGGATGAAGCACAGAGCTGCGTTCCAGATACCACACACCAGCGCTCCAGTTCTAATCGCTCCTTTTGTGCTGATGTCTGCAAGGAGGTGGGCTGCAGGATTCTTGGACTTGGCCAAAGGAGCTGAGAAGGCAGGCACAGTGGCTGAACTTAATTTACAGCTGGGGAAATTGAAGCCCCAGGGTATTAGGTGGGTTTGCCAAGGTCAACCAGCATGGATGGGACCCATTGGAGCCCAGTTGCCATCTCAGTTTGCTCATTATCTGAAATCCAGTGAGGGTCCCTGCCAGGGGATGGGAGCAGGAGCAGGGGGGTGGTGGTGGTGGTGGTAGGAGAGCTCAAAGACGGGATGTAATGAAACTGTCTCACAATTTGAAGGGGAGCTGGCCAGGGAAAGGGCTTGCCAGCAGATGAAATGTATGACTAAAGGTTTCAGATGATGTAGCGGGAGGTGAAGAGGAAGGTGGGAACTGGCTCATGATGCATGTGGTGTTTCGGAGTTTGGATTTGATCCCCAGAACAATAGGGTGCTGGTGACAGATTTTAACTGAGACTGACCCTGGGACCTTAGTGTGTCCTATATGTGGGGCATGGTCTGCTCAGGACAGAAATCCCATAATTTCTATATTTGATCACTTGATTTTCCAATTTGGAGCCCAAACAAATCCAAAGGATATTAAAGGTATAGGAAAAAAGGACTAAGTCCTAAACAACTAACTTTTATTTAATATCAACTATGTGGCAAGAATTTTCATAGTACAGTATCGATGTTGTCAGTATATGGCCAGATAATGTTTACACAATATAAAACCTCATTGTAACCTCAGATTCTGCAGTTGTGATTCCCATTTTACAGATAAGACAAACAAGGCTCAGAGGGCTGAGGTCCAAGATCTAGTTAGCAGCATAGCTGGGACTATACTGCAGGACCTCACACTTCAAAATCCAGGAGAGTTTCCGCCCCTCCGCAGCTGCGTCTCATTATAAAAAGGAGCTAGTTCTCAGCCTGGGGGTGACGGGAGAGGCAAGGCTCTTTCTTGGCCAAGTTTTATTTAATTTTCTATCAGTAGGTGTCAACTGTGAACTAGTCAGAAATGCTAAAATAACAGCTTAAAAACATAGGAACAGAAATGGAAATGTAATTTTAGCATTTCACCAGCCCCTCCTGAAAGATAAGTGTTGCTTATGGAGTATCTGTTTCAGAAATGTAACACTTAAGGACTAAACTCACAGGAATTGCTGGTGATGTGCAATTTAGCAAGTTGGGCCGTTAAAGAAGAAGGGAGGAAAAAAAGGTCTCCATAGGCAGAAAACTGAAAACAAAAGGAAATGGAGGAAAAAGCAACACAGCATTCCTGCCTCTGGTTGCAGTTCCTCCTAATGGCTTGGGAAATAGCTTGTTGGATAAAAAGTTTTGCCTGGCAGAAACATTAACTCAGAGAAGGTGCCTTGGATGGCAAAGGAGGCTGGATTTAGCCAATCAGGCTTCAAGGCCTTTGACAGGTCAATGAGCCAGGACTTATTCAGCACCTATCATGTGCCTGCAGTGATATTCTACCCAGTGGGGCTTCAAGACAGAAAGCCAGCATTCCTCCACCAAGGGATTTACTGTTTGAATTTGGATGTGACACCTGCTGGGACCATGAAGAGATAATGGAAATGCAGGTCAAGAACCAGAGATGTGGAGATGCACGGGAACAGATCTCACACTGAGGGGAAGGAGGGGGTACAGTGGGGCTTGGGCGGGCTGAGGAAGGTGAGATGGAGTCTGCATTCCAGTCTCAGCTCTGGCTAGGATATTCTGTGTGAATTGGTACATACCATTTCACCTTGCAGATGCATCACACATTAAATAGTGCAAGTTGATCAGATGGTTTCTAAGGCCCCTGTAGGCTCTGACAACTACGATTCTATGAGAATTATTAGTAACTAGAGACCTGTTGCAGGAAGATTCCTACAAGAATAGAGCTTCCTGTGGCCTGAGCAAAGCTCCCTCCCTTCTCTGCTGCCTCACTCCCGTCTCCTCTGCCTTGCTCCCTCCCTTCTCCCCTGCCACAATTGCTTACTTCTTCGCAGCTTTGCTCCCTTCTGCAGTGCTTGGCTTCCTTCTACACCATTTTCTGCACGTGGATATGCAAATTAATCACCATCTTGGTTGGGTTAATTTGCATACTCACTCTGATTGGCTTGTGAGTGTAGCTTGTGGGCATGGCTTGTGGGTGTAGCAAAGGTATGGTCAATCTGCATATTACTCTTTTATTAGATAGGATAGAGGCCTGGTGCTTGGGTGGGGGTCAGCTGGTTTGCCCTGAAGAGTGTCCTGGATCAGGGTGGGGGTTCCCTTGGGGTGTGGGGTGACCTGGGCGAAGGGCCTGTGGTGGTTTGCAGGCCAGCCACATCCCCCAGAAACCCAAGCAGAGGCCCTGGTATCTGGTATTTATTTATCTTCTACAATTGAAACTTTGTAGCCTGGAGCAGAGCCAAGCCCTCTTGTTTGCTTCATGGCTGCTGCCATTTCTGTTGGAATTCTATAATTTAAACTTTGTAACCTTAAGTGGAGGCCTGAGCCAGCAAGGGCAGGTGGAAAGCCTGGCTTCCTCCATTGCCAGGGAAACCAAAGCCTCCCTTCTGCTCTCTGTGGCCACAGCCATCTTGGTTGGGTTTATTTGCATATTTGTTCCTGATTGGCTGGTGGGCATGGCTGGTGGCATAGCTTGTGGGTGTAGTGGAAGTGTGGTCAATTTGCATATTACTCTTTTACTAGGTAGGACTCTTTTAGTTGCCAGTAACAGAAACTCAGCTCCAGCTCTCCCGGAGCCTGGCTCAGAGGCGGCTGTGCCATCTTAAAGGGGAAGAGCCTGAAGATTTTACAGTCGCCGTACCCACTGGGCATCTGAGACGCCCACCTCCCCCCCAACATCGGTTCCTAGTTGGTGAAGAAGCGGACTCCGAGGAAACCTGAGCTCAGCCGCGGAAAGGTCAGGTTTCTCCGGGGTTGAGGGAGCTGGTAACACAGGGAGATTCGCACCTGGCGAAAAAAGAGGAAAAGTCTGTGGCTGTTGGAGCCGGCAAACGTGGAAGAGGGTCCTCGGAGCTGGTGACAGGAGGGGGGATACATAGAGGGCGACACATTTGGACCTGAAGGAGAGGGCCAGCCTGGCAGTTTTGGGAGGGAGCGGGCTGCCAAACCCAAGGGGAGAAAGGGTTTCGCGCAAACATACCAGCAGGACGTGAATTCGCGCGCCTCCGTTTGTCCCCTCTAAATCCGAATTTCTCAGCACTGAACGAGGAACGGGGGATCCCCTGGTGGGGGAGAACCTGGGAGACCACAGGGGCGAGCTGTTTTTCTGACGCTGGGGATCAGAACAGGTCCTCACCATTAGAGAGGCAGCTCTGGGGTAGCCTATTTCCACAAATCAGTAGTAAATACCATAGACATAGCGGGATTTTAGATCAGGCTAGAAAGGACCAATAGACCCGGAGGTCAGTTCAGAAACACTGCCACCTAGGGGCTGAATCATAAATTGTCTCTTGTGTAACACAAATTAAGGAATCAATTTTGTTCTACTACTATTTAAAATTTTTAAGTGCCATTTTATTCCATCTTTATTCTACTCAGACATTAGTGATATATAGTCTTTTTTCATCTACCCTTTAGTATCTCTTTAACCTACTTCAGCTTCCCCCTTATGCCAGAACTCTCTTGCTAACCTTTCCTTAGTTAGTGTCTTATTCCCCTTACACTTTTTCTGGTTTAGATTTTCCTTATTCTCTCTTTTTAGCCCCTGTTAAAATTTCACCCCACTTTTATATCCAATCTCCAACCACCTGCTCCAAGTCCATACACATCTAATGCTTCTCTGACTTCACTATCCTAAAATGTTTTTCTCTCGGTCCTGCTGATGTTGTTTATATTTTATGCACATTTGTGAAATTGGTTTGGTTATTCTTTCCTTTTAATTTGTTTTGTGGAGCGGGAGTTGGCATTGTTTTGTGTATTGGTGATGTTTATATTGTTTTTTGATAGACTTAAGCTTCTGTGTTCCCTAACCTCCCTTGATATTAGTTGTTGTATGTAGTTTCTATCAGTCTCCAGGTACTAGTTGCTGGCTTTTGCTGGGATTAGTGGTGGTCCTCTGGGAGGTTCCAACCCATATTTATAGTTTACTCCCTTTTCCTTTCTTTTTACTCCTCCCCCTTTTCCCAACTTTATTTTGGCATTCCCTTTCTTTCTTTCTTCCTTTCTTTCTTTTTCTTTCTTCCTTTCTTCCTTTCTTTCTTTCTTTTTGTCTTTCTTTATTTTGTGTGTGCGAGTGTGTTTTCTCTCACTCTCTTACCCCACCTATCACCTAATTTACCTTCCTTTGGCAATCACTTTTAATTTGGAGTTACCAATTCTGTGAATACATACTTCTTCTGTGCCTGGTGTGCTGCACTTGGTTGTGTTGTAGTCTGAGCCTTTAAATCAACACAGGAGAGTGAGAACTACATAACAAGACACACAGAGAAGAAAGACTATGGGGAGACAAAGAAATAGCCCACCAATGAAAGAAAAGCAAGCCTCACCAGAAAAAGAGGTAACTGAAATGGAAGCAAACAACCTGTCAGAGAGAGAGTTCAGAGAAATGGTCATAGGGTGGATGAAGAGAACAGAAGCCAAAACAAGTAAGAACCATGAGGAATTGAAGAGGAATCAAGAGGAAATGAAGAAGAGCCAGGAATAAATGAATAAGAAATATGAAGAAATGAAGAAGACTTATGAAGATATGAAGACGAATTATGAAGAAATGAAGAAAAATTATGAAGAAATGAAGAAGACCCAAGAAGAAATGAAAAGTGACATTGCTGAGGTAAAGAACTCCATAGAAAGTATCAGGAGTAGACTAGATGAAGCAGAGGACCGCATCAGTGAGCTGGAAGACAAGGTAGGAAAAAACACCCAAGTAGAGCAGCTTCTAGAAAAAAAAATTAAAAAGCAGGAGGAGAGCCTAAGGGAACTTTGGGACAACATGAAACAAAACAACATACGTATAATAGGGCTTCCAGAGGGACAGGAAACTGAGCAAGGAATAGAAAACCTGTTGGAAGAAATAATGACAGAAAACTTCCCTGATATAGGAAAGAAAAAACCCACACAAATCCAAGAAGCTCACAGAGTTCCAAGCAAATTAAACCCCAAAAGACCTACACCAAGGCATGTTATAATTAAATTGGCAAACATCAACGACAAAGTGAGAATCCTAAAAGCTGCCAGAGACAGACAGAAAGTCACCTACAAAGGAACCCCCATAAGATTAGCAAGTGATTTCTCAACAGAAACTTATCAGGCCAGAAGGGATTGGAATGAAATATACAAAGTTATGCAAAGAAAGGGTCTGAATCCTAGAATACTGTACCCAGCAAGGCTATCAATAAAAATTGAAGGTCAAATCAGGAGCTTCACAGACAAAAAAGGCCTAAGGGAATATATTACCACCAAACCAGCAATGCAAGAAATGCTCAAAGGTCTGCTGTGAAAAGCAATAGGAAGCCGTAAAAGAACATAGGGGCAAAGAACAAAAATGGCTATAAATAACTATCTATCAATAATTACTTTAAATGTAAATGGTTTAAATGCTCCAATCAAAAGACATAGGGTAATAGACTGGATAAGAAAACACGACCCATATATCTGCTGCCTACAAGAAACCCACCTCCAAAAAAAAGATGCACACAGACTGAGGGTGAAAGGATGGAAAAAGGTTCTTCAGGCGAATGGAAATGGAAAAAAAGCTGGGGTAGCAATACTTATATCCGACAAATTAGATCTCAAAGTGAAGGATGTAACAAGAGATAAAGAAGGCCACTACATAATACTAAAGGGAGCAATCCAACAAGAAGAAATAACTCTGGTAAACATATATGCACCCAATATAGGAGCACCCAAATACATACTAAAACTCCTAGAGGATATCAAGGGAGAGATAGACAGCAATACTATCATAGTAGGAGACTTTAATACCCCACTATCACCATTGGACAAATCCTCTAAACAAAAAATTAGTAGAGAAACATCACTCCTCAATGAATCACTAGACCAGAAAGAATTAATTGACATCTTCAGATCATTTCACCCCAGAGCCACAGAATATACATTCTTTTCAAGTGCCCATGGGTCATTCTCAAAGATAGACCATGTGTTGGGTCATAAGCAAAGTCTCTCCAAATTCAAGAAGATAGAAATCATATCAAACACATTCTCAGATCACAATGGCATAAAGCTGGAAATCAACTACAATAGAAACAACCCAAAGAAATCAAACACATGGAGACTAAACAGCATGCTATTAAACTATGACTGGGTTACGATAGAGATCAAGGAAGAGATAGAAAACATCATGGAAACAAATGACAACGACAGCACAACAATCCAAAATCTATGGGACACAGTGAAAGCAGTTCTGAGAGGGAAGTTCATAGCTCTACAATCCTACTGCAGAAAACTAGAAACAGCGGCAATAAATTATCTAACACAACAACTCAAAGATTTAGAAAGAAAGCAACAAGAAAAGCCCAGTGTAAGCAGAAGGAAGGAAATAGTAAAGATCAGAGCAGAAATAAATGACATAGAGACCAAAGAAACAATACAGAAGATCAACAAAACCAAAAGCTGGTTCTTTGAAAGATTAAACAAGATTGATGAACCTCTAGCCAGACTCACCAAGAAGCAAAGAGAGAGGACCCTAATAAATAAAATCAGAAATGAAAGAGGTGAAATAACAACAGACCCCATTGAAATACAAAGGATTGTTAAAAAATACTATGAACAACTCTACTCCAACAAACTAGACAATCTGGAGGAAATGGATATATTTCTGGAAAAATATAACCTCCCAAAACTCAATCAGGAAGAATCTAAACAACTCAACAGACCAATAACTATGGAAGAAATTGAAGCAGTCATCATAAAGCTTCCGGCAAACAAAAGCCCAGGGCCAGACGGCTTCACAGGGGAGTTTTACCAAACATTCAAGGAAGAACTAAAACCTATACTCCTCAGACTATTCCAGAAAATTCAAGAGGATGGAACACTTCCAAACTCCTTCTATGAAGCTAACATCACCCTAATACCAAAACCAGATAAAGATGACACAATGAAAGAGAATTACAGGCCAATATCCCTCATGAATATAGACGCCAAAATCCTCAATAAAATTCTAGCAAATCGGATCCAGCAGTACATCAGAAAGATCATACACCATGACCAAGTAGGATTTATCCCAGGAATGCAGGGATGGTACAATATCCGCAAATCAATAAATGTGATACATCACATTAACAAATTGAGAGATAAAAATCACATAGTCATATCAATTGATGCAGAAAAAGCATTTGACAAAATCCAACACCCTTTCTTGATAAAAACTCTCAACAAGGTAGGAATAGAAGGATCATACCTCAACATAATAAAAGCCATATATGAGAAACCCACAGCAAACATCATACTCAATGGGCAAAAACTACAACCATTTCCCTTAAGAACAGGAACAAGACAGGGCTGCCCACTCTCTCCACTCCTATTCAACATAGTACTGGAAGTATTAGCCATTGCAATTAGACAAGAAGAAGAAATAAAAGGCATCCAAATTGGAAAAGAAGAAGTAAAGCTATCCTTATTTGCAGATGACATGATATTGTACATAAAAAACCCAAAAGACTCCATAAAAAAGCTAATAGACTTAATAAATGAGTTCAGCAATGTAGCAGGCTACAAAATCAATGCCAAGAAATCTATGGCATTCCTATACACCAATAGTGAACTCACAGAAAGGGAGACTAAAAAAGCAATCCCATTTACCATCACACCAAAAAAATTAAGATACCTAGGAATAAACTTAACTAAGGAGGTAAAAGACCTATTCGCAGAAAACTACAGGACGCTAAAAAAAGAGATAGAGGAAGATGTAAACAGATGGAAGAACATTCCATGTTCATGGATTGGGAGAATCAACATAATTAACATGTCCATACTACCCAAAGCAATCTATAAATTTAATTCATTCCCCATTAAAATACCAATGGCATACTTCACAGACCTAGAAAGAACTCTCCAAAAATTAACCTGGAATAAAAAAAGGCCCCGGATAGCCACAGCAATCCTGAGAAAGAAGCACAAAGTCGGTGGGATTTCAATACCAGATTTCAAGCTGTATTACAAAGCTACTGTTCTCAAAACAGCCTGGTACTGGCACAAGAACAGACATATAGATCAATGGAATAGAATAGAGAATCCAGATATCAACCCAAACCACTATGCTCAATTAATATTTGACAAAGGAGGTATGAACATAAAATGGCATCAAGATAGTCTCTTCAATAAATGGTGTTGGGAAAACTGGATAGATACATGCAAAAAAATGAAACTAGACCACCAACTTACACCATACACAAAAATAAACTCCAAATGGATACAGGACTTAAACGTAAGACAGGAAACCATAAAAACATTAGAGGAAGCTACAGGAAATAAAATCTCAGACATATGCCAAAAGAACTTCTTTGATGATACTGCTCCTAGGGCAATGGAAGCTAAAGACAGAATAAACAAATGGGACTACATCAAAATAAAAAGCTTTTGCACAGCTAAAGAAACCATCAACAAAACAACAAGAAAACCCACTGTATGGGAGAACATATTTGCAAATGTTATCAGTGATAAAGGTTTAATCTCAAGCATCTACAGTCAACTCACACAACTCAATAAAAGGAAGACAAATGATCCAATAAAAAAATGGGCAACAGACCTAAATAGAACCTTTTCTAAAGAAGACAAAAGGAAGGCCCAGAGACATATGAAAACTTGCTCAAAGTCACTAATTATCCGAGAGATGCAAATCAAAACGACTATGCGGTACCATCTCACACCTGTCAGAATGGCTTACATCAACAAATCTACAAATGACAAGTGCTGGCGAGGATGCGGAGAAAAAGGAACTCTCCTGCACTGTTGGTGGGATTGTAGACTGGTACAGCCACTGTGGAGAACAGTATGGTGTTTCCTCAAAAAACTAAAAATGGAGCTCCCATTCAGCCCAGTGATCCCACTTCTAGGAATATACCCCAAGAAACTAGAAAGGCGTATTAGAAAGGATATATGTACCCCTATGTTCATAGCAGCACAATTTATCATAGCTAAGACTTGGAAACAGCCTAAGTGCCCATCAGCAGATGAGTGGATTAAAAAACTGTGGTACATCTACACAATGGAATACTACGCTGCGGTAAAAAAGAAAGAGCTCCTACCATTTGTAACAACATGGACGGAATTAGAGAGCATTATGCTAAGTGAAATTAGCCAGGCAGAGAAAGACAAATATCACATGATCTCACTCATTTGAGGAATATAATGAATGACACAGACTGATGAACAAGAATGGATCCAGAGACTGAGAAAAGTCCATCAAAATGTCAAACCTCAGGGTAAGTGGCAGGTGGTGGGAGTAAGGGGGAAAGTCAATATATTTGAATGCTTGAATTAAGGTAAGTGATTTGTGTTTTTATATCCCTGACAAAGTTTATTTAAAGTTATAAAAAAAAATTGGCAGCTAGTTTGAGATTGAATTAACATGGCCTAGAGCATGTCATCTCTTATGGACACCAATTCTTAGGCTAGGCCCTCCTTAACCTCCCGTGACACCACAATACCCTTACATGATATTATTCTACAATGTCATTATAATATTTGATATTTGACAACAGCATATTATACAATTATCCCAAATAAACTTACAAACTAATTCTTTGAATGTTGGGCAGCAACTTAAAAAAAAAGGATAGGAAAGGAATTAATCCCTTTCAGAAGGGATGAAGGCACTGGGAAGGAATCCGAGCATTCTATATTGGCCCCCCTGGCCCTTTTGCCAAGAGGGAACCTCTTCTCATTATCCAAATACACACAGCTGATGCGTGAACTTTCAGTTCAAGCTGTGGTCGAAGTCTCTAGGCAGTTGGCACCATGGATCAGTCTCTCGGCCAGTGGCGTGAGCTGGGCCCTCTCTGGAGAAGAAACCTGGGTCACCCGAGATATGTGATCAGTACCGGGACCCCGCCAGCAGGCGAGGGGACCCCAAGGCAGGTACTGGACGTGGAGGCCACAGGGGGGCATAGACTACAAAGGAGACAGGACGGAACCTCACATCACCCTGTTTGGCCCCGGAGGATGGCTGGTTAGCCAGAGACGGGTAAGATTCCTCAGGGAAGGAACAACCTAAGACAGGCACAGTCGCAGAGGGGCCAACAGGAGAGAACCAAAAGATCAACAGAGGTGGGGCACAGACCCTCATCCACAAACCTTACAGGGGCTTGAATTCTCACCCCTCCTGAGGAAGGTCTCCTACCCCCACGGCTGCTACACCTCCCACGCACAACTCACACCGGGACCCAGGTGGTAGACAGAGACTCGGCCAGCAATAGCTGCCCTATTTCTAAATTTAATTTATTACAAGGAATTCTGAGGCCTACTCAAAAATGCAAATATTCCTTTCCACAAGTATTTACTGGTAAACTATGATTTCTGCTTGAGTATTAAAATTGACAGTAAAATAGTAATCAAGTTTTCAGATTAATTTAAATTGGCCAAGTGAAATAAGTGAATACTCAAGAAAATCTAACTGTACTGGACAAAAAGCTTTTCCTAAAACATTAACTAAATTATCTATTAGTAGTTCATCTCACTGCAAAATTGCCTAACATCCAAAGAACCTAAAGTAGTAATATTTGTATGCAAAAATTAAAATTTAAAATTACCAAGACTGCAAGATAAAATTTCCAAAAGCCCCTATTAACCAAAACAAGGGGGGATGGGGACAATGAGGTAATATCATGTAAGGAAAAATATCCTATAAGTAAAATACATGTAGAAAATTCTTACCCCAGAAAAGAAAATTCCATTTGTAAAACCAGCTGCAGGACACCCCCCCAAAAAACACACATGGTGTCAAAATAAGCCAAAAGGAATATCATTTAGGCAAAAAAAATTAAAAAGAATCCCAAGTCTATTTTGCAGAGAGGATCCCTTTGTTAACCTTTGGTCGAGAATGTGTTTGTGTGTTTGCAGAGAACAACTCCAAGACCATGTGGGTTCCTGCGACAATGAGGAACTGACGGGCCTGTTCCATCCACGAGGACGGTCCAGAGATGGCGGACGCTGACGACACCTTGCCACGCTAGCAGTCGGCAGCTCTGTGTGGCTGCAGGCGGCCCAGGAACATACCAGAGAGGATGGATCTTGCATTGCCACGATGTGTCCACCATCTGGATACCATTGCTGACATGTACACATGAAGAACTATTTGACATTGAAACTGGGACTCAGAACAGTTGGACATCGAAACTGACACTCAAACTTTTTTTTGCTCTTGTACGTTTGTTTTCAGTATGCAGAGGCAAGGTATTTTTGAAGAAAAGAAACAGGGGAGAGTGATTAATATAGAGGCAGGGTGGCCTCGAACAGACTGTCAAGCTACAAGGGGAAGGCCAGAGTGGATGGGAGGCAGATGCTGGGGGAGATCAACCGAAAGACCTGTAAGCATACATATGAGCATAACCAATGAATGAAAGACTCTGGGTTGGGGAGGGAGGCAGGTGGGGACATGTGTGGGGGGCTGGGGGAGGCTGGGGGGAGGATATTGGGGGGGAGGAAAACATATGTACTACTATTAAATATAAGTTATATTGTAAATAAAATTAAAAAAAAAAGAAAAAAAAAGAAACTCAGCTCCAACCAGCTTAATAAAAATAAAGGGGGCATTTATTGGCTGAGGAAAGCTAGAATAAGATATAGATGGATCCAGGAATGGACAAAGAGTTGTTTTGGCTTTGTCTCACTCCTGTTTCACACTCTCTTATGTTAGGGGGCACTTATAACCTAATAGATAGAGCACTTGAATTAATCTGAAAAGTAATCATATTATTTTAAATCTTAGAACACTTATACTTATGTGAATAGGGGGTTAAGTTCCTTATATGTGAATAGGGGGTTAAGTTTCTCTAAAAGTTGCTTTCTCAAGGCCTGTGTGGAATGATTAAGGATGTGACTCAGCTGTGAATTCAGCAAGCAGAACCAATAAGGATGGTCAGGGTGACCCACCAGGCGTCAAAACATCATCTCATCAACATCATCTCATCAATGACTAAAGACAATAGTTGATCTCTGAGGACCCTTGGGGCTGCACGTAGCACCCTAGCTCCCTTCCCTTTATAATTCTATCCCCTGTACCTTGCTGGGAGGCAGGACTTGATGCTTGTAAGCTCCCTATTTTCTTGGTTGGCTAGCTTTCTCAATAAATGCTTAATACGATTTAACCCTACCTTCATTATTGGACACAGCAACAGGCAGCCCCAGCCCAACAGGGGGTTTCCCAGTAACAGTTATGCTTTCTTTTCTCTGGGCCAGTTTGTCTTTCTATAAGGAGACAATATATATTTTTTGATATATGCAAAGGGCTAACCCCTAGAACTCAGCTCTACCTAAACCTCAAAGGAATGGATTTCTTCCAGAAAATAGGGCTTCAGGCACCAGCTAAAAGAGTATAGAATTGATGGTGTCATGCAGCAAATGTGAGTGAACAACCACTGGTGTCCAGACCAAATTAAAATGTAGGGAGCCTTTATTAGCTGGCTGTCAACTGCTCTGCCATTTTCCATGCAAGGAGTCTAGAGAGCAGCCCCAACCCTTTGTGCAGGACCACTTTTAAGCATATTTACCACATCCTGTTTTTGTAGAAAAAGCAACCCAAGACAAAACAGTTTTCCTAAGCAAAATCAGGATCCTGCTATTGACAACCATGTTATTTACAGGGGCATCCTGCTCCTCAGAAAGCTGACAGTGATCTATGAAAGAAGGCTTATGTGCTAGGAAGGGGCCATGAGACCGTATCTCAAGGCCTGGCCTGGTGTCAGCACTGACAACTCTATCTGGGGCAGAGTCCAGGGCCTCAGTAGTGCTCAAAAATTCCCACTCTCTAACAATGGCAGGCAAAAATGACAGGTGATCTTCACCCAGGCCTTGAATGAATCTTGGGTTCAGATGGAAGAAGTGGAGGAGGGGAGGAGCATTCCAGGAGAATTGTAGGGTCACAGCTACGCCACAGGCCTGGCCAGAACCTTTGTGGGGCTCTAAATGGCCACAGATCATAGGCCTAAATATTAAGATGTCATAAGTCACACTAACAAATTGTTTAAAGGTATTGTAACAGGGTATAAGGTATAAAAAGACCTCATATTTCATTAACTAAATGACCAAAAATTAAAAATAAGAATATACAAACAAAACATATATTCTGAAATATTAATATTTTCATATTTAAAAATATTACAGGCAGCAGCAATTCCAGTTCCCCCTTTTTGCCAGCTTCGACCACAGGAGTTTAACAGATGCCAATTGCTGGCCAGGCCTGCAACATCTGTCCCCAGACATCAGCAATAAAACCCACAGAGAGGAAAAAATGCCAGACACTGACATATACACAAGATGATTATTAAGACATTAGAGGTCCAGTGCACAGGTGGGATCCTTAGGCTTGACCAGAGATCAGGGCTGATCAGGTTCCCCACCTCCTCCTTCCTTCGCCACTCATGTCAGCTGCCACCCATCCCCAGTTCCCTTTCCCATCCCAGGGCCCTGCCTAATCAGGCGACTGGGGCCTGCCAGCCAGGGGGAGGGACCAGGAGGTTGGCTACTGGTTCTGAGGAGGGGTCATGTCTGCCACCACCCACACCCAGTTCCCCCTCCTAGCCTGGGGGCCCAGCCCCAATCAGGTGATGGGGCCTGTGGGCTGGGAGCAGCTCTTGCATTGAGCATCTGCCCCAGGTGGAGAGTGTGAATTATAGTGATCAGTTGTTTTGGTCGTTCTGTTGTAATGGCTGCTTAGGCTTTTATACTGTATACTATAGGCCTGGTGCATGAAATTCGTGCACGGGAGGTGAGGGATGTCCCTCAGCCCAGCCTGCACCTTCTCGAATCTGAGACCCGTTGAAGGATGTCCCGGATCAGGCCTAAATGGGCAGTCAGACATCCTTCTCACAATCCAGGACTGTTAGCTCCAAACTGCTTGCCTGCCTGCCTCCCTGATTACCCCTGACCGCTTCTGCCTGCCAGCCTGATCACCCCCTAACCACTACCCTGCCAGCCTAATTGATGTCTAACTGCTCCCCTGCCAGCCTGTTTGCCCCCAACTTCCTGGTCACCCCTAACTGCCCTCCCCTACAGGCTTGATCACCCCCAACTGCCCTCCCTTTCAGGCCTGGTCCCTCCCAACTGCCCTCCCCTGCTATCCTGGAACCTTCCAATGGCCCTCCCCTGCTGGCCATCTTGTGGTGGCCATCTTGTGTCCAGCCCTCTTGTGTGCTGGAGTGATGGTCAATCTGCGTATTACTCTTTTATTAGATAGGATAGAGGCCTGGTGCGTGGGTGGGAGCCAGCTGGTTTGTCCTGAAGGGTGTCCTGGATCAGGGTGGGGGTTCTCTTGGTGGCCTGGGTGAGGGGCAGCCTGGGTGAAGGGCCTGTGGTGTTTTTCAGGCCGGCTACACCCCCCAGCGACCCAAATGGAGGCCCTGGGATCTGGGATTAATTAATGTCCTACAATTGAAACTTTGTAGCCTGGAGTGGAGCCAAGCTTTCTCTGCTTCATCCGTGGCAGCAGCTATTTCTGTTCGGTTTTATTTAAATTCTGTAATTGAAACTTTGTAGCCTGGAGTGGAGGCCTAGGCGTTACGGCTGCAGAAGCTCGGCTTCCTCCATCGCCCGGGCAACCCTAGCTTCTGCTCTCTCCAGCTCCATGGCTGCTGCCATTTCTGTATACATGTATACACATGTATCTTCTATAACTGAAACTTTGTAACATTAAGTGGAGGCCCAGGCCGGCAAGGGCAGACTGAAAGCTTGGCTTCTTCCATTGCTAGGGAAACCTAAGCCTCCTTCCTGCTCTCAGTGGCCACAGCCATCTTGGTTGGGGTTTATTTGCTCCTGATTGGCTGGTAGGCGTGGCTTGATTGGAGATAAATCAATTTGCATATTACTCTTTTATTAGATAGGATATAGGTAAGCCTGCCATTTTCTCAGTTAGTCCACATGTGAATAAATCACTTTCTTTCCATTAGCACCTGTGTTGTGTGTTTGGCTTTACAACAACAAGCAAAATGACCTGAGGTTCATTTGGGCTGGTTTCAGTTTTGGTGAGCTAGCCAACAGAGCCAGGTGGTAGACCCCTGGTAAGTCCCTGGACTTTGGAGGGGGTCCCCATAGCTGCCTGTGCCTGACCCTGAAAGGATCTGGAAGTCCCTGGCAGCTACCAAGTGATTTTACTCGGGGCTGGCCAATGCTCTCTCCTGATATGGGTCACCTGCTACACCTGGCTGAAGGAGGAAGTGCGTAGCTGGTGGATATATGAGTCTAAGATAGGTGGTCTCTGGTACGCCCAACCAGGAGCCTAGTGCCCGGCCATCTGAGTCCTTTGAACCATCTGGATCTCAGAAGAGATCAATAGGCACCACTTGGCGGAAGGCAAGGTTTAGTGACTAAGAAAAAGGTCCTAGCACCCCAGATGGAGTTCGGTTTGATTTGGGTACTTCCGAATTCGGTTATGGGAGTTCTTATTTGTCTGTTGTATTCTGTTCTGTTTGAGAGCTCTCATCTGTCTGAAATGAAAGTTTGGTAATAGATGTTCTTTGCTCGCTTTTTTATCTTTTAGGAAATTGGTTAGCTTTTTGCTGTTTTATGTATTCTTTTTCTGCTGTTTGGGCTTTGTGCCATTTAGGCTTTTTGAAGGTCATTCTCTGTACTGGTTGGTATGAGATAAGATTCTAAGGCTAGTGTCCCAGTCCATCCTTTTGAGAGTACTTGTTTGTTTGCTTTAGATAATTTTGTTTCTATTTTGAAAAAAGATAAAATCTGTTATATGCAAGCTTTCATGTTGTTATATTATAAAAATTCTACCAGAAAAATCTAAATTAATGAGAAGGCAAAAGATTTCACCCCCTCTCCCCCCAGAGTAAAACTAAAAAAAAAAATGATGAGGAAATATGCCTCTTGAAAATGTGAATGTTATGTGCCAACGAAAGAATCTGTTTCTATAAGTTATAAAACATATTTGCCAATCTGAGGAATGTTAATTACTTACTTGTCACTAAAAAGATCAAGGTTTCTATGGGTTAAGAATTCTAATTAAATTGGAAAGAAATTGTATGGTTTTGATAATATAAAATTGAAAATAGGTTTTTCTAAAGCTGGTCATTTCTGGATGAATTAAAAAAACCTGAAAGATACTAGAAAAGTTGAATAGGTCTGTGAAAATTGAAGAAAGATTATATATAGGGGAGAAAGCAAAAGGGAACATATAAATAAATTGAATAATAAATGTAATTAGGTAAATGAATCTAAATATAAAAAATAAGCCAATAGAGAATTTGTTTAGCTTTTTTAGCCTGTTAAAAGGGAAAAAAGCTTTTCCTATATCTGCCTAGAGAACAAAGATTCTATGTATTATTAAAATAGTTATATGTCGGGAAAAAAGATGGCGGCGGGTCAGAAGGACGTGTAATCATTTGTGTCCCGGGGTGGACTGGATGAGCAGCAGAGGGTCGCTGGGGGAGTGTTTGTTGGCGAGTGGGGGGACAGCAGGGCTTTGGGAGAAGGAGGGGGACTGCTAGATTAGCCGCCCTTAACGGAGCGACTCAGGTGCGGCTGGGTTCTCTCCCTGAGCCTGGCTCAGAGGCGGCTGCGCCATCTTAAAGGGGAAGAGCCTGAAGATTTTACAGTTGCGGTACCCACTGGGCGTCTGAGACCCCCCCCCCCCCAACATCAATTCCTAGTTGGTGAAGAAGCGGAATCCGAGGAAACCTGTGCTCAGCCGCGGAAAGGTCAGGTTTCTCCGGGGGTTAAGGGAGCTGGTAACACAGGGAGATTCACGCCTGGAGAAAAAAGAGGAAAACCCGGGGCTGTTGGAGCCGGCAAATGTGGAAGAGGGTCCTCGGAGTTGGTGACAGGAGGGGGGATACATAGAGGGCGACCCATTTGGACCTGAAGGAAAGGGCCAGCCTGGCAGTTTGGGGAGGGAGCGGGCTGCCAAACCCAAGGGGAGAAAGGGTTTCGCGCAAACATACGAGCAAGACGTGAGTTCGCGCGCCTGCGTTTGTCCTCTCTAAATCCGAATTTCTCAGCACTGAACGAGGAAGGGGGGATCCCCTGGTGGAAGAGAACCTGGGAGACCACAGGGGCGAGCTGTTTTTCTGACGCTGGGGATCAAAACAGGTCCTCACAATTAGAGAGGCAGCTCTGGGGTAGCGTATTTCCACAAATCAGTAGTAAATACCACAGACATAGCAGGATTTTAGATCAGGCTAGAGAGGACCAATAGACCCGGAGGTCAATTCAGAAACACTGCCACCTAGGGGCTGAATCATAAATCGTCTCTTGTGTAACACAAATTAAGGAATCAATTTTGTTCTACTACTATTTAAAATTTTTTTAAGTGCCATTTTATTCCATCTTTATTCTACTCAGAGATTAGTGATATATAGTCTTTTTTCATCTACCCTTTAGTATCTCTTTAACCTACTTCAACTTCCCCCTTATGCCAGCACTCTCTTGCTAACCTTTCCTTAGTTAGTGTCTTATTCCCCTTACACTTTTTCTGGTTTAGATTTTCCTTATTCTCTCTTTTTAGCCCCTGTTAAAATTTCACCCCACTTTTATATCCAATCTCCAACCACCTGCTCCAAGACCATACACATCTAATGCTTCTCCGACTTCACTATCCTAAAATGTTTTTCTCTCGGTCCTGCTGATGTTGTTTATATTTTATGCATATTCGTGAGATTGGTTTGGTTATTCTTCCCTTTTAATTTGTTTTGTGGGGCGGGAGTTGACATTGTTTTGAGTATTGGTGATGTTTACATTGTTTTTTGATAGATTTAAGCTTCTGTGTTCCCTAACCTCCATTGATATTAGTTGTTGTATGTAGTTTCTATCAGTCTCCAGGTATTAGTTGCTGGCTTTTGCTGGGATTAGTGGTAGTCCTCTGGGAGGTTCCAACCCATATTTATAGTTTACTCCCTTTTCCTTTCTTTTTACTCCTTCCCCTTTTCCCAACTTTATTTTGGCATTCCCTTTCTTTCTTTTTCTTTCTTCCTTTCTTCCTTCCTTTCTTTCTTTCTTTTTTTCTTTCTTTATTTTGTGTGTGCGAGTGTGTTTTCTCTTACTTTCTCTTACCCCACCTATCACCTAATTTACCTTCCTCTGGCAATCACTTTTAATTTGGAGTTACCAATACTGTGAATACATTCCTCTTCTGTGCCTGGTGTGCTGCACCTGGTTGTGTCGTAGTCTGAGCCTTTAAATCAACACAGGAGAGTGCGAACTACATAACAAGACACACAGAGAAGAAAGACTATGGGGAGACAAAGAAATAGCCCACCAATGAAAGAAAAGCAAGCCTCACCAGAAAAAGAGATAACCGAAATGGAAGCAAACAACCTGTCAGAGAGAGAGTTCAGAGAAATGGTCATAGGGTGGATGAAGAGAACAGAAGCCAACACAAGTAAGAACCATGAGGAATTGAAGAGGAATCAAGAGGAAATGAAGAGGGGCCAGGAAGAAATGAATAAGAAATATGAAGAAATGATGAAGAATTATGAAGAAATGAAGAAGAATTATGAAGAAATGAAGAAGACCCAAGAAGAAATGAAAAGTGACATTGCTGAGGTAAAGAACTCCATAGAAAGTATCAGGAGTAGACTAGATGAAGCAGAGGACCACATCAGTGAGCTGGAAGACAAGGTAGGAAAAAACACCCAAGTAGAGGAGCTTCTAGAAAAAAAAATTAAAAAGCAGGAGGAGAGCCTAAGGGAACTTTGGGACAACATGAAACAAAACAACATACGTATAATAGGGCTTCCAGAGGGACAGGAAACTGAGCAAGGAATAGTAAACCTGTTGGAAGAAATAATGACAGAAAACTTCCCTGATATAGGAAAGAAAAAGCCCACACAAATCCAAGAAGCTCACAGAGTTCCAAGCAAATTAAACCCCAAAAGACCTACACCAAGGCATGTTATAATTAAATTGGCAAACATCAACGACAAAGTGAGAATCCTAAAAGCTGCCAGAGACAGACAGAAAGTCACCTACAAAGGAACCCCATCAGATTAGCAAGTGATTTCTCAACAGAAACTTATCAGGCCAGAAGGGATTGGAATGAAATATACAAAGTTATGCAAATAAAGGGTCTGAATCCTAGAATACTGTACCCAGCAAGGCTATCAATAAAAATTGAAGGTCAAATCAGGAGCTTCACAGACAAAAAAGGTCTAAGGGAATACATTACCACCAAACCAGCAATGCAAGAAATGCTAAAGGGTCTGCTGTGAAAAGCAATAGGAAGCCATGAAAGAACATAGGGGCAAAGAACAAAAATGGCTACAAATAACTGTCTATCAATAATTACTTTAAATGTAAATGGTTTAAATGCTCCAACTAAAAGACAGGGTAATAGACTGGATAAGAAAACACGACCCATATATCTGCTGTCTACAAGAAACCCACCTCCAAAAAAAAGATGCACACAGACAGAGGGTGAAAGGATGGAAAAAGGTTCTTCAGGCGAATGGAAATGGAAAAAAAGCTGGGGTAGCAATACTTATATCCGACAAATTAGATCTCAAAGTGAAGGATATAACAAGAGATAAAGAAGGCCACTACATAATACTAAAGGGAGCAATCCAACAAGAAGAAATAACTCTGGTAAACATATATGCACCCAATATAGGAGCACCCAAATACATACTAAAACTCCTAGAGGATATCAAGGGAGAGATAGACAGCAATACTATCATAGTAGGAGACTTTAATACCCCACTATCACCATTGGACAAATCCTCTAAACAAAAAATTAGTAAAGAAATATCAATCCTCAATGACTCACTAGACCAGATGGAATTAATTGACATCTTCAGATCATTTCACCCCAGAGCCACAGAATATACATTCTTTTCAAGTGCCCATGGGTCATTCTCAAAGATAGACCATGTGTTGGGTCATAGGCAAAGTCTCTCCAAATTCAAGAAGATAGAAATCATATCAAACACATTCTCAGATCACAATGGCATAAAGCTGGAAATCAACTACAATAGAAACAACCCAAAGAAATCAAACACATGGAGACTAAACAGCATGCTATTAAACTATGACTGGGTTACTATAGAGATCAAGGAAGAGATAGAAAACATCATGGAAACAAATGACAACGACAGCACAACAATCCAAAATCTATGGGACACAGTGAAAGCACTTCTGAGAGGGAAGTTCATAGCTCTACAATCCTACTGCAAAAAACTAGAAACAGCGGCAATAAATTATCTAACCCAACAACTCAAAGAGTTAGAAAGAGAGCAACAAGAAAATCCCAGTGTAAGCAGAAGGAAGGAAATAGTAAAGATCAGAGCAGAAATAAATGACATAGAGACCAAAGAAACAATAGAGAAGATCAACAAAACCAAAAGCTGGTTCTTTGAAAGATTAAACAAGATTGATGAACCTCTAGCCAGACTCACCAAGAAGCAAAGAGAGAGGACCCTAATAAATAAAATCAGAAATGAAAGAGGTGAAATAACAACAGACCCCATTGAAATACAAAGGATTGTTAAAATATACTATGAACAAATCTACTCCAACAAACTGGACAATCTGGAGGAAATGGATATATTTCTGGAAAAATATAACCTCCCAAAACTCAATCAGGAAGAATCTAAACAACTCAATAGACCAATAACTGTGGAAGAAATTGAAGCAGTCATCATAAAGCTTCCGGCAAACAAAAGCCGAGGGCCAGACGGCTTCACAGGGGAGTTTTACCAAACATTCAAGGAAGAACTAAAACCTATACTCCTCAGACTATTCCAGAAAATTCAAGAGGATGGAACACTTCCAAACTCCTTCTATGAAGCTAACATCACCCTAATACCAAAACCAGATAAAGATGACACAATGAAAGAGAATTACAGGCCAATATCCCTCATGAACATAGATGCCAAAATCCTCAATAAAATTCTAGCAAATCGGATCCAGCAGTACATCAGAAAGATCATACACCGTGACCAAGTAGGATTTATCCCAGGAATGCAAGGATGGTACAATATCCGCAAATCAATAAATGTGATACATCACATTAACAAATTGAGAGATAAAAATCACATAGTCATATCAATTGAAGCAGAAAAAGCATTTGACAAAATCCAACACCCTTTCTTGATAAAAACTCTCAACAAGGTAGGAATAGAAGGATCATACCTCAACATAATAAAAGCCATATATGAGAAACACACAGCAAACATCATACTCAATGGGCAAAAACTACAACCATTTCCCTTAAGAACAGGAACAAGACAGGGCTGCCCACTCTCACCACTCCTATTCAACATAGTACTGGAAGTATTAGCCATTGCAATTATACAAGAAGAAGAAATAAAAGGCATCCAAATTGGAAAAGAAGAAGTAAAGCTATCCTTATTTGCAGATGACATGATATTGTACATAAAAAACCCGAAAGACTCCATAAAAAAGCTAATAGACTTAATAAATGAGTTCAGCAATGTAGCAGGCTACAAAATCAATGCCAAGAAATCTATGGCATTCCTATACACCAATAGTGAACTTACAGAAAGGGAGACTAAAAAAGCAATCCCATTTACCATCACACCAAAAAAATTCAGATACCTAGGAATAAACTTAACTAAGGAGGTAAAAGACCTATTCGCAGAAAACTACAGGACGCTAAAAAAAGAGATAGAGGAAGATGTAAACAGATGGAAGAACATACCATGTTCATGGATTGGGAGAATCAACATAATTAAAATGTGCATACTACCCAAAGCAATCCATAAATTTAATGCACTCCCCATTAAAATACCAATGGCATACTTCACAGACCTAGAAAGAACTCTCCAAAAATTAATCTGGAATAAAAAAACACCCAAAATAGCCACAGCAATCCTGAGAAAGAAGCACAAAGTCGGTGGGATTTCAATACCAGATTTTAAGCTGTATTACAAAGCTACTGTTCTCAAAACAGCCTGGTACTGGCACAAGAACAGACATATAGATCAATGGAATAGAATAGAGAATCCGGATATCAACCCAAACCACTATGCTCAATTAATATTTGACAAAGGAGGTATGAACCTAAAATGGCATCAAGATAGTCTCTTCAATAAATGGTGTTGGGAAAATTGGATAGATACATGCAAAAAAATGAAACTAGACCACCAACTTACACCATACACAAAAATAAACTCCAAATGGATACAGGACTTAAACGTAAGACAGGAAACCATAAAAACATTAGAGGAAGGTACAGGAAATAAAATCTCAGACATATGCCAAAAGAACTTCTTTGATGATACTGCTCCTAGGGCAATGGAAGCTAAAGACAGAATAAACAAATGGGACTACATCCAAATCAAAAGCTTTTGCACAGCTAAAGAAACCATCAACAAAACAACAAGAAAACCCACTGTATGGGAGAACATATTTGCAAATGTTATCAGTGATAAAGGTTTTATCTCAAGCATCTACAGTCAACTCACACAACTCAATAAAAGGAAGACAAATGATCCAATAAAAAAATGGGCAACAGACCTAAATAGAATCTTTTCTATAGAAGACAAAAGGAAGGCCCAGAGACATATGAAAACTTGCTCAAAGTCACTAATTATCCGAGAGATGCAAATCAAAACAACTATGCGGTACCATCTCACACCTGTCAGAATGGCTTACATCAACAAATCTACAAATGACAAGTGCTGGCGAGGATGCGGAGAAAAAGGAACTCTCCTGCACTGTTGGTGGGATTGTAGACTGGTGCAGTCACTGTGGAGAACAGTATGGAGTTTCCTCAAAAAACTAAAAATGGAGCTCCTGTTCAGCCCAGTGATCCCACTTCTAGGAATATACCCCAAGAAACTAGAAATGTGAATTAGAAAGGATATATGTACCCTTGTTCATAGCAGCACAATTTATCATAGCTAAGACTTGGAAACAGCCTAAGTGCCCATCGGCAGATGAGTGGATTAAAAAACTGTGGTACATCTACACAATGGAATACTACGCTGCGGTAAAAAAGAAAGAGCTCATACCTTTTGTAACAACATGGACGGAATTAGAGAGCATTATGCTAAGTGAAATTAGCCAGGCAGAGAAAAACAAATATCACATGATCTCACTCATTTGAGGAATATAATGAATGACATAGACTGATGAACAAGAATGGATCCAGAGACTGAGAAAAGTCCATCAAAATAACAAACCTCAGGGTAAGTGGCAGGTGGTGGGAGTAAGGGGGAAAGTCAATATATTAGAATGCTTGCACTAAGGTAAGTGATTTGTGTTTTTATATCCCTGACAAAGTTTATATAAAGTTATAAAAAAAATTGGCAGCTAGTTTGAGATTGAATTAACATGGCCTAGAGCATGTCATCTCTTATGGACACCAGTTTTTAGGCTAGGCCCTCCTTAACCTCCTGTGACACCACAATACCCTTACATGATATTATTCTACAATGTCATTATAATATTTGATATTTGACAACAGCATATTATACAATTATCCCAAATAAACTTACAAACTAATTCTTTGAATGTTGGGCAGCAACTTAAATAAAGGATAGGAAAGGAATTAATCCCTTTCAGAAGGGATGAAGGCACTGGGAAGGCATCCGAGCATTCTATATTGGCCCCTCTGGCCCCTTTGCCAAGAGGGAACCTCTTCTTATTATCCAAAAACACACAGCTGATGCGTGAACTTTCAGTTCAAGCTGTGGCACCATGGATCAGTCTCTCGACCAGTGGCGTGAGCTGGGCCCTCTCTGGAGAAGAAACCTGGGTCACCCGAGATATGTGACCAGTACCGGGACCCCGCCAGCAGGCTAGGGGACCCCAAGGCAGGTACTGGACGTGGAGGCCACGGGGGCATAGACTACAAAGGAGACAGAACTGAACCTCACATCACCCTGTTTGGCCCCGGAGGATGGCTGGTTAGCCAGAGACGGGTAAGATTCCTCAGGGAAGGAACAACCTAAGACAGGCACAGTCGCAGAGGGGCCAACAGGTGAGAACTAAAAGATCAACAGAGGTGGGGCACAGACCCTCATCCACAAACCTTGCAGGGGCTTGAATTCTCACTCCTCCTGAGGAAGGTCTCCTACCCCCACGGCTGCTACACCTCCCACGCACAACTCATACCGGGACCCAGGTGGTAGACAGAGACTCGGCCAGCAATAGCTGCCCTATATCTAAATTTAATTTTTTACAAGGAATTCTGAGGCCTACTCAAAAATGCAAATATTCCTTCCCACAAGCATTTACTGGGTAAACTAAGATTTCTGCTTGAGTATTAAAATTGACAGTAAAATAGTAATCAAGTTTTCAGATTAATTTAAATTGGCCAAGTGAAATAAGTGAATACTCAAGAAAATCTAACTGTACTGGACAAAAAGCTTTTCCTAAAACATTAACTAAATTATCTATTAGTAGTTCATCTCACTGCAAAACTGCCTAACATCCAAAGAACCTAAAGTAGTAATATTTGTATGCAAAAATTAAAATTTAAAATTACCAAGACTGCAAAATAAAATTTCCAAAAGCCCCTATTAACCAAAAAAAGGGGGGAGGGGGACAATGAGGTAATATCATCTAAGGAAAAATATCCTAAAAGTAAAATACATGTAGAAAATTCTTACTCCAGAAAAGAAAATTCCATTTGTAAAACCAGCTGCAGGACACCCCCCCCCAAAAACACCCATGGTGTCAAAATAAGCCAAAGGAATATCATTTAGGCAAAAATAAAAAGAATCCCAAGTCTATTTTGCAGAGAGGATCCCTTTGTTAACCTTTGGTCGAGAATGTGTTTGTGTGTTTGCAGAGAACAACTCCAAGACCATGTGGGTTCCTGCGACAATGAGGAACTGACGGGCCTGTTCCATCCACGAGGACGGTCCAGAGATGGCGGACGCTGACGACACCTTGCCACGCTAGCAGTCGGCAGCTCTGTGTGGCTGCAGGCGGCCCAGGAACATACCAGAGAGGATGGATCTTGCATTGCCACGATGTGTCCACCATCTGGATACCATTGCTGACATGTACACATGAAGAACTATTTGACATTGAAACTGGGACTCAGAACAGTTGGACATTGAAACTGACACTCAAACTTTTTTTGCTCTTATACATTTGTTTTCAATATGCAGAGGCAAGGTATTTTTGAAGAAAAGAAACAGGGGAGAGTGATTGATATAGAGGCAGGGTGGCCTCGAACAGACAGTCAAGCTACAGGGGGAAGGCTGGAGTGGAGGGGAGGCAGATGCTGGGGGACATCAACCGAAAGACTGGTATGCATACATATGAGCATAACCAATGAATGAAAGACTCTGGGGTGGGGAGGGAGGCAGGTGGGGACATGTGCGGGGGGCTAGGGGAGGCTGGGGGGAGGATTTTGGGGAGGAAGGAAAACATATGTACTACTATTAAATATAAGTTATATTGTAAATAAAATAAAAAAAGAAATAAATGATGGTCTGAAAAAAAAAGTTATATGTCATATTATTTTAATCAGGTACTATAGTACATAAAACCCATCTTCTTAAGAACTAAAGTTCTACCAGCCTATATTTATATCTAATACCTTCTATTGTCACTTTAAATAAATACATAATTTAATAATGTTTAAAATTAATATATAATCTTTTGGTCAAATATGTTTGATAACTTTCCCCAGGGTTTAATTTTTAAGAAACTTTTCTTGACCTTGAATTGGCTTTCGGTTATTCTGATAGGCCCCTGGAATGCCTTGGGGATTTATTCTTTCTCCTTATGAATAAGAAATTTTGAGATGATTAGACCTATTTGGTATACCTGAAAATACATGAAAAGCTTTGTCAAATAAAAAATAAATGAAATTGAAAATATATTTGGGCTTGGATGAAGATGGTGTTGAACTTTAGGCCAGAAAGGAGTTCCATGCTCTGGACCTGGCTCAGTGTGGCCCTCTTCTGGCCACACCCTTCTCCTTGAAGCAAGCAGTCTAAGGAGCCAAGCGGAAATTCCCACCTGGAGCTACACACCTGCCACACTCCAGCACCCAAAAGCCCAGAGTTAGTCAGAGAGCACAGTCCATGCAATGGGCCTCATTCCTCCAAGCATAGGGACTTCCCTAAACTAAGCCCCCAAATATTAGTGAAGGGAAGGTGATTACTGCAAGAAATACCAGGGAGGTGGGGTCAAATGACAGCACATTTTAGAGAATATCTCATATGCTTACCTCCTCAGAGACTTTAGGCTTTTATAATGTATATATAAACAAGCCTGTCATCTTCTCAGTTAGTCAGCACCAAGTTTCTAACTCCCAGACCCCTTTAAAAACACATATAGAACCTGACTGCTTTCTCCACCACTCCTTTCCACCAGGGACCAGCAGTCACCATCCTTGCTCACTTAGATTATTGCGTTCTCTCCTAATTGCCCCTCCTTCTCTCTTCTTTTTTCAGTGCAACAGCCTGTGAAATGCTAAAGCATGTCATCTATGATGGCTTCCCATCTCCTCAGAGTAAATGCCAAAGTCCTGACAAAGGTATAGAAGGAGCTTGTATTCACCCAGATCCCCTGGGGACCTTATGAAAATGCAGATTCTGGCCCAGAAGATCCAGGTGGCATCTAAAACTCTGCATTTCTCAAAACTCCCCAGTGATTCCATGCTGCTGGGTGAAAGAGGGCCACACTGAGCAGTTAGGCCCTGGCATGGCGTCGCCTTTCCCTGGGCTCAACTGTCCTTGTTTGCCTGGGACTGTCTTGATTTTAAAAATGCAAGTTTCACGCCCCAGGAATTCCCTCAGTCCTGGGCAAACTCTTCCTCCCATCTCCTCCTCCATTTTTTTCAGGATCACTTGCTTGGAGGGTGGGTCTCAGTCCAAAGCCCCCTCTTAGGGAGGTTTTTTCTTTACAACTGCCCCCCCAACCCCTCATTCCCTATTCCTCTTCCCCACTCAGTTTTTCCCCTTAGGAATTATCACCCACTAGTGCACTATCTATTTTATGTATTTATCTCACTTATTGTCTGTTTCCACTGGAAAATAAGCTCCACAAGGAAACCAAGATGGCAGCATAGGTAAACTCCTGAATTGCTGCCTCGCACAACAATTTCAAAAATACAACTAAAAGACAAAACAGACATCACCCAGAACTACAGGAAGGCTGGCAGACTGGAAATTCTACAACTATAAGGAAAGAGAAATGCACACAGAGAACCAGAGGAGCTGCAAAGCCTGAGGTATGGAGACACGTGTGCATGCGGAGAGGACAGGCCAGAGAGGACGGGGCGTCTAGTGCCTGGCTGGCGTGCTCTAGTGGGAAGGAGACAAAAGTTCCAGACTGCACTGAACCCCAGTTCCCACTGCACTGAACCCCAGTTCTAGACTAGACCCGGGGACCCAGGCTTATACGGGGGGGGGGGAGGGGGGAAATCTGGACTGTAAGGCGGAATCTCAGGGGAACAGTGAAAGGCAGAGGTCCAGAGGCGCATGGGTGAATGCATACAGAGAGAATGGACTGTTGACTGTGCCACTGGTGTGATCTGGTGGGAGGGATACAAGAGCTCTGGACGGTGCTGAAATCCAGTTCTGACTGCACTGAATCCCAGTGCTGGGGGAAAATCTGGGAGTCTGGATTCACTGGGGGAGAGGCTGGACTGTTTGGCAGCAGGCAAAACTTGAGGGCACCTTTCTCTCAGAGGTGCTTGCAGTGATTGCCTGTGGACACCAAGATCCAGGAACCTCATGGGGGGGGGGGAGGGGGACCTGACTAGAAATCAAGGCTGTCAGCTCCACCCTGAAACTCTGCCCCATCCAAGCTGAGCACAGAGCCTTTTGAAAATTTGCAAGTCTTGTCGTATAAGGTGTAGACACAGTGGATCCTCACAGCCAGTTGTCCTGGAGGTCAATTCCTCCCAGTGATACCAACAACAATCAAGACTTAACTGCAGCCGAAACTGGTTTGGCTCAGTGGATAGAGCGCCAGCCTGCGGACTGAAAGGTCCCAGGTTCAATTCCGGTCAAGGGCATGTACCGTGGCTGCGGGCACATACCCAGCAGGGGGTGTGCAAGAGGCAGCTGATCAATGTTTCTCTCTCATTGATGTTTCTGACTTTCTATCCCTCTCCCTTCCTCTCTGTGAAAAATCAATAAAATATATTTAAAAAAAGACTTAACTGCAACAAGGCTGTACACACAGTCCACAAAGGGGTGCATCAAGAGTCTCCACCTCAGCTAACAGGGGAGGCCGAGACACCTAGCACACAAAGATACCCAACCAACTCAGGGAAGCAACAAAAATGTGGAGACAAAGAAACAGATCACAAATGAAAGAAATAGAGGAAAACAAATGACTGGATATAGAGTGCAAAACCATGGTGATAAGGTTTTTCAAGAGGTTCATAGAAAAGGCCAATAAATTCAGCAAGACCCTGGAGGATATGAAAAAGGACCAACTAGAACTTAAACATACACTGACTGACATAAAAAATATTTTATAGAGACCCAACAGTAGACTAGAGGAACTCAAGAATCAAGTCAAAGATTTGAAATACCAAAAGGCCAAAAATACTCAACTGGAAAAGCAAAAAGAATCCAAAAATTTGAGGATAGTGTAAGAAGCCTCTGGGATAACTTCTAGTGTACCAACATCAGAATTATGGGGGTGCCAGAAGAAGAGAGAGAGCAAGATACTAAAAACCTATTTAAAGGAATAATGACTGAAAACTTCCCCCACCTGGTGAAAGAAATATACTTGCAACACCAGGAAGTGCACAGAACTCCAAACAAAAGGAATTCAAAGAGGACCACACCAAGACACATCATAATGAAAATGCCAAGAGCAAAAGACAAAGAGAGAATGTTAAAAGCAGCAAGAGAAAAACAGTTAGTTACCTACAAGGGAGCACCCATATGATTGTCAGCTGATTTCTCAACAGAAACCATGCAGGCCAAATGGGAGTGGCAAGAAATTTTCAAAGTGATGAATAGCAAGAACCTACAACCAAGATTATTCTACCCAGCAAAGCTATCATTCAGAATTGAAAGTTAGAAAAAAAGCTTCACAGATAAGAAGAAGCTAAAGGAGTTCATCCACACCAAGGTGTTCTTTAAGAAGAGGAAGAAGAAGAAAGGTGTTCTTTAAGAAAAGGAAGAAGAAGAAAAATAAGGAAAAGGTGGCTGCTTCAAACTAGAGCATGAATGGAACTGGAGAGCATTATGCTAAGTGAAATAAGCCAGTCCAAGAAAGATAATTATCACATGATCTCATTCATTTATGGAATATAATGAACAACATAAACTGATGAACAAAAACAGATCCAGAGATGGAGAAGCATTGACTGTCAAACCTCAGATGGAAGGTAGGGGAAGGTGGGGGTAAGGGAAAGAGATCAGCCAAACGATTTGTTTGCATGCATGTAAGCCTAATCAATGGGCACAGACACCAGGGAGGTGAGGGAATGAGTGGGAAGGGGGTGTTGGAAGGCATAATGGGGGAAGAGGACACGTATATAATACCTTAATCAATAAAAAATTAAAGTAATAATAATAATAATAAAGAAAATAAGCTCCACAAGAACTAGGCTATTTTCTTTTTTTTGTCCTCGATGTACTGCCAGAACCCACAACAGTGCCAGGCATATAGTAGATGCTCAATAAAAATGATAGGATGATTAAATGCATGCCTGACTCTCCAAACCAGTGCTTTTCAGACTTGAATGTAAGTCCTCTGAGGAAATTGTGAGACTGCAGATTCTGATTAGTAGGTTTGGGGCAGAGACTGAGGTTCTGCATGTCTGAAAGCTCCAAGTGATGGGGATTCAGCTAGTCCATGGACGAAGGGGTCTAAAAGGTGGTCCCATTTCTTCTCTTCTATAGGTGCTTCCACTCTCAGGGAGGGAGGACAGCCTTGGAGGTGGGGCAAGGGCTCCTTGGAAGTGAGGGGAGTAGGTGGGGCCATGTAAGTCTTTGTGACAAGGTGGCCATCCGACTAGTTGACTCAATGGTGGAAATGGCCTGGCCCACGCTCTCCCTGAACTGTTCCCCCTCCTACTCATCACCATCTCTTCAGCTCACTTGAATAGTAAAAGATTTGTCTCTAGAGCTGGGCTCTGTTTGGCTTTGCACCTGCTGCTGGCAGCTGTTGCCAAAGTTCCTGTTAGTGGCACAAAGGAGTCTCTAATGGCTGGGGCTAACCCGTGGTTGGAGCAGGGCTGGGTGTGTGCAGGCTGTGCAGATAGATGGGAGCTCTGCCAAATATTGGGACCCAGGCTGTGCTGTCAGTCAGGAAGGCCCGACAGTGGACCAGTCAGCCAGACAACCAACTCAGAATCTGCACCATGAGAGGCTCTTTTTGGGGACTCAGGGCAAAGTGTAGACAGTCTTTCAGCTCTTTAGGACCTCATGTATTAGTTGAGTGGGAAGTCTTTGACACACACACACACACACACACACAAAACAAAACAAAACAAAACAAAACAAAACAAAACAAAACAAAAAACCAAAAAAAAAAAAAAAACCTCAAAGAAAGAGAAAAGACCTGAGTGAAAAACTGGGCCAAGAGTTTTGTCTGTGAAACCAGATGGAGAGCTATAGGAATTCTAATAAAATGGAATATTTCTTTACCCAAAGACTTTAACTTTAATAGTGTTTTAAAGTTAAAACTGAGATGTTCTTTGAGATATTGCATGTTGCTCATTAGAAAGTTGTGACATATAAAAACATTTAAATTTACAGACGTAAAATAAAACCATGGGTGGCACACACTGGCCATTATTTAAAGTTGCTAAGAACTCTTAAGGATTATAATGGTTTGTATTTATCTGATTGCTTTTGGAATTTCTAGCTTTTAAAAATAACCATGTGCTCAAATATGTTCCCCCAAATTAATCATGCTGATGCTCAGAATATTCCATGTGCCAGGCACATAATCTCACTGCTTCCTCATGATACACTATGTGGTCATAGTAACCACCTAGGTTTTATTTGCCCTTCATTTGGTTACTGTGTCCTAATTCCTCTGAGGGGGCGGGGCATCCTCCCCAACTTTCCTTCCTTGTGCTTCTATAGGTGACTCCAGTGCAGAGGTATAATGTGTGACTCGGGCTTGGCAAGTCAGAGCATTTCCCTGGCAATGGGGGTTGGCTCAGGGATGGTCACATGACCAAGGAGAACCAATGATGCTTGGAAACAAGATCTTACTTTTCCTTCAAGAATGTGCAACTGAGAGAATGTAAGACCAAGAGTTTCTATCTCCAGCTTGTGACTGTGAGAGGAGAGCCTCTCTGAGAGCCATGAGTAGGTGGTGCCTCCTCAAGGTAGAGAGCAGAGCTGAGCCTTTAGATAGAACCCCAGACCTTCTGATATGTTGGCTAAGTTTTTGTGTTTTTTAAATATGTGTTTATTTAAAAAAATTATTTTACTGAAAGGAGATAAATCCTGAATATAATTTCTAGTAAACCTTTCAATAAATATCGCTAGAGCTGCATGCAATAGAAATAGCATTATATTAAAGACATATAGAATGTCATGCTTAGTATTTCATATAGTTAAGACTTAAAAGAATAATAGTAGTCAAATTCCCAGTTAGTGAGAGCTCGATGGATACAGTCTATACTAGCATTATTGGAACAAGTCCAAGTGCCCTTATCCTGTCTAAATGCCTTCTCTTTCAGCTTTTCTGCACTTCCGGTCAATGCAATTGCTGACTTCTTTGAGGAAACGGGAAAGTTGCCGTGCTTTAAGCTGTGATTCTTGAACTTAAATCCCACCCCTTTCTGCTATAGGACAATTCTATTACACAAAATTTATTTCAGTATTTTCAATGGAATGCTCTTTCAACAGTGTGGCATAGAAAGGAACTGGTGGCCAGCATCTGATGTTTCAGGTTTCATTAACACAATCTAATGTTTTATTGTCACCAAGACTCCCCACTTTTGCCTGCTATGCCCCCTCTCTCCCCTCCACTTTATTTACTAATATAAAATAAGTATATTTCTTCATAAGGAAAACACAAGCATAAATAGCTAAGAAACATAATAGTTGGGGAATATAAGTAACTTTTATAAGGTACTGTTGGGGAGCACTAAATTCTCAAGGAATCCCACAAAATGAATGTGGTTTGACAAATAACCTTCAGGAGGTAATAGGGGAACCCAGCTCGTCAGGTAATGCTGACCCTCCATAAGTATGGAATGTGTCAGGGTCAAAGTCATTAGTCATCTATTCTCAGAAAAGTATACAAAAGCACACCTCTTGTTGGATCCTGTGCTTTACTGCACATTAGTGTGAAGCTCCAAAACAAAGCACAATCGTAAAAGTACAAACTTCCAAATCAAAACTATGGGAAGTAGGATTCGTTCATAAACAACATTTATTAATCAGATCCTATGACTCTCTCAACAAAATAACAACCCTTTCACACTTCTGTATCAAAGTTTACAGCACTGAGACATCCCATTTCCCCTCCAGGGTATCTGCACCATTATGAAATAGACACAGTCTCTTATCCTCTTTTCCAGGGCCGGGTCTAGAGTTAGGTGTGTGAGGTTATAAATTTTAAGGTATAAAATTTAAGGGGTTACCAAAAAATCAGTAATAAAGATAAATAACATTATTTTAAATAGTTTAACATATCCAAAATAATACAAATAATTCAGTTATTAAAAAAATAAAATTTTAAACTAAGACAGAAAAATAAATAGATATGTGTTTATTGATTTCAGAGAGAAAGGGAGAGGGAGAACGAGAGAAACATCAATGATGAGAGAGAATCATCGATCAGCTGCCTCCTGCATGCCCCAAACTGGGGATTGAGCCCACAACCTGGGCATGTGCCCTGACCAGAAATCAAACTGTGACTTCATGGTTCATAGGTTGACGCTCAAGCACTGAGCCACTCCAGCTGGGCTATTGGCTAGGTTTTACTTGAACCATTTTGAGCAATTTGTTTGTTACCTGTAACTCAAAATATCTTGATATAAAGCTGACACAAAGGCAAATATTCATATTACCCCATTGCAGACAGGAAGGCTCTATCTTTAAGCGGAGCAGTTTGAACTGGTATCTACGAGGTGCCATGTCCAATGTGGGGCTGAGCAAGGGGGTAAAAGGATGCTGTTTCTGATGGCATGGCTAGGTGAGAGAGAGCCTAGGAGAGAGTTACTGTTTCTCTGGCCCCTTCTCATCTGGGTGCTGGGGAGTAGGTGAGTGGATTGCCCTCAGCTTAGGTCCTAGGATGGCATCCCAGCACTCAGACTCCATGTCTGCTATTGGGAGAATATTGTCTTTGCCAGCAGCCAGCAAGAGCTCAAACAATTGTCCCAGAGGACTGTCTATTGTGAGTCAAAGTAGCCTAGACCCCGGCTGGGATGATCAAGAGCCCGAGGACCCCTGGGGAGATGACCTCTCCTCTAGAGGGGGTCCCACTACCCTGACCTTACTGAAAGAGTGCAATTGCATCCATCCAGGCCACTGAAGAGCTTCAATTTGCAGGTTAAAGTGATGGAAATACATCTTCTCTTGTTTTTAAAATCTTTGTAAAATGGATTTCTTCAGTGTCAGAAACTCTGCTTGCTTCAGTCTTTGTTAAGGAACTGAATTCTGGATTTGGATGTCCATTTCATTCAGTCTTTAGTAGTCCCCAGATACTGGGGCCACTTTGATGTCTGAGGCTTTTGGAAATTGAGCTGATCCAGCCAGGGAAGTTTCCATTTCAGATTGTGCTTGGTTTACAGGTTTTATTCACAAGGCACAACAAAGTTCCTATTGAGGGCAGAGGCACCAGAACAGCCAACTCCCACATAACAGCAATCATATACTCCCATTGCAATATTCCCTAAAGATCCTTGTGTTGAAAATGATGCTAGTCTGTGGCAGGGCCAAGGTCAGCCAGCTAGTGAGGGTGAAGTTGACATTACACCCTAGCTCTCTGGAGACCTAACGCTCTGCACTCCAGCCTGATGCCATCTCTATCCCTGTAGCCAAAAGATAATAGACTTTCAGTTTACTGGGTATGGGTTTCGACTGTGCTTCGGGCAAGCAGTGTGATGTTGGGCATGTTTTCTACCTTGACAGAGATTCAGTTTCCCCATCTGAAGAGTGAAGAGACAGAGAGTGTGCATGTGTGAGAGACTATTTGACATTGAAATATGGAAAGATAATCAGGAGTGCTGGAGAAGAGGATTCAAGGAGAAGGTGGCCAGAATGGGGCTACGGAGGCAGGTAAGGATTGGATCTGCAGCCTAGTAAGCCATGCACTATAGTTTAGACTTTATCCTAGGACAATGGGGAGCCATAGATGCTGGGAGAGAAAGGTCAGATATGGATTGAGAGCCCCACTTTCACTGCTGTGTGGGGCTAGGTCAGGAACAGCCCTATACTGAGTCCCATGGCTTGATGAGTGTGCAGCAGGCTAGATTTCAGCCTTTCTTCCCCCTTTGGACAGGTAGGTGCCATACACAACCTTCTGCAATAGTCCTGCTTCTGCCGGAAGCACTTGCTAAGGTATTACCTCAAACCAAGACTGATTTTGCCTTTAGAGGGATTCTGGGGCCAGCTGTGATGACTTTTCACCACTTCATCCTCATCACATTCCTAGGAGGTGGAGGTACCATCTCCACTTTATAAATGAACAAGCAGATACAGAAGCTTAATTGTAGGTCCAAAGCCACAGTGAGGGGCCATCTGGGGACTCCAACGGAGGTCTTCCGAACCTAAAGTTGCTGCTCTCCCATCCCTCTCCTTGTGCCATTCATTCATCCTGCTTTACATGTACCTTAGTCTGTCCTCAAAAGTCAAACACAGAGTTACCTGTGACCTAGAAGTGCCACTTCTGGTATATAACCCCAAAAGCTGAAATCAGGGACTCAAACATACTTGTACACCAGTGTCCATAGCAGCATTATCTGCAATAGCTAAAAGGTAAAAACGGGCCCATCAAAAGATGAATAATAGATAAAGACAATGTGGTGTGTACAGTCTTCCCCCCTTATCTATGGGGTATACATTCTAAGACCCCGAATAGATGCCTGAAACCGAGGATAGTACTGAGCCCTATACATACTAGTTTTTTCATATACACACACATATATATATATACATATATATATGATAAAGTTTAATGTATAGATTAGGTAGAGTAAGAGATTAAGAACAATAACTAAATAGAATAATTATAGAATAATTATAACAATAGAACAATTAAAACAATAGAATAATTATAACAATAATTATAACAAAATAGAATAAAATAGAATAGAATAATTATAACAATACTAGAAGCCCAGTACACAAATTTGTGCATGGGTGGGGTCCAACCAGCCCACCTCAATGGGAGGGACTGAGTGGGGGCAGGGCCAGCCAGGAGGGCCCATGGGAGGTTGACCGTGCAGCCCCACTCCCAATCAGGCTGGGGGCAGGGGCCATGGGTGGTTGGCTGGCTGGCCCTGTCCCTGATCAGGGTTGGGGGGGCGATTTGGGGCCAGATCAGCGGGGGGGGTGCACAGGAGATTGGTGGATGATCAGGTCCCCAGTTGGGCCAGTTGGCCCCTCCCCGCCAAATGCACATCATAGCAACTGGTTGTTCTGGTCATTCTGGTCATTCCGTTGTTTTGGTCGCTTGGCTTTTATATATAGATACTCTAATAAAAGTTATGAGGATGTGGTCTCTAGCTCTCTCAAAATATCTTACTGTACTGTACTTACCCTTTGACTAAAAGGAAGTGCTTTATGGTTTCTCGTTGGCATATCCGATTGCCAGCAGCACCACTCTTGTGCTTTGGGGTCATTACTAAGTAAAATAAGGGTGACTTGAACACAAGCACTGTGACACTGTGACAATTGATCTGATAACAGAGGTGGATAACAAATGACTAAAGGGTGGGAGCATAGAGATGTTGGACAAAGGAGGATGCCAGAGTTCATCATGCTACTCAGAACAGGGCACAATTTAAAACATGAATTGTTCTGAAACTTTCCATTTAGTATTTTCATACTGTGGTTGGCTATGGGTAGTTAAAACTGTGGATAAGCGGGGTGGGGTTGGGGGGGAGACTACTGTATGTACAATGGAATATTGTTCATACTTTAAAAGGAGGGAAATTTTGACACATATTAGAACATGCATGAACCATGAAAACATTATGCTAAGTGAAATAAACAGGCTTATAAAGACAAATATTGTATGCTTCCATGTATATGAATTACCTAGAATCATCAAATACATACAGACAAAAAGCAGAATAGTAGTTACCAGGGAGTAATTATTTAATGGATTCAGTTTCAATATGGGATGATGAAAACTTCTGAAAATAGTGATGATGGTTGCACAGCACTGTGAATGCACTTAATGCAAATGGATTGTACGCTTAAAAATGGTTATAATGGTAAATTTTTGTTATGTATATTTTGCCACAAATTTTTTTAAGTAAAAAATATGCCTTAATGCACACTGCATTATAGCTTTTTGTTCAGAAGAAGGTCTCCTAACAGGGGGCTGTGGGCTCGCCCAAGGCAAGACCATCTTGTCTTATTTTTATCTGTGTGTTCTGTGGCTTTTAATCACACCCCACAAATTTGCTGTGTGGTGAAGTGGGGGTGGGTCCCCCAATAACCTGGAGGCTGGCCTAATCCTTAGTCTAGCTGACACAGTTTGAATATAAATAATGCCCCTTCCATTAGTGGCCAAAAGAGCAGGGTTTAGGCCTCCACATACTCAGATTCTCCAGGAGTGTTTTCCCAGCTGTGCAAGGGACTGTGCTATCTGTTCCCAGAGTGGAATAAAGTGGCAGCCGCTTGAGGCCAGAACATACTTTATGGGTGAGCTCTGGTTTAGCAGCTGCAGCACCAATGGGACTCTTGCCAAGTCAGGGGCAGCTGAGGCCTGGAGGGGGCTCAAGAAGATGCCCTGCTGGCTGCAGCAACTGGCACTCAAGTGTGGCACCTCTGGTCAGGTCACCACCAGGGGCTGGAGCAGGGATCCTGGGGCTGCCTCTGCAGTACTCATTCCAGTTCAGAGTTTGCAAATTCTCAGAGGGTGAGCATGAGCAATCCTGTGATCCAGTTAATTAATGCCCCACATGCTCAAGAGAGTTAGTTCTAAGTGCAGACCAGTGAAGAAACTGTTGGTTGCAAGTTTAAACTTAATTACATTGAGAAAATGGTGGGGGCGGGGGCAGGGAATGAGAGTCAGGATGGTCACTGGTGGTTTCACACTCACAGTCTCTCAATTTAGCAAAAGCAATTGAGAACGTTTATCTTCCTTGTTAACTCTGGAAGAAAAGTTGGAGGGAAGCCTCTAATTGGTCACCCCAGGATCATTTATGACTCCCTGAGTTAATCACTGGAGTCCCTTTTAGATGGGTATGTATTCTCATTGGCTGGCAGGACTTTTACCTAGGGAAAGTGGCATTGCATGATTGACAACACTACCAGGACCACCAGGGATGGGGAGCAGCATGTCCCAGGAAAAGTGGGAGCATTTTCAGAGTAGGGAGATGGAAAGACACAATGGACCCCCCAAAACTTTGGGAACCAGAGTCCAGAACAAGCCCCAGATGGGCAAGCTCCCAGTGGGCTCTCCTTCAGACTCATTCCCAGGTCTCCTTTGCCAGAGTGTGGGGCTCTCTCAGAAGAGTGTGGGGCTGACTCAGACCAGTTCTGGGGTCCACAGCTGCCCTGACCCAGAGCCCTCATTTCCTTTGTGACCATTTGTTTTTGTTCCAGCATAGAAGTCATCCCCCCACGCCTGGACCATCCCTGTCTCAGTGCAGGCAGCCTTTTCGGGGTAAACTTCACCTGGTCAGACTTGCTCTGGATGAATTGAAGATACACAAAGAGGGCTTGCTTCACCTGTTCGCCCTCCTGGTCAGGTTTCCCCTCTCTCCAGGCCCTTATGCAGCGTAGATTTCAAGAAGAGTCAATCATGGTGAAAGGATGTGTGGTCTGGAATGGGAATGGCATGCCCCTAGTCAAAGGAATGTGAGAATAGAGAGTGAATAAGGGAGTGAATGAGTGAATGATTTGTGTGGGTTGACTGCAAGACTATGCTAAACTTCAGAAGAAGATGAAAAAAATGAGACAGTGTTCCCAACAGGGATTGGCGAAAGGGTCTCTGGACAGCTCAAATCTATAATCTATCATATCATATCATATCATATCATATCATATCATATCATATATCATATCATATCATATCCTAAGTCAATTTTCAGACTTAGAACAAAAATGCCTATCTCTTCTCCTGTTCCTCTTCCAAAAGAATGCGTCTGTGGGGACAGATGGCTTGTGTCAGTGCCCCTGTGTGGTATTGATGTGAGCCTCAAGAGAAGGCGTTGTGTCTCGTGGTTGTAAAAATAGATGTGCATTAGGAATGCATGAAGTCAGACCCCTCCTCCGGCAGCAAGGTGGCTATTCTAAGCCCAGCATTCATGGGCTTGGTATCCAAACACCCGGCAAGGCAAAGCAGTGGTCTGGAACTTGACATTTAAAGAATTTGAAAGAAATAGAAAGAGGCAGGGGATTTCATTTTTAAAGTCAGTCTGACTATTTCTGAACGGGACATGCCAGGGAAATGGGAGATTAAATTCACAGCATTTTTGAACCATAGCGTCTGAGAGATGGAGGGCTGGAGGAGCAGTTCTGCCTGATCTCCCTCCCAATGCAGGGGTTCCTCCCAGGAAGCCTCTGAGAGTGTCTAGTTTCTGCTTGAATATTGTGAGTAATGGGGCACTCTCTACCTTGAAGGACAGTGTTTCATTGATAGGAAGCTAATGCAAAGTGCTTTTAAGAAAATATTGAGTTGATAGTTGTCTCTCTGTAATGCCCCTTCACTGACTGTTGGGTTTAGGCCTTTTTTATGGTCTTGAAATTTACTATTTATCCACTGGTATTTCCCAGGTCCCTGCTCAGCCCTGGATAAGGAGCTGTGGAGGCTTAAAGAGAAGACCTAGTTTCCAAAAGACAACTAGCACACAATCTGGGGAGCTAATAGGCCTGTGTGGAATAATGAGCCAGAGGGTGGCAACAGGATATCATTGAATGTGACGTTGTGTAATACTCCCTGTTTTCTTCCCAGCCAAAATCAGTGACAATTTTCGCCACTCCCAAGTTGGTTACTGCCACCTACAGTTTAGCGGTCTCTTAGGTTTAGGAGCTTGGAATGATCTTGGCTAATTCTTATTTGCTCCCTCCCCATCTGGCCCCTCACCGAGTCCTGCAGAGTTGACACTCACAAGCACCTCTCACCCTCCATCTTCTCTCTGCTCACACTGTTGCCACCATCTTCATCATAGGATCCAGAGTTCCTCATAATTTGGTCTCACATCACTCCCTTCTTCCCCCGACTTTGCCTTCTACTCACAGCTCCTCCATAAGCCCAGCTCTGGCCACATGGCTGTATCTACACCTGCCTCAGCTGCCCTCTGCCTATTCCCCTTTATGCCTTTGCTTCTACCATTTCTCCCTTCTTTCTTTTTATTCAGATTCTATCACTTCTTCAAGGTCTGTGGAAGCTTGCCTTCTCTGTGGTCCCTGCATCTGAGAATGAACAGGTTACATATTTCCCAACAATTGTAGTTTTCTCTTGAAAAACTGCTAGCTACCCCCTCAGCCTAATCTTGGTGTTTAAGGATCACTGCTCCCTGTGATAGAAAAAAAAAGGGCTTGGGTTCAGAATACCTGGCTTTGTATTGTGATCCCACCACTTATTAGCTGTGTTCTTTCTCAGGCAAGTTCCTGACTCACACAGGCCCTCGGTTTCCACTGAAGAGTAATTCCACCCACCTCCCTGGATAGCTGATTAATTCAGATAGTGAATGTGGTACGCCTTTGCCAAATTGAATGCCTTACAACTATTGGTTATTACTATGTTCATGTCTTCTTTTATTTATTTTTAAATATATTTTTATTGATTTCAGAGAGGAAGGGAGAGGGAGAGAGAGATAGAAACATCAGTGATGAGAGAATCATTGATTGGCCGCCTCCTGCACTCCCCACACCGGGGATCAAGCCCACAACTGGGACATGTGCCCTGACCAGGAATTGAACCATGACCTCCTGGTTCACAGGCTGATGCTCAACCACTAAGCCATGCGAGCCAGGCCTCATGCCTTCTTTTAAAGAGAAGGAAACTGGGCTTGAACCCTTTTTTATATCCTTGGAATTTATATCGGCAAGTGGTTATGGGGCACCTGCTGTTTGTCTAGCCCTGTGCAGTACACTTAGGAGGTTAAAAGTGAAGGCATGGTTTCCAGCCAATGAGTTCACACTTTGGGCAGAAAATGAACACATATGGGTCAATGAGGCTGTTGGGTTGGACAAGGTGTTATTAAATTTGTTGTGACAGGTCTGCTCCAACCACGAAGACAAGAAGAGAAACAGTCCAGAGATGGAAGATGCTGATGATGCTTTGCCATGCTAGCAGTCAGCAGTGATGAGTTGCTGCAGGTTGCCTAGGATCAAACTAGAGAGGGTGGGACCTGCATTTCCACCATATGTCCACCATCCAGATATCATTGCTGACATGTACACATAAGGAATTGTTTGATATTAAGACTGGGACTCAGAACTGTTGGACATTGAAATTGGGACTCAAACATTTTTTTGTTATTATATGTTTATTTCTAGTCTGCAGAGGCAAGATTTTTTAAAGAAAAGAAATGGGAAAAGATAGATACAGAGGCAAAGAAGCATTGAATAGACTGTCAAACTATAGTGGGAAGGCAGGGGAGGTTGCAGGGGAGGGAGGGGGCTGTAAGAGATCAACCGAAGGACTTGTATGCATGCATATAAGCATAACCAATGGATACAAGACACTGGTGGGGGGGGCATGTGAGGGCATGCGCTGGGGGGTAGGGGAGGCCTGAGGGAAGTCAATGGGGAAAAAAAGGAGACATATGTACTACTATTTGTAATACTTTAAACAACAAAAAAATTTAATTAAAAAATAATAAATTTGTTGTGTTAGCCTGCCTGAAAACATGGTAGGGGTTCTGAGAAGTGGGGTGGGAGGGCTAGAATGATGGAGGAAGGCTTCCTGGAAGAGGCAGGCTGGAGCCAGAGCTTGAGGGGTGGGTAGCCCCTGGGCAGGTGAAAGGAAGCAGGCAGGTTTTCTCTGGGCAGGGCTAGATGAGAGAGGGACTCCCCTTCAGTTTGGATCTGTGCTGGGTACTTATTTGCATCTTACCACACTAGGGGGAGGCTGTTTGGAAGCTTATTTGTAGACGAGATGCTGCAGCTGGGCACTGATTGGTTAGGAGAAAGGAGTAGGGTGCTTGCAGGCCTATCTGCATTTGACAAGTGAGAAGAATTAGCATTTGGATCCAGCATTCTCTGGTTTGACCTCTTCTAGATTCCTGGAGAGGGGCATTCGTGAGCATTGCTTCCCCCTGATGCACACCAGGCATAAACCCACAGTGGGAGATCCAAAGCGACTCTGCAGAAGAGGCTTAGGAGTGCTGGTCTAGGTGGCACAGTTGGTATATTGCACTCTCAGATAGATTAGATATAAATTCAGAGAGGGGGTGATGTAGATGATGCTGGGGTTGAACCTCATAAGCCATCACTTGGTGAGACCTCTGATTCTACAATCTCTTGGGCTTGCTGTTATCAGTTCTATGCATTTACTGGTTGACTAATTCTGGTACTTACTGTATTGCCAGGGTGCCATCACCTTCCCAGTTCCTGGTGAAGCTAAAGATATGCTATCAGGAGTCCTTTAAGAAAGCGATTATCTCCTGTCTAATTTTTATAGCCCCACATCTCAAGCAACCTTGACCCCCAGCCTGTTCAGGGGGTGGAGTACTGAAGGCTGCCCAACTCACTGGGAGAGCAGGTGATAGATAGCGACGCTGAGGTGCTGCTCACAGTCTCATTTTTTTTTATTTGCCCATCCTTGAGCAAACAACTCACAGTAAACTACATGGCCTTTGGATATTGAAAATGCAAAGAGAAAGAGTCTGGAAGAACAAGAAAGGAGCCCAGTTTGCGCAGGAGGAGATTACACTGTCTAATTCCACCAAAGGCACCATGGTTCCCCAAATAAGAAGTGGTTATCTGAGGCCTGGGGGAGAGAGCCTGGTATCTGAGTTTCTCTCTTATGTTAACCTTATTTGACTGGATGCTGACTCAGATTTTGTAGGCAGGACATACACATCCATTTTACTAAGCTCCATGAATGGTACAAGACCATGCCAACTGTCAGAAACTCCAGCCTTATTAGGAGACAAAGTCAGGGAAGAACAAAGTAAGTGGGGAACAATAAAGGCCCAAATTAAGAGGCAATGATTCCCTAAGTGCAGACACCTCTTCCAGGAAGCCTCTGTCCTTCTCCTGGTGATCAATTGCTTCTTCCCTCTTCCTCTGCAACCCTCAACACTTGGTTGGTACTTCTGTCATTCTGAATTAGGATTATACCTTCATATAGTAGATGCTTTATATGTCTGCCTTTCATTAGTACAGGGGTTAGCAGAATATAGCCCATGTAGTTTTTTTTTAAATATATTTTTATTGATTTTTTTGCAGTATAACTTATAATTAATAGTAGTACATGTTTTCCTTTCCCCCTCCCCCTTATCCTCCCCCAGCCTCCCCTACCCCCCGCACATATCCCCACCCTCCCCCCTCCCCGCCCCAGTGTCTTTCATTCATTGGTTATGCTCATATGCATGCATACAAGTCCTTCAGTTGATCTCCCCCCGCAACAGCCTTCCATCCACCCAAGGCTTCCCCTGTAGCTTGACAGCCTGTTCAAGGCCACCCTGCCTCTATATCAATCACTCTCCCCTGTTTCTTTTCTTCAAAAATATCTTGCCTCTGCATACTAGAAATAAATGTATAAGAACAAAAAATGTTTCAGTCTCAGTTTCAATGTCCAACTGTTCTGAGTCCCAGTTTCAGTGTCAAATAATTCTTTATGTGTACATGTCAGCAATGGTATCCAGATGGTGGACACATTGTGGCAATGCAAGATCCATCCTCTCTGGTTTGGTCCTGGGCTGCCTGCAGACATGCACAGCTGCTGACTGCTAGCATGGCAAGGTGTCGTCAGTGTCCCCCATCTCTGGACCATCCTCGTGACTGGAACAGATCCATCAGTTCCTCACAGTCGCAGGAACCCACATGGTCTTGGAGTTGTTCTCTGAAAACACACAAACACATTCTCGACCAAAAGTTAACAAAGGGATCCTCTCTGCAAAATAGACTTGGGATTCTTTTTAATTTTTGCCTAAATGATTTTTCTTTGGCTTATTTTGACACCATGTGTGTTTTTTCATGGGTGTCCTGCAATTGGTTTTACAAATGGAATTTACTTTACTGGAGTAAGAATTTTCTAGATGTATTTTACTTACTCGATATTTTTTTCCTTACATGATATTACCCCACTGTCCCCTCTTCTTTTTTGATTAATGGGGGCTTTTGGAAATTTTATATTGCAGTCTTGGTAATTTTAAATTTTAATTTTTGCACACAAATATGACTGCTTTAGGTTCTTTGGATGTTAGGCAATTTTACAGTGAGATGAACTACTAATAGATTTTTTAGTTAATGTTTTAGGAAAAGTTTTTTGTCCAGTACACTAAAATTTTCTTGAGTATTCACTTATTTCACTTGGCCAATTTAATTTAATCTGAAAACTTGATTACCATTTTCCTGTCAATTTTAATACTCAAGCAGAAATCTTAGTTTACCCTGTAAATACTAGTGGAAAGGAATATTTGCAATTTTGAGTAGGTCCTGAGCATTCCTGGTAATAGACTGAATTTAGATATAGAGCAGCTATTGCTGGCCGAGTCTCTGTCTGCCACCTGGGTCCCCGTATGAGTTGTGTGTGGGAGGCGAAGTAGCCGTGGGGGTAGGAGACCTCCTCAGGAGGGGTGAGAATTCAAGCCCCTGCAAGGTTTGTCGATGAGGGTCTGTGCCCCACCTCTGTTGACCTTTTAGTTCTCTCCTGTTGGCCCCTCTGCGACTGTGCCTGTCTTAGGTTGTTCCTTCCCTGAGGAATCTTACCCGTCTCTGGCTAACCAGCCATCCTCCGGGGCCAAACAGGGTGATGTGAGGTTCAGTTCTGTCTCCTTTGTAGTCTATGCCCCCGTGGCCTCCACGTCCAGTACCTGCCTTGGGGTCCCCTCGCCTGCTGGCGGGGTCCCGGTACTGGTCACATATCTCGGGGGACCCAGGTTTCTTCTCCAGAGAGGGCCCAGCTCACCCCATTGGTCGAGATACAGACCCATGGTGCCAGCTGCCCAGAGGCTTCAGCCCACGTAGTTTTTGCAAAAAATGGTTTATTGGAACATAGCCACACATTTATTTGTGCATTGTCTCTGGCTGTTTTTTGCTAGAAGGGCAGTTTATTCTTGCAATAGAGGTGGTCTGCAAAGCCAAAAAGACTTACTATTTGGTCTTTTATATAAAAGGATGCCAACTCCTAATTATACATTAATAGAAGGGCAGGGACTGGCTCTTATTCATATATAAATCCCTGGCCACACTGCTTTGAGCAATAATGATTAATTAAAGAAAGTGGTGTCCAAGCAGAGAAAATGAAGAACATCAAGGGTAAACAGTTCAATCACTTAAGAGAAAGAATCATTTTCAAGGACATTAAAAGCCTTCATTTACATATTTGGAGTTGATAAGCTAACTGTACAACAATATTGACCTAACTTCAAGAAGCCCCTCATTGTCTCATTAGATAATACCTGCTGTTTCTTAACAATAATAAAGTTCAATTTTTCTTTCTTTCCTTTCTTTCTTTCTTTCTTTCTTTCTTTCTTTCTTTCTTTCTTTCTTTCTTTCTTTCTTTCTTTCTTTCTTTCTTTCTTTCTTTCTTCCTTTCTTTTGAATCATGTATGAGTGTCTACTCCAATACTGCCAGCAGTCTGGGAGAGCAGCAGGTCATCCACAGAAATCTGCTCTGCAGCCCCCATAAGCCAGCTGCTTATAAAGGGGAGGACAAAGATTACATGGGGAAGTAGAGAGTACAGGCATGGGGAAGTAGGAGGCTGGGGTGGGACTCCATTGGCTGGGCAACAAGGTTGTTAATGTTTCCAAGACAATACGCAGCTCATGAATAAGAATGGTTCTAAGGTTGACTCCCAGGTCATGGGAAGGTACAACTCCTAGCAAGGTCAAAATATCCAACACAAGGCAACCATGGTTAACATAACCATAGCTAGTCCCCAATATTCTATTTTTGCCCCTAACATTTCCCCATCATCTCATCAATGAGATTAAAAGTGAAGGTATGGTTTTGGTGAAAAGTCTCATCCTGCTGGACTTTCAAGGCATCTGTTTCTGCCTTGAAAGCAGTTCCTAGGAATGGAATACACCAAATGTAGGATCTTGGATATGTTTTCTATCAACTGAGAATTGTCAGAAAGTTTAAAACAACATGTTCCTTTAAAGTCCTCATAACCATCGTTATGCTGCAAATAATCTATTGCTGCCCAATTTTCTAGAACTGCCTCCCTGACTTGGCTCACCTCTTGATTTATCCCATGTGCTAGCATAGCCCTGGAGGTGGCAGTCAGGGCTTTTACCACGCTACAAGCCAGTGAGGTCACTTCTATGTTAAGGGAGCCTACCATTACCAGGACGACAAAAATGGTCAAAGCAATACAGTCAGCAGGCTCCACAGGTGGAGATCATCGTACTGTCTGCTGCCACCACCTTGAGAAAGTCTCTTTGGGTTCAGACCCTGTGATGTTTCTGGGGCATAAAGACAGCCAGTTATCCTAAGGAACCTGGCCCCTTGGTGCTCTAAGGATAAATAGTTACCCTACCTATCAGAAACCAACCAGCCAGCCGCTTAGTATGTCCATTACTATAAGAGAGGATAAAATTATAAAAAAAATCATATTGTAGTTATCAGATACTTAGAGAAAATAAGTAGAACACTCAGTAAAAGTCAGACATTCACCACAGGGAACTGCTGCATTAACTTTTAGAGGAAATATTCCTGCATCATTTTCCCAGACAGTGAGTCTAAACATATAAAGGTCCCCATCTATGACTTTTTCCCCCAAAATGAATGGAATAATTCTATATATTATCAATAGGTGTCTCAATTCCTACGAGGCAAGATGTAAAGATCTGCTCTACATAGATCCCTTCATTGCCAGCTTCACAGCAGTTGGAGTGGTGAGAAGAACATCTCAGGGTCCCGTCCATTTCTCCTCTAGTTGGCCCATTGTCCTTTCTGCTCATGTCTGTCTAACTGCCTAACACATACTCTCAAGGATGGTGGCTCTGATATTTTTCAGAGAAAAGAGATGCAGGGTCTCTTCTGTTACTGCTTCATGCTGAAAAGGGGAGAAGTTTTCCTTCAGAGCCCAAGAGATCCTTGCTCTCTGGCAGCAGGACGATGAGCCCTCGTCATGGAAGGAGGTGGCTCTGGTGTCCTGAATGTGAGTAGGGCTTGTAACCTGGTGGAGACAAACTGCATTATAAAATTTAGCATTATTGGGTGAAAATTAGAACAGCAAGAATTATGATAAATGTTCTGGTGGAAGGAAAAAACATTTTAGTTCTAATAATTTCTCATTGAAACATAATTTTTCTCCCTAAAATCACCCTCATTTTTGTTAAAGAGCCAAATTAAGACCAATTTATTTACTATATTAAGTCTAATTACAATTTTGCCTGATTGTTTGCGTGCACACAATAACAGTTGATCACGTGGGCTATTTTAAAAAGATATGCTTTTTTTTGGAATTTCATGTCAAGCTTTTATCAGCCCCACAGAGCAAAGAAGGTGAGCCACCTAGCCGCCAGCAGGTTTGCCTGCAGTACCTCAAGTTGAGATCCCTAATGATGTCTGAGGTTCCTTCTTTGCCATCTCTCAGGAAAACAACCTGGAAAGACTGCCATGAACCATGTGAACAAGCAAGGTACCAGGCTTTCTCCATGGTAATCTTATTGGCTTCATTTCTTAAAGCTTTCTGGTGACATCCAGAATCCAGGCATGTCCCTCTTGGACATAACATTCCAGTCAAAGTCTTGGGTAATATAGCTATAATTGGAAACAGGTTGGACCTACAATCAAGGCTATTTTACCCAGCAAGGTTATCATTTAACACATTGCGGAAGGATCACGAGAATTCATGTGTTTTCAGATTACACAGTGTTTTACAAAAGATATTAGCTTATAAGAATATGTAGTAAATAACTTCAAAATGCAATGGTTATTTAATTTTAAGGCATACCTTTAACATTTATGTAAAAATGTTTTTTGTACTCATTCAATAGAAACTTATCTGGCCACGGGATAAAGCTATCACTAAAACTACTGCTCTACAATGTATTAAAATAGAAGGAAAAATAAAGAGCTTTCCAGACCAGAAAAAGCTAAAGGAGTTTGTTACTATTGAACCAGAATTACAAGTATTAAAAGAAATGTTAAAAGGCTTTCTAGAAGCAGAAGAAGGAGAAGCAGAAGGAGAAGAAGTCAAAGAAAAAAGAAAGAAAGGGAGAAAGGAAGAGAGGAACATAGTTAAAAAATTAAGTGCCAACAATCACTTTAAATTCAAATGGCTTAAATGCTCCCATCAAAAGACATACTTAGGATAGCTGAATGGATACGAAAGCAAGTCCCATATTTATGCAGTCTATAGGAGACCCATCTCATAATGAAAGATACACACAGACTAAAAGTAAAGGGATGGAAAAAGATATTTTATACAAATGGAAAGGATTGAAAAACTGAGGTAGCAATACTTAGGTTTGACAAAAAAACTTTAAAACAAAGTCTATAGTAAGAGACAAGGGACACTACATACTGAAAAAGGAAGCAATCCAACAAGAGGTTATAACTATTATAAACATGTTTGTACCCAACATAGAAGCACTTAAATATAGAAGCACATAAAGCAAGTCTTGATGAACATAAAGGGAGAGATTGATAGTAATGCAGTTGTAGTGGGAGATTTTAACACCCAATGGCATCAATGGATAGATCTTCCAGACAGAAAATCAACAAGGAGATGGCAGCCTTCAATGAAAGCACAAGATCAATTGGATTTAATTGATATATTCAGAGCATATTTCACTCTGAAGCAGCAGAATATACATTATTTTCAAGCACACAAGGAATATTTTCTAGGATAGACCACATGTTAAAGCACAAAACATTTCTCAATAAATTTAGGAAGACTGAGATTGTATCAAGCATCTTCTCTGACCATAATGCTATGAATGTAGAAATCAATCACAAAAAGAAAACTGAAAAACATACAAAGATATGGAGGCTAAATAGTATGTTACTAAACAATGAATGGGTTAATGAGACCAAAGAAGAAATCAAAAGGTATTTTGAAACAAATGAAAATGAGAACACAACAACCCTAAATCTGTGGGACACAGAGGAAGCAGTCCTAAGAGGGAACTTCATAGCACTACAGGCCTATCACAAGGAACAAGGAAAAGCTCAAATAAACAATCTAACTTTACACTTACAGGAGCTTGAAAAAGAACAACAAAGTCTAAAGTGAGTAGAAAAAAGGAAACAATAAAGGTCAGAGAAAAACAAAAACAAACAACAATAATACAAAATGGAGTCTAAAAAGCAATATAAAAAATCAATGAAACCAGGAGCTGGTTCTTTGAAAAGATGAACTAGATTGAGAAACTTTTCACCAAATTCAACAAGAAAAAAAGAGAGAGGACCCAAATAAGTAAAATCAGAAATGAATGAGGAGAAGTAATAACTGACATCAAAGAAATATAAAGAATTGTAAGAAACTATTATCAACAATTATATGTCAACATATTTGACAATCTGGATGAAATGGATACATTCCTAAAAACATACAATCTTTCAAAACCAAATCAGGAAGAATCAGAATCAGAACAGACAGATTACAACTAGTGAAAATGAAGCATTAATCAAAACACCCCCAACAAACAAAAGCCCTGGAAAAGGTGGCTTAACAGGTGAATTTTACCAAACATTCAGAGAAGAACTAACACTTATCCTTCTTAAACAATCCCAAAAAAACTCAAGAGGAGGGAAGACTCCTAAGATCATTTTATGAGGCCAACATTATTCTAATTCCAAAACCAGACAGACACTACAAAAATATAGGCCAATTATAGGCCAATATCCTTGATGGACATAAATGCTAAAATCCTCAATAGAACATTAGCAAAATGAATCCAGCAATACATAATAAATATCCTACACCATGAGCAAGTGGGATTTATTCTGGGAATGCAAGGTTGGTACAAAATCTGCAAATCAATAAACATGACATAACACATGAACAAAATGAAGGATAAAAACCAAAAGATCATATCAACTGGTGCAGAAAAAGCATTTGATAAAATCTACCACACATTTATAATAAAAACTCTCAGAATAGTGGGAATATAGGGGACATAACTCAATATAATAAAGGCCATATATGACAAACTCATAGCCAATATCATACTCAATGGGCAAAATCTATAAGCACTCCCCTTGAGGTCGGGAACATGACAGCAATATCTGCTTTCACCATTCTTATTAAACATACTGCTGGAATTCCTAGCCATAGCAATCAGACAAGAAAAAGAAATAAAAGGCATCCAAACTGGAAAGGAAGAAGTAAAACTGTCATTATTTGCAGATGATATTATACTGTTTATAAAGAACCCCAAAGATTCCATTTAAAATTTATTAGAACTGATTAATGAATTCAGTAAAGTAGCACAATTCAAAATAAATATCCAGAAATCAGTTGCATTTTATACACCAATAATGAACAATCAGAAAGGGAAACCAAGAAAACAATCCCATTCACAATAGCTTAAAAAACAACACCCACCTCGAAATAAATTTAATCAAGGATGAAAAGGATGAATTCCTTTTCACTTTAAAGTGCCAACAATCACTTTAAATTCAAATGGCTTAAATGCTCCCATCAAAAGACATACTTAGGATAGCTGAATGGATACGAAAGCAAGTCCCATATTTATGCAGTCTATAGGAGACCCATCTCATAATGAAAGATACACACAGACTAAAAGTAAAGGGATGGAAAAAGATATTTTATACAAATGGAAAGGATTGAAAAAGAGTGGGAGATGACCTGACTCATTGAGAGCAAGAGTGTCAACACAGGTACAGATCGCATATTTGTTTCTAATTGTAGTAGAGAAACCTTCATTAATTACTACCTTTCTGGTAGAGGGCACTCACTCCTGCCCCCAAACAGAAGCTCCTCCAGGTCTGCAGAGTGCCCAGCATCTTCCCTTCAAGAAAGGAGGACTTTGTCCATCAGAGAACTGTAAGACACTGAAGAAAGAAATTGAAGAAGTTACAGATAAGTGGAAGCTATATTGTGTTCATGAAGAGGAAGAATAAACATCATTAATATGTCCATACTGCCTATAGAAACCTACAGATTCAAAGCAATTCTTTACAACATACCAATGGCATATTTCACAGAACTAGAACAAATATTCCAAAAATGAATATGGAACCACAAAAGATTCCTATAGTAACAACAATTTTGAGAAAGAAGAATAAAGTTAGAGGAATCATACTACCTAATATCAAACTATACATTCTCAGTATCACTCAGCCTTTTCAGTGATTCATCAGCAAGGCTGCTGCTACTGTTTAGTTCACATTATCATAATTAGCTGATGCTTCTCAAGTCAAAACCCTGCTCCAACCTGGGTCTTTTCAAAAACAGTGCTAGTGACTATGGATCTGGGTTCAGCACACAATAACTCCCTCTCTTCCTGGCTTTTAAAGATTAACCTCTTCTATCAGGGGATCCAGTCTAATTGTCTGGGCAATTATGAGGAAAGCAATAGGATGGGAAAATGGGAATTCAGGAGGGAACTTCTTTTTCCAGACCCTGCATTTTCAGCAGTTGCAGGAATGTGCCATGTGCCACGCGAAGTAACAGCAGGGGAATTAGGGGCTGAGCCTTTCACTATCCTGTGGGGTAGGCTTTCCAAGGGACTGCTCCGCCATGGGGCAAAGCAGATATATATTCAAAAGGGATTTCTGGGCTCCTGTGTCCAAACATGGACCTCTAATCTGCTCTGGGTCAAGGTGCTCATAAACCCCTTTCCACAGTGCAAGCTAGTTGGACTTCTGCTTCCAGGCCTTGCACTCACTCCTGCCCCCAAACAGAAGCTCCTCCAGGTCTGCAGAGTGCCCAGCATCTTCCCTTCAAGAAAGGAGGACTTTGTCCATCAGCAGTGAGAGTGAGGTCTGCAACCTGAGGATGATCAGGGGAGGGTGGCTGGTGCTTATACTTGTAGGCCAGTGGAGGCAAGTGTCCTTGACCCTTGAAAACAGCAGTAGTAGCATTTAACAGGTTTACCCCTTTTTACTTTGAACATTGTTTTGGTTTGTGGCAGTGAGCATCTATGTCACTGTCTGCAAAACTGAGGGGAGAGGCAGGAGGGAGGGTAAGGGGGGGTTTGACAGGGGCCTCTGCTTGTGCTCCATGGAACCATGGAGTGGGGGAGTTCAGCCATGGTGGACGTTGGCCAAATGCATGACCTAGCCTAAGAGCCTTCTCCTTAAGGGAGGAGGAGGAAGTCTTCTGTGTTTACCCAGAGGTTATGCCATGTGGATTGGGAGAAGAGAGTCATTTCTACTTAATCCAGGTTACCCTGGTGTATGTGTGTCTTTGGTTTACTCTCTTGTTCCCAAAGCAAATGGTTTTGAGACAAACTGTGCTGAGATACACATTTCATTTAGGGCTGGTTAATCATTACATTGAGAGCAAGAGTGTCAACACAGGTACAGATCGCATATTTGTTTCTAATTGTAGTAGAGAAACCTTCATTAATTACTACCTTTCTGGTAGAGGGGAGATGAGTCAGGTCATCTCCCACTCTTTTTTAAGACTAGCTTTAACTTCTTCCTGATAACCTGTCAGTGGTTTTTGCCTTTGAAGACTTTACTTATTGCCATAACTGGTCCTCTCTATAACCTTGGGCAAGTCTCTCCCTTTCTCGAGGCTTCCACTGTCCCATCTACAAGTGGAGGATCCCTTGTCTTCACTGCCTCTTCACTGCCTGGAGCTCAGAACTTTGGGTGGTCTATTTGCAGTGGAAGCAGTCTGAGAAGCTCCTACAGGTGGTGTTCTCACTTAGGTAATTTCTCTGCCTGCATGGCGCCCACTCTATGCTGACCCCAGCCCAATGGTTAAGTTTTCTAGGCAAGACTGGTGGGCTTTCTCACTGGGAACAGTGGCATCCCCCAATAGTTACAAATTGGCAGTGACAACTTGTTTTCACTAGGGTCTGTCTTGCCTATGTCACAGAAACAATAATAAGTCTCCACTATATAATGAGGGGTGAGAGGATGCACTGAGAGGCCGGCATACAGTAGCCCATTTAATCCTTATCACTATCCCTTCAGAAATGTATTATTATTTCCATTTTATAGGGAGGAGTGCTGAAGTTTAGAGAAGTTATATAACTTGCCCAAGGCTGCACAGTAGCAAGCGGCAGAGTTGGGGTTCTACCCAAGGCACTTGACTCTGAAGCCCATACCTTAAGCACTTCACTTATGTGCTTAACTTCATGTTTAAAGATCTGTTAAAATTAGGAACGCCCCCTTCTCAGAGCCACATTCTTCACTGATTTTTCTTATCATTGTGAGACCAGATGTGAAATGTCAGAGATAGCCAAAATGGTTTATAAGCTTCTTTACTCCTATAAAATGCTGTGTCAGGTAATACCTGGGGTTACCCATGCTGCTTATGGTCTCCGTTGAAAATAGGCCTCAGTCTTCCTGATGGGCCAGGACCCAGGATAGGTTTGCCCACTCACTGTCTGGGGTACATGGCTGAGCTGTGCCTAGGCTCTGCCTGCATAACCAGGGCAGCAGGCCAGGCTAGAGAAGGGGTCGGAGGGCACGGGAGCAGATCTTATTCTTTCTGTGGCTTTTCTCAGGAAGACATGGTGGACGGTAATGACATCTGCTCGCCCTCCAACCTCATTTGAGACACTGAGGAGCAAGTACGTATTTTTTACTCTATTATTATTTTACAGAAACATTAGAAGGCAATAAAACATGGTTTTTGACTTTTTAAGCAATTTGCAAACATCCCTTCCCCCGACCACCTTCTGGGCAAGGACAGTCGGATCCAGTCAGTCACTTGCCTTGAACAATAGATGATAGTCATGGCCCTGCTCCATTCCATTGCCACATGGTGATGTCACAGGGTCTAGAGTCCTAGAGGGCCACCTGCCAAGGTCTCCCAGCAAACAGCCTATCTCCTTACACTGGGGCAGTGTTTTGGCTCCAGAGTGTACTCTGAGTTAGCGTGGGCCTTTGGGTATGCCATCTTCCCTTGGGAGGTGATGATGGAGGGCCCAGCCAGGTAGAGCCAGCAGCTGCAGCAAAACCAGATGTCTTGGCATTTATTCTGGGATTCCTTCCACTGATCAGCTCTCATGCATGGAGAACTCAGTGGTCAGATAAAGCATCTTCTGGATTTTCTTCTACTCTACTGAAGCCTTCTGAATCATGTTCAGATTTGCCTCCTCTAGCTTGGAACTTGCATTTACAAAGTTTCAATGTAAAGCTGCTACCTCTAACAAGAACAGGAAGTCCCAGTTGGGCTTATGAAGAATGAAATCAGCTCCCAGCCCCGATGTTTCTGAAAAGTTGTTATTAAATTCTGTGCATGGTCCTAACCTGGATTTAAAGATTTACAAGAAGACAAATTCCAAACAGATGCCCATTAGGCCCCTGGCAGCGCAGCTTAAAGATAACATTTACATTCTGCCTGGTTTGTATCTCTCTGTTCCCGGCTCAGCCCCTCTCCTGCCTCCAGCGGGATCAATACCTCAGTTGAGGTTACATGGAGGTGGCCACATTCTTTTAAGCTGTTTGCTCAGCGCTTGGTTTGCTTTGCTAACAAGCCAGGCACTTCTTCCAACAGGCCTGTTTGCCCAGTATTAGGGCTGTTTGCTGAAACACCTACCCCAATCCGAGGGGGTTCAGCTTTCCAAACAGTGATTCCCGCATCTGTCAATCAATAACACCATTCAGGTTCCTGATAGGAACAGCAAATGTGGCCAAGTCCAATATTTGCCCAAACATGGCTCCCTCCCCCTGCACCTGACTCTCCCTGAGCTTGACAAGGGCGGACGTTCGCCAAGCGCACAGGCTGCCGGGAAGAGATGCTACAAACGAGGAGCTGATTCCAAGAAAGAAGACCACACAGAGCAAACTCTATGCTCCTTTATGGGAGGTAATGTGGTGAAACACACAGTGATTACCCGCCCCTGCAGCCCCAGTGTAATTAAAAAGGGCGGGCTCAGATTCCTGGTTTCCCCAGCACAGGCGAAGGAAACTGGGCTTCATCTTGTGAAGCTGGAGCTTGGACCAGGAGTTGGCTTGGAGTCCTAGGAGATCAAAGGGATACTAGGATATTATCAAGTCCAGGATATCAATTCCCGACAAGGACAAAATGATAGCAAGAGAAAATCTACCCTAAGAGGAGGGTGACATTTAATGGGTTTAGGCTTTTTGAGTTTTGGAACTTGATAGAGGTATCGGTTCACAACGTTGTGAATGCACTAAATGACACTGAATTGTTTGCTTAAAAATGGTTAATTTTTTGTTAGTTGAATTTTAACTCAGTTGGAAAAAAAGGGTGAATCTCAATGAGCCTAGGACATTTACATTTGAGGAACTCCAATGCCTAACTCAGGGCTTGGCTCAGAATAAATGCTTAATAAATAAATGTTTATTGAAAGAAGAACCTAACATTTACACAGTCAACAAAGCTCTTTGTTATACATTAGTTCATTTCATCCTTAAAGAGCCTTATGAGGTGGGCAAAGGAAGCATTTTTTCCTTGAAAAGGGGACACTGAGGCAAGTGTGACTAGCATACTATTACACATAGTAGTAGTGCTGAGATTTGAACCCCAAAATATCTAGCTCCAAAATTTGTGCATGTAAAAAAACTACACTAGTATTTTGTATACCTCATGGCTTCCAGGACAGAAGAGAAATAGGTTCTTATAAATTCCCCCTCCTCCCACTTCTTTTAGGGTATTTATTACTAAAAATGCATCCCTATGTTCATAGCGGCACAATTTACCATAAAACTGGCAAAGCCACCCATTCTCCCTCACAGTTCCTAGCACGATGCTTGATAAATATTTGCTGACTCATTTAGCTGCAGAGACCAATCTCTGGTTGCTGTGGCAACTGTCCAGAGCAAAGCTCAGGCAGAGAAGGGCATTAGTGAAGCCAAGGACTCTGGGCCTAAGTGTTTAGGAGGAGGAGCTAGGTCTGAGGTGATGACTCCCAGAAGCCTTTGCTCAGGGCAAGGTGCCCACTACACACCAATGGCACAGGAGTCTGGTGGTGCTGGTGCCAGCTTGCCATCGTAACTTTATATTATTATTGTTTTATTTTTATTTATTTTTTCTTTTTTCTTTCTTTATTAATCTCTCCCCCTTACCTGCACCCTCCCCTACCTTCCCTCTAAGGTTTGATGGTCTGATCAATGTTTTTCTGTCTCTGGATCTGTTTTTGTTTGTCACTTTATGTTGTTCATTATATTCCAAAAACGAGTGAGATCCTGTGATATTTATCTTTCTCTGACTAGCTTATTTCACTTAGCATAATGCTCTCCAGTTCCATCCATGCTGTTGCAAATGGTAAGAATTCCTTCTTTTTTACCGCAACATAGCATTCCATTGTGTAGATGTAACACAGTTTTTTAACCCACTCATTTACTAATGGGCACTTAGGCTGTTTCCACATCTTAGCTATGGTAAATTGTGCTGCTATGAACACAGGGGTGCATATATCCTTTCTGATTGGTGTTTCCAGTTTCTTGGGATATAGTCTTAGAAATGGGATCACTGGGTCGAATGGGAGCTCCATTTTTAGTTTTTTGAGGAAACTCCATACTGCTCTCCACAGTGGCTGTACCAGTCTGCATTCCCACCAGCAGTGCATGAGGGTTTCTTTTTCTCTGAATCCTAACCAGCACTTGCCACGGTCACTTTTTAGTGTAAAGTGGTGGCGATGTGGCCTTTTATTAAAAAATTACTAAGAATTTTACAAAGGCATAGCATTAACCCAGCACATCTCTGAGGACAGGGCCTGAGGGTGGCTTGTTGTGCAGTGGCCCTAGGGTTGGCATTGCCTGGCCTCCTGATGGGCAGCTCTGTGGGATCTCTGTGTGGAGCCAGGAAGCCAAGGGCAGGAGGAGTAGAAGGTTAGTTCTTCCCCAGGGTATCCTCCACTCCCTTGGGGGGCACTCCAGTCCTCCAACTCCGTCACCCCATGGAGTAGACAAAGCTGGTTCCAGACCAGATGGGTTTCCATCCTGGTTCTGCATCAAGATGGGGGCACTTAATTCCTGGGGGCCTTAATTTCTGTTATAAAATGGTACCAATATTTTTCCCATTTGATTATTGAGGGGTTGAATGAGAGGATGCAAAATATACTTCCCAGATTCCAGTACCTCTCATACCAGACTAAGCTAGACTGAGTTCCTACTCCACAAAAGATACAAGTTGGCTTACAAAGAGGTATAAGAAAGAAAAAAAAAACCCCACAAGTGACTTGAAAACCGAACCACTTTCAAAGGCTAAGCAGAGAGTAGATATGAAAGAGACAGGCTACATACAGGGCAGTTCTTAGGGAGTGGTGGGGATTATGGTAAATTGGAGGTTTTGTGCCCTACCTGAAACCACCTAAAGTCAAAATTTAAACTTGCAGAAGAATTCTGTAAGTTAATTAGGCTGTGGGAGTTCATTTTGAAACCTTTGAAACAATATGAAGAAAGTTGGGACAGGTATGCATGGGGTTGATAAGGAGAGAAATTGAAATGCCATAAGATCCTACATGGTGAGCTATGAACTTGTCTCTGAACTTCTTGGAGCCAATGCAATAAAGGCAACGTAATCAGTTAAATGCTTCTCATTATCTGTGAAGAAAAATATATAGCATTTTCGGTTAGCCAGCTCAAAAAGACACCTCAACACATCATTTAGTATCCTGACTGGTATACTAAGGGTGGCGTGACAGGCACCATCCTCTGGTGCACGCAATAAACAGGTGCAGAGGAGTTAAAAAAAACAATGAATCTGACTGGAATTAGGTCTGCTCTTAGTGCCACTGTACATTGACAATTGTAAACAATGTCACCAATAAGATATTTCTTCATGAAAAATCTTTTTTTGGGCTTAAAGTATAAACAATTATCTTATTGCAGAATTTTATCACTTATACTTTAATCAATATTTTATTATTCATGAAATTTACTTTGGAGAGATGGCTTCCAAAATGCGGATCTCCCACAGCATTTAATAATTACTTTATCAGGTGACAGATCATGCATTCCTTTTGGGCAGTCAGTGCTTCCAAGCCCCGGGGTATCACATATTTTTGTGTTTATTAGTAAACAGTAGATTTAAAATGAACAATGGTAGTGCAGTGGTTGTAAAGGTGAAAAAATGAAACTCGAGTTCTTTCAGACATTCTAGGTAACTACTGGAGTTTATTTTTGTTTAAAATTTAAAGTGGCAAAATTTTGTAAACTGTTAGGTGTGCTATTTTTGTTAGTAAGTGTATAGTTTAATTCAATGCTTGACTTTACTAAATTTTAATATTTTTAAAATTAAAAATTGTTTTTTATTTCTTTTAAAATGACAGAACAAAATCCAGAAAGCATATTTATCAAAAAATTATACCTTTTGTGAGAAAGAAGAACAAAGTTGGAGGGATCACAATACCAGATATCAAGTTATTCTACAAAGCCACTATAATCAAAACAGAATGGTACTGGCACAGAACAAGCTAATAGATCAATGGAACAGAACAGAGATCCCAGAAAACATCCTAAGGCATTACATTCAATTAATATTTGACAAAGGAGGCAAGAGCATACAATGGAATAAAGAGTCTCTTCAATAAATGGTGTTGGGATAATTGGACAGATATATGCAAAAAATTGAAACTAGACCACCAGCTTACAGCATACACAAAAATAAACTTAAAATGGGTAAAAGACTTAAAGGTGAGATGTGAAACCATAAAAATCTCAGAAGAAACCATACGCAGCAAAATCTGACATCTCTTGTAATAGTATGTTTGCAGATACATCTCATAGGTCAAAGGAAACTAAGGAGAAAATAAACAAACGAGATTACATCAAAATAAAAAGCTTCTGCACAGTAAAAGAAACCATCAACAAAATGAAAAAGGAGCCCACTGTATGGGAAAACATATTTGGTAATAATGCATCTGATAGAGGGTTAATATTCAAAATATATAAGGAACTCATACAACTTAATAAAAGGAAGACAAACAATCCAATTAAAAATGGGCAAAGGATCTAAATAGATACTAGACATACAGATGGCCAAGAGACATACGAAAAAATGCTCAAAGTCACTGATCATCAGAGAGATGCAAATTAAAATGACAATGAAGTATCACCACTTGTCAGAATGGCTACCATCAACAAAATTAACATATACACATGCTGGAAAGGTTATGGAGAAAGGGAACCCTAGTACACTGCTGGTGGGAATGCAGACTGGTGCAGCCATTATGGAAAACAGTCTGGAGTTTCTTCAAAAATTTAAATATAGAATTGCCATTTGACCCAGTGATCCCACTTCTAGGAATATATTCTAAAAAACCCAAAACACCAATCAGAAAGAATGTATGCACCCCTATGTTCATAGCAGCACAATTAACAACAGCTAAGATCTGGAAACAGCCCAAGTGCCCATCAGTAGATGAGTGGATAAAGAAGCTGTGGTATATTTATACCATGGAATACTATGCCGCAGTAAAAAAGAAGGATCTCAGATCCTTTGAGACAGCATGGAAGGATCTGGAGAGTATTATTCTAAGCGAAATAAGTCAGTCAGAGAGACCAAAATCACATGACCCCACTCATATGTGGAATCTAATGAGCAAAATACACTGATGAACAAAATAGAACCAGAGACATGGAAACATAGAACAGACTATTACATCTCAAAGGGAAGGTGAGGGGTGGGTGGGTGGGTGAAAGGTGATCAACCAAAGAACTTGTATGCACACATGCATAACCCATGGACCCATAGAGTGGTGGAGGCCTGGAGCAGGAGGCAGGGGCAGTTTATAAGGAGCCAATGGAAGAAAAAAGGGGACATATGTAATACATTCAATAATAAAGTTAAAAAAATACAACTAACAAATTATACCTTTTGTTGACATTTTGGGCTTATTAAAATCCTCTTACTAGTTACTGGATAACTATTTACATAAGTTATTATTATTCTAGACTGTAACCAAAGGATCAAAGTTCAAACTGATAGGAGTGTATAAATCAGGGGATCTTTTTGTCCTGTGGGAAGCTGGAGTAACTTGCAATCTCTTGCAGCATTGTGAAATTGGCAACTGGTTCATAATTGTTCTGAAGCTGTAAAAAAATTCAAGTGGGGCACCTGTACCAATATGAAACCATATAAATTTAGTGGAGCTCAAACAAAGAAAAATGAAAAGAAAAAAAGAGGAGGATATATTTAAAATATGTAATGCATTCAAAGTGATGTGGAGTTAAAAATTTTGAAGAAATACCAACTAGCATGTCTAGTGCACCTATATGTTATAGTTATTCATTGCATTTCATGATTTTTATAACAGTGATTTTGTTGTGTGGAGGAGAAGTGAGTTTAAAAACGGCCTCCCTGGTTGTCAGGTGCTCTGGTTATGTCGCTAATCTGCTCTCTCTGGCTGGGCTACGTGGGCTGGGGGCTCTCTTTCAAGGACCAAAGTGCGGCAAAGTCAGTTACATCACACCCCTTTCCTTACTGGTTCCTGCTCCCTGGAAAGGAACCTTTACTCGGGTTATTATGTTGCAAAGAGCAGACACCCATTTAGGCTGGCTCAAGTGAGCCGGGTTCAGCTGTTCACCATCCGTCCACAGCCCTGTCTCATCCTGTCTTCAGGCATGGAGGCTGGCAGGGAGACTTGGGGAATGTCATCCAAGATTGCCCCAGGTCAAAGCAACCCTCCGTCTGCTTCTAGACAACTGTTTTTAGAGTGGGGTCATCTAAAAGAGGCACACAGCTACCAAGTTTCTCCGAAGGACCTCTTGGGAAATTCTTATTAATTCTTATCAACACAGTCAACAAACATGTATTAAACGGCTTCTTCAGGGGCAGGTCTCGTGCGGGGCTCCACCAGTAAGAAACAAAGATAAGGCGCAGTGCCTGCCCTCACCAGGAGCATGGCTGGAAGCAGAAGCTGCTCTAAGAGAGAGGCAGATACAGTCTTTAGGGGAGGTTGAGGAAGGTTGGGAGAATTTTTTCCTAGGGGGTCTGCGAAGGGCTGGGAGCCTTGTAGAATCTGAGATGGCTAAGAGAGAAATCTTTTGAAGGAAATGTTTTCTGATCATATGCTGTGTATGTATCCAAGAGCCACCACTTACCAGCTCTGTGACTTGAGCAAGTCCCCCCTGCCTTTTGGGATTCAAGCTCCCTCCTCTGAGAAATTGGGCGGGGGCAGGAGTCCAACCTTATGGCTGGATGTAATGAGGACAAAGTGAGATGTTGTAAAGCTCCAGCCCCTCCCCAGAGAAAGTGCTTAATAAATGCTGGTGGATCTAAGGCTCCCAGGCCCCCCACGAGACTCCCCTTCAGATGGTTCTTCTGGGTGACTCACAGCAGGATCCAGGGCTTCACTCAGGGAAGGCCTTTCTGCAGGGGCTGAGCTCACTTGGGGCAGGTGGTTCTCTGGTGAGTGAACCAAACCAAACTAGGACTGTCTAGAGGAGCAGATGAATACCTTGGCCCTGGTACAGCCTTCCTCAAATATAAATGGTCTCAGTGGAGCTTTGAGAAAAGCTGGATAGCTCTTGTACGATATATATCATCATTTTTTGTTGCTAATAATAATGACAATAATTCCTGGGCTTTTGCCCTGAGATCATAGTCTGTAGGCAACTCTCATCACTCACCCAAGGACTGGCCTAGCACCAGAATAAAAATTTCAGCATGCCCTACCTTCAAAGCCTATTAGGACTGTGCCAGGACCTCCTGACTCATCTCTAGGTTCAGCACCTGTACAAGGGCCTGTTAATGTGCCACGTCATATATTTTTCAGCTGCTTTCGATATATCACCTAATTTAATCTTGTAGCAGTCCCAGGAGGCAGGTCACCTTATCTCCACTTTACTGTGCCTCAGAGAAGGTAAGTGCTTGTCCAAGTTCATACAGCTTTCAAAAGCCAGATTTGGGATTTAAATCTGAGTCTGCAAGAGGCCGGAGCCCAAACTTCCAAGTCCAGCCTCTTTGTTATAGGACAGAAACAGTTCAATTTCTGGGAGTTACAGACCAAGATGGAAACCCTGAAACAGGCTTCCGAGAAAGGGAAAGAACTTAAAATAAAGGTGTTAACCTAATAATGACTTATATTCTGTCACCACCAAGTCAGAATTTGTAGAAGTCTGGTCAGTCCTAGGCAGAAGTTGCATGGAGCCTTCTTATGGTAGCAAGAAGATGTTGAATTAATAAATTTCATTAAGATAATTGCAAGGGAAACACTTGATCTAAAGAGGACAATGCACTATTTGGAAGCATTTTTCAAATACTCTGGAATACACCCTTTTTCACACCAATAATTGATAGTTTAATCTCAAATTGCCCTTATTTGTTCATCAATGTAAGTCCCCCAAGGGATCACTGTCCAACACTTCATTAGCCTGGATTGAGTAATATATTTTAAAGTAATAAAACAACATTATTTCAAAATTATTTTTAATGTGGACTTTTAGCCATTGACTGCCCTCTCTGATAGATCTGAATTAGTGAGTTTTAATTGTGTGTAAAGAGTAATAAAATAATCATTACTAAGATGATGGGAGACACTAAGCTGGGTATGGCACAGGCATTGTCCCACACAGCCTCACAAAAATCCTGAGATGAGAACAGCATATACCTCCACTTCATAGATATAGAACTCACGTTCTAGAGGTTAAACTTGCCCAGAGTTTCTGGGTGAATGAGTGGTGAAGCCAGGAGTCAAGCCCAGGTTTGTTACCTTTTTGAATATGGTCAGGGTGCCAGCTACATTGGTGCTGAGTGAGGCTGAGTCTCTGGGCCTAGAAGACCTATGTTAATAAAAATGGGAAGGGGAGAAATGTAAAGAAAAGAGAAATCAAAATATGTCATGGAATACTTAGGACTCCTTGTTGTTTATCTGTTCAAGATTGGCCACCCCTAAGCGCCAGGCGGGCACACAAAGTGAATGACTAGGGTATGATGTTAATTTATGTGTCGGTTGGCGAGGCTATTGTGACCAGTCACTCTGTCAAACACCAGGTTAGATGTTGCTATAAAAGTGTTTGTTAGATGTAGTTAACATTTGAATCAGTAACTTTCAAGTAAAGCAGATTACCCTCCATAATGTGGGTGAGTTTCATTTAACAGTTGAAGACCTTAAGGGCAAATACATGGTTTCCCAAAGAAGAGGGAATTCTCCTCAATACTGCATCAGAGAAACAGTCTGGGTTTCCAGCCTGCTGCTCTAGAATCTGAACTCAAGATTGCTACATTAACTCTCACCTTCAACCTGCCTGAAGATTTTGGACTTGCTATTTCATGATTGCATGAACCAATTCCTTAAAATCTGTCTCTCTCCCTCCTTTCCACTGCTCTCTCTCTCTGTACACACACACACACACACACACACACACACACACACACACACACACACACTCACACACACATGCCTGAGTATATGTATCTATAAATACACTCATGTGTAAATATATGTATATATGTGTATGTCAATATACATATATGTGAGTATATATAGGTATACATGTGTCTGTCTATTATCTATCTATCTATCTATCTATCTATCTATCTATCCTATTGCCTACTAATTCTGTTTTCTAGAGAACTCAAATACAGGTGGTGGTGTGATCCCTTCTCTCAGGAAGCTTGCAGCTTAACAAATTACTAACGGTTGATCAGCACAGAAGCAGACAATTATAGGAAGGGGCCTAGGGTTCTAAAATAGTAGGTGATTTTTTTGTAAGTGGTGGCCATATTGGGCTACACATTAGGGACTATGAGAGGAAAGTTAAGAGTGAGAGAAAAGTTGGGGGTGGGGGGAGAGGTGCATCCTGGCCCCATTAGCTACACCACTAAACCTGAAGTGTCTCTCCCCCTAAGGCTGATTTTGTTTTATTCCAAGCAACTTTTAGTTCTAATGGGACCTCACGACAAGGAAAAGAAAATCTTTCATTTTACAGATGGGGAAACCATGTCTCTGAGAGCTTTTTATACAAGTGGCAAAGGTACCAGATCATGGTGACTAGCACTGTTGGCCCAGATAGTAGCAGCTATCCATACACATTTGATTTCAGCGCACCTTTCTATGGCTATGATACAGTGAATTGCAGCCCCACATATCTGGAATTTTTAACAGATGTGACTTCCTTGAGAATAAACCAAAGAAACAAAATAAGACAAATGACTCTCAGGGATTTATCTGGAATGCCACTCTGAGCCCATCTGGGCTCCAAGCCCACTTAGCGCCATCTCCTGCAATTGGCCTGGTACAGCACCAGGCGGTGCTGCTTTCAGCCTGGCAGATGCACACCAGCAAGGGACACGGTCCCAGCAAGGGACTCTCAAGAAGAGTAGAAGGGTTTGGAACCACACAAGTAGAAATCAAAGGGGCCTTAATCTTCTAGAAAATTCAATTCTCCAGAACATGAAGAGAATCAGTTTCTCCCCTGGAGTTCTTTTATTGGGTAGCATTGAGGCCACTCCTGCTCTTAGCTTTTATTTAGACACTAGAGGCCTGGTGCACAAAATTCGTGCACTGAGGGGAAGGAGGGGGGAGAGGGATGGGTGTGGGCTGAGGTGGTACCTCAGCCTGGCCAGCACCCTCTGGCAGTCTGGGACCCCTCGGGGCATAACCAGCAGTCAGACATCCCTCTCGCAGACTGGGTGTCTTGCAGTCCAGGACTTTTCGCTCCTTACTGCCTGCCTGTAGTGGAGGTGGGAGAGGTTCCCACCACCACCACCACCACTATGCTCACCAGCTGTAAGCTGGCTTCTGGCTGAGGGAGCGCACTGACCACCAGGGGCCAGCTCCTGTGTTGAGCATCTGCCCCCTCGTGGTCAGTGCGTGTCATAGCAACCAGCCATTCTGTTGGCCATTGTGCTGTTCGGTCAGTTTGCATATTAGGGTTTTATTATATAGGATCACTCCTATAAAGAGATCAAAGTCCTGTAAGGAACACCAACTCATGACCCCTTATCTTCCCCTCTACTCCTATAGGAGAGAGGTAACAGGAAACTGAAGATCATTCCCATTTCACAGAAAGAGAAACTGAGGTGAAGAGAAGGACACCACTAACTTCTGACCCTGGTGGCACCTGTGGTGAACCAGGAAAGCAGCACTGGGAGGAGAGACCTGTAGGCATTGGCCCCAGGGAATCCTGGGCTGTCACTGTAGGAGGACAGGGCACCAATTAGCCAGGACTTGCAAATTATAACTGGCCCAGCTGCTCCAAAGAGATCCAGCCAGTGGTAGGGGAACATGTGGATAGCCTTAAAGTCATAATTTACTTTTTTCTCTTCTTCCAGTTCACTCAGACCCAAGGCAACCCACGTTGTGGTGATGCTCTGTGCCCTTTCCCAGGGGAGGGAAGTGAGGGTTACACCTTGAGTCTAGTCTTGCAGACTCTGGCATATGAGGAGTAGTCTCCCTGGGGACTAGGGGTTTCAGCCATCAACCAGAGGGTGTGGGAGAGACATCATCGCTGAGGTAGAAGATGAATATGGTCTGGATACCTGGATTTGATCCCAGTTCTTAAATTTGTTTCTTTTTACTAGACGTGTGACCTTAAGCATATATGTTAATTCCCCTGGGGGCTATCAAAAGATTTAACTAAAATAATATATGTGGCCATATTGTATAGACTCTACCTACTATTGTTTTCCACACACTCTAGAGGGGATGCGGGAAGGAGGGATCTAGAATTGGAGAACTTTGCCTTCTCTAAATCTCATGTTGGAGTGAGGTCACAGTCCAGAAAGTGTATGCAATCTGCCCCAAATTGAAGAGGGGGAGGAAGGAGGATTGGATTTGGGTATGGAGGGTGGGTGGGGAAGAAAGGGGTTTGTCTTAGTAGAGTCCAGGGACTGGACCATGATGAGATCCATGAGGATCTGAGGAGGAAGTTGTCATGGGCAGAGGCAGCAAAGTTGCAGAGACATAAGGTGGGAAGTGCCCCAGTGCCCGGCTGATGAGTCAGTCCTGTCACTGGGGGGAAAGCCGTCCCTGCTTATCAAAACCTGTGTAGGGGCCTCTGAGTGCAAAGACACAGGGATGGGTGCAAGCCTCACCTGAGATGTGACATTTGGTTCAGAAACAGAGTGAAGTAAACAGATAAGCCAGCTTTGCAGATCACCGCAGACCCAGGGCTAGACGGGTAGGGCAGGTCTGTGGGGGAAAGGCAGAGTCCCCAGGGAAAAGGCAGCACTCTCATTCCCTGAGGTGAGAAATGTGGGCCATAGTGGTGAGTCCTCATCAAAACCATGTCTGTGTCACTTTTGGTTAGAATTTAGAAAACATGGGACGAGGAAGTGGATATCTGCACAGGTATCCCAGCTCTCAAAAGCGAGTTTACCACTAAAAATGACCTGAGGATTCTGGTAACAAGAATCATTCAAATTTGGCCTTGACTCATTTCTCCCAGTAGCTGTGACAGTCAAGGTGGGGGCTGCTCCCTCCTCCTGAATCCTGGAGAGAGGAAACCTGGGCCTCAGCTTTGTGTTAGATGCCATATAATTCTGGGGTTGTTTGTTGCCATGACATACCTTGGGGTGCTTGGCCTGCCCTTCCCAGGGCTCGAGTGTGGCGTTTTCCCTGGGTCTTTTGGAAAATAGATGGAGGGGCTGTTATGAGTTGGGGCGACCCTGGGCACAGGTGACATTTCTTGGGTCTCACCTGCCAGCCTCTGTACCATCCCTCGGGCTGTGGGATGAAAGTGCTGAACAGCAGAGGGCGGCAGAGGCCTGTCTCCACTTTCCCTTGCCTAGTGCCACCACCCGGTGTTGGTGGAGCTGGCACTGCAGGAGGGTGGCACTCAGGCCTTAAGCAGGAGACATCCCAGGGCCCACTCCTTTTTCATGTCACTGTAGTTGTGGGCAAATGTTCGAAACATGCAGGCTCACTCCCTTTCCCCCACTATAGGCTTCAGAAAACAGCATAGTGGAGCTGATGGCCCAACCATGGCCTCTCACTTTCTCATGTGGCCTGGCTCTGCCTTGATTACCATCATCACACCAGAGTGAGGCTGGCAGGGAGGCCAGGACAAAGCATCATCAGCACTACTTACATACAGCTGCCCACCCTGGCCCAGGCTTCTGTTTAGCACAAAACTTTCATCTGTGTTGAAAAATGGCCCAGCCCCATTTCTCTTTCTGGTAGGGGTGGGTGTGGAAGTTGGAGGAGCAGGACTACTAGCAGGTGTTCCTAGTTTGACACTAGAGCATGCATGAAGGGTCTGAGAGCTTAATCAGCCCAACGGGCTTTGTCCTGGGAGTCCGGCTGCTGTGTGATTGCCTCTAATCGCTTTCCCTCCCTGAGCCTCAGTGTCCTCTTCTGTGAAAAGGGGTTTGCAGTCTGCCAAGCTCTAGGCTCCTTCCAGCTTTAGGAGCCTATGTTTCTGAAGGCAGATTTTGCTATTCAGGAATGGGAATACAGCCTAGCCCTAGGGAAACGATGGGAAGAAGAAAAGGAGGGAGCTACTAAGAAGGGAAATAGTGCATGATAGGGGAAACTTGGGCCACTGAAGGTCACTAGCTGGTGTGAAGTTTTTCTAGGAGTGGCTGGATTGCCTGCTTTCTTTTCTTTAGTGTTGGCATGCGTCTTAGTATTTACATTATTTCAGATCATATAAAGACCAAGGTCAGATCAAAACTATTACACCTAACCCTGATTGGCCCAAAGTCAAACAGAAGAGGTTGTTAATAGTACTGAGTCTCCTGCTCTCCCTCCCTGCCTTCTCTGGGTGCTGTTCCCAGTCTCCTGGTGCTGGTTCCTCCCAGTGTTCTGGTCTAGTGTCTGTTTTTTGGGAAAGTCAAGCAGATGAATACTCCAGGTCATCACCTTGTGGGGTGGGGTGGGGACATCTGCCTTATGCTTGCCTTTGTTGCCCCTTTCCAACCCTCATCAACAGGCTCCCTGGTGAAAAGAAGGTACTGAGCTTTCCCCAGCAAGAGCCCATGAGCATCTTCTGGGTGGGATTTTGCTGAAGAAGCAAAGTGTCTCCTTCAACCCTTCACCTTCTGTTCTGCTCAGACCCTGGAAGGATCAGGTTGTAGCACGAGGCAGGCTCCTTCCTGATACTTCTTCAGCTCTCTGCAGTGCCCCTGTTCCTCTGGGTTCTAGAGGGAATCTGGGCACTGCAGAGCTAATTGTAAGCCATTCCAGATGTTTTATAAGTCTTGTCTTTCTTAAGCTGGTTGTAAACTTCTTAAGGTCAAGGGTTCTTTTTCTGCCTTATCATCTTGACCCTAGAGCAGTGGTTGGCAAACTGCGGCTAGCGAGCCACATGCAGCTCTTTGGCCCCCTGAGTGTGGCTCTTCCACAAAATACCACGTGTGTGCTCATACATACAGTGCGATTGAAACTTTGTGGTCCATGCGCAGAAGTAGGTTTTCGACTCTCAAAAGAAATTTCAATCATTGTACTGTTGATATTTGGCTCTGTTGACTAATGAGTTTGCCGACCACTGCCCTAGAGGTTGCCTTATCTGTTATTTGGCAGCAATGGCACGTCAGCCATTTACGTGGACAAAGTCAATGTCCTGAAGTGTGTGTGTAAGAGAACCCCTGGGCAGCAAATGGTCATCAGAGACCAGTGGCTCCTGGATATGAAAGACCTGGGTTCTAACTGAATGGGTAAACTTGGATGAGGTACTCAACCTTGATGAGATTCAACTTCCCTCTCCAATTTAGAACTCCTTATACTTGTCCTATGTGCCTTGAAAAGATAAAGTAAGAGAACTTTAAAAAATTGTGGGGGATAACCTGGGAGACTGCAGGGGAGAGCTGTTTTTCTGGAGCCTGGGGATAAGAGTAGGCAGTCACCATTAGAGAGGCAGCTCTGGAGTAGCCCATCCCCACAAATCAGTATTGAATACCACAGGGATAGTGGGATCTTAGTTCAGGCTAGAGAGGACCAATAGAACCATAGGTCAATCTAGAAACACTGCCACCCAGGGGCTGAATCACAAATTGACTCTTGTGTAACACAAATTAAGGAATTAATTTTATTTTCTCTTTATTTTACTTTGGGATTAGTGTTTTACAACCTATTTTCATCTATCCTTTAGTATCTTTTTACTCTACTTTAACTTCACCTTTATGCCACCACTCTCTTGCTAACCTTTCCCTATTTAGTGCCTTGTTTCCCTTACACTTTTCCTGCTTTAGATTTACCTTAATTCTTTCTTTTTATCCCCTGTTAAAATTTCACCCCTCTTATATATCTAATCTCCAACCACCTGCCCCAAGTCCATACATACCTCTCACTTCTCTGACTTCACTATCCTAAATTGTTTTTCTCTCTGTCCTGTTGCTGTTGTTTACTTGACTGTTGATTATATCGATTTTTTATGCAGGTTTGTGAGATTGGTTTGCTTATTCTTTTCTTTTGGTTTGTTTTATGGGGTTTTTTGTTTTGTTTTTTGTTTTGTTGTTCTCGTTTGCATTGTTATTTGATAGATTTTTGCTTCTGCATTCCCTTACCTCCCTTGATATTAGTTGTTGTATGTAGTTTATATCAATCTCCAGGTACTTGTTGCTGGCTTTTGTTTGGATTAGGAGTTCTCACCCCACATTTATAGTTTATTCCCCATTTCTTTTTTTAACTTATTCCTCTTTTCCCAATTTAATTTTGGCATTCTTTTTGTGTGTGTGTGTGCATGTGTGTGTGTGTGTGAGTGAGTGTGTGTGTGTTTTCTCTTTCTCCTTTCTCACCTAAATCCGAATTTGCCTTTCTCTGGCAATCACCTTTATTTGGAGTTACCAATACTGTGAATACATTCCTGTTCAGTGCCTGGTGCATTGCACCTGGATGTGTTGTATTTTGTGCCTTTAAATCAACGCAGGAGAGTGAGAACTACATAACCAGACACATGGAGAAGAGAGACCATGGGGAGACAAAAAAACAGCCTGCATATGAAAGAAAAACATGCCTCACCAGAAAAGGAGATAAATGAAATGGAAGCTAGCAACCTGTCAGAGAAAGAATTCAGAGAAATGGTCATAAGGTGGCTGAAAAGAATGGAAGACAAATTTGACAATATGAGTAACAACCAGGAGGAATTGAAGAAGAACCAAGAGGAAAAGAAGAAGTCCCAAGAAGGAATGAAGAAGATCCAAGAAGAAATGAAGAAGAACCAAGAAGAAATTAAAAGTGACATTGCTGAAGTAAAGAACTCAATAGAAAGTATCAAGAGTAGACTAGAAGAAGGAGAGGACCACATCAGTGAGCTAGAAGACGAGGCAGGAAAAAATACCTAAGTAGAGCAGCTTCTAGAAAAAAAAATGAAAAAGCAAGAGAAGAGCCTAAGGGAACTTTGGGACAACATGGAACAAAACAACATCCATATAATTGGGCTTCCAGAAGGACAGGAAACTGAGCAAGGAATAGAAAACCTGTTGGAAGAAATAATGACAGAAAACTTTCCTGATATAGGAAAGGAAAAACCCACACAAATCCAAGAAGCTCACAGAGTCCCAAGCAAAATAAACCCCAAAAGACCTACACCAAGGCACATTATAATTAAATTGGCAAACATCAACGACAAAGTGAGAATCTTAAAAGCTGCCAGAGAGAGACAGAAAGTCACCTACAAAGGAACCCTCATCAGACTAACAAGTGATTTCTCAACAAAAACTTATCAGGCCAGAAGGGAATGGAATGAAATCTACAAAGTCATGCAAAGGAAGGGTCTGAATCCTAGAATACTGTACCCAGCAAGGCTCTCAATCAAAATTGAAGGTCAACTCAGGAGCTTCACAGACAAAACAGGACTAAGAGAATTCATTACCATCAAACCAGCAATGCAAGAAATGCTAAAGGGTCTGCTGTAAGAAGAAATAGCTAGCGAAGAAGGAACACAGGGGTAAAGAACAAAAATGGCAACATATAAGTACCTATCAATAATAACTTCAAATGTAAACAGTTTAAATGCTCCAATAAAAAGACAGGGTAATGGACTGGATAACAAAACATGACCCATATATCTGCTGTCTATAAGAAACCCACCTCTGAAAACAAGACGCACACAGACAGAGGGTGAAAGGATGGAAAAATGTTTTTCAGACGAATGGAAATGGAAAAAAAGCTGGGGTAGCAATACTTATATCTTACAAATTAGATATCAAAGTGAAGGACATAACAAGAGATAAAGAAGGCCACTTCATAACACTAAAGGGAGCAATCCAACAAGAAGAAATAACTCTGGTAAACATATACACACCCAAATACAGGAGCACCTAAAAACATAAAAAAACTCCTGGAGGATATCAAGGGAGAGATAGACAGCAATACAAACACAGAAGGAGACTTTAATACTCCACTATCACCATTGGACAAATCCTCTAAACAAAAAATCAGTAAAGAAACATCAATCCTCAGTGACTCTCTAGACCAGATGGAATTAATTGACATCTTCAGATCATTTCACCCCAAAGCCACAAAATATACATTCTTTTCTAGAGCACATAGGTCATTCTCAAATATGTTGGGTCATAGGCAAAGTCTCTCCAAATTCAAGAAGATAGAAATCATATTAAGCATATTCTCAGATCACAGTGGCATAAAGCTGGAAATCAACTAAAATAAAAACAATCCAAAAAAATCAAACACATGGAGACTAAACAGCATGCTATTAAACAATGACTGGGTTAACAGAGAGATCAAGGAAGAAATAGAAAACATCATGGCAACAAAGGACAACGATATCACAACAATCCAAAATCTATGGGACACAGCGAAAGCAGTTTTGAGAGGGAAGTTCATAGCTCTACATTCCCACTGCAAAAAACAAGAAACAATGGTAATAAATTACCTAACCCAACAACTCAAAGATTTAGAAAGAGAGCAACAAGAAAAGCCCAGTGTAAGAAGAAGTAAGGAAATAGTAAAGATCAGAGCAGAGATAAACGACATAGAGACCAAAGAGGCAATAGAGAAGATCAACAAACCAAGAGCTGGTTCTTTGAAAGGAGAAACAAGATTGATGAACCTCTAGCCAGACTCACCAAGAAGCAAAGAGAGAGGAACCTAATAAATAAAATCAGAAATGAAGTAACAACAGACCCCATCGAAATACAAAGGATTGTTAACAAATACTATGAACAACTCTACTCCAACAAACTGGACAACCTGGAGGAAATGGATATATTCCTAGAAAAATATAACCTCCCAAAACTCAATCAGGAAGCATCTAAACAGCTCAATAGACCAATAACTATGGAAGAAATTGAAGCAGTCATCAAAAAGCTTCCAGAAAAAAAAAAAGCCAAGGGCCAGACGGCTTCACAGGGGAGTTTTACCAAACATTCAAGGAAGAACTAAAACCTATCCTCCCCAGACTAGTCCAGAAAATTTAAGAGGATGGAACACTTCCAAACTCCTTCTTTGAAGCCAGCATCACCCTAATAGCAAAACCAGATAAAGACGACACAATGAAAGAGAATTACAGGCCAATATCCCTCATGAATATAGATGCCAAAATCCTCAATAAAATTCTAGTAAATTGGATCCAGCAGTACATCAGAAAGATCATATACCATGACCAAGTAGGATTTATTCCAGGAATGCAAGGATAGTACAATATCTGCAAATTAATAAATGTAATACATCACATAAACCAATTGAGAGATCAAATCACATATTCATATCAATTGATGCAGAAAAAGCATTTGACAAAATCCAATAACCTTTCTTTTTTTATCTTTATTGTTCAGTTTATTAATTACATTGTTCCCTTTTTTCCCCCTATAGTTCCCCTCCACCTGGTACCTATCCCACCCTCCGCCCTCACCCCCCTCCACTGTCCTCTCCCATAGTTGCATGATTTTTGTCCAGTCTCTTGCTGCACTTCACACACTCCCTTTCTCCCCAAGAGTTGTCAGTCCATTCCCTCTCTATGTCCGTGATTCTGTTACATTCACCAGTTTATCCTGTTCATCAGCTTATTAATTCACTTGATTTTTAGATCCATTTGTTTATAGATGTGTATTTGTTGTTCCTAGTTTGCACTTTTATCTTTTTCTTCTTCCTCTTCTTAAAGAATATCTTTCAGCATTTCATATAATATTGGTTTGGTGGTGATGAACTCCTTTAGCTTTTTCTTATCTGCGAAGCACTTTATCTGGCCTTCAATTCTGAATGATAGCTTTGCTGGATAGAGTAATCTTGGTTGTAGATTCTTGCTGTTCATCACTTTGAATATTTCTTGCCACTCCCGTCTGGCCTGCATCGTTTCTGTTGAGAAATCCGCTGACAATCGTATGGGTGCTCCCTTATAGGTAACCAACTGTTTCTCTCTTGCTGCTTTTAATATTCTCTCTTTGTCTTTTGCTCTTGGCATTTTAATTATGATGTGCCTTGGTGTGATCCTCTTAGGGTTCCTATATATTGGGTTTCGGTGCGCTTCTTGGACTCCTAAGTCAATTTCTTTCACCAGGTTTGGGAAGTTTTTGGTCAATATTTCTTCAAATAGGTTTTCATTGTCTTGGTCTCTCTCTTTTTCTGGCACCCCTATAATTCGGATGTTGGTATGCTTGAGGTTGTCCCAGAGGCCCCTTACACTATCTTCAATTTTTTTGGATTCTTTTGGTTACTTGCTTTTACAGCTGAGTGGATTTTGCTTCTTTGTATTTCAAATCTTTAACTTGGTTCTTGGGGTGCTCCAGGGCACTTTTAGGTCTTTGTATAATATTTTTTATTTCAGTCAGTGTATGCATAATTTCTGGTTGGCCCTTTTTCATATCCTTGAGAGTCTCCTTTATATCCTTGAGAGTCTCCTTCATTTCCATGTTGGTCTTGATCATTTCCTTGCAGGTCTCATTCATATCCTTGAGGGTCTTGTTCATTTCCTTGTAGGACTCATTGATTTCCATGTTGGTCTTGATCATTTCCTTTGTGGTCTTGCTTATTTCCTTATAGGCCTCGACCTTTTGTTGGAGCGTCTTGAAAAACCCTATAACCGTGGTTTTGAATTCCATGTCCAGTCGTTTTTTTCCCCTCCATTTCTTTCACATCTGATTTCTTTCCATGTCTCTGCATGGTGGCTGCTTCCCTGAGTTGGTCAATTAGCTTTGTGTGGTAGACTTCCTACTAGGGACAGTGGGTCAGCCTCCCCAGTTACCTGAGGTGGATATGGGTTGCACAATCTTGTTGAAGTTAAGCTCAGGTTAATCGTTGTTAGCACTGGAGGGGTTGACCTCCAGGCCAATTGTCTGTGAAGCTCAGCTGTGCTCAGGTTGGGTGGGCGGAGTCTCCGGGCCAAGCAGACAGCGTTAGCTCGGCCCTCTGCGGCCCCAGGGACTCTGTGCTGGGGGCAATGGCTGCCAGCACCTCTGAGAGAGAGCCGCTGTGGAGCTCCACTGGCTGCCGGGGAATTCAGACTGTCCCCAAATGAATCTACACTCCCAATGTCTTACCCAGGGTCATAAAACAAAGCAGACTGACCGTTTTCTGAACGAGAAAGCAAGTCGCAGAGCGCTCTGCGCCATCAGGCAGCCGAGCTGTTCACGCAAGCTGCCTTCTCCACAAGCCGGGAGACCCTGGCAGCGCCCGAGCTTCTTACTGCCCTCCCTCTGTCCAGTTTTCACCCCGTATGATAGTGGGTTCCCTGGACTTTGTCAGATCTGGAGATTCAGTCTAGTGGGACATCTTTGTCTCCCCGAGAAAACTGGCCGGTTTTCAGCCGCCCGCCCTCTCCGCGGCGCGCACTCCAAACCTCTCTCTGCGCGCGAATCTTTCAAAGCTGTCCGCTGCCGCTCCTCCGAGTCACAGTGTCTTATCTTCACTTTTATTTGTGGAATTTTCACTCGGCGAGCTTTTTGGTGATTCTGGAAGGTGTTTGTTCTTTCATTAAGTTGTAGTATTAAAATTGTTGAGTATGACGGCAAGATAGGTGTTTTACCTATGCCCGCCATCTTGATTCTCCCCCCAGAGCTTTTTCCCAATAACCTTTCTTGATAAAAACTCTCAACAAAGTGGGAATAGAAGGATAATACCTCAACATAATAAAAGCCATATATGATAAACCCACAGCAAACATCACACTCAATGGGCAAAAACTACAACCATTTCCCCTAAGAACAAGAACAACACAGGGATGCCCACTCTTATCACTCCTGTTCAACACAGTACTGGAAGTATTAGCCATTAAAATTAGACAAGAAGAAGAAATAAAAGGCATCCAAATTGGAAAAGAAGTAAAGCTATCCTTATTTGCAGATGACATGATATTGTACATAAAAATCTGAAAGACTCCATAAAAAACACTAATATACTTAATAAATGAGTTCAGCATTGTAGCAGGATACAAAATTAATGCCAAGAAATATATGGCATTTCTGAAATAAGAGCATAAGAACATTTATCTAGAGTAAAACTGCTGTTTGAAACTTTGGCCACTGTTCACCCCTGCTTGCTTAAAACAAAATAATTATTGCTTTAGTTTCCAGCTTGTGACCTTGAAGGCTAACGAGAAAAAAACCCTTTGAAGACTAGAACCAGAGGAGTAACTGGTCGGCGCCAATTAGATATCTCCACCACCTGTTTTTACAAGATAGGACCACTTTCCCACGTCTAGCAGAATACATAATTAGAAGATAAAGAGCAAGCAATAGGGTCATTCACAATCTTTTGGCACCCCTTTCCCAGATGCGGCCTTGGGCGCTGTTTGCCAAATGCAGGGCAATAACATTTATGGTTCAGACCCCTTTAAATGGACTGCCTGCACCTGGGGCAGTGTGGTCATTGAGTGTTAGGTCTCTGACCATCCTGGCCAGTTTTCAATAAATCCTTGCTTGCTTATCCTGCTTATTACCAACTTAACAGCTTCTTTGGTCGTTTGCAACTGGTTGTAGAAGTCACCCCACAACAATTTCTATACACCAATAGTGAACTTACAGAAAGAGAGACTAAAAAAGCAATCCCATTTACCAACACACCAAAAAAATTAAGATACCTATGAATAAACTTAACTAAGGCGGTAAAAACGACCTATTCATGGAAAACTACAGGACACTAAAAAAAAAGAGATGGAGGAAGATGTAAACAGGTAGAAGAACATACCATGTTCATGGATTGGGAGAATCAACATCATTAAAATGTCCATACTACCCAAGCAATCTATAAATTCAATGCACTCCTTATTAAAATACCATCAGCATATTTCACAGACCTAGAAAGAATTCTCCAAAAATTAATCTGGAATAAAAAAACACCCAAAATAGCCACAGCAATCCTGAGAAAGAAGCACAAAGTTGGTGGGATTTCAATACCAGATTTCAAGCTGTATTACAAAGCTACTGTTCTCAAAACAGCCTGGTACTGGCACAAGACAGACATATAGACCAATGTAATAGAATAGAGAATCCAGATATCAACCTAAACCACTATGCTCAATTAATATTTGACAAAGGAGGCACAAACTTAAAATGGAGTCAAGATAGTCTCTTCAATAAATGGTGTTGGGAAAATTGGACAGATACATGCAAAAAAATGAAACTTGACCACCAACTTACACTATATACAAAAATAAACTCAAAATGGATACAGGACTTAAACATAAGATGGGAAACCATAAAAATACTAGAGGAATCCACAGGATGAAAAATCTCAGACATATGCCGAAAGAACTTCTTCACTGATACTGCTCCTAGGACAATGGAAGCTAAAGAGAAAATAAACAAATGGGACTACATCAAAATCAAAAGCTTTTGCACAGCTAAAGAAACCACCAACAAAAACAAGAAAACCCACTGTATGGGAGAACATATTTGCAAATGTTATCAGTGATAAAGGTTTAATCTCAAGCATCTACAGGCAACACACACAACTCAATAAAAGGAGGATAAATCATCCAATTAAAAAATGGGCAACAGACCTAAATAGAATCTTTTCTAAAGAAGACAAAAGGAATGCCCAGAGACATATGAAAACTTGCTCAAAGTCACTAATTACCTGAGAAATGCAAATCAAAATGACAATGTGGTACCATCTCTCACCGGTCAGAATGGCTTTCATTAACAAATCAAGAAATGACAAGTGCTGGCGAGGATGCGGAGAAAAAGGAACCCTCGTGCACTGCTGGTGGGATTGTAGACTGGTGCAACCACAGTGGAGAACAGTATGGAGTTTCATCAACAAACTAAAAATGGAGCTCCCATTTCACCCAGTGATCCCACTTCTAGGAATATATCCCAAGAAACTACAAACATGAATTAGAAAGGATATTTGCACCCCGATGTTCATAGCAGCACAATTTACCATAGCTAAGACTTGGAAACAGTCTAAGTGCCCATCAGCAGATGAGTGGATTAAAAAAAACTGTGGTACATCTACACAATGGAATACTACTCTGCAGTAAAAAAGAAGGAGCTCCTACCATTTGCAACAACATGGATGGAGCTGGAGAGTGTTATGCTAAGTGAAATTAGCCAGGCAGAGAAAGATAAATATCACATGATCTCAATCATTTGTGGAATATAATGAACAGAATAGACTAATGAATAAGAACGGATCCAGAGACTGAGAAAAGTCCATCAGAATGTCAAACCTCAGGGTAAGTGCGGGGTGACAGGTGTAAGGGGGAAAGTCAATATATTTGACCTCTTGAACTAAGGTAAGTAACTTGTGTTTTTACATCCCTGACAAATTTTATATAAAGCTATAAAAAATTAGCAGCTAGTTTGAGATTGAATTGACATGGCCTAGAGCTTGTCATCTTCTATGGACACCAGTCCTTAGGCTATACCCCCCTTAATCCCCTGTGACACCATAATACCCTTACATGATATTATTCTACAATGTCACTATAATTTTTGATATTTGACAACAGCATATTGTACAATTACCCCAAAGAAACTTACAAACTAATTCTTTGAATGTTTGGCAGCAATTAAAAAAAAAAAGACAGGAAAGGAATTAATCCCTTTCAGAAGGAATTAAGGCACTGGGAAGGCACTTGAGCATTCTATATTGGCCCCTCTTGCCCTTTTTGCCAAGAGGGACCCTCTTCTCAAAATCCAAGTGCACACAGCTGTTGCCTGAGCTTTCAGTTAAAGCTGAGGTTGAAGCCTCTAGGTGGCTGGCACCATGGATCTGTTTTTCGCCCAATGGAGTGAGCTGGGCCCTCTCTGGAGAAGAAACCTGAGTCTTCCAAGTTATGTGATCAGTAACGGGACCCTGCCAGCAGGCAAGGGGATCCCAAAGCAGGGGCTGGGCATGGAGGCCTTGGAGCACATAGAAGACCAAGGAGAAAGAACTTAACCTCACATCACCCTACTTGGCCCCGGAGGATGGCTGGTCAGCCAGAGAAGGGTAAGATTCCTCAGGGAAGAAACAACCTAAGACAGGCACAGTTGCAGATGGGCCAACAGGAGACAACTTAAAGGTCAACAGAGGTGGGGCACAGACTCTCATCCCCCTAACCTTGCAGGGTCCTGAACTCTCATCCCTTCTGAGGGATGTCTCCTGCCTCCACAGCGGCTTCACCTCCCATGCACAGCTCAGATGGAGACCCAGAGTACAGACAGAGACTTGGCCAGCAACTGCTGCCCTATATATAAATGCCGTCTAGTACCAGGAATGCTCAGGGCCTACTCAAGAATGCAAAAAATCCTTCCCACTAACATTTACAGCATAAACTAAGATTATTGGTTGACTATTAAATTTGACAGTAAAATAGTAATCAAGTTTCAGATTAATTTAAATTGGCCAATTGAAATAAGTGAACATGCAAGAAAATTTAAGTGTACTGGACAAAAAGCTGTTCCTAAAATATTAACTAAAATTTCTATTAGTAGTTCATCTCAATGTAAAATTTCCTAACATGCAAAGAATCTAAAGCAGTCATACTTTTGTGCAAAAATTAAAATTGAATGTTACCAAGACTGCAATATAAAATTTCCAAAAGCCCACATTAATAAAAAAAAAAGGGGGGGGGATAGTGAGGTAAAATTATGTAAGGGAAAATATTTTGTAAGTAAATTACATCTAGAAAATTCTTTCTCCAGAAAATTAATTTCCATTTGTAATGTTAGCAGCAGGACACCCATGAAAAACATACATGGTGTTAAAGTAAGCCGAAGGAAAATCAATTGGGCAAAAACAGAAAGAATCCCAAGTCTAATTTACAGAAAAGATTCCTTTATTAACTTTTGGTCGAGAATATGTTTATATATTTTCAGAAAACAACTCCAAGACCATATGGATTCCTGAAAAAAAGAGGAACTGACAGGTCTGTTCCAACCACGAAGACAGCCCAGAGATGGAAGACGCAGACAACACCTTGCCATTCTAGCAGTCAGCAGCTGTGCTTTGCTGCAGGCAGCCCAAGTCCAAACCAGAGAGGGTGGAACCTGCATTGCCACCATATGTCCACCATCCAGATACCATTGCTGACATGTACACGTAAGGAACTATTTGACATTGAAAGTGGGACTCAAATATTTTTTGTTCTTATATATTTATTTCCAGTATGCAGATGCAAGATTTTTTTAAAGAAAAGAAACAGGGGAAAAAGATTGATACAGAGGCAAAGAAGCATTGAACAGACTGTCAAACTACAGTGTGAAGACAAGGGAGGGTGGGGGACGGGGGCTGAAAGAGATCAACCGAAGGACTTGTATGCATGTATACAAGCATAACCAATGGATACAAGACACTGGGGGGGGGGGGCAGGTGAGGGCATGTGCTGGGGGGGTAGGAGAGGCTGGAGGGAGGTTAATGGAAGGGAAAAAAAGGAAACATATGTACTACTATGTGTAATACTTTAAAGAATAAAAAATAAAAAAAAATAAATGGAATTAGTTACATTTCCCTCCGGTACCCTTTATTAAACACCAGAGTCTGGATACATGAAATTCATACAAAAGTAGGCCTTCCTTCCCACAGCTATTGGCAATGGCTTCTTTCTGGCATCCAGGTCCTGGGCTTCCCTTGCAGCCCTGACTTAGTCCCAAAGGTCATTGGAAGGATGTCCGGTCTAATTATCATATTATGTTTTTATTATTATAGATTTTATGGATCCAGAGAATGTTGGAGTTGATGGGAAGCTAGTTCAACTGGAACCTTTTAGGAATAGGAGGACAAGACACCAAGAGGTAAACTGAGACTCCTGACTGTATCGTGCGGTAGTGGCACATGTCTTTGCTTCAGAATGTTGGACACTAATACCTTAAGCCATTGGTAGGTGCCGCATTGTGGTAGTAGGGGTGTTGGTGGGCAAACAGTGAAATGTCAGGCCCTGTGAGAATGGGAAAAGGGACCCAGCACACAAAGATGGGAGAGCACTGACTCAAGAACCAAGAGGGCTTGTGCTCATCCTCTCCTACTGCACCCTAACCGGAGCCTCTGAGGAACTGCTACTTTTCAGAACACCAGTTTCCTCATCCATTGATTGGGATAATAATCTTGTCTCTGGACTGCTACTCACCAGGGAGATTGTAAGGGGTTCATGATGAGATAGAGGTTTGACTTCTTGATTTCTGAAGTCACCCATCATTTTAGGAGTGTCTGTCTTGAAACCTGGGCCTGAAGTAGTGGGAAGCTCTAAAGCAGTGGTTCTCAACCGTTCTAATGCCACGACCCTTTAAAAAAAGTTCCTCATGTTGTGGTGACCCCCAACCATAAAATTATTTTTGTTGCTACTTCATAATTGTAATTTTTCTACTGTTAATAAATCATAATGTAAATATCTGTGTTTTTCAATGGTCTTAGGCGACCCATAGGTTGAGAACTGCTAGCAGGGTCGCCTAAGACTACCAGAAAATACAGATATTTACATTATGATTCATAACAGTAGCAAAATTACAATTATGAAGTAGCAATGAAAATAATTTTATGGTTGGGATCACCACAACATGAGGAACTGTATTAAAGGGTCGAGGCATTAGAAAGGTTGAGAACCACTGCTAAAGAGCTAAAATCAAAAAGCAAGTTGTGTGGGAGGGGCTGCTTCCCAAGTAAAGGGGAATGACCCAGTGTCTCTCAGGCCCTCTCAGATGAGCCAACTGTCTCCAGCCTTCCTGGGCCAGGTGATTGTGGTCCCCTCTCTCAAGCAGAGAAACAAGGACTCCAATCCCTGAATGCCCAACTTCATGGCCAGATTCCTATTTAAAAAGCCTATTGGGTGGAAATACACTGAGTTGTGCTTTCTTAATAAAAATTCAGCATCTCCTCTAGAATTTAGTGAGGTGCTACTGAGTATTTCTCAGTACCTCAGTTCCTCTGGTTCTGGCCCCTGACCTCCTGGAAGTCCTGGCTTTACAGAGCCCTAAGAAAGCTGTCTTAAGTCAGCATCATGGAGAAAGAACAGGGTACATCTACCCGCTTTGCTCCCCGGTGCTCAGGAGAGGCGAGCATTACTCCTACGGAGACCCCCCTCCAAGCAGGAAGGACCTGGTGACATGGCTCAGCCTTTCCTGGCTCCTTTTTCCTTAGAGCAGAGGAATAAAGTACCCAGGCCCGTGTTGAGGCCCATCTTTTTCCTCCTGTTCTACAGTCTACTTTCCCTGTCCCTTTCTTTTCTCAGCCCCAAGCTGAGAATTTGTCAGCCAATCACATGGGGAAGTGATGGGAGTGGAGAGGTGGGGGGCCCGTGGTGCTGCAGTAGTCACGGTGACCTTCCTGGAAGAGGTGGTCCCAAGCTGAGCTTTAAAGGACGGAGAGGGACTGGAGAAGAAAAAGGGGGAAGGATAAGCTATAGAAGAACTTAGGGATGGGTGTGGGGAGCCCAGTTCAAGACAGTGCTGTGGAGTGGGGACAGTGGGTGTGGAATGTGTATGTGGGGGGGCCTGGGAGGGAGACAGGCTAAGAGAAAGTTAGGAAGCCAAAGCTGAGGCATTTTCTTTGATGGAGAATCCAGTGGTCCCCGGCTGCAGTTGCTTTAGCTAAATAAAGCAGTCTCTGGTTTTTTTTTAAACCACAGTGGTCTTGTTCCGCTGTGATGGCAACTAAAATTATAGATTGTAATTGTTTAAACACAGGGAGATGTTTTGACCTGAATAGTAATACTGTGTCTTCCCATAGCCGACACTGAGCCACCATCTGTCCACACTCCCTGTCCCTTGGAGAGGACAGAGGATGCCAGAAGCAGTGTCAACCTGGACCCGGGGAATGGCATTCATCAAGTCTTCTTGCGGCAGGCCATGGTGGTGGGGAGGGCTGAGAGGGGTTCGGGGCAAGTTTTTGCCTGTCACCTGGGCTAACAGCACCAGAGAGGGCTTTTGGGAAGAGGGCAAGACACCAGGGGGAGGGCAGCACTGGATGCCTGAGCGCTGTGACGGCTTTGAGTAGCGGCGTGAGTATCAAAGCCAAGTGCCTTCATTTTAGAGATGAGGAAATTGAGGCCCCACGGGAGGCTTGACTGAAGTCGTGTGCTCACAGAGATTTGGGGTTTTTAAAGGACTCCCGTCAGCAGCATCTCACCAGTGTTCACAGTCACTTTGAATTCTCATGTGGACAAATTGCTTTTCTGAGCCTCAGCTTTCTCACTTGTGAAAGGGAATAACATGCACCTTCCTGAGGCAGCAGTTATGAGGATTGTGTGAGATGATAACTGCAATGCTGCAAGGTGCTTGGCATGCAGAACATGCTCAGTAAGTGGTGGTTCTGCTGATCCCCCTCCCCGCCCCACCAGCCCCACTCTGTGGCTTCATTAAGGAATCCATCCGTGTGGAGGCATTGGTGATGCTCAGACCCACCCCCAACCCCCAGGGAGAAGTGCTGGCTCTGCAGGGAACGTCCAGGGTTGGTGTGAGGCTGACAGTGCACAGATATGAATTCCTCTGAACCCTCCAGTGGGGCCTGGTTTCTCTGTCTGATCTTGGTTTCTCCTTACAGCTTTCAAACTGATGAGTCTCCTGTCCATCTTGTCCGAAAGCCCTGAGAGAAGGGGCTGTGGCGTAAAGCAGTGTGCCCTCTCCCTGCCCCAGCACAACCTCGCAGAGCCCTAATAAATATTTCACCGCATCCCAGTGCAGAGTGCTCACTTTACAGCCGGAGGGGCCCTGAGGGGCTGTCATGTTCCTGCAGAGTCAGGACTGAAAGCCAGGTCCTGACCCCACTCAGTGCTCTCCCTCAGTTGCCCTCTTGGGTTGAGCTTTTGGTTTCCTCTGCCTGGAGTTCTTTCCATACTCCTCTGCTTTGCTGGCTCACGTGTATCCTTTAGGCCTGTTTAGATGTTATGGCCTTGAGTCCCTACCTTGACCTAGTTGAGTCCCCCTGTGTTTTGTTCTCACAGTATCATCTGAGACAAAGACTGCTGGCTTCTTTCTAATATACATGCTTAGCTCTTTCTCTTGTCAAATCCAATTTAACAGGGAAGCAACCCATATAGTTAAAAGACTATGTCTCACAGCCTTCCTAACTGTTAGGAAGTTGCTGGATAATGTTTCAGAGACGTTGAGAAAGAGCAGACTACTTTTTCTCTTTGCATTTTGTTCTTTGCATTTTTCCTTCATTTGCCTGGAACACAGATACAATGGCTGTAGCTCTAGCAGCTATTTTGAGCCTTTATGTTAAGAATATTAAGTGTGCTCTTATGTTAGAGTAGAAAGATAGCAAAAGTTTTGTGACAGACATCACTCCAGCCCTGGACGGTCTACTTCAAAACTTCTTTTATGTAAGAGATAAAACCCTCTTTAGTTTACAGCACCATAGTTGCACTGGGCCTCTAGTGTGGTAATAATTGGGTAGAGCATTGAGTGGGGTTGGAGGTTATGTGTGGGGAAACATGAGCCTGTGAAATATTACTTACACATAGTAAAGCAGAAAATAAGATAAAAAAGCAAATTAGAAATGAATATGTGTGCTAGGGTCATGTCTATGTAAAATTACTACTTGTGCTAGGTAAGATACTTACATATAGGTGTTGACTTCACTAAGGGCAAAGCTGAGTGATCTGTTACATGCTTTTAAAAAGTTTAATTTACTATATTAATAGCTGTAATATCTTTCTTATAATCCAGAGGTAGAACAATACTAAAGCTTATGGGGATGGGTGATGTTTTCTTGAGATTCCTTATCACATAGTAAAATGGTACCCAATAAACTAGGATGGGATGATTCCTCCCAGTCTTCTCCTGTGGTGGGTCAGGGCAGCTGTGAGCCCAGGAGGGAAGCCCTAACACTACAGGTGGTGCAGCTACATTTTCACTTTTCTTGGGGACTGACTGGGGCCGATTGGTTTATCTTCATGGGCAACAATGAGCAAATATCACTCCATAGTCAGTGAAGTAAAAGCTGTACTGGGGTTGACACCTCTTTTGGACTGAGTTGTTGGTGTAACTGATGATGTCTAGCTGCATTAGGGCTGGTAACACATCACAATTGTTCTATTGTGACAGGAAAATGGAAAAATATGCTCCCTGGAGTTTTCAAAGTTTAATTTTTAATCTTTATTTTTTTCAATATATCTTTGCTGGGGTTGGGGAATAGCTTGATGGATGTTTGTTGAATGACTAATTATTGACTGGTAGGCTAATGGCCTCCATTGAAATAGATGGAGCAAATAAACCACTGAGTGGAAGATGGTGTCTAGGTTACACAGCTTACTCATCTGCTGATCGCCAGGGCATACCGCTGAAAAACTAAAAGGAAGCATCCAATATGGAAGACAGGAAAATATCAGGAGAAGAAGGTGTCAAATTAGATCTAAGGGTGGAGAAGGAGAGGCCAGATACTCAGTGCTGAACAAATGCAGTCCAGAAAACACATGATTTCTTAATAGGTATCTAGGTCAATAATAGTTTGGTGCAAGAAACAGAGTTGTTATGAACTTAGTTCTTACTACTAAAAAATAAAAAATGTATTGGGAGGCTATGAGGATCTCAATGAACTCAGGAGCAGGAATGACACCAGTGGCTGTGAGGTACATCAGACGGGACTACTAGAATTACCTGAGACCTGACAGCTGCTTGCCTGTGCTCTGTGTTCCTCCCTCTCTGGGCCCTTGTAGTCTTTTATCTCAGCCACTCTCAGTAGGTCCATTTCATTCTTTTCTCTGCAGACTGGCTTTCTATAGTTCCAAAAAAGTTCACCTCAATTAGGACACGATCTCTCAGATCATGGACTCAACATGAAGAATCTAAACCCAAATTCAGAGAAGAAGATTCCGATTGGCTAATGAAGAGCCAATGGGGTGCCTCCCCTCAATCTGTCTCCATCTCTGCTCCAACGGGTTTATTCAGGTGCATAACCATGGCTTAGGGTCCATTTCTGTGGATGGAAAGGTATTCCTCAGAGAAGGGGATACAGACTGGCAGGCATATTGGCTAACATGTTTGCTGTTGCGGAAAACTTGAATGACTTGGCTGTTGAATAGCAATATTCAAAAGTGAAAAGGAAATGCCCACCATACACTTTTAAAAATGAATAGCTTCTGAAGTTTAGAGTCCAGGTAATCATAAGGGACTATGTAATAGCTAATTTCTGAGGAGTTCCCCTGTCATTTTCCAAGTCTTTGGAGAGAGCAGTTAATAGAAAATGTTAATGACCAATGTTTGCAAATGACCATTTTGGTGTTCCCAAGTCACTAGGGCTGGCCAGAGCTAATTTTTAGAATGCCCCCTTGATAATTCTGGCAACTTGTTTAATGTCGACCTAGAGACACAGCGTGGACTCAGATCCAGACGTATAGCTAAGTTTAGCTTTGCTTTACTGTGGGCAGGGAAAGACACCCCAGTTACTTCACATGCTATCTCACCTCTGAACACTCTGGCTTGTCCAGTCTCACTGAGCAGTTCCTGGCTGTGGCTGGGCAGGTGGCACACAATTTTCTGAGGTGTCTGTGTTCCTGCCGATAGAATTACTCAGAAGCCTCACTTGCACTCTGGCTTCACAGTTCTGTGTCTGTGCCTCTGGGCTCCTCCTCTGGAAAGCAGGAGATATGTCTCTCTCTTATGTCACCCATGCAGCTTGAGCAGGCCTGGCTGCTGATATCTCTCCCCTGTTCAGCTCTGCTCCTCCAAGATGGTTTTCAGGAATAGCCTGGTACCCAGCCTTAGACCTATATATGAGTAGAGGCCACTAGCCCCTCTGCTGGATTGCATCCTGAGGCTTTCATGGTGGCATTGTCAATGCTGGCTCCTGTGAAGGGGCCTGGCACCCAGTTGGCAGGAGGGTGTTTTTCTGAGGAGCAGGTTACTCTCAGTTCTGAACTTGTGCCCAGCGGCTGCTTGTTCCCTTGCAGCAAAAACCAGCCTCAAGATGGAAGCTATTTTTCTAGGTCTTAATCATTAAAACATAGCAGCCTCATGAGATTATCCATGAGGACTTTTCATTCTTAGCTTCAGGTTATAATTGGCAGTGTTGACACCTAGTATGCCTTCACCTAGTGGGTGCTTGGTTGATGGATGGGTTCATCATCTCACTGCTTAATCAGCTACAGCCAATGAACCCCAGTTCCTGTGGGCCTTTCCCTATAGATGCCACCCACAGGGTTGGGCTTATAACCTGGGGCTTCCCCATCATCATTTTCACCGACCCTTCTCCCCCCAAAAGGTTACTGTGTAATCTTTTTCAGTAGCTTTGGCTTCCCTGAGCATTGACTTAGCTGGAGAGCATGCTCCCTCTCTAACCTCGGCGTGGTTGCTCAGTGGAGGAGTGGACAGTAAGTCTGCTTGACTCCATGAGTACACAGGCCCCTCTGTCTTTACAGGAGCGTCCCACGGAGGGGTGCAGCCGCGGTGGGGGTTTGCCGAGGAGGGAGGCACAGCTTCCTGTTTTGCTGCCGGTTATCACAGGCTGTTCTAATGCTGCTCAAACAATATTGAGAATAACCCTGGCTCAATAGCACCACTGTTAGGCTGCAAAGTAAATATTGGCTGAGCAAACATGGCAAATAAGGAGTTGCTATTTGCGTAGCTATGAGTATTTGTGTGCTCAGGCTGCCTGCCGGCGGGCCCTGGAAATGAACGGGCAAGGAGTTGTTGTCTGGAGGTGGAGAGGCCCAGGAGAGAGGGCCTAGGCCTGGGTTTCTCACCTCAGCACTATTGACATCTGGGGCTGGTTAACTCTTTGCTGTGGGGAGGATGTCCTGTGCATGGAGCAGCATTCCTGGTCTCTACCCACTAGATGCCAGTAGCACCTCCTCCACAGGCGTGACAAACAGAAATGTCTCTAGTCTAGACGTTGCCAAATGTCTCTGGTGCCATCCCTCCTGGCTGAGACTCACTGACTCTGCCCTAGGCCAGGCCAAGGAACAGGAGGGTGTGAAGATGAGAAGACCCTCCTCATGCCTCCTTGACCCTTTTGCTCACCAGTTTGGTCAGCCAGTCTTCTGTGAGGGCTGAGGAAAGTCAGCAACTTCTTTAAGAAATACATGCAGTGTCAGGTGCCTCTGCAGTCAAAGAGCCTGTCAGCTGGTGGCTGGTGTCTCTGGCCACCTCCTTACACTTGCCCTGTCTAGGAAGCTACTCTTGTTGAGAGAGAGAGAGAGAGAGAGAGAGAGAGAGAGAGAGAGAGAGAGAGAATTTCAGGCATATGTCACTCTGGCCAGTGACCTTCTCAGTCTATTTATAATAATCTGTCTGTCCCTGGCTCCACGTTCTCCTCTTTGCCTCCCAGGGTTGGCCTGTGAGCTCCTGAGTCCTACAAGTAGCCACAGCTGGGCCCTGTGGGAGGGCACATGGCAGAAAGGACAGAAGGGCACACGGGCCACAAGGGCCTCCCTGGGAACAAGCTGTACCCCCTCAAGCTGTGCAGGTCACTTCCAGGCTCCAACTGGCCCTCCCTCAGGAGGGGTGAGAGAGCATGCTTATAGCCTGGCAGGAAGGTGGCCAGACAGCCCTCACTGAGCAGCTCTGGCCACGGAAACTCCCTTTAGAGTCTGGGCTTTCAAGGTGGGACTGGGTGGATTATTAATTAAAATAATGACATGACAGTACCTTCCTACATGTTGATCCCAGCTCCCATGATGGAGCAGTAGGAGGTCCTATATCTGAGCAGCCACGAGAAGTTGAGTCCTGATCACCATAGCCATCAGCTTGTGCTCCCGGAGGTAGCGGGGGAAAGTGCCTGTGTGCTCAGATGTTGAGAAGGAAGGAAATGTGTTTACCGTCATGAAGGACTGACACGGGCAGACAGAGCAGAGCTGGGCAGCATTAATGTGCTGAGCAGCTACAGAAAGGTGCCCCCCCAAAGGTAACACGTACTTCTCTATGAACCACCCCATTTGGCCTTTCTTGCACTCCCTTCTCTCCTCCTCACACTTCTGTCTCTTCGACAGGGTTAGGAGAAGGTATGCAAGGACCTGCCACACGTGCTACTTCCCAAAGGTACTTGCCTACCGTCCTCTCACAGGCAGCAGGAGTCTTTCTGCACTCTTAGCTCGCCACCGGATTTCTTTAGAGACTTGGCTGGGGGCTGCTTAGCATGATTAGACCCACGGCTCAAAGGCCAAGTGTAGGTGTCAGTAGGTCTGAGAACACACTTCTTACAATGCCACCCATTTGTGGAACCAAGTGGGGAAATAAGATCTATATTTGGAGCGTCTGGGGAGAGAATCTTGGGGCATAGCCCACCCCATGGAGCCCTCCACCACTGCCTTCCCCTGGCTCCTCTGCTCCTGCTTCCTTGTTCCGACCCCTGCAGGTGTATCTCTTCCTGCGGGACTGGGCTGTCCATGAAGCCTCAGCGCAGCGGTGGGGTTGCGGAGCGCTGCTCTGGCTCCTGCATGTTGGCCCCAGCCAGAGGACCTCACTCCTCTCTCCTGCAAACTGAGGTTCTGTGTCAGCTTTCATTTGAATAGAGGCTTCTGCTGTTTAAAAAAGAAAATTTACAATTGTAGTAGAAAATGATTTGACTCTCAATCCAGGGTAACTAAATTCTAATTCATGTCCCTCACCTACTGGCCACATTCCCTTAAGGTGACTAGCTGTTCTTAGCTGGAGTTGTCTGGTCGGCAATGTGGGAATGGTAACATTTAGCCCAGAGGCTATTATGAGGACTAAATGAAACAAAGGTGTATGTGGTAACAGTACTGTGCACGATGTCAGACTCTCGTGAAATGTTTATCCTCGATGCCCTTCACCTTTCATCTGCCCGATCCTGCCCAATTCATGGCCCAGCCCCCACCAGATAGTCTCTGATGCCCTCACTTCTCAAGCAACAATAATTTTTGAACATCAGCAATAGGATCAAAAGACCTGTCTTTGAATTCCATTCAGCAGTTCAGTAGCGATAAGACCTCATCAGGCCAATGACTTAGCCTGTCTGCGTTTTCCTTTCCTCATCTACGTAAGGGGCCTGATGATACTTTTCTCAGAGGTAACAGGAAGTTGAGATTAGGCAGCATGCCAGAAATGCTGGTACAGTTAGAGTCCACTTTGGGATTTGTTTAAATTATGGATTTCTCTGCCCTATTTCCCAGAGCTTCTGATGCAGTTGGTCTGGAGTGGAGCCCAAAAATCTTCATTTTAGATAAGCAGGCAGGTGATTGTGATGTAGACAACCCACTGAGAACTGGTCTAGTGTGTGTGTGAGAGCCCATTGTCCCAGGCCCCCCAGAGGTTGCCTGCAGCTGAGGCCAGCACAGAGCACACTCTTCTCTCCAGCTACTTGGGCAGGGCCACCTGCAAGTCTTCTCAAGTGCTTCTGAGATTCCTCCCAAAGTGCCCCATCATGCATAGTCACCACTCTGTGCCTGTCTAATTATTTCTGTCCCACCTGTCCCCCACCATTCATGTTCACTCTTGAGGTCCTCACTGTTGCAGCCATTGTCTGAGACAAGGGCACTGAGTCCCAAATGTTCACAAGTGTCCGTGCCAGCTGGGGGCAAGGTCCAAGGCAGAGTGCAGGATCCTAGAATTTTACAGAGTGTTGCAAAGTGCCCCCTGCTAAAAGCTCCTCAAGCCTCTGGCCAACACTCTAATTTCATTGGAGCTGGAAATAATCCAAGGGGCTGGGGCCAGACACCACCCTCCCCACAGGATGCTGAGCTCCTGATGCGGCAGACAATCTTCTTCCTTCAAGTCCATTGGCAACTCATAAGGGACTGGGAGCAGAGTATAAACCTGGTCAGTGCTTCTGGAACTGGTTGATAACTTTGAGGGAATGGGCGGCCTGTAGGCTGGTCTTTGCCTTTTTTCTCAGCTCCATCTTTTCACAGGAATGCAGCTGCCCTATTACAACCTGAGACTCAGGCCACCACATGTCTCACCACCTCTGTCCCCATGAGAACACACCCCTATTTCCATTTAGGGCCTTGACACCTAATCACATTCTTCCTCCTCCCGCAGGACTGCCGCCACCTCAGGGGACTTCAGCGTCCTTGTGATGACACATCTGCCATCCATACTTCATGTGCTTCCCAAACCTTCTCAGATCTGATGGCCATCACTACCACTCCATAGTACCTCCCCTATTCCCAGTTCTACCTCCCATTCTAGGGATTCCCAATACTGACTGGTCATCAGTGCCACTTGAAAACCATTCAAATATAGATTCCTAGGTCCCAGGAACTCCAGAAATGGGACCCAGACACTGAGTTTGTTATGCTGATGATCAGTCAGATTGGGGACCATCTGAACCTGGTACCTTCTGTGTGGTTCTTTCTGGAATACAACTTGATAGTAGCCTACATCCTACACAACCAGTCACCTTTAGGCACCTCACTTGCTGTACCTGGGGCCCCCTCATAAAGTCACCTAGGCTTTGGACCTTCTCTTCTTGTCCATCAGTTTCTTCCTGTCTTAGTCTATCTCCTTTGTGTCAGCGCAGACTGCAGGAACCACACTTTCACACTGGTGTCTTGTTCCTGCAGGCCTCCCACTGCTCACACCTACCTGATAAAACAGAGGTCAGCCTTCTCTGCTTCTGCACCAGGTTGTCCCCGATACACTGGGATTATTGCCACAGCCCATGCTAGGAATCTGCACTCTCTTAAAATTGCTGGGATAGGAGAAACCAAGATGGCAGCATAGGTAAACACCTAAACTGCTGCCTCGCACAACAATTTCAAAACTACAACCAAAAGACAAAATGAGCATGATTCAGAACCACAGGAAAGCTGACTGAGTGGAAATTTTTCAACTAGAAGAAAAGAGGTAAGCACATTGAGATTCAGAGGAGCTGCAAAAGGCTGAGGTACAGAGACTCGCACGTGGAGAGGATGGGCAGCTGTGTGCATGGGTGGCTGAGCATGCGGCTGGCTTTCTAAAGCAGAAGGGAGAAGGAAGCTTCTGACTGCACTGAACTCCAGTCCCAGGTGAGATGCTGGGAAACCAGACCCATTCGGGGGGAATCTGAACTGTCAGGAAAAGAGAAAGCACACTGACATTTGGGAGCTATGGAAGGCAGATGTCCGGAGGTGTGCACAGAGAGGAAGACTGCTGAATGCATGGGAGGCTGAGTGCGCAGCTGGCTTTCTAAAGCGGAGGGAGAGGGAAGCTCCTAACTGAGCTGAACTCCAGTTCTGAGCAAGTTTCTGGGAACTCTGACTCATTTGGGGACAAACTGGACTGTCTGGCAGTGGGTGAAACTTGAGGGCGCCTTTCTCTCAGAGGTGCTTGCAGCAATTACCAAGGGACACTGAGACCCAGGGGCCTCATAGGGCAGGGCTGATGGGAAACCAAGGCTGTCTGCTCTGCCCTGAGACTTCACCCCATCCAAGCTAAGCACAGAGGCTCTCATAAGAGTGTCTCCAGCACAGAAGTTCTCCCAGCATAGACACAGCATGTCCTCACAGCCAATTGGCCTGTTGGTCAATTCCTCCCAGTGATACCAACAACAATGAAGATTTAACTACAACAAGGCTAAGCACACAGTCCACAAAGGGATGCACCGAGAGTGTCCACCTCAGGTAACTGGGGAGGCTGAGCCACTGTGCCCTACAGAACACCTACCACACAAAGCTATTCTACCAACTCAGAGAAGCAGCCAAAATGTGAAGACAAAGAAACAGATCACAAATGAAAGAAATGGAGGAAAACAAGCAACTGGATATAGAGTGCGAAACCACAGTTATAAGGTTTTCCAAGAATTTCCTAGAAAAAGTTGATACATTTAACGAGACCCTCGAGGATATGAAAAAGGACCAACTAGAAATTAAACATACACTGACTGAAATAAAAAATATTATACAGAGACCTAACAGCAGACTAGAAGAATGCAAGAATCAAGTCAAACACTTGAAATAGAAAGAAGCAAAAAACACTCAGCCAGAAAAGCAAAATGAAAGAAAGAAGCCAAAAATTTGAAGACAGTGTAAGGAGCCTCTGGGACAACCTCAAGCATACCAACATCCGAATTATGGGGGTGCCAGAAGAAGAGAAAAGGAGCTGCAAAAGGCTAAGGTACAGAGAGAGAGCAAGATACTAAAACCTATTTGAAGAAGTAATGACTGAAAACTTCCCCCACCTGGTGAAAGAAATAGACTTACAAGTCCAGGAAGCACACAGAAAGAATCCCAAACAAAAGGAATCCAAAGAGGACCACACAAAAACACATCATAATTAAAATGCCAAGAGCAAAAGACAAAGAGAGAATATTAAAAGCAGCAAGAGAAAAACAGTTAATTACCTACAAGGGAGCACCCATACAATTGTCAGCTGATTTCTTGACAGAAACTATGCAGGCCAGATGGGAGTGGCAAGAAATATTCAAAGTGATGAATAGCAAGAACCTACAACCAAGATTACTCTATCCAGCAAAGCTATTGTTTAGAATTGAAGGCCAGATAAAGAGCTTCACAGATAAGGAAAAGCTAAAGGAGTTTATTATCACAAAACCAGTATTATATGAAATGCTGAAAGGTATTCTTTAATAAGAGGAGGAAGAAGAAAATGGTAAAGATAAAAATTACAAACAACAAATACATGTCTATCAACAAGTGAATCTAAAAATCAAGTGAATAAAAAATCCGATGAGCAGAATAAACTGGTAAATATTATATAATCAGGGACATAGAAAGGGAGTGGACTGACAATTCTTGGGGGGAAAGAGGTGTGGGAGGTGTGGGAAGAGACTGGACAAAAAGTGTACACCTATGGATGAAGACAGTGGGGGGGAGGTAAGGGCAGAGCGTGGGGTGGAAACCAGGTGGAGAGGATCTATGGGAGGGAAAAAGAGGAACAATTGTAATAATCTGAACAATAAAGATTTATTAAATTAAAAAATAGATTAAAAATACTATGAAAAAATAAAAAGATCCCTGGGATATCTGGCATCCTCTTTTGAGTTACCAGTCCTATCTCCCAGTCCCCTTCACAACCATTTTGAACTTCCACTGTTGTTGCCTCAATCCCCCATCCCAGCACCTCTCCTTGTGTACCCTGCCACAACCAGTCACCTTTAGGCCCCTCACTCTCTGTGCTCAGCATGTTGGACAGGGACCCTGCTTCCTGGAGCTCACAGCCTAAAATGAGAAACAGACAGGCAATCACTATCAGTGCTCTTGATTGTGAAAAAGGATAAATGCCATGCCTGGCCTCCTGCCTGTCCAGGAAAATGAAGCCCTCAGGTGGAAATTGCCTTCAATAAGGAGCCCTGCTGCATATGTGCACCAATGGTGCCCACATCACTGTCTCCTTCCCCTGTTCTCCTGCTTCACACACAGTGTTCCCTCTTTACCCCTCCTCCTCCTCTTTCTCACCTTCAAGCTCTGCCTCTCCTCTCCCGCAGCTACATGATGATTAGCTCTCCTCTCAAATGGCCAGTCTGTTCTCTATTACTTTGTTCCTTATAGCTCAATCCCTTCTATTTTATTATTGGTAATAATATTAACTACTTGTTGAACTATGTGCAGGTAAATCTAATTGATAAAGTTTCTCACAAAGAAACTTTAAAATAAAACACCCATTTGGAGAAGGGTGAGCTTGTAGAAGGGCAGAGAAACAGGAGGCTCAGAAGGGAAGAAGGGGCTGGGATGGCAAGTCCTCCAGTTCTCTTCTTTAATCCTTACAACACTCCGCGGGGTAAGTGGTACCACATTTTGCCTTTGAGAAGTCAGGTGACTTGCTGAGCTGCTTGCTGGTGTTCCCATATAAGCAGTATTAATTCTGGGAAGTAGATGCTGAGGCCACTGCTAAAGGGTGGAGGAATGAGGGTCAGGAAGCCATTGCTGAAGGTATCTGTGGGTTCTACAATGGAGGGTTTTCTAGAGCTCTCCTAAAGGCTGTGTGCCAACTCCAGGAATCTTGGGCCCACAGCCTGCAGCTGTGAGCAGGGAAGGGCAGGCACTAGCCCAAAGGGCTGCAAATCACACCGCTGCTCTTGGACTGCCTCCAACTGCCTTTGGGAGAGAATGGCCTCTCCATTCCTTCACTTTTCAGATATCATGTGAATGTCTCATTGACAGAATCTAGGCTGGGACCCCTTGCAGAAAGGGAACCTTGGAACCCAAATTCCCAGATTTGAGCATGGAAGAGGGTGGAGAAATGCTGAGGTGATGGCAGACAGTCCAGCAAGACTCTGCCGGGCAAAGCTGGGGTCTGAACTTGGACCTGCATGCCTTCCACCCCTTCGCTCGTTTCCCCAACCATCCGACCCCTGTCAAATTTAGTCGTAAAGAACTTTTGTCTTCCCTGCTCCTGCCACACTCTAGAGTGCTTTGAAATGCCTTCAACCATCAGTGGTCATGGAAGGCATGGACAACTGACTGTGGATTGAACCGTCATGCACTTTTCTTCTTCTGAAATGGTAATTCTTGCTTTATTTTATTTATTTATTTTTAATTTTTTATCTTTATTGTTCAGTTTATCAATTACATTGTTCCCTTTTTCCCCCTATAGCTCCCCTCCACCTGGTACCCATCCCACCCTCCGCCCCCAGCCCCCTCCAATGTCTTCTTCCATAGTTGCAAGATTTTTGTCCAGTCTCTTGCTGCACTTCCCACACCCCCTTTCTCCCCAAGAGTTGTCAGTCCATTCCCTCTCTATGTCTGTGATTCTGTTACATTCACCAGTTTATTCTGTTCATCAGCTTATTAATTCACTTAATTTTTAGATTCATTTGTTTATAGATGTGTATTTGTTGTTCCTAATTTACACTTTTATCTTTTTCTTCTTTTTCTTCTTAAAGAATATCTTTCAGCATTTCATATAATATTGGTTTGGTGGTGATGAACTCCTTTAGCTTTTTCTTATCTGCGAAGCACTTTATCTGACCTTCAATTCTACATGATAGCTTTACTGGATAGAGTAATCTTGGTTGTAGGTTCTTGCTATTCATCACTTTGAATATTTCTTGCCACTCCTGTCTGGCCTGTATAGTTTCTGCTGAGAAATCCGCTGACAATCGTATGGGTGCTCCCTTATAGGTAACTAACTGTTTTTCTCTTGTTGCTTTTAATATTCTCTCTTTGTCTTTTGCTCTCGGCATTTTAATTATGATGTGCCTTGGTGTGATCCTCTTAGGGTTCCTATATATTGGGGTTCGGTGCACTTCTTGGACTCCTAAGTCTATTTCTTTCACCAGGTGTGGGAAGTTTGCAGTCACTATTTCTTCAAATAGGTTTCCATTGTCTTGGTCTCTCTCTTTTTCTGGCACCCCTATAATTTGGGTGTTGGTATGCTTGAGGTTGTCCCAGAGGACCCTTACACTATCTTCAATTATTTGGATTCTTTTGGTTACTTGCTTTTTCAGCTGAGTGGATTTTGCTTCTTTGTATTTCAAATCTTTAACTTGGTTCTTGGGATGCTCCAGAGCACTTTTAGGTCTTTGTATAATATTTTTTATTTCAGTCAGTGTATGCTTAATTTCTGGTTGGTCCTTTTTCATATCCTTGAGAGTCTCCTTCATATCCTTGAGGGACTCACTCATTTCCTTGTAGGACTCATTCATTTCCACGTTGGTCTTGATCATTTTCACATTGGTCTTGACCATTTCCTTGCAGGTCTCGTTCATATCCTTGAGGGTCTTGTTCATTTCCTTTGCGGTCTTGCTTATTTCCTTATAGGCCTCGACCTTTTGTTGGAGCCTCTTGAGAAGCCCTATAACCATGGTTTTGAATTCAATGTCCAGCCTGTTTTTTTCCTCCATTTCTTTCACATCTGATTTCTTTCCATGTCTCTGCATGGTGGCTGCTTCCCTGAGTTGGTCAATTAGCTTTGTGTGGTAGACTTCCTACAAGGGACAGTGGGTCAGCCTCCTCAGTTACCAGAGGTGGATATGGGTTGCACAGTCTTGCTGAAGTTAAGCTCAGGTTAATCGTTGTTAGCACTGGAGGGGTTGACCTCCAGGCCAATTGTCTGTGAAGTTCAGCTGTGCTCAGGTTGGATGGGCAGGGTCTCCGGGCCAAGCAGACAGTGTTAGCTCTGCCCTGTGAGGCCTCAGGGACTCTGTGCTGGGGGCAATGGCTGCCAGCACCTCTGAGAGAGCCGCTGCCAAGCTCCACCGGCTGCCAGGGAATTCAGACTCTCCCCAAATGAGTCTGCACACCCAACATCTCACCCAAGGTCGTAAAACAAAGCAGTCTGACGGTTTCCCGAATGAGAGAGCAAGTTGAGAGTGCTCTCTATGCAGTTACGCAGCTGCGCTGTTCCCAAGGTCATGCGCAAGCTCGCCTTCTCCACAAGCCAGCAGATCTTTGCAGCGCCCGATTCGGCTTGCCTTCCCACTGTCCAGTTTTTACCCCGTATGATAGTGGGTTCCCTGGACTTCGCCCAGTGCTGGAGAATCAGTCCAGTGGGACGTCTTTGTCTCCCCGTTCGAGAAAACTGGCCGGTTTTCAGCTGCTCGCCCTATCCCCTGGTGCGCGCTCCAAACCTCATTCCACTCGAATCTTCAACGCTGTCCTCAGCTGTTCCTCCGTGTCACAGTGTCTTATCTTCACTTTTATTTGTGGAATTTTCACTTGGCCAGCTTTCTGGTGATTCTGGAAGGTGTTTGTTCTTTTGTTAAGTTGTAGTTTTAAAATTGCTGTGTATGATGGCAAGATTGGTGTTTTACTTATGCCGCCATCTTGGGTACTTATTGCTTTAGAATCAAACCCATACACTCGAGAAATCAGTTTCCAGTGGTGGTTTTTGAAGTTCTTTTAGAAGCAGAATCCTTTATGCAGATGTTACACAGTTCTGTACTTTACACACGGGGCACTGTGAGACTGCTGGGTGCCATGCTGACTATCCTCTTTGACTTTGCCAGGGGCCGGGATGGCAACAATCAGTTCTGGTGAACATAGAGAAGAAGGAGGTCAAGGAGCTTCCTCTCAGCCCAAGTGGCAGAGGATTGTGGGAGTGCAGTGCTAAGGGAAAAAAACGTTATCTCTTTCCTCCCACATTTGTAGGGGGCTTTTATAGGTCACTGACTAGACTTCTTTGGAAAGGAAAGTGGCCTCAAGTTTTGATATATAGGAATGAAGCTGAAAAGAAAGCTATGTTTCTTTAACTATAAATTTCACACACACACATACACACACACGCACGCGCGCGCAAACATATATATCCTCCTATATAATTAAAGAGTAATATGCAAATTGACCATACCTTCACTACACCCACAAGCCATGCCCACCAGCTGATCAGGAATGAGTATGCAAATTAACCTCAACCAAGATGGCTGAGTCCACAGAGATAGCAGAAGGGAGGCTTGGTTTTCCCTGGCCATAGAGGAAACCTAGCTTTCTGCACACTCTGGCCGACCCAGGCCTCCCTTTAATGCTACAAATTACAGAAGATAAATAAATCCCAACAGAAATGGCTGCAGCCATGGAGCCAGCAGGAGGCTTGGCTCCATTCCAGGTTACAAAGTTTCAATTGTAGAAGATAAATAAATCCCAGATGCCAGGGCCTCTGCTTGGTTCACCAGGGGGCATGGCTGGCCTGCAAACTACCACAGGCCCCTCACCCAGGCCACCCCATGCCACACAGAAACCCCCACCCTGATCTGTGACACCCTTCAGGGCAAACCAGCTGGCCCCCACCCATGCACCAGGCCTCTATCCTAGCTAATAAAAGAGTAATATGCAAATTGACCACCATTCCAATACACAAGATGGCTGCTCCCATGTGGTCAAAGATCCTGCCCCAATGTGGACACAAGATGGCCACCACAAGATGGCCAGCAGGGGCGGGCCATTGGGAGGTTCCAGGACAGCAGGGGAGGGCAGTTAGGGGTGATCAAGCATGCAGGTGAGGGCAGTTATGAGTGACCAGTCCAGCAGAAGAGGGAAGTTGGAGGCGACCGGGCCTGCAGGGAAGGGCAGTTTGGAGGGGACCCAGGCCTGCATGGCAGAGCAGTTGTGGGGGACCAGGCCTGCATGAGGGGGCAGTTAGACATGACCAGGCTTGCAGGGTAGGGCAGTTAGGGGCAAACAGGCTGACAGGGGAGCAATTAGGCATTAATCAGGCTGGCAGGTGAGTGGTTAGGTGGTGATCAGGCTGGCAGGCTGAAGCAGTTAGGGGCAATCAGGAAGGCAGGCAGGTGAGCAGTTGGGAGCCAGCAGTCCTGGATTGTGAAAGGGATGTCCCAGATTGGAGAGGGTACAGGCTGGGTTGAGAGAACCCTCGACCCCCGAATTTCATGCACCGGGCCTCTAGTGTGTGTGTGTGTGTGTGTGTGTGTGTGTGTGTGTGTGTGTGTGTGTATTTCAGAGAGGAAGGGAGAGTAAGAGAGAGGTAGAAGCATCAGTGATGAGAGAATCATCAATTAGCTGCCTCCTGTATGCCCCACACTGGGGATCGATCCTGTAATCCAGGCATGTGCCCTGACCAGGAATTGAACTGTGACCTCCTGGTTTATAGGTTAACGCTTAATCACTGAGCCATGCCAGCCAGGACAACTACAACTTTCCATAAGCCTCATCATCATTTTCCAGAGTAGCTTTGGCTTGGAGGACTGGTGATTTCTTGTTACCAAGCAGTGTCCTGGTCTGGGTGGGGTCTTCTTTAAGGATCCTCAGAGTCCATAGTTTTGTTTTATCTTCCTTCCCTAGTTCCTGTGGACACAGGCTAGTGTGTGTGTGTGTGTGTGTGTGTGTGTGTGTGTGTGTGTGTGTGTGTGTGAAATGTATAACACTCTGTGTCAAGATAAATGTAATTTTGAATTATTAAGTCTACATGACAAAAGAGTGCTTATTAATTTTATTTATCTTAAATGAATTAACAGGAACTAGCAATGGGAAAAAATAATTGTCTCTCTTCTCCTTTGTAAGGAATAGTTGATTTGGGGAAAGCCCTAAGAAACAGTAGCATGAAAACATAGAATGTTGGAACTGAGAGAAACCTTTATTTGTTCTAATTCAACAAACATGTATGGAGTATCTCTTAGATACCAGGGATTCAAAAGCACACAAAAAACTATTCTAGTCCTCAAGGAGCTCAGAGTTTAGTAGGGACAAGGCCTAGTGAGGAAACTACAGCAGTGGGAATCTGGTCAAGGAATAAAGGTTGTAGGAAGTTAGGGTGGGCTCTCTCTAACTATTTTGTGGGGAAAAAGAGAGCCAGGAAAGGCTTCCTGGAGGAAGTTATATCTGACTTGGGTTTTGCTATATGAAAAGAGTTTGGCACACACACACACAAAAAGTTGGAGAAAGACATTTTTGCCAGAAAGAATGAGAACAAGAGTTTATTAAAGGTGTGAAATGGAGGGAGATGAGGAGAAAGAGGTGGCAGGGCCCAAACCTGAAAGCTGAGTTGAGGACTGGTCTGGACCTTTCCTCAGTGATGGGGGTAGAGACTGCCCAGGGTGTGAAACAGGGGGAAGGGAAAGAGCATTTGGTGATGCTATGGAGGATGCAAGGCTGGAAGTAAGAGACCCTCTTGTTGGGGATGGAAGTCAAGTGGGACAATTTGAAAGGAGACAAGTTGATGGACTGTATTAATTTCTTTTTTCTGCTGCAACAAATGACCATAGATTTAGTGGCTTAACACAACATAACTTTATTTTATTTTTTTTACAGTTTTGGAGACTAGACTCCAAAATCAGCATCAATGGGCTAAAGTCAATGTGTTGATGGGGCAGCTCTCTCTGGAGGTTTCAAGGGAGAATGGATTTCCAGGGTGCCTTTTTCAGCATTCAGAGTCTGCCTGCATTCTTTGGCTTGTTGTCCTTGCCTTCATCTTGAACACGCACCACTCCAGTCTCTGCTTCCATCACCACATCACCTTTGTCTGACTCTGAGCCTCCTGCATCCCTTCATCATGGATATCCAGGACCCACCTGAGTAATCCAGGATAAACTTCCCATTTCAAAGCCCTTAACTTAATCACACTTGCAAATTCCCTTTTACATCAACATTCGTATATTCCAAGGAAGGCTATTATTCAGCCTATCACATGGATGCAAGGGAGTTTGAAGGATGTAGCTAATACAAGTTTGTTACTGACAGGGGGGATGGAGGGGCATGAAGATTAGAAAGCAGTGGCTGAGATAATTCCTGTTTATTGGTTTGGACACTAAAGGGATGGTGGGGCTACCAACTGAGAAAGAGGGAAGAGCAGATTTGGGGAGTAGTTGTTGGGGAAATGGAGAAAAATTAGCTCTATTTATCAAATTTGAGATGTCCAGTGAACTATCAGATCTGTATAATTGAAGGGAGAGGTCTAGGTGACCTAGGTGTAGCTGGTAGTCAAAATTGGGGGTGTGGATAAGGTAATTTAGGGAGCTATATGAAAAAGTTATTGAACATTATGGTACATGAGAATCACCTTGGGATAGGGTAGGCAGGTTTAGCGAATTAAAATGTAGAATGTGCAGTTAAATTTCTCTTTCAGAAAATCAAGTAACTTTTTATATAAGTACATTGCATCCTGGATTTTACCTGTCAATCTTCTTTTAGGAGCTCGTTGGAAAGCACATTTATGGAGAGGAACCAAGATGGTGGCATAGGCAAAACACCTATCTTACCTCATACACAGCAATTTTAAAACTACAACTTAATGAAAGAACAAACACCTTCCAGAATCACCAGAAAGCTGGCCAAGTGAAAATTCCACAAATAAGAGTGAAGATAAGACACTGTGACTCGGAGGAACAGCTGAGGACAGCGTTGAAGATTCGGGTGGAATGAGGTTTGGAGCGCGCGCCAGGGGATAGGGCGAGCAGCTGAAAACCGGCCAGTTTTCTCGAACGGGGAGACAAAGACGTCCCACTGGACTGATTCTCCAGCTCTGGGCAAAGTCCAGGGAACCCATTATCATACGGGGTAAAAACTGGACAGTGGGAAGGCAAGCCGAATCGGGTGCTGCAAGGATCTGCCAGCTTGTGGAGATGGCGAGCTTGCACATGACCTTGGGAACAGCGCAGCTGCGTAACTGCATAGAGAGCACTCTCAACTTGCTCTCTCATTCGGGAAACCGTCAGACTGCTTTGTTTTACGACCTTGGGTGAGACGTTGGGTGTGCAGATTCATTTGGGGAGAGTCTGAATTCCCTGGCAGCCGGTGGAGCTTGGCAGTGGCTCTCTCTCAGAGGTGCTGGCAGCCATTGCCCCTGGCACAGAGTCCCTGGGGCTGCATAGGGCGGAGCTAATGCTGTCTGCTTGGCCCGGAGACTCCGCCCATCCAACCTGAGCACAGCTGAACTTCACAGACAATTGGCCTGGAGGTCAACTCCTCCAAGTGCTAACAACGATTAACCTGAGCTTAACTTCAGCAAGACTGTGAAACCCATATCCACCTCAGGTAACTGGAGAGGCTGACCCACTGTCCCTTGTAGGAAGTCTACCACACAAAGCTAATTGACCAACTCAGGGAAGCAGCCACCATGCAGAGACATGGAAAGAAATCAGATGTGAAAGAAATGGAGGAAAAAAACAGGCTGGACATTGAATTCAAAACCATGGTTATAGGGCTTCTCAAGAGGCTCCAACAAAAGGTCGAGGCCTATAAGGAAATAAGCAAGACCGCAAAGGAAATGAACAAGACCCTCAAGGATATGAACGAGACCTGCAAGGAAATGATCAAGACCAATGTGAAAATGATCAAGACCAACGTGGAAATGATTGAGTCCTACAAGGAAATGAAGGAGACCCTCAAGGATATGAAGGAGACTCTCAAGGATATGAAAAAGGACCAACCAGAAATTAAGCATACACTGACTGAAATAAAAAATATTATACAAGGACCTAAAAGTGCTCTGGAGCATCCCAAGAACCAAGTTAAAGATTTGAAATACAAAGAGGTAAAATCCACTCAGCTGAAAAAGCAAGAAACCAAAAGAATCCAAAAAATTGAAGATAGTGTAAGGGACCTCTGGGACAACCTCAAGCATACCAACACCCAAATTATAGGGGTGCCAGAAAAAGAGAGAGACCAAGACAATGGAAACCTATTTGAAGAAATAGTGACTGCAAACTTCCCACACCTGGTGAAAGAAATAGACTTAGGAGTCCAAGAAGTGCACCGAACCCCAATATATAGGAACCCTTAGAGGACCACACCAAGGCACATCATGATTAAAATGCCAAGAGCAAAAGACAAAGAGAGAATATTAAAAGCAGCAAGAGAAAAACAGTTAGTTACCTATAAGGGAGCACCCATACGATTGTCAGCGGATTTCTCAGCAGAAACTATACAGGCCAGACAGGAGTGGCAAGAAATATTCAAAGTGATGAATAGCAAGAACCTACAACCAAGATTACTCTATCCAGTAAAGCTATCATGTAGAATTGAAGGTCAGATAAAGTGCTTCGCAGATAAGAAAAAGCTAAAGGAGTTCATCACCACCAAACCAATATTATATGAAATGCTGAAAGATATTCTTTAAGAAGAGGAAGGAGAAAAAGATAAAAGTGTAAATTATGAGCAACAAATACACATCTATAAACAAATGAATCTAAAAAATCAAGTGAATTAATAAGCTGATGAACAGGATAAACTGGTGAATGTAACAGAATCACGGACATAAAGAGGAAATGGACTGACAACTCTTGGAGAGAAAGGGGGTGTGGGAAGTGCAGCAAGAGACTGGTCAAAAATCTGCAACTATGGGAGAGGACAGTGGAGGGGGGTGAGTGCGGAGGGTGGGATGGGTACCAGGTGGAGGGGAACTATAGGGGGGAAAAAAGAGAACAATGTAATTAATAAACTGGACAATAAAGATAAAAAAAAGAAAAGCACATTTATGGGCTCTCTTCCCAGAGCTCTGGTTCAGTAGTTCTGGGGGCAAGGCCTGAATACCTGCATTTCAATCCACTCCCAGTAGGATCTCATGCAGTTAGACCTGTGACACACATTGTCACAAGTGTGTCAAGACAGGCCTCAGGATTGGCCCCAGGGATGATCTCAGCTCATAGGGGAGAGAAGAAAGAAGACAGTATCTGAGCCCAAAAAGGAGCAGTTTAAGCAGTGGGATGAGGATTGGCCTGGGTGCCATCCTTGGGCAGCTGGAGATGGGCAGTGAGCAGGCACCAGCAGTGCAGTGAGCAGCTGTAGGGGTGCATGAGAAGAGGCCATTGATTGCCAATGTGGGGTCAGTGATGAATGCAGCAAATTCATGGACTCACTACCACATGCCCCTGGGTTCACCAGAGCTGCCCTATAGCCATGGACTATTCCTAGAACACAGTGTCAGCATCTTTTGTCTTAGCTTCTCTGTCCAGGGCTTTCCCAGGACAGCTTGGTTGCAGGCAGGTACCACCTGAAAATAGGGGGGAGCAACTGCTTCCAAGGCAATCCTCACCAGTGGGGATGCAAGTTGGGGTGGGGTGGGGGGTTAATAACCAAGCCTCCCAGTGTCTGGGATCTCAGTCCACTTTGTTCCTCAGTGGGGCCCAGAGGGATGGATCTCAGTTGCCCAGAGTGGTGACCTGTTCATTAATTGCACTTGGTTGGCTTTTCTTCCTTCTCTTTCTCCCCATTCCAGTCCTACATCACCTTTCTCATTTCTTGGGACACCTCCCACTTACTAAACTATATGTACCCATGTACTTCTTCAGTTCTGCTTCTGAGGGAACCCAAACCAAGACCTTGGAGGTGGCTATTTCTGTCGAGTCATGGGGAGCTAAGTGCAGTCTTCAGGAAACCCTGGAGCCCCCTGGTGCACCCCCTCCTCATTTTCAGCATCTAGTCCTTGCCGCTTATACCATGACCCTGGGTTTCCCAAGTCCCTGTGTAGAACCTCCTTCTGGGACCCTTCATTCCTGGTGGAACTGGGACTCTGTTCTCCACAAATGTGCTAATGAGACCTTGTGACTACCTTCTTCCCCTCCCCCACAGATAATTCACTAATTTCCAGACAAATCTTCAATGTCTTAGAGAATAAAGGAGATTAAATTTTACTGCTATGTATCCAGCTCTGCCAAATATTTTCATTTTCACAACAACTCCATTTTTCCTATCTTTCAGATGAGAAAACTGAGGCTCAGTGTAATTAAGTAATCTGATAAGGTCCTCAATCCAGCAAGTGGTGGGTCTGACCTGGGAATGTGGCTCTGTTGCTTTTCTAGGCAGATTTAGACACATGACATGTATTCAAAGGTGGTGCTCACACTCAACCATGCTTTCCTTTATCTGTTCAGGCCTCTAATTGAATTATCTTTAGATAATTCTTCAAGCGGCACAACTCTCTGACCTCTCACCTCTTGGGTGACAGTCATGGTCTGCACTCCTGCTGAAACATGGCATCCAGGGATGCTACCTTTCCAAATTAAGTTTGAGACCTGAGCCATTCCCTCTGTTGGCCTGAAATTTACATCTCTGTCTGGTCCCAAAACGACATTTGCTTCTGAAGTAGCCTCAGCTCTGTATGGACTCTCATGAAGCTTTGGGGCCACCTAAATCCCAGGTGTTTTTCACACGGACTGTTGCCAAGTCTGGGAGCTCCTGGGCAGTTCATCATTTTGAACCCGGATGCAGGCCTTGACATTTATTAGGACTGTGGTTTTCATGGTTTGGGCTAATATCACAATAAGATGAAATACAATAGGTGTTGATCTAGCTACATGATGGGGCTAAAGTAAGCTACATTTGTAATACAAATAAACAATACAGCCTATCTAATAAAAGAATCATATGCAAATTGACTGTACCTTCACTACACCAACAAGCCACACCCACAAGCCATGCCCACAAACCAATCAGAGTGAGTATGTAAATTAACCCGACCAAGAAGACAGTTAATTTGCATATCTGCACACAGAAGACAGTGTAGAAGGAAGCCAAGCACTGCAGAAGGGAGCAAAGCTGTGGAGAAGTAGCAAGTGGGGGCAAGTAGGGGAAGAAGGGAGGAAGCGAGGCAGAAGAGATGGGAGGGAGTGAGGCAGAGGAGACGAGAGGAAGGGAGGCAGCAGAGAAGGAAGCGAGGCAGTGGAGACGGGAGGAAGGCAGTGGAGATGGGAGGGAGCTTTGCTCAGGCCACAGGAGTCTTCCTGCAACGGGTCTTTAGTTAATTAATAAATTATAATACAAGAAAGAATAAGCTCTGTTTCATGTACTCACAATGGAAACGTACTTTTGTCCACCCCATATATGGCCATTTATTGGCAAGTAACAGATTCCCATTTGTGTTTCTCATTTTCCCAAGTAGATTGTAAGTTTTTTGAAGGCAGAGGAAATGCTTTATATCCTACAGGACCTGACACAAAGGTTTGCAGAGAGTAGTGCTCCATAGTCCTCCTCTTGCCTCACTGAAGATCAGAGACTTCACTCTCAATCCCCATTCCTGCTTCCCGTAGGCCGCCACTTCCCATAGCACCATCCACTGACTCTGGTACCATCTGAACAACACTAGGAAGCGTCTGTAGACAGCTTCCTAGTAGCACTGCAGGCAGGAGGGTGGATGGAAGAAAGTGCTGGCTAGGGCCAAGAGAGCTGGGTTTGAATTTAGCCCTAGCACTTGATCATGTGTTGTTTTCTCACCTATAGATGGGACCAAAAATATAGGTAATATGTATTGAACCAGTACTGAAAACTGTGATTAGTGCTTTATGCCCACAGTTTCTACACAGTGAACTAGGGATAATTAGTATTATTATGTTTTAGATTCAGAGAAGTTAAGCAATTTTCTGAAGATAACAAAGGTAGAGAGTGTCTGAAACACCACTGGAACCTATACAGTAGGCTACTCCCTCAGCCTACATCTGTTACCTCAAAGAGTATTGTAAGAGTAACTCAAAACACACAGGCTTAGTGCCTCTTACTATGCCTGCCACATAGTAAGTGCTCTCTCTGTCTCCTCTCCCTGCTGCCTCTCACCCCTTCACATCCCCCCTTGCCTTAGGGCAGAGCCATGACCACTGCAGCAGGAGATTTATTTTCAGCCTAGGATGATAAGACTAGTGAAAGAAAGACTTTCTGACAATTGAGTCCTCTGGCAGGGATAGCTGGAAGCTGATCTTGGGAGAGGAAGACAGAGCCTGAAGAATGGTTCTTGAAGTCTAGTTTCCATTTTGGGGAAGTGAGGGATCATCTTGAGAGGTTTGGTTGGAAGTTCAGGAACCTTTGAACAAAGAATTTACTCATTCATGGGTAATTCTTAACCTCTTTATCCTTGTTTCCCCCTCATAACCTATTACCAAATTATGTTGACTCCACCCTCAAATACCTGAGCATCTATCTGCTTCTCTCCACCCTATTGCCACCGCCTGCTTCTGTACCTCTCCCATGGACCTTGGCATCAGTTATTTCTTGACTGTCTTGTCTATCTGCACAGCACCCCACAGAGTCTTTCTATAACACAGTGTGATCATGCCCCATCTCCGCTTAAGACCCTCTTAGGGCCTTTCTATCACTGTAGAAAAAGGCCTATAACCTTTTAGGGGTCACCAAAGCCTTTTCCAGGCCTCTGCCTGGGACCTCTTTCCACCCCCTCTCCCTGGCTGGCATTTGACCTTCTCCCCCTCGCAGCATGTGCATTTCCTCCTCTTTCCTCTATTCTCGCCCAGTCAGTGGGTGCGTACACTTATCTCATGTTGTTAGAGCCTTCAGCTCTTGTCTCAGCTTTGGGACTTAACCCTGAGTCATGAACCATATGTTTTTCTCGAGTCGTCCAAGTGCCAAGTCATTGGCTACATCCAAAGGACACACATAAATGTGCCATGTTCCTGAGCCTGGAGGAGCTCACCATGAGAATGGAAGAGAGGGATGATAATGTATCGGCCAAGTTAAATGCAGGTAGTCTGGGAAGGAGCACAGGGAAGACAAATGACAGTCTGAGGGGATGAAGGAGGGCTTTCTAGAGGAAGAAGTGCTGCAATGGAGTTTTAAGATCTCAGTACGATATATGAAGTTTAAAATGTAAGGAAGAAAGTGGGTGTCCAGCTAGAATCCTGAGTGAGCAAGGTGAGGTGGGAATTGCAAGAGAGCTGAACGAAGGCTGGTGAGCAGGAAGGGGATCCACAGAGACTCCTAGGTTCTTAAAGGGTCCTACCAGGATGGAAATACAGTCACAGAAATGCACAGGAGGACTGGTTTCCAGAGGACAATAGGATGTAAAGTTGGCAAGGAGACTGAATTGGGGTCATCCTTGGACCACTGAGTGGAAATGGCTTGCAGGAAGGATCCTGGAGGTGGGAAGAACAGCACAGATTAAAGCCAAGTGAACAGAGTGAATGGGGCATAGGCAGGTGGAACAGTAAGGACACCTGGCTGGGGTTGGGGAGAGAGGAGGGAAGAACTTGAGATAAAGCCCCAGATCCAGCTAGAGGAGGTTCCTGAGGTGACTGTACTGGAAAGACGGTTATGAACCAGATCCGATGCTAAGATCCTTTTGAACATCACTTTTTATCCCAGTACCAGCCCATGTTACAAATAAGAACATAGAGGATCTGTGGGGATAGAGGAGATGCTCAAGATCACATAGCACTGTTCAGAGCCTGATGCATGATCGGTGATCAGTATATATGGGTGAAAAAGACTGACTGACTGATCACATGAATGAATGAATAGATGATGAATAAATGGATGGGTGAATGAATACATGATAGTATTCAAGCCAAGCATGTTGGCTCAATCTCCAGCCAGTTCTGGGACTGGACCATGTGGCCTGAATTCCCTCACCTCAATAACCATAATGATAACTCTAATAATGGAGAGGATGAACAACATAGCTTCCCCTCCTCCTGCCCCTTCCCTCAACCCATCCCTTCAAGGTAGAAGTCCACAGGCTCCTTCCCTTATAGAATCTTTCCTAACTGCTCCCAGGACAGCTCCATGCCAACTCCACAGCTGTCATTTTGGAGATGCTGTTTGCTTTTCCTGCCTGAAGTCTTACTATTTTCTCCAGGAAAATATTTGTCTTCCCATTACTTTAATCATGCCTCTGGGGGCGGGGGTGGAGGTAGGGGGAGCTTTGGAGGGGAATTAGTTCTGGGTTTTGTTTGCTGTGCTGGGAGAACAAACAGGCTTGTTTGACTTACCTGTGTTTTCCCAGTAGATGGATCCTTTGGAGCAAACATGGAGTGGACCTGTATCCTGCCCCTTGGACTTTCAGAACATTTAAACCAAAAGGGTTTCCCCAGCACACTCTGTGGGCCAGGCTGTTCTCTCTGGGTTAGCTCAAAGCACATGTTCCTCTAGTCAGAGGAGGTGCCAAGGGTGGGCCTGAGGGTCTCTAGAGGCCAGGAAATACTTAGCCTTCCTCAAATAGCAGTCTGGCCCTATAAAGCAGCAATTTTCAACCTTTTGCATCTCATGGCACACATAAACTATTCATCTCTGTTGAAACACCAAAAATTTATATCTTTGTCAATCTGACAAAAAATAGGTATAATTTAGGTTGATTTAAAAAATATACTAACAGTAATTACCTACCTTTTTTTGCTCCACAGTGGCTTTTTAAAAACTCAGGTGCCTATACTTGTGTATAAGGATTTCTGTACCAAGAATTAACCAATCAGACACAACCTTATTATGTGACATGACCAATAAGATGCAACTCCATTATATGACCTATATATTTATGGTTCAAGACAAGGCATTCATAATAGTGGTTCAAGACTGCTATTGTTGTTTGCTATTGTCATTTTATTATTTGACAATCTAAGGAAAAGAGGTCAGTGTCCCTGACTAAATAGTCCGGTATTGTATGTTAGGGCAGGATCTCTCTTTTCCACATCCAGCACAGAAAGAGAGATGATCTGGTTCTTTGAGTAGAGGGACTGGGGATTGAGAAATAAAAGAGACAAGACATAGAGATAGAAGGAAAAAGCTGGGACCGGGTGGGACCCCATCCTCTTCTGAGGGAGAGACAGTGACACAGAGCCAATGCAGCCTGTTTATTTAATATCCCAAATACCAGGAAGTTTCACTAAAAGTCAAGACAAAGGATATTCTTTGCATTCTTGAGTAGGCCCAGTCCTATTCATTCTTGGTGCTTGACTGGATTTACATATCAAAATCCACTCCCTGACACCTGGGTAAAGATAAGAGTCAATGCTGAGAACACATCTGTCTTTTTGACAAAACGTGTTCCCAGGGTGTGGCTTTGCCAATGCCACTGGGTTCAGCTGACAATAATTAAAGAATGCCCATATGCCTTCTTAGGCGCTCTCTACAGTATGTTTTAAAAATTCTTGTGGTACATCAATTGAAAATCACTGCTTTAATAAATTCATCTAAGAGGGGGGACTTCAGAATGAAAGGGTTCTAGAGCTGATAGTTGAGATTAGGTGAGGGCTGTGATTGGGAAGAAACTTGCATTTGTTGATAGATGAAGGTTTTGAAGCCAGACAGATGGGTAAGATACTTGCTATTGAATGTGGCTAAGGGTTCAGCTGGTACTCCATTAATCCTACAAATGTTCAGTAAACAATTCCTAGATGCCAGCACTATTTCAGGTGTTGGGATGCTTTAGTGCAGTGGTTCTCAAACTTTTTAATGCCTAGCAGGGTTGCCTAAGACCAAAGAAAAATGCAGATATTTACATTACAATTCATTAACAGTAGCAAAATTACAGTTATGAAGTAGCAACAAAAATAATCTTATGATTGGGGGTCACCACAACATGGGGAACTGTATTAAAGGGTCTCAACATTAAAAAGGTTGAGAACCACTGCATTAGTGGAAGAAACAGGCAATGGCTTCTGTCCTTTGGAACTACATTCCAGTAGGGGAAGACAGACAAACATAATATATAAGAAAACATATAGCATGTTAGGAAGGGAATGAAAAAAAGTAGAGCAAAATAAGGGTGATAAGGATGGTTTTATTGGTGGGGGTGATGGTTAGGCCAGGCTTTACAAAGAAGGCACTAGTTGAATAAAGACTTGAAGAAGGGAGGTACAGAATTTCAGGCACATCTGATTCCAAATCCCAGACTCATAAGCCTACACTCTTTCTTCCAGCTCAATGATGCCAGAGAGCTAGACACAAAAGAGTGCTTAATAAGGGTTCATTTTTATCTTCCATCCCTCTCCCTTTTAGAGTCTCAAAGGCATTCTCCCACCAAGGGGACAGACGTGAGAGCAGCATTGCCAAAGCAAGGTGTGGGTATAAAGTGATGAGAGCAGACAGTCACCAAAATGACCATGATTGATCTCTGGTTGGAGAGTGAGGTTGGATAGGGGAGGGATGGGCTCACGTAGCAAAGCTAAGGCCCTTTCAGTGATGTCCACTGCATTCCCTAAATTGACCCTAGAGAAAAATAAATTAAACAGACATTTATTCAGGGCCCTATTATATACCAAGTGCTTTCCCAACATGTCATTCCTACAACAGTCCTATGAGGCAGGCAATATTTTCTCCATTTTTTTTAGCTAAGAACACTGAAGTTCAAAGGTTGAAAAACTTATTTATGTGTTACTGACTGGCTGGAAGATAGATATTGATAATCTGATTCTGTAGATTTGTTCAAATTTTTACATCACAATCATTATGAACTTCCCCATCTGAACAACCACTGACATCTTTGTCATCATTACCACCATTATCAGCATTAGCAACAGCATGAACATCAATGCTGACACTGGCATTACTGTCATCATTAGCATCACCATCAAACTCATCTGCAATGGCAGGGTAAGAATCTAACAAGTAACTAACTGCATAAGTGGCAACCATAGACTTTGGTTAAGTCACACCCAAAGCTTTAGCTTCCTTTTCTACAAAATGGGGATCAACATATCTACCTCAGAAATTAGGTGAGATGCTGAAATCAGTTTTCTGCTTCCTGTACTCCACCAAAACTGCTCTTATCAAGATCATCAATGACCTCTGTATATATCATCATGATACTTGCCCCTGCACCCCAGGAGCATTTGAGGTGTCTGACCACTTCCTCTTCTTGGCTTTGTAATGCTCACATTCTTCTTTTCTTTCTAGCTCATTGGTCCCTCCTCCTTTATAGGCTCTGTCTCTTCTACTGGGCCCCCTAAATATCTGAGTGTTCCAGACTGCTTCTTTCTTAATCCATGCAATTAGGCTCTACAGCAGTGGTTCTCAACCTGGAGTCACCTAAGACCATTGGAAAACACAGATATTTACATTAAGATTAATAATAGTAGCAAAATTACAGTTATGAAGTAGCAACAAAAATAATTTTATGGTTGGGGGTCCCCACAACATGAGGAACTGTATGAAAGGGTCTTGGCATTAAAAAAGGTTGAGAACCACTATCTTAGAGTGTGGCCCCACCACATGGGAAGTGTGTTCTATTTAGCAAAGAACAAAGCACACAAATATCTAGTTAGTGGTTAACTATAGATTTGTATGCTTAGTGACTCTAAAAAGCATCCCTCGGGGGGCTACTGTATCTGTCCCCACACTGGTCCAGCCTGAGACAGATGGCCTGCCGTTGGACTGTTCTCTTGCACATGAGCAGAGGTATTCTTTTAGGTCTTCTTGGCCTCAGGAGCATTTTGAATCAGATGCCAGGAGAAACAGGTTGCCTTCCCTTATTCTGAGTGTGTGTGGGTGGATGGCTTTGAGGAGATCTCTCCCAAAACTGTGTTTTTCCTTGTATTTTCAGGATGTGACACACTTTGCTGTCTGATCTTTTGAGGCTGGTTTAAATTGTGAGATTGGGGGTGACACCTGTTCTACCTCTGCCCCAACTGCTAGGAGCAGTGGAGTGGGCAAGTCACTTTGGGACCATTCTTTATACTCTTTCCAGGGTTCCCCAATGGTTACACTATAGTCTGCTCTCACTGCTGGATCAGTGTTTCTAAAACAGACCATCATTCGCCTGCTCAAGAACCATCCCAAATCTTCTGTTTTTCCTGGAATAAAGCCCCAAGCTTCAGTCTCACCCTCAAGGTCCTTATCATCTTCATTGGTTTTTCCAAATGTGACCCTCATTCATTCTCTGCTAAGCTCTCCTTCCACACCAGTCTCCTAGTTAAAATGACCCCTCCCACCCCTTTGTTTCCTATGTAAAGTTCTTGCAGTCCTAGAGAGGCTTGAACCCAAATTCACTTGCCTCTTCCATTGGAGGTCTTTCTGAGTCCCTCAGTTCATTCCCACCCTGCCACCCCTCCACCACCAGCCCCACTGGTCCATCACCTGTTCATTCTCCCATGACTGACCACCTATGGCTTTCCTCTTAAAGGAAGGTTTATTTACAAAGGACCACTTACTAGGATGTTGTCTGGGAGTGGGAGAATCTCAAGGACTAATTCAGTCACCAGAGCAGGTCACAGCAGAGCTATTGAAACCCCCAGGTTTGAGCAAACAAGAGGAAGAAACTGTTAGCAAAACCCTCAAGGGGAGAGTGTGAAGATGATGTAACTCTGGCCCTGCCTCACTGTGTGGTCTCAGAGGAGAGCTCCATAGCTTTTTAGTAGATTGGTTTTTTGGAAAAGGTTACCTAATAAATTACACAATAGGAATGTGAGTTTGTCTTACTGACCATGCTAGCATGTCTGCTAACTGGTGAGATGCCATGACAAGAGTCAGTTTGCAAGAGGTGGTGGGCAGTTCTCCAGGGAAAAGATTCATCCTGAAGGGAGAGGCCACTAACACACATTTTACCCAGTTGTAAGTGGACTTAAGTTAGGAGCACAGAGTGGCAATTGTTTCTCAAGCCCGTGCCTCACCTGGCTCCCTGGACACATATTTGAATCTCAGGAAGAGCAGTGTATATGTATGTGAATGTGTTTGCGTGTGTGTTTCTTCTAGGGGGATCTCTGTAGTAGCATCTAAAAGAGATGTTTTATTAAACCGGAAGCACATTGGATACCAGGCAGCACTGTTGTGGGACCCCTAATGATAGTCCATGACACAAAATGGAGAGAACTGTCTCCCGCCCCCACACACCTCACTTTGTCTTCCTCTGCTCTTCTGTAAAAAATTAAACAATTGTATAGTGTTTTACAATTTGGAGATGTCCCTATTTCTTACTCTTTATGTCTCAGAACAAGCCTGTGATGGAGCCAGGGATTCTTCGATCCAATTGTCAGATGAGGAAGTGCATTCAGGGAGGTCACAAGAATGGTCCAAAGTCCCACAGGTGAAAAATGATGGAACCAAATCGTGAGCTTGACTCTAAAGAACAGGCCTTTTTGATTGGACCATTTTCAGTCATCTCCCTTCATAAACACTACTTTTCTCTGAATCTTCCCCCATTCTTTGCCTCTCTCCTTCTTTTAGCTCTTCCCTTTCCTCATCTCCATTTTCCACATTCTCTCTACTCTATTTCTCCCTAGCTCCTTCCCCATCTCCTCTTTTTCTGAAAAGCCAAAGGTACTCTCCCAAATGATGTGCCCAAGGCATAGTTTAAGGAACTTCTTGCTGGCTTCTTGATATAAAGGGTGACTGTACATAGAAGTAGATGTTGAGAGGGGCTCCACCTCCATGAGAAGAGAAACTGACTGGGAATCTTTCTGCTTGTTGTATCAACCAAAGTATTGTTTGTATACAGTACATAAAAATTACAAGCACCATAAGTCATTGAGCAATCTTTCCTTGAACCAATTAGATTCTGACATCTGCTTACTGTTTATCTTCTGACTAAGGAAATGGAAAACTTGACAAATAATTTAACCCAACAAGAGTCAGGTTCTTTATTTTTCCTCTTTTGTGAGCATGTTTATAGAACACCAATCTGCCAACATCTACTAGTCTCTCTGGGGCACTGACAAAAAATATAAACAAATATTTATATTCCATGAACTCAAGATGGTTTTCATATTGTTTTCATGTTTAACTGATTTCAAATGAACGACAGTGGCCCTTAATGTGGTTACAAGAATTTGCCATTAATTTTCACTTAAAATTAGATCCAGCTGGTATGTATGGATCCAGTCTACGCCGTATTCTAGTTCTTAATGATTTGCCTTCTACAAAATCAGGCTGCTTCCCTCTGGCTGATTGGCACAGCAGCTTAGTGGGGGCATCAGTCTCCTATTACATGTGAACACAAATTAATTCAGAAAATCGTTCCTATTATGGAGCTCTTTGCACATAGAATTTGAGGCTGGCATTTGGGGTGAAGACCACAGAAGAGAGGCTGCTCAACATGCCATCCTTTCCTGGTGGCTGAGATGCTGGCTCCAGCTCCCAGCATGAGACAGGGCTGTGCATCAGGGTAATGTCCTAGGTTCTTTGTGAAGTTTCAAATCTTCCCTCACTTAGTCTAGAGTTTAGACTCTAAAACATTGACGTGGGTGGTGAACAGAGAAGGACTGTGACAGAAAGGAAGAGTGAGCCAGAGGACTAGGATTCTGCTCTTTGGAGAGAGTCACTGTTGATATCAAGAAGCACTTAACCTCAGTGGCACTCAATTTCGGTTTAATTAGTGTGACCATATAATTTATTGAAAACAATGTAAACTTGGATGGAAGGTTGGGAAAATAAGCTTAAAGTGTAGATAAGGCCCACCTATAAATAAAGCAGGCAGGGGTAGTAAGGTTTCATACCCATGTTAACTTCAAGGAAAGAGTGTGTTCCCGGAGGGCATTGTGAAGGATACAGCTGTTTCCCAGCTCACTGAAAAAGAATACCCTGGTCACTAGGAAGGGAATGGCAGCCCCCTGTGCATTTATTAGCACTCTTGCATTGGATGACCTTCAACAGCCCCTTTGCTTCTATTTCTGTGAATCATGCTGGAGGCTGAGATTTAGAGAGCCAGACCTGGAAGCCTAGGGCAGTGCTTCTTAGAGTTGAATTCCGATGCTCAAATCTTATGAAAAATGAGGCTCTGCATTAGTAGGTCTGGGATAGAACCCTAAATTCTGCATTTCTAACACTCTCCCAGGTGATGCCAGTGCTGTTGGTCTATTGGCCACCCTTGGGACAGCAAGGATCAATGCTAGCGCTCCGAACCGGGGGCAGTGCCCCTTCACCGCAGGCATAAAACTTTTCACATGCAACTGACATTTGTTAAACACATTCTGTGTATATGCTACATCCCAAGGACTTTCCACAGATTAGTTTATTCCTCTAGAGAGTCTTTTATTTTGGGGGATAGATTATTTCCCACCCTGGCACCTATTTAAACCATTTTTTTAAAACGTTTTTTGCAGATGCAGTGGGTTTTAGTGCTTAGCCAAAAGTCTATTTATGGTGAAGCTCAGATTCACACCCAGGTCTTTCCCCTGCGTCAGAGTGGCCCTTTTAGCAGGTAACTCGCAAGCATAATTGGAAAGCTAATGTTTCGAGTGCCCGCAACTCAAATGTGGCAGCTCTTGGAGCTGTGCCAAGGTATTGGACTGATGGAAAATGGGCCCTCCGATCATGTCAGAAGGCAAAGTCCTGCCTTGGCGACCCTGGCTCCACCATTTGAGATGGTTAGAGGCAGGCAGGAACCATCCTGTGATCCTGGGTTTCTTGGGAAAGAGCCCTCTCTTACTTTATGAGGGTTTTGCAGTCAGACAGACCTAGCTTGAAAATTAGCCACGTTATTTGATATTGAGCAAGTTACTTCACTTCCCTGAGTGAAGGTCCTTAAACTAGTAAAAAGATGATAAACATTCTTGCCTTTCAACATTGTTGGAATATTAAAGTAATAATGTAGTAAAATCCGTGGTTTGCTACATAGCACAAGTTGGAGCACACAGTTTCATCCTTTTGCCCTTCTGAAGAACTGTGATGGTTTATGTTTATTATTCACTGTACAAATACCTTAGATTCTTCTTCAATGCAATTGCATAACCATAAAAATAGGTTCAAAGTGAAAGTTTAATGTGGCACTTTTCCTATTTACAATAAAAATAAGAAACTATATTAATTACTAAGTATTGTTGACCTTAAACATAAAACAGCCAGTTATTTTTACCAGCAAAAATAGGCTTATTCAGGAATAGCAGAAAATTGCAATTCAGGACTGGCATACTGTAACAAAACTATAGGCCAATCTAGCAAACAAAGTAGAGGAATGTTACTTTATAGAGTAAAAGGATGAAGCTGGGCAGGGGGCTTTGAATGAAAATCCAGTAGAGGAAAGTGAAAGTTCAGGAGGGTGATGACTTCCCAATGGCTGGGCTTGATGCTAGACAAGGAGAAAAATCTTCCTTCCTCTTCCTGGGGTTGTAAAGCAGAGACACAGCTTGTTAGAAATGTAAGGTATTCTCTAACTGTAGGGGTCTGTGCTTTCTTTAAAAAAATTTTTTTTATTAATCCTCACCTGAAGATTTTTTCCCCATTGATTTTTAAAGACAATGGAAGGGCTGGGGGGAAAAGAGAAACAGATGTGAGAAGGACACATTGTTGGTTGCCTTCTGCACATGCACCGACCAGAGCTGGGAATTGAACCTGCAGTCCAGGTACCTGCCCTTGACCGGGAATTGAACTCTCAACCTTTCTCAGTGCTTAGAATATTGGCATGGGCCAATACTCTAAGCACTGAGAAACACTGGTCATGCGGGGGGGAGGGGGGGCGGGGGGGGGAGGGTGTCTGTGTTTTCTGTATTCATTTCCACACTATCATTTTTTCCTGATATAACAACAACAAAACTATTTAAGCAAACTTACAAATTTGTACTCTAAAGCAAAACATGTCAGTACCAAGAGATAGTCAGTCAACACAAACAACTTTGAAAACTAAAAACAAACTTCAAATGTCTACATTATTATTTGGCATTAGTGAAATTAAATCATTAGCAAGTATTGCAACTTCTGCTGCCTTATTTCTTCAGTGAACAGTGTTAATGTTGCTAAATGCTGTTGTCACAGAGTGTTTCTTAAATAGTTTTTAATTGGTTTTAATTTGGATAAATTGTTCTGCTTAAGATATAGAGGCAGGAATTGTCAAAGAGAAAATGAACGTATAACATTCTATAGGGAAATGTGCAGGCACACTGTAGCATTCTATACTCCCTTGGCGAATACATAGATTCTTTAAATTTTGTCAATTTCACTTGCTGATGATTTCCACAAAGCAGTAGTTTAGTTGGTAATGCTCCCAGTGGGCTACTAGAACATTTATGTTTCACCTTCTGCATGTTCTTCACAGTGGCCTTTCATCCACATGAATTAAGATGGTGGGAAAAAATGCAAGCAAGTCTGCATTAACCTTGAAATTGTAGGTCTACTTAGGTAATTAATGTTATCAATTACCTGTGAAAAAGGAAGCAATATAAAATCTTTCTTTAAAAAATACCATTGAACAAGGTGGTGTTGGGGGTGGTGGCAGTGGGAGAGGCATAGAGGGGATAAATTGTGTTGGAAAAAGGTCTGAATAGGATAGGATATTTGGAGGCCGCTAATATTGACATCCTCTCTTCTTGTTTGATTTTAATGTTATAATTGAAATTTACAAAAAATATAGTTCAGCTAGGTATGCAATTTACAGTTTTATTTTGAAGACCTTACTCATTTACTTTTTAATTGTTGTCTAATTCACCTTTAGACAAATAGTGCTAAAGTTATATGACTCAAAAGAAGCATTTGTGAAAAATAAGAATAATATATTGAATTTTCAGAACAAAAAATACTGTTAAAGATCAAAGTATGTCATCCTGATACTTTGGCAAATAAACAGGAGGGAGCAAATGATGCAAAACCCTTTTTGCTATCATGGTAATTTGCCAAAACTTTGGCGAAAGTAGTCTATCTATCTTTCTTTTCTTTTTTTTTTTTTAAGCTGGGAAATATAGTCACCGTCTTTAGCATAGTTCTTTGTGTATCAATGTAGATTTCACTAAAGAGTTCTGCATGCCTTTAGCTAAGGGAGCCACAGTTGCTCTGACAGCTTCGTCTTTGCAAATATCAGCCAAGGTGCCTACAATTCCTTGGCTTATAGCAGAAAGGGTCTATATTGTATGTAGCATTTAGGCATGCTAGACTGTTCAAATGGCATCTGGAATAAAATAGATATTAGAAACTTGTCTTCCCCAGACTAAAGTAGATTTGAATTATGCAGAGGTAAATTAACAAGTGCAGTGATTACTATGATATATCTACACTCTGTACTATGTAATGTGACCTTGGATTTGCTTAGCCAATAAGATACCAAGAGGCAGGATTTGAATGTTCCTGTCTAACAAACAGAAGTATGTATTTATAATGTATATGACATTGGATATAGATGTACTTTAATATTAATGGAATTTAGCTCACTCAGTTGTCAGGGAAGCCAGTATAGCTCTTCACCAGTGGCTAGCTCATGAGACTTTTAAAAGCCAGTTGCTTATGTGATACTCATAGCTGGTTCCATAGAAACTTTCAATGCACGAGGGTTCCTGAAGCAGTGCATCATCCTAGTTTGACAGGGGTCCCTTGGTTTCCTACTCTCACAGTTCCAGCTTCTGGAGATGAAGGCCTCCACAGCCCTGCTCCAGTTCCAGGTCCAGCTTCTGCTAACCCAGAGTTCCTCTCCAGCCTCCTGAGCAAGACTTTGGCTATTCTGCTCTTTGCTCTTCTGTCCTCATGTTCTGCTTTGCTGAGTTTTTCTTCTTCTCTGCCTGCCTCATTCCTACTCATTTTTTTTACAGTCATAGTAAGGGATTTTATTTTTTAAGTATATTTTTTGTTGTTGATAGTATTATAGATATCTCCCACTTTCCCCTTTGCCCCCCTCCTCCCAGCCTCTATCCACCTTACTCATCTTTTAAGAGCCAGCATAGACCCTATATTATTTGAGGTCCTGGAGATGATGCATTAGAAACAGTGATTGAATAGCATTAAGGAAGGGACTGTTTAAGGGAGTGGCTTGGGAACAGAAGCAACAAGAGATGTGGTAGCACTCTGGGCCTATTGACAAGGCAGGGCTGCTGCTGCCCTGGCCTGAAGGTATGAGAGAGCATGCCTGCAGTGGGCTGTCCGGTAGGAGCCACGGCCTTCACTGGAGAAACTGGTCACTGCTAACCCTCTGCTTGGCAGAGAGGAATCCAGAGGAACATGGGTCTCTGTTCTTTATTTCTGCTGTCCATCCCCTGCAGTTGGAAGATAAGATGTCCCTCCTGCCAAGTGGAGGCAGCTGGGGCCTGCACTGGGAGGACAGCCCTCCGCCTTCTGGAGCAGCCAGAGAGGTTTGTCTTTTCTCTGAGACCTGGGATCACATTTGGTCTGGAGGAGCTAATGCTTCTTTGTGTTGTGCTTGCTGCAAGGATAGTGTTCTCTCTCACTCTCTTTCTTGTGTTTGTAGTATATCGTTTCCCCTCTTTTAAGTTTCCTGAAGCAGGAACCTTAACTTACTATTATTTCTCACATGGAAACAACCAAATATCCTAAGATTTCTTGTGTCTGTTTTGAACATTCTGTCCTTTTTTTGTTTTTACCCCAGTCCCCAAAGGCATCTGGATCCAGACCCGGGTGTTGGTAGATTTGGGGGGGATTAAAGTAAGGGTGACTGTTCTGAGGGTCGGGGTCTGGTGTGGGGCATTTTCACCAGATGCAATAGGAATGAGAGCACTGGAGTCAGTAGAGAAAGCTGAAGGGCACAGCCAGAAGTAAGGGTGAGGGGCAGGAAGTGTTACCAAGGTCAAGTGTCAGAGACAGGGACTGATATAGGATGTGAGCTGGGAATGCAGGGCTAGGGGGACCTGAACAAGTGAGTCACTGTCAGAGAGACATTGGAAAGGGTGGGGAGGGTCTTGGGTGCAAGGTTAGAAAAGGTGACAGAGCTACAGTTTAGACCAGGGTCAGGAACCATTTGGATATTTATAATATCATTCAAGGGTCATACAAAACTATCAACTTAAAAATTAGCCTGCTATATTTGTTCAAACATTTAAATAATTCATCCCTAATGCCTTGGCACGGCCAAACCAAATGATTTCTTGGGCCTTACAGGGTTCATGGGCCAGACATTGCCCATCCCTGGTTTAGATCTCTGTTGTCACATTGACACAGTCACAGGATGCTCTGTTGCACAGCTTGGTGAAGGACATCCTAGAAATTTTGGGATCCAACAACACCTGAAGAACACTTGCTTGATTTGATCTGTTCTTATTTATCCTAATATCAAACAGACCTGGCTCCATATCTTCACTTTGCTGAATCATTGTGTGATGAGTCCTCAAACTTCATTTTATCATCTAAAAAATGAAAATGATAATAGAGGACTAACTAGATTGAGGATCAAAAGTTGTCTTGAATGGTCATGGATGCATAGAAGTTGTTGAATAAATATTAGCTCCTAGCCCTCTTGCAACCATAAGGATATTAACTAGCATTTATGAAGTGCTTGTCCTCTGGCTCTGAGTTACACAGTAATTGTGATTGCCTCATTCATCCTCACAGTATCTCTGTAAGAAGGGAACGTTGTTGTTCCCATTTTGAAGATGAGGAAATGGAGCCTCAGAGAGATTAAAACACTTGCCTGATGTTAGGCAGTGAGTGGTGAAGCCAGGCTTCTGTGTACATGATTAAAAACTGTCACACATTGTTTTCTGCTATTTCCTACACCTTGAATCCTGCATCATGCTTGGCATGGGCTCAGAATGATGTTTGGTTGCTAACTAACTCATCATTTTTTTATTATTTTTTAATTCTCATCTGAGGATAGTTTCCCACCGATTTTTTAGTGTGAAAGAGAGAGGGAAAAATAGAAATATTGATGTGAGAGAAATACATTGATTGGTTGTCTCCTGCACGAGCTCTGACCAGGGCCAGAGCCAGGGAGGAGTCTGCAACTGAGGTAGGTGCTCTTGACTGGAATTGACCCTGGGACCCTTTGGTCTGCAGGTTGACGCTCTATCCACTGAGCCAAGCTGGCTGAGGCCATCGTTTTTGATAAACATTACCAAAAGCACTGAAAATTTCTTCAGCCTGACTTTAACATTTGCTTCTCTATAGGGGCCTTGAAAACAGATCCAGTAGTGTTCCATCTTTGCCTTTAATTAGGCAAAGGACTTTAGAGCAGGAGATTTTAGGAGCACATGGTCTTGGGCAGAGAGGGAGGAGATTGGTTGTTGTTTGGGAAGACCTACAAAACCCAGACATAAAGGAATGGACCATGGCTATGAACACAAGCAGCCTTACTAGTAAGTGGGAGTCTGATGTGTCCTTGGGTAAGTCTTTATACTCTTGGAGTTTCAGGGGTTTTTTTTTTTGGTGGAAAGAGAAAGGATCACACTCTCTGTGAGTGGTCTTGAGGATTAAATGAATCTAAAGACCCTGTGCCTGGAACACCTGCCCTGGGCCAACATACTCTCACCCCCACCCTGGGGAGCTTCCAGGTCACTGGGATCTCTTTGTTTATTGAAGGAAAAGGAACCCTTATTGTCTGGATCACACATTTTAAAGGAAACTAAAGTTGCTGTATCCTGGGAATTATACAAAACATATTAATTTTGATCTTGATTGAGAAGTATCTCATTTCCTCATGCACATGTTAAGATAACCTAGCTCTACAGAGGATGGGCTCCTAGCCATCCCCAGAGCTGGGCCTGGACACCCTGCCTCTCTGCATAGGTGGTCTGGAGAGACCACAGGACCTGCTATCAGCTCCTGGCTGAGACCACAGGGAGGCCTGGGAACTACTGTGCTGACCCTGAGATGGTTTAAAGGAAAAAGAAAAACATGTGAGAACCCATATAGTAAGTACTTGGGGTGTGGGAGGTGATAAAGACTTGGAGGTTCCCCGGCAGTGAATCAAAGTACCTTTGAGCCTGAAGTTATTAGGCGGTATCAGACTGAAGAGAAATCTGGGGTTCGCTGGTCTCCTTGCACCTCCTCCTTCAATTTCTCAAGAGGTTATTTCCTCTGGTGAGTCCCACCATAAGCTGGTTTTCCCCTGGGACATTACTTGGGGTCTATGGAAATTCTGAACAAGTCTGGGTGGGACTCACTGTGTTGTCTAAAAAGACAAAGTGTTAGACTCAGTGACATTGTCCCCAAGGGTGGGATGCAGCAATTTGGGTGGGGAAAACTGATTTTAGAGCCAGACCTCCCTAGGCACCATCCCAGGCCCAGAGAGGGGATGGCACTTGCTCAAGGTCACACAGCTCTGTCATGAGCTGTGCATCACTGGGCTGTTCCTTCACCTCTTTGACATTTTGGAGCAGCAACTTCGTATTGGCATTTCCAAGGAAGCAATGCCTTCTAATGGCCACATTAGAAGTCTGATGGCGCTGTCAGCATTCCCATTTGATAGATGATAAAACTGAGCCTTTAAGAAATGAAGTGACTCCCATCCTCTTCCTCTCACCTTTCCCTCTTTTGATCACTCTCACTTTTTCTTCCAAACATGTTTTGAGTTCCTGATAGTTTCACCTACATTGTATTTTATTTTATTTTATTTTTTATCTTTATTGTTCAGTTTATTAATTACATTGTTTCCCCTTTTTATCCCCCTATAGCTCCCCTCCACCCTGTACCTATCCCACCCTCCACCCTCACCTCCCCCTCCCCACTGTCCTCTCCCATTGTTGCAAGATTTTTGTCCAGTCTCTTGCTGCACTTCCCACAACCCTTTTCTCCCCAAGAATTGTCAGTCCATTCCCTCTCTATGTCCATGTCTCTGTTATATTCACCAGTCTATCCTGTTCAACAGCCTATCAATTCACTTGATTTTTATGTTCATTTGTTGATAGATGTGTATTTGTTGTTCATAATTTTCATCTTTACCTTTTTTTTCTTCCTCTTCTTAAAGAATATCTTTCAGCATTTCATATAATGTTGGTTTGGTGGTGATGAACTCCTTAAGCTTTTTCTTATCTGCGAAGCACTTCATCTGACCTTCAATTCTGAATGATAGCTTTGCTGGATAGAGTAATGTTGGTTGTAGATTCTTGCTGTTCATCACTTTGAATATTTCTTGCCACTCCCGTCTGGCCTGCATCGTTTCTGTTGAGAAATCCGCTGACAATCGTATGGGTGCTCCCTTATAGGTAACCAACTCTTTCTCTCTTGCTGCTTTTATTATTCTCTCTTTGTCTTTTGCTCTTGGCATTTTAATTATGATGTGCCTTGGTGTGGTCCTCTTAGGGTTCCTATATATTGGGGTTCGGTGCACTTCTTGGACTCCTAAGTCAATTTCTTTCACCAGGTGTGGGAAGTTTTCAGTCACTATTTCTTCAAATAGGTTTTCATTGTCTTGGCCTTTCTCTTTTTCTGGCACCCCTATAATTCGGATGTTGGTATGCTTGAGGTTGTCCCAGAGGCCCCTTACACTATCTTCAATTTTTTGGATTCTTTTGGTTTCTTGCTTTTTCAACTGAGTGGATTTTACCTCTTTGTATTTCAAATCTTTAACTTGGTTCTTGGGGTGCTCCAGAGCACTTTTAGGTCTTTGTATAATATTTTTTGTTTCAGTCAGTGTATGCTTAATTTCTGGTTGGTCCTTTTTCATATCCTTGAGAGTCTCCTTTATATCCTTGAGAGTCTCCTTCATTTCCTTGTAGGACTCATTCATTTCCACATTGGTCTTGATTATTTCCTTGCAGGTCTCATTTATATCCTTGAGGGTCTTGTTCATTTCCTTGTAGGACTCATTCATTTCCTTTGTGGTCTTGCTTATTTCCTTATAGGCCTCGACCTTTTGTTGGAGCCTCTTGAAAAACGCTATAACCGTGGTTTTGAATTCCATGTCCAGTCGTTTTTTTCCCTCCATTTCTTTCACATCTGATTTCTTTCTATGTTGCTGCATGGTGGCTGCTTCCCTGAGTTGGTCAATTAGCTTTGTGTGGTAGACTTCCTATTAGGGACAGTGGCTCAGCCTCCCCAGTTACCTGAGGTGGATATGGGCTGCACAGTCTTGCTGAAGTTAAGCTCAGTTAATCGTTGTTAGCACTTGGAGGGTTGACCTCCAGGCCAATTGTCTGTGAAGCTCAGCTGTGCTCAGGTTGGATGGGCGGAGTCTCGGGGCCAAGCAGACAGCGTTAGCTCCGCCCTATGTGGCCCCAGGGACTCTGTGCGGGGGCAATGGCTGCCAGCACCTCTGAGAGAGAGCCGCTGCCGAGCTCCACCGGCTGCCGGGGAATTCAGACTCTCCCCAAATGACTGCACGTGTAATGTCTCACCCAGGGTCGTAAAACAAAGCAGACTGACGGTTTTCCGAATGAGAGACAAGTTGCGGAGCACTCTCTGCGCCGTCATGTAGCTGAGCTGTTCGCGCAAGCTGCCTTTTCCACAAGCCGGCAGACCCGGCAGCACCCGAGCTTCGGCGTGCCCTCCCACTGTCCAGTTTTCACCCTGTATAATAGTGGGTTCTCTGGACTTCGCCCAGAGCTGGAGAATCAGTCCAGTGGGACGTCTTTGTCTCCCCATTCGAGAAAACTGGCCGGTTTTCAGCCGCCTGCCCACTCCGCGGCGCGCACTCCAAACCTCTCTTTGGGCAAATCTTTCAATGCTGTCCGCCGCCGCTCCTCCTAGTCACAGTGTCTTATCTTCACTTTTATTTGTGGAATTTTCACTCGGCGAGCTTTCTGGTGATTCTGGAAGGTGTTTGTTCTTTTGTTAAGTTGTAGTATTAAAATTGCTGATTATGACAGCAAGATAGGTGTTTTACCTTTGCCGCCATCTTAGTTCTCTCCCTACATTGTTATTTAAAAAAAATATTTTTGAGTGCAAAGATGCCTACTTGGGCTACTTTCCAATGTATGCCTGGGACATGCTCCCTTCAGGCTGCCGATCAGCGATGTTCTCTCAAGTTCCCCCTCTTACTCCACAGAATCAGACATTCTATCCAAATAGCCAGTCAAATTACCTTCTATCTAACTTGACCCCTGGCCCAAAGCTCTGAATTGACCACAAGGTAGAGACCTTGCGATAAGTCACTTGTGGAGGCCCTCTGGTTTGACAGCTGGTCAACAGCAGGCTTTGCCATCACCCAGAACCCATTGGACAGGACATCAAGGCTTTGGGTTCTGGCAGGGACATAAAACAAGGCAATGGAGAGAAACAATGGGGAAATTTTTCAAAAGCAAGCATTCTTGACCTTTGTCCAGCCTCTGGGAATGTTGTGTTTTGAGAAAAAGCTAATTCATGGGGCTGAGGCCTGCGGAGAACAGGTGAAAGGGATCAGAGAATATCAGGGAGCCTTGAATGCTGGGTGAGGGCAGGCCAGCCTGTGGAAGACTGTTCTGCTAGCTCTGAGGGTTCTGTAGGAACCCTCAAGGGGTTGTTTTTTAAACTATCTACTGGCAATGGAGTGGAGAGAAAGTCCTGGGATCTTTCTCTGCCTTCTCCCTGAATTGAAGCCAAGCTGGACACGCTGGTCCTGCTCTGAATTCCACTCCTTCAGCGTCTCCAGGGTGTACAGGAGGTTCTCGGAGAATGCTCAGCAGGAGGATTCTATTTCAGCCTCAGGCTATGTTGGTGGGAGCTAGAAACTAACCCTGACCCCAAACCAAATGAAGTGCATCCTCCCCACACACATGGTCTGTTTCTGGGGGAACCATTCCTGGAACTTGTTCCTGCCATAGCTCCATTTTTTTCAACAACCCCAGTGTGTTGGCCAAAGATCAGGACCTGATTCTGGAAGCTTCTGCTCTGCCCACTGCCTCAGCTCTTGCCCCTCTCCCTCGACTTCTACTCCTTTAAAAGTAATAATTTCTTATTATTATAGCTATGCGCCCTGGTCCAGCATGGAAAGGAAGGTGGATAACTACAGAGCAGACACAGAGAGGGGGATGGGACTTGCTCAAGGTCACACAGCTTGATGGAGCAGACCTGAGGCCAGACTTTCCTGACACCCAGTCAGGGTGCTGTCCTTCAAAGTCCCTCACTCCATTAACAAGTTGTTCTTCAGTTCTAGCTGGTGACTCCAGGCTGTCTTCTCAGTTTATTACATATGTCTCCTTTCCCCCCCCATTGATCTCTCCCTGGCCATGCTGTCCCCCCAGCACATGCCATCACCCCCCCTACAGTCTGTGTTCATGGGTTATGCTTATAGCATGCATACAAGTCCTTTGGTTGATATCTTACCTCAAACCCTCCCCTGCCTTCCTTCTGAGGTTGGACAGTCTGTTTGATGTGTTATGTCTCTGGATCTATTTTTGTTCATTAGTTTATATTGCCTTCTCAGTTTAAGACATCATCACCTAGAATGACCTTGACCTTTTAGAACTCACTAGGAATAAAACAGCAAAACAAGAAACAACAATAGAAAGTAGTAAAACCTTCCACAGTTCCCAGCCTTGCTCTGAGAAACCTTCACTGCACAAGTCTGAGAGAAGATTCCTCCCCTGGGCTGCTTGACCAGGTCATTTTGCAAGGGAAAGCAGCATGCTCTGGGATGGCGCCCCATCCTGCCTTGTGGGTGCTTTATGCTGTTACAGTTAGGTTAGAATGTCTTCAGGAGCACCAGCCCTGCTATTGATTTTTCTTTGGCTGTTTTCACTAAGGCTCTGCCTTCCCCTGGCAGAGCCAGGGACTTAATTGCAGCACAGGGAGGTTATCTCCCCAAAATAAATTTCAGTTCTTATCAAGGGGCTAGAGCCCTCCCTGTCAGCGACAATCTGTACAGCAGCAGCAGACAAATCCTTTGGCTGGTAGGTGAGCCTGCTGGCGCCACTGTGTAACCCATGCTGACTGCCTGCAATGCCTTGTGAGAGGAAGTATCTGCCGTGTGTCTCCCTTGCACTTTCTAGAATGGTAATACAGGCTCTAGTGATTGAGGGCAGAGACTGTCTTATTAACCTTTATGTTTCCACCATTTAGCCTGGGGCCAGCTCAGAGTACAGAAAAGGTCTGCTGAATGAGAATGTATTCCATATACTTCCAAATGCACTCAGGTTGGTCAACCCATTAGCTCTTGAGCCTGACATGTCATTCCACACTTTTGCTCAAGCTGTTCCCCTGTCCAGAGTGCCCTTCTATCAACTTTCAACTGCTCAGGATCTCATCCACCTTCAAGGACCAACTCCACCCCCTGCTAGGTGGTGCACTCCTTAAAAATAAGTTGAGCTTACTTAGGCTTGTAACCCTATGCAGAAAGGCCTCAGCACATGTCTAGTGCATGAATGAATGAATAAACAGAACTCTGATTCCTTTCTTTCCCTTTTGATTCCTTTTTAAATCCTTCTCAGAAACCTTCCAGTTTGGCTGACTTCCTGGGTGTGCTTCTTGGTGATTGGATCTGCATCTGGCTCCAGCACCCCAGGCTGTGCTTGGCTCTGCTAGAGAAATCTTTCTCCCTGTTTCAAAAAACTCAATTGAACTGTATCCGGGGGTAGGCCTAGGAGAAGGGCAAGGCAAGAGGGATCAGCTGATGCAGAGAAGGACAAGTGGAGCCATCAGTCCAAGTAAGAAATAAATTAGGTCTTATGAACAGGCTGGAACATTGGAGACATGAGATTAGGCATGTACCATGGGTTTTAGAGCTCAGGTCAATGCATTTTTCCCTTTAGAAGGTACAGCATTCCAAGGGCTAACACTTGCAGAAACAATAGTTGTGAATGACAATAGTGTTGACCATCTGGAGCTCACATCCCAGGGCTCTTTGATGATATTGGTTGCTTGGAGCTGGGCCTGTAGGCTCTTGACCAACAGGAAATGGCAGTGGCCAGAGGATGGTCAGAGACCTGCAGATGAATCCTGTTACTAAAGTAATCAGTGGCATTGTAAGCTCCTTGAGTGCTGGAATCACGCCACCACCTTATCCAGTGTTTGTCAAAGTCCCATTTATTCAGAGTCTATGGAGCGGGGCCCAAGAACCTCACGTTCCAAGGGTGTCCCTGTGTAGGCACACTAAAATGTAATGGCCACTGCCTCCTGCTTCTCCCAGATCCTGTAGACCATGGCTCATGGTTGGACACATTGTAGGTACAACATAAACATTTCATATGATTGAAGAAAGCTCAAATGTCATATGGGATCTTCACTGCCTTCACTAACCCCCCCCATCCCAATTTCTCTCCTGAAATCTAGGGACCCCAAGATTTCCGAGACTCTCTAGGAGATTCATGTTCTATTGGCTCTTGTTGCTTCAGGTTCTTGCTTTCACACGCACTATCAGCATCTCACAGAACATGGACCCAGATGGGAAGCTCAGCCTCTTCTCATTTTCCATAGTTTGGTGTGCTGGCACAAAGCATTCATGGGTGAGGCAGATTTATTTAAAGATACATAGAGGGGTGGTGGTGAGAATGAAGGCAGGATTTACATTACAACAATGCAAACAACTTCAAGTTTGACATTAGGTGGTTCTATTCTTAAAATACCCCTTTTGTACCCCACCACTACCAATGCTTCTCTCTTGCCTTTTACTCCAGTTAGCTACAGCTTTGTATCATCTTCTGCTCCACAATTTCTCCCTTCTCTGATTCTCTCCCTCACTCCTCCCTTTCCCCATTTTAAACAATCTTTTATTCCTCTTTTCCTGTAGAAAAAATTGGCCTTTGCCCCTGTGGTCTTGGGTCCGGCATATGCCCATGCCTTCAGACCTCATGATTTGCTACTTAGGATATCTTCCCAAATAGTGACCTTTTACTCCTTAGAGGAATTTCAATACCAGCCATAGGTAACAAAGCTCCTCCTCATTACTTGTATGTGGAATACTGAAGCTGGAAGGGATTCAAGAGATTATGAGTCGAGCTCAAGTCAGACAGTCATTGGCTCAAGGTCTCTGGCAGATAAGAGTTAGAGCAGAAGCTAGAACTCTCATGCTGTCATTGATTAATTGATGCTATGAGTAACCAGAAATCCAACATGCTCTTATAAGAGTTGAGATTAGGAACAGGTTGTGGGGTAAGGCCACATTGTCCAAGCAGACTGCTTGATGATTCGTATTGGTACTTATTTACCACCCCACAGATTTGGAAGGTAATTTTCATGAGCATAGCCCTTGTGCTTCTGCATAGGTTTTGGGTTGTCAGATAGAACCAGGATTTCAACTCTACTTCTTCATTATGTTGCTTGATCTTAGCCCAGAATTTTTTCCCTTTGGGCTTCAGTTTACCTACTCTTAAAAAGAAGTTTTTGTTTGGCACTGTCCCAGCAATTTGTAGAAATGATTCAGGTGCCTTCAAGAGTGGACTCTTGATTCCAAGTATGTGGGGTTGGAGGAAGGAGGGATTCAAGGCTTTTTACCCCCAGTCCAACTGGAGGCAGCTCGTCTTACATCTGTTTTAATATCTGGGGTTTCACAAGGGCTTCCAATTAAAAAAGATATCCATTGCTTAAAAAGTCCTTGAAAATCTCTGGTGTAGCTGATATCCGGAGTCCAAGGCTCTGGTTAAATATGAGCCTCCACAGCTACAGTGAGGAGGGCTGTTCCACAGAGCTCCACATGGCTGTGCCTTCCATGTGGCCACCATTAGCAAATTGAGACATCCATCAGAAGGCACCTGGGGAAGCTTGGTGGGTAGAGGGTCCCGAGTGTGGAGGCTGCTTTGGGGAATTTCTGAATATTGGTATGTGTGAATCAGGTCCCAAGGTTTCTATTTAATCTGCCCACTATCCTTCTTCAGAAGTGTGCTTCAGCAAGATATAGATGCTGAAAGTTCCACAGTCCAAGGGGCGGGGGATTGGGGGGGACTGGGTCCAAGTGGGCACCCCACATTTTCTTTGTAGTCAGTACATAGGGGTTAAAAAGCCTTTCCCGCCTGCAGCCAGGAGCAAGTCCCTGGTCAGCTAATGTGCTCCATGGTCCTTAAGTGCTTGTCCTGAGTGTACGCGGTTTGGAGGACAGCCAAGTTGGAGCACAGGCAACACCAGTGTGTACTTGTGCTCTCCTCATCACAGCGTGGCCCAGGTCCTTACTCACACAGACACAGCCTGGTCTACCATCAACTTCCTTTGACCTCATATTTTGATTAAAATACACAATTAGGTATATATGCAACACTTCAGAGTTTGCCAAACACATTCCTATCCTTGATCTCATGTAATACTGAGAGGGAGACAGGTATGGATCACTGTGATGTCATATGAGAGGCATGCGTGGTACCTAACTCAGGTGTTTGGATTCTAAATCCAAACCTCCTCAACCTCAGCCTGTCCTCAGCATCATTTCTGACTTCTCCATTCTTAAAAAAGAATCATTACTAAAGATATTTCTTTGGCACGTCTTACACTGCCTGAGTTATTAAAACAACAGCTTAATGATTTGTTTCTACTGTCTTTTGTTTTATTCATTCAGTCTCTGAATCAGTCTTTGTTTGCACTTGTCCCATTTATTCAGTTGCTCACCTCATTCATTTAGCCATCATTCGTTCATTTATTTATTCACTCAAGTCCTTGTTGAGTGTTTACTGTGTTCAGCTGATGTTGGCCACTTTAGAGAATAAAAAGAATGCTCAGTTGTAATCCTTGACTTTGAGAAGCTTATATTTTAACTGAGAAATGATGGGAAAGAGTGTAATATATAATTTCCCAGCTACAGAGGATATATTTTTGTTTGTTCTTACCAGTAAATACTAACAGATACTACTTGCTTATGTAAGTCATTAAACTTCCCAAAGTCCCAAAAATGTTCTGGTTGGGTAGATGCTAGGTTAGGTGAGTTTTAGGATCTTGTAGTACTGAGGTGCTGTGGTTTTACAGTTTAGAGATAGGAAGTTTCTGATAGCAGGGGTGGTCAGGGAAGGCTTTTAGAAAGCGGTGGGATTTGAACGCAGCTTGGGAGGTTGGGGAGGATTTGTGAAAGTGAAGATGGGGAGATTATAGGCCAGGGATGGGGAGGGGGAGAGAAAGACAAGTGAAGGCCCTGCATGGACAAGTAGCTTGGTCAGGCAGTGGGGAGAGGGGGAAGGGCGAGAATGTGGGCAAGACTTCTGGTGGGGCTGGGTTGGGTGTGATGGAAAGGCTTATGTGCAGCACCTGCCTCCAGCCCTTCTGCCTTTGACTGTTTGGCTTTGTGTCAGGTAAACTGAAGGATGAGGGGCCAGCAGGTGTTAGCAACTTTTCTTTTAGCTTTGATGAAAAATGTGGGTAATAAAAATGGCATTTGCCTCTTTCAGCCTCTGACAGTCCAGAAATTATGAAATGATTTTCTCTCTCTCCTTTTAATTAGTTTTTCTTATAGGAGAGAGAGAAAGAGATAGAGATAGAGATAGATAGATAGATAGATAGATAGATAGATAGATAGATAGAGAGAGAGAGAGACAGGAATGAATATTAGTAGAAAAAGAAAGAGGTAGAAAGAAGAGAGAAGGAGAGCAGGGGGGGAAAGCAGAAGAATGACGAAAGAAGATAAGAATTTGAAAAGAAGGAAGTTGGGTCAGTGTGGCTCAGTGGTTGAGTGTAGTACCTATGAACCATGAGGTCACAGTTTAATTCCCGGTCAGGGCACATACCCTTATCGGTGATGACATTGGTAAATATGTTCTCCCATGCAGTGGGCTTTCTTGTTGTTTTGTTGATGGTTTCTTTTGCTATACAAAAGCTTTTTATTTTGATGTAGTCCTATTTGCTTATTTTCTCTGTAGTTTCCATTGTCCTAGGAGCAGAATTGGTAAAGAAGTTCCTTTGGCATATGTCTGAGATTTCACTGCCTGTGGATTCCTCTAGTATTTTTATGGTTTCCAGACTTATGTATACGTCCTTTATCAATTTTGAGTTTATTTTTGTGTATGGTGTAAGTTGGTGGTCTAGTTTCAATTTTTTTTGCATTATCTGTTCAATTTTCCCAACACCATTTATTGAAGAGACTGTCTTGACTCCATTTTATGTTCATGCCTCCTTTGTCAAATATTAATTGGGCATAGTGGTTTGGGTCAATTTCTGGGTTCTCTATTCTATTCTATAAATCTACATGTCTGTCCTTGTGCCAGTACCAGGCTGTTTTAAGAATAGTGGCTTTATAATACAGCTTGATATCTGGTATTGAGATCCCACCAACTTTGTTCTTCTTTCTCAGGATTAGTGCAGTTATTTGGGATCTTTTTAAAATTTTTTTTTATTCCAGATGGGTTTTTGGAAAGTTCTCTGTAAGTCTGTGAAATATGCCATTGGTATTTTAATAGGTATTGCAATGAATCCATAAATTGCTTTGGGTAGTATGGACATTTTGATAATGTTGATTCTACCAATTCATGAGCACAGTATGTTCTTCCATCTGTTATGTCTTCCTTTATCTCTTTTTTCAGTGTCCTGTAGTTTTTCACGTATAGGTTTTTTACCTCCTTATTTGAGTTTATTCCTAGGTATCTTAATTTTGTGTGTGTGTGTGATGAAAAATGGGATTGCTTTTTTAGTCTCACTTTCTATAAGTTCACTATTGGTATAAAGAAATGCCATAGATTTCTTGGCATTAATTTTGTATCTTGCCACATTGCCAAAATCATTTATTAAGTCTAATAATTTTTTGATGGAGTCTTTAGGGTTTTCTATGTACAATATCATGTCACCTGTAAATAAGGACAGTTTTAATTTTTCTTTTGCAATTTGGAAACCTTTTTATTTCTTCTTCTTGTCTGATTGCAATGGCCAGTACTTCTAGTACTAAGTAGAACAGGAGTGGTGAGAGTGGGCATTCCTGTCTTGTTCCTGTTCTTAGGGAAAATTATTTTAGTTTTTGTCCATTGAGCATGATGTTGGCCGAGGGTTTTTCATATATGGCTTCTATTATGTTGAGGCATGAGTCTTCTATTCCCACCTGCTGAGAGTTTTTATCAAGAAGGGATATTGGATTTTGTCAAGGGATTTTTCTGTGTCAATTGAAATGATTATGTGATTTGTATCTCTCAAATTGTTTATGTGATGTATCACATTAATTGATTTGCAGATATTGTACCATCCTTGCATTCCCAGGATAAATCTTACTTGGTCATGGTATATGATCTTTCTGATGTATTGCTGGATCTTATTTGCTAGAATTTTGTTGAGGATTTTGGCATCTATATTCATGAGGGATATTGGCCTGTAATTCTCTATCATTGTGTTGTCTTTATCTGGTTTTAGGGTGATACTGGCTTCTTAGAATGAGCTTGGAAGTGTTCCTTCCTCTTGAATTTTTTTTGGAATAGTCTGAGGAGGAGAGATTTTAGTTCTTCCTTGAATGTTTGGTAAAACTCCCCTGGGAAGCTATCTAGCCCTGGGCTTTTGTATGCTGGAAGATTTTTGATGACTGCTTCAATTTATTCCATAGTTATTGGGCTATTGAGTTTTTAGAATCTTCCTGATTGAGTTTTAGAAGGTTGTATTTTCTAGGAATACGTCCGTTTCCTCCAGGATGTCCAATTTGTTGGAATAGAGTTGTTCATAGGATTTTTTAACAAACCTTTGTATTTCTGTGGGGTCTGTTGTTATTTCAGCTCTCTCATTTCTGATTTTGTTTATTAGGGTCCTCTCTCTTTGCTTCTTGGTGAGTCGGCTAGATGTTCATCAATCTTGTTTATCCTTTAAAGAACCAGCTCTTGGTGTTCTTGATATTTTGTATTGTATTTTTGGTCTCAATATCATTTATCTCTGCTCTGATCTTTATTATTTCCTTCCTTCTGCTTACACTGGGCTTTACTTGTTGCTCTCTTCCTAACTCGTTGAGTTGTAGGGTTATATATTTACCATTGTTTCTTGGTTTTTTTGCAGTAGGCTTGTAGAGCTATGAACTTCCTCTTCAAGACTGCTTTCATTTTGTCCCATAGATCTCGGATTTTTGTGTTTGCATTGTCGGTTGTTGCCATGATGGTTTTTATTTCTTCTTTGATCTCTCTAATAACTCAGTCAGTGCTTAATAGCATGCTATTTAATCTCCATGGATTTTATTTTTTGGATTGTTTTTATTGTAGTTGATTTCCAGTTTTATGCCACTATGATCAGAAAAGATGCTTAATATGATTTCTATCTTCTTGAATTTGAAGAGACTTTGCCTGTGACACAATATATAGTCTATTTTTGAAAATGACCCATGTGCACTTGAGAAGAATGTATATTCTGTGCCTTTAGGGTGAAATGTTCTGAAGATGTCAATTAATTCCATCTAGGCTAGTGAGTCATTTAGAATTTGTGTTTCTTTGCTGATTTTTTGCTTAGAGGATTTGTCCAATAGTGATATTGGAGTATTAAAGTCTCCTACTGTGATTGTATTGCTGTCAATCTCTCCCTTGGTATGCTCCAAGAGTTGTTTTTATGTATTTGGGTGCTCCTGTATTAAGTGTGTATATGTTTACCAGAGTTATTTCTTCTTGTTGGATGCAGCCTTTAGTATATGAAATGGCCTTCCTTATCTCTTGTTATGTCCTTCACTCTGAGATCTAATTTGTCAGATATAAGTATTGATACCCCAGATTTTTTTTTTCATTTCCATTCACGTGAAAAATCTTTTTCCATCCCTTCTCCCTCAGTCTGTGTGCATGTTTTTTTCTGAGGTGGGTTTCTTATAGACAGCAGATATATGGATCATCTTTTCTTATCTAATCCATTACCCTATGTCTTTTGATTGAGGCATTTAATCCATTTACATTTGAAGTTATTATTGATAGGTACTTATTTGTCGCCATTTTTATTCTTTACCCCTGTGTTCCTTCTTCACTTTCTTTTTCTTTTTCCTTTCTTTCTTTCTTTTTCTTTTTCTTTTTTAACAGCATAACCTTTATCATTTCTTGCATTGCTGGTTCATTGGTAATAAACTCCCCGAGTCCTTTTTTGTCTGTGAAGCTCCTGATTTCACCCTCAATATTGATTGATAGCCTTGCTTGGATTTAGAACCTTTCTTTGCATGACTTTGTATTTCTTTCTTTTTTTTGAATTCTTTTTTTAAAATTAATTAATTAATTAATTAATTAATTAATTTTTTAAATTATTTTTTATTGATTTTTTGCAGTATAATAGTAGTGCATGTTTTCTTTTCCCCCTCCCCCTTATCCTCCCCCCAGCCTCCCCCACCCCCCAGCACATATCCCCAGCTTCCCCCCCTCCCCGCCCCAGTGTCTTTCATTCATTGGTTATGTTCATATGCATGCATACAAGTCCTTCAGTTGATCTCCCCCCGCATCTGCCTCCCATCCACCCAAGCCTCCCCCTGTAGCTTGACAGCCTGTTCAAGGCCATCCTGCCTCTATATCAATCACTCTCCCCTGTTTCTTTTCTTCAAAAATATCTTGCCTCTGCATACTAGAAATAAATGTATAAGAACAAAAATGTTTCAGTCTCAGTTTCAATGTCCAACTGTTCTGAGTCCCAGTTTCAGTGTCAAATAATTCTTTATGTGTATAAGTCAGCAATGGTATCCAGATGGTGGACACATCGTGTCAATGCAAGATCCATCCTCTCTGGTTTGGTCCTGGGCTGCCTGCAGACATGCACAGCTGCTGACTGCTAGCATGGCAAGGTGTCGTCAGTGTCCCCCATCTCTGGACCATCCTCGTGACTGGAACAGATCCATCAGTTCCTCACAGTCGCAGGAACCCACATGGTCTTGGAGTTGTTCTCTGAAAACACACAAACACATTCTCGACCAAAAGTTAACAAAGGGATCCTCTATGCAAAATAGACTTGGGATTCTTTTTAATTTTTGCCTAAATGATTTTCCTTTGGCTTATTTTGACACCATGTGTGTTTTTTCATGGGTGTCCTGCAATTGTTTTTACAAATGGAATTTACTTTACTGGAGTAAGAATTTTCTAGATGTATTTTACTTACTCGATATTTTTTTTTCCCTTACATGATATTACCCCGCTGTCCCCTCCACTTTTTTGATTAATGGGGACTTTTGGAAATTTTATATTGCAGTCTTGGTAATTTTAAATTTTAATTTTTGCACACAAAGTGACTGCTTTAGGTTCTTTGGATGTTAGGCAATTTTACAGTGAGATGAACTACTAATAGATTTTTTAGTTAATGTTTTAGGAAAAGCTTTTTGTCCAGTACACTATAATTTTCTTGAGTATTCACATATTTCACTTGGCCAATTTAAATTAATCTGAAAACTTGATTACTATTTTCCTGTCAATTTTAATACTCAAGCAGAAATCTTAGTTTACCCTGTGAATACTAGTGGAAAGGAATATTTGCAATTTTGAGTAGGTCCCGAGCATTCCTGGTAATAGACTGAATTTAGATATAGAGCAGCTATTGCTGGCCGAGTCTCTGTCTGCCACCTGGGTCCCCTTATGAGTTGTGTGTGGGAGGCGAAGCAGCAGTGGGGGTAGGAGACCTCCCTTAGGAGGGTTGAGAATTCAAACCCCTGCAAGGTTTGTGGATGAGGGTCTGTGCCCCACCTCTGTTGACCTTTTAGTTCTCTCCTGTTGGCCCCTCTGCGACTGTGCCTGACTTAGGTTGTTCCTTCCCTGAGGAATCTTACCCGTCTCTGGCTAACCAGCCATCCTCCAGGGCCAAACAGGGTGATGTGAGGTTCAGTTCTGTCTCCTTTGTAGTCTATGCCCCCCTGTGGCCTCCACGTCCAGTACCTGCCTTGGGGTCCCCTCGCCTGCTGGCGGGGTCCCGGTACTGATCACATATCTCGGGGGACCCAGGTTTCTTCTCCAGAGAGGGCCCAGCTCACAGCATTGGTCGAGATACAGATCCATGGTGCCAGCTGCCCAAAGGCTTTAGCCACAGCTGGAAATGAAAACTCTGGCATCAGCTGTGTGTATTTGGATAGTAACATGAAGGTCCCTCTTGGCAGAAAGGGCAAGAAGGGCCAATATAGAATGCTCGGATGCCTTCCCAGTGCCTTAATTCCTTCTGAAAGGGATTAATTTATTTCCTATCCTTTTTTAAGTTGCTGCCCAACATTCAAAGAATTAGTTTGTATGTTTATTTGGGATAATTGTATAATATGCTGTTGTCAGATATCGAATATTATAATGACATTGTAGAATAATATCATGTAAGGGTATTATGGTGTCACGGGAGGTTAAGCAGGGCCTAGCCTAAGGACTGGTCTCCATAGGATATGACAAGTTCTAGGCCATGTCAATTCAATGTCAGACTAGCTGCCATTTTTTTTATAATTTTATATAAACTTTGTCAGGGATGTAAAAACACAAATCACTTACCTCACTTACCTCAGTTCAAGAGTTCAAGTATATTGACTTTTCCACTTACTCCCACTTACCCTGAGGTTTGACATTCTGATGGACTTTTCTCAGTCTCTGGATCCATTCTTGTTCATCAGTCTATGTCATTGATTGTATTCCTCAAATGAGTGAGACCATGTGATATTTGTCTTTCTCTGCCTGGCTAATTTCACTTAGCATAATGCTCTCCAAATCCATCCATGTTGTTACAAATGGTAGGAGCTCCTTTTTTTCCGTGGCGTAGTATTCCATTGTGTAAATGTACCATAGTTTTTTAATCCACTCATCTGCTGATGGGCACTTCGGCTGTTTCCAAATCTTAGCTATGGTAAATTGTGCTGCTATGAACATAGGGGTACATATATCCTTTCTAATTCGCCTTTCTAATTTTTTGGGGTATATTCCTAGAAGTGGGATCACTGGGTCGAATGGGAGCTCCATTTTTAGTTTTTTAGTTTTTAGTTTCTCCACAGTGGCTGACCTAGTCTGCAATCCCACCAGCAGTGCACGAGAGTTCCTTTTTCTCCGTATCCTCCCCAGCACTTGTCGTTTGTTGATTTGTTGATGTAAGTCATTCTGATAGGTGTGAGATGGTACCGCATAGTCGTTTTGATTTGCATCTCTCGGATAATTAGTGACTTTGAGCAAGTTTTCATATGTCTCTGGGCCTTCCTTTTGTCTTCTTTCGTGAAGATTCTATTTAGGTCTGTTGCCCATTTTTTATTGGATCATTTGTCCTCCTTTTATTGAGTTGGGTGAGTTGCCTGTAGATGCTTGAGATTAAACCTTTATCACTAATAACATTTGCAAATATGTTCTCCCATACAGTGGGTTTTCTTGTTGTTTTGTTGATGGTTTCTTTAGCTGTGCAAAAGCTTTTGATTTTGATGTAGTCCCATTTGTTTATTTTCTCTTTAGCTTCCATTGCCCTCGGAGCGGTATCATCAAAGAAGTTCTTTTGGCATATGTCTGAGATTTTTCTTCCTGTAGATTCCTCTAATATTTTTATGGTTTCCTGTCTTACGTTTAAGTCCTGTATCCATTTTGAGTTTATTTTTGTGTATGGTGTAAGTTGGTGTTCTAGTTTCATTTTTTTGCATGTATCTGTCCAATTTTCCCAACACCATTTATTGAAGAGACTGTCTTGACTCCATTTTATGTTCCTGCCTCCTTTGTCAAATGTTAATTGAACATAGTGGATTGGGTTGATATCCGGATTCTCTATTCTATTCCATTGATCTATATGTCTGTTCTTGTGCCAGTACCAGGCTGTTTTAAGAACAGTAGCCTTGTAATACAGCTTGAAATCTGGTATGGAAATCCCACCGACTTTGTGCTTCTTTCTCAGGATTGCTGTGGCTATTCGGGGCCTTTTTTTGTTCCAGATGAATTTTTGGAGAGTTCTTTCTAGGTCTGTGAAATATGCCATTGGTATTTTAATGGGGAGTGCATTAAATTTATAGATTGCTTTGGGTAGTATGGACATTTTAATTATGTTGATTCTCCCAATCCATGAACATGGAATGTTCTTCCACCTGTTTACATCTTCCTCTATCTCTTTTTTCAGTGTCCTGTAGTTTTCCACGAATAGATCTTTTACCTCCTTAGTTAAGTTTATTCCTAGGTATCTTAATTTTTTTGGTGTGATGGTAAATGGGATTGCTTTTTTAGTCTCTCTTTCTGTAAGTTCACTATTAGTGTATAGAAATGCCATAGATTTCTTGGCATTAATTTTTTAGCCTGCTACATTGCTGAACTCATTTATTAAGTCTACTAACTTTTTTATGGAGTCTTTCGGGTTTTTTATGTACAATATCATGTCATCTGCAAATAAGGATAGCTTAACTTCTTCTTTTCCAATTTGGATGCCTTTTATTTCTTCTTCTTGTCTAATTGCAACGGCTAATACTTCCAGTACTATGTTGAACAGGAGTGGTGAAAGTGGGCAACCCTGTCTTGTTCCTGTTCTTAGGGGAAATGGTTGTAGTTTTTGCCCATTGAGTATGATGTATGCTGTGGGTTTATCATATATGGCTTTTATTATGTTGAGGTATGATCCTTCTATTCCTACCTTATTGAGAGTTTTTATTAAGAAAGGATGTTGGATTTTGTCAAATGCTTTTTCTGCATCAATTGATATGACTATGTGATTTTTATCTCTCAATTTGTTTATGTGATGTATCATATTTATTGATTTGCGGATATTGTACCATTCTTGCATTCCTGGGATAAATCCTACTTGGTCGTGGTGTATGATCTTTCTGATGTACTGCTGGATCTGATTTGCTAGAATTTTATTGAGGATTTTGACATCTATATTCATGAGGGATATTGGCCTGTAATTCTCTTTCATTGTGTCATCTTTATCTGGTTTTGGTATTAGGGTGATGCTAGCTTCATAGAAGGAGTTTGTAAGTGTTCCATCCTCTTGAATTTTCTGGAATAGTCTGAGGAGTATAGGTTTTAGTTCTTCCTTGAATGTTCGGTAAAACTCCCCTGTGAAGCCGTCTGGCCCTGGGCTTTTGTTTTCTGGAAGCTTTATGATGACTGCTTCAATTTCTTCCACAGTTATTGGTCTATTGAGTTGTTTAGATTCTTCTTGATTGAGTTTTGGGAGGTTATATTTTTCTAGAAACATATCCATTTCCTCCAGGTTGTCCAGTTTGTTGGAGTAGAGTTGTTCATAGTATTTTTTAACAATCCTTTGTATTTCAATGGGGTCTGTTGTTATTTCACCTCTTTCATTTCTGATTTTATTTATTAGGGTCCTCTCTCTTTGCTTCTTGGTGAGTCTGGCTAGAGGTTCATCAATCTTGTTTATCCTTTCAAAGAACCAGCTCTTGGTTTCGTTGATCTTCTGTATTGTTTCTTTGGTCTCTATGTCATTTATTTCTGCTCTGATCTTTACTATTTCCTTCCTTCTACTTACACTGGGCTTTTCTTGTTGCTTTCTTTCTAACTCTTTGAGTTGTTGGGTTAGAGAATTTATTGCCGCTGTTCCTAGTTTTTTGCAGTAGGATTGTAGAGCTATGAACTTTCCTCTCAGAACTGCTTTCACTGTGTCCCATAGATTTTGGATTGTTGTGCTATCATTGTCATTTCTTTCCATGATGTTTTCTGTCTCTTCCTTAATCTCTCTAGTAACCCAGTCATAGTTTAATAGCATGCTGTTTAGTCTCCATGTGTTCGATTTCTTTGGATTGTTTCTATTGTAGTTGATTTCCAGCTTTATGCCACTGTGATCTGATATGATTTCTATCTTCTTGAATTTGGAGAGACTTTGCCTATGACCCAACACATGGTCTATCTTTGAGAATGACCCATGGGCACTTGAAAAGAATGTATATTCTGTGGCTTTGGGGTGAAATGATCTGAAGATGTCAATTAATTCCATCTGGTCCAGTGAGTCATTGAGAATTGATGTTTCTTTAGTGATTTTTTTGTTTAGAGGATCTGTCCAATGGTGATAATGGGGTATTAAAGTCTCCTACTATGATTGTATTGCTGTCTATCTCTCCCTTGATGTCCTCTAGGAGTTTTTGTATATATTTGGGTGCTCCTGTATTGGGTGCGTATATGTTTACAAGAGTTATTTCTTCTTGTTGAATTGCTCCCTTTAGTATTATGAAGTGGCCTTCTTTATCTCTTGTTATGTCCTTCACTTTGAGATCTAATTTGTCAGATATAAGTATGGCTACCCCAGCTTTTTTTTCATTTCCATTCGCCTGAATAACTTTTTTCCAACCTTTCATCCTCAGTCTGTGTGCGTCTTTTTTTTCGGAGGTGGGTTTCTTGTAGACAGCAGATACATGGGTTGTGTTTTCTTATCCAGTCTATTACCCTATGTCTTTTGATTGGAGCATTTAAACCATTTACATTTAAAGTTATTATTGATAGGTGCTTATATGTTGCCATTTTTGTTCTTTACCCCTGTGTTCCTTCTTCGCTTCCTATTTCTTTTTACAGCAGATCCTTTAGCATTTCTTGCATTGCTGGTTTGCTGGTGACGAATTCCCTTAGTCCTTTTTTATCTGTGAAGCTCCTGATTTGACCTTCAATTTTGATTGAGAGCCTTGCTGGGTACAGTATTCTAGGATTCAGACCCTTCCTTTGCATGACTTTGTAGATTTCATTCCACTGCCTTCTGGCCTGATAGGTTTCTGTTGAGAGATCACTTGTTAGTCTGATGGGTGTTCCTTTGTAGGTGACTTTCTGTCTCTCTCTGGCAGCTTTTAAGATTCTTACTTTGTCATTGGTGTTTGCCAATTTAATTATAATGTGCCTTGGCGTAGGTCTTTTGGGGTTTATTTTGCTTGGGACTCTCTGAGCTTCTTGGATTTGTGTGGGTTTTTCCTTTCCTATACCAGGAAAGTTTTCTGTCATTATTTCTTCCAACAGGTTTTCTATTCCTTGCTCATTTTCCTGTCCTTATGGAAGCCCAATTATACGGATGTTGTTTTGTTTCATGTTGTCCCAAAGTTCTCTTAGGCTCTCCTCCTGCTTTTTAATTTTTTTTTCTAGGAGCTGCTCTACTTGGTTATTTTTTCCTACCTGGTCTTCTAGCTCACTGATGCGATCCTCTGCTTCTTCTAGTCTACTCTTAATACTTTCTATTGAGTTCTTTACTTCAGCAATGTCACTTTTCATTTCTTCTTGGCTCCTCTTCATTTCTTCGTGGCTCCTCTTCATTTCTTCATGGCTCTTCATCATTTCTTCCTGGGTCTTCCTCATTTCCTCTTGGTTCTTACTCATATTATCAAATTTGTCTTCCATTCTTTTCAGCCACCTTATGACCATTTCTCTGAATTCTTTCTCTGACAGGTTGGTAACTTCCATTTCGTTTACCTCCTTTTCTGGCGAGCCTTGCTTTTCTATCATATGTGGGCTATTTCTTTGTCTTCCCATGGTCTCTCTTCTCTGTGTATCTGGTTATGTAGTTCTCACTCTCCTGCGCTGATTTAAAGGCACAAAATACAACACAACCAGGTGCAACGCACCAGGCACTGAACCGGAATGTAGTCAAAGTAATTGCAATTCCAAATAAAGGTGACCGCCAGAGAAAGGCAAATTCGGTGATAGGTGGGAAAAAAGAAAGAGAACCTCCCCCAGACCCACACAGACACTCACACACCCGCACTCACACATAAAAGAAAGAGACCCCCCCAGACACATACACTCACAAAAAAGAAAGACAGGAATGCCAAAATGATAATGGGAAAAGGGGGAGAAGAAAAAAAAAGAAATAAAAGGAGTGAATTATAAATGTGGGGTGAAAACTCCTATAGGACAGCCCCTAATCTGAACCAAAACCTGCAACAAGTACTTGGAGATTGATACAAAGTACATACAACTACTAATATCAAGAGAGGTGAAGGAACACAAAAGCAAAAATCTATCTCAAAAACAATGCAGATGAGGACAACAAAACAAGAAACAACACCAAAAATAAAATTAACCCCCCCTACAAGACAAACCAAAATAACAGAATAAGCAAATCAATCTCATAAACCTGCTTAAAAAATCAATATAATCAACAGTCAAGTAAACAACAACAACAGGACAGGGCTAAAAACACTTTAAGATAGTGAAGTCAGAGAAGCTAGAGGTATATATGCACTTGGATTAGGTGGTTAGAGATTAGATATATCAGTGGGGTGAAATTTTAACAGGGGGTAAGGGGAAAGAATTAGGTAAATCTAAAGCGGGAAAAGTGTAAGGGAAACAAGGCACTAAATAGGGAAAGGTTAGCCAGAGAGTCGTGGTATAAAGGTGAAGATGAGGTAGAGTAAAAGATACTAAAGTGTAGATGAAAATAGACTGTATTCCTAAGGTCGAAGAGAAAATATAATCAATTCCCTGTCACATAAGAGTCAATTTGTGATTTGGCCCCTGTGTGGCAGTGTTTCTAGATTGACTTTTGGGTCTATTGGTCCTCTCTATCCTGAACTAAACAATACTGCCTCTCTAATGGTGGCTGCTGTTTTAGCAGCCAGAACCCTCCCAAAATCTTCCGGGCTTCCCCCCTCTGTCAGGTCCAAACCGATTGCGCTCCAGGGATCAACTCTGCCACCAGCTCCAAGGGCCCTCTCCCACGTTTACCAGCTTCAACAGCCACAGATTCTTTTTCAGGTGCAGATCTCCAGGTTTTGAGTTCCAAGGTGCAGATCTCCCAGACTGACAGCCCCCTCAGTTTCGCGCCCAAAGTACCCCCAGGGAAATCTGACCTTTCCGTGCTGGAGTTTAGAGCTCCCTGGGCTCTGCGCGCCTCCGCGCCAACTGGGTGCCGGTGCTCTGGGGCTCCGGGAGTCTCAGCGGTCCAGTCGGTACCGGTACAGTAGCTGTATATTTTCAGGTCCTTCCCCTTCAAGATGTCGTGGTCTGCCTCCGCGCGCCTCCTCGCGCAGTTGGCTCAGGGAGAGAACCCAGCAGTACTGGGGCCGCTCAGGCTAGGGAGGCCAGCCCAGCAGTCCTCTATCTTCTCCTGGAGCACAGCTGTCCCCCTAGTCGCCGACAAATGCTCCCTGCGCGACTTTCAGCTGCTCCCTCCCTCTGCCCTGTGAGCAGATTCAGAACGAATCCCTCCGTTCCGTCGCCATTTTCTCCTACCTTGAATTCTTAATAATTTTATTTTTCACTTGTCGACTTTGTATTTCTGTTGAGAAATCAGCCACTAGTCTGATGGGGAATACTTTGTAGGTAACTTTCTGTCTATCTCTGGCCACTTTTAAGATTCTTACCTTGCAGTTGTTGCTTGCCAATTTAATTATAATGTGCCTTGGCATCCATCTTTTGAGATTCATTTTGCTTGGGACTCTGTGAGCTTCTTGGATTTGTGTGGGTTTTTTCTTCCCTATGTCAGGGAAGTTTTCTGTCATTATTTCTTCCACCAGGTTTTCTATTCCTTGCTCAGTTTCCTGTCTTTCTGGAACTCCATATTATGGGGATGACATTTTTGTTTCGTGTTGTGCCAAAGTTCCCTTAGGCCCAAGATGGCGAACCTATAACAGCCATAGCCATTTTCGATGACATGTGGCCGCATGTGTCACATACAGAGAAGTATGGGGCCGCATGCTGAGAAGGATGTTTCATCCTCAGCTAATACATGGCCAGGTGCAATAGCCGAGGATGAAACCTATGCTGTGGTGTAGACACTCTGTGCTGGAGGTCTGTAGGCCAAAACAACAGAACTCCAGCACAGAGCATCTAGTTCTGGAACTTCCGGTTGGGCCTTAGGGGATCTTTGACCTCATTTCCTGCTGGCGGAGCAGGAAGCAACAGAATGCCACAGGGGACACATTTCTGGGAGCCCTGTGATTGCCATTACCAGCAGCCACATAACCACAGCAACCATCATCAAATCTACTGTTCTGGGGTGTTGTGGATTTCTAATTGACCATCATTACTGAGATAAGTGAAGGGGAGTCTGGGAGAGGTAAGGGCCTGTGCTATGGGTGCTGTTTCCCACCATTAGAAATAGTAGCAACCATTTTAATTTATATAAAGAACATCATTTTGCAGCATAGTGCAGACTCCTTTTCACCACTATTACTATTGTGCATCCTTATTAACCCTTATTTCTGCTTATTAACCCTGCCCTTTCCTAAAAGATAGTTACATATGCCATCTTGTGGTTAGTTAACCCCTAATTGCCTGCAAGGCTAACAGGCTTTCTATAATTCTATCTTCTGTCACTGTCCCCTGATGGAAAACCCAAAAAATAAAAAACCAAGGTTAGGTAAAGGTAGTGGTAGGGCAGTAGCTGACCCTTTAAAGAGACATGGACTGCGATGTATGGCATTATAGAAAAAAATGGCAGATCATTTTGTGTTCTATGTACTGAAACGGTAGTAAGCAGAATGTGGAATATAAATAGATATTTTGAAACTAATCATTCCCAGCTCTTGAAAAAAATGTGAGGATGAAAGGAAGGAATACATTTCCAGGCAGCTATACCTTGATAAGTGCTAATCTAATTCCATCCTTAAATTTATAAAAGGCTCCACAAATTTAACATCTGCAAGTTTGAGCATTGCTCACTCCATAGCTTGGCATGGAAGAGCACTCAGTGAGGGAGAACTTATTAATGAAACTCTCCTAAGATGTGCACCAGTTCTATTTCACAATATGCAGAATAAAGATGCAATTATTAAGAGAATATCTGAGTTACCACTCAGTAGAAATATCATAAAGGACTGAATAATGAGACTGAACACAAACGTACAACATCAAATTAAAGAGAGACATAAGTAATTGTAAATATTTTTTTATCTCTCTTGATCAAACTACTGATGTCACATCACATGCTCAGTTGGCCATTATTGGTTGATATTCTGATGGTCTCACAATGAGAGAAGAGTTGATAAAGTTAGTATCAGTGCCAACAAGTACATCAGGAAGTGAAATATGTAAGGTTGTTATACAAACATTCTGTGACCTAAGCATTGATATCTCTAAAGTTGTGTAGGTAGCAACAGATGGGGCACCAAACAGGGTCAGGGAAAAGTCAGGTTTGTCAGATTGTTTACAGAAACTATTGGACATCCGATTGTGCCTTTTTATTGTATTATTCATCAGGAGGTTTTATGTGCCAGGCAGGATTCACCAACTTATACCACTTAATGTCAGTTATTATGAAAATAGTTAATTTAATAGCTGCCAGCCCCCTTCACAAGTGGAAATTTTCTGCACCTTTACTGGAAGTTGATTCCACCTACAGTGGACTTCTGATGTACAATAATGTAAGATGGCTGAGCCGAGGCAAAGTTCTTGAGTGCTTCGTGGAGTGCTTTGAAGAAATTAAGGTATTTCTTGAGGATAAGGATCTGGGAAACTTTTCTCAGCTCAATGATGATAAGTGGGTCAACACCCCGATATTTTTTTACAGATCTCTCTGTTTATATTAATGAACTGAACTTAAAGTTACAAGGTTTTGGCAAAAGTATTGATGTTATGTTTGGATACATAAAAGCTTTTGAAAGTAAACTTAAAATTTTCAAGCGAGATGTGGAAACTAAAATTTATAAGTATTTTCCTCTAGTAACAAAGTATTTTGAGAAGGCCAGTACAAAATGAAATGGAACCCTTGCATATAAAGTACCAGCATGTTTTAGACTTGTCACTTGACCAGTTCAGTGATAGATTTAATCAATTTAGAAGCTTAGAACAGACCATAAAAATAATCAAGTTTCCTGATTTAGCAGTCTAGAGCAGTTTGCTATTAAATTGTTTCCAATGGATGTAAATTGACAATTTGGAGATGCAACTTGCAGAATTTCAAGACAGCATCTGGGCTCAGGTGTTTGTCAACTTGAGGTCAAGTTTGAGAATCTGTAAAGGTGTTGCTTGGAGAATCAAGAGGCGGGCCACTACGAACAGGAAATTTAGAGGGCCTGGAACCGATTACCAGACACTTTTAGCACCCTGAAAAATATAGGACTGGGTTTACTCACAATTTTTCCCTCCACGAACTTTTGTGAGACTTTATTCTCAGCATTAAATAATATCAAAACCAACAAAAGAAACAGATTGACAGATGAAGTTAGTGGCACTTGCTTGGGCTTGAAGTGTACAAAATACCAAGCTTCAATTGAAGGTTTAGTCAATGAAATTCAGCAACAAAAAAGTCACTAATAGACAGGTTAGTTAAAGAATTCTCCCTCCCCCTTACTTATCTTAGTTTGCGGCACCCCACACAAATTAAATAATATCAAGACCATCAAAAGAAACCGACTGACAGATGAACAAAGAAGTCACTAAGCAGTTAAGTTAAATAATTAGTTTTTGGGTTATTAAATGCAGTTATATATTACAATTGTACATTTTTGTTACTTAAACTATAAATATTGTGAAATTATGTTTTTTTCTTGAGTTGACCCTCCACCCAAGTTATGCTTGTTTTTTTTTTTTGGCGAATTTTGACACACCAAACTCAAAAGGTGGCCCATCACTGCCTTAGGCTCTTCCCCTGATTTTTAATTTTCTTTTTCTAGAAGCTGCTCTACTGGTGTATTTTTTCCTACCTTATCTTCTAGCTCACTGATGCAGTCCTCTGCTTCTTCTAGTCTCCTCTTGATGCTTTCTATTGAATTATTTACAGCAGCAACGTCATTTTCATTTTTTCTTGGTTCTTCTTTATTTCTTCTTGTTCTCACACATATTGTCAAATTTGTTTTACATTCTTTCCAGCAACCTTATGACCATTTTTCTGAATTCTTTCTCTGACAGGTTGCTTACCTCTATTTCATTTAATTCCTTTTCTGGTGATGCTTTCTTTTCTTTCGTATGTGAGCTGTTTCTTATCTCCCCGTGGTCTCTCTTCTCCAGTGTGTAGTTATGTAGTTCTCTCTCCTGCATTGATTTAAAGGTACAAAATACAACACAATCAGGTACAATGCACAGGGCACTGAACAGAAATATATTCATGATCTTAATACCCCAAATAAAGGTGACCACCAGAGAAAGGCAAATTAGGGGATAGGAGAGAAAGAAGAAGAGAAAAAAAGAAAGAAATGAGAGAAAAAATAAAGTTGGAACAAGGAAAAAAATGTAAGAGAAAAAGGAAAGAGAATACAAAAGAAGAAGGGAAAAAACTACATATATATCAGGAGAAAACTCCATAGAACAGCAACTAATCCCAACAAATGCCAGCAACAAGTACGTGGAGATGAATACAAACCACAAACAACAACTAATATCAAGTGAGGCAAGGGAAAACGGAAACAAAAACAAAAACAAAACAAAACAAACAAAATAATAAGCAAAACAATCTCACAAATAAGCATAAAAATGGATAGAATCAGCAATCAAGCAAACAACAACAAAAAAAGAGGAAAACAATTTTTTTGGATAGTGAAGACAGAGAAGAGAGATCTGTGGACTTGGAGCAGGGAATTGGAAATTAGATATATAAGTAGGGTGAAATTTTAGCAGCTGGTAAAAAGAAAGAATAGGGAAAATCTAAAGCAGGAAACAGGTAAGAGGTATAGGGTAATTAAACAGGAATAGTTAGGAAGAGAGTGATGGCATAAAGGTAAAGTTGAGATAGAGTAAAATGATGCTAAAGGGAAGATGAAAATAGAATGTAGAACACTAATCCCAAAATAAAATAAAGAGAAAAATAAATACTTCTTTTTTTTTAAAAAAGGTAAAATAGTAGTAGTAATAATACTGATTGAAAATAAAAATGTAATAATTAAAAAGGTCAAATCAAGTGAGGAAAAAAGAAAAAATAGTTTCTTAAGTAAAAGATGAAAACATAAATAAAAATAAAATGTGCAGTAGTGAAGGTCATTCACTTCCTCTACTTTCTGTTTGGCACGCCTGTTTCCTAGTCAGGACAGTATTGCAATTCAGTGTGTTCCACTGCTCCTCAGTGTTGTAAGTTAGTCCTCATTTTTAAGCAGGCAGTGTGTCTTAATTTCTTATCAGAGTCTCTGTTTCCTTGTGCGGCTTCTCGCTGAGAATGGAGGTCTTCGTGTGGGCATGTACCAAGAATTGGAGTCACTGGCTCTTAGTATGAATGCACTGTGAGTCAGGGATCCCAGGCACACATGGTAAGAAACAGAGTCAAGTCAGTGGTGCTCAGTGTTGCCTTTTGCCTGGAGAATCTGGGTCCCGGTCACCATGGGGGACTGGGTTACACAGTAGCACTGAGGCGTGCCTGCGCTTCAGAAAACAGACTTCTGTGTGAGCTTTCCCAGAATTGAAGTCAGGTGGCACTGCTACCCTGCATGGGCTTCGGGGTTGGTCGCCTGATTGCGTTGCAGGGAGCAAATTCCAGTCTGTGTGTGTGTGTGCAGGTTCAAATTCCCAGAGCAGTGCTGCAGTCAGTGTGTTTGCACCCCAAATCAAATTCCCATAGGGGTGCTGCAGTCCCTGGACATGCTCCTAAGCTCAAATTCTGTAGGTGTGTTGTGGGTCTATCAGTTACTATTGCGCTATCCATGATCCTGAAGGGAGGGGATAGGTTCTTTGACTCACAGAAATCTGCGGCCAGGAAGTTTGCATTCTTGTTGTCTGTTGGTCTGAAGCTGTGGTCGCAGTTCTCTGTCCCCAGTGCCTGCAGGGTCCTGGCTTGCATCTGAGATGGGAGTGGATGGTGCTGAGGCCAGGATCCTAGTCTCAATCAGCTCTGTTTCTCAAGATGGCATGGTCTCTGTGTCCACACTGGACGCCCAGAAATGTCAGCTTTTTGCACGGGGCTCCGTCATCTAAGACTGCCTGGTTTGGCAGCTCCTTGTAAGACCTGTAGAATCTAACTGTCCCTAGCTTATACACACACACATAACACACGTCTACATTCTCCTTTATGGTTCCTTAACTCTCTCACACTCTCTCCCTCCCTACTTTCCTACCAGTCGCTATCTTCCAATCCTCTTTCTTGTTAAATGTGAAGAAACTTTGCCTGTGTCCTAATATATGGTCTATATTTGCAAATGATCCATGTGCACTTGAGAAGAATGTATATTCTGTGGCTTTTGGGTAAAATGATCTGAAGATGTGAATTAATTCCATCTGATCCAGTGTGTCATTTAGGATTGATGTTTCTTTGCTGATATTTTGTTCAGAGGATTTGTCCAGTGGTGTTAATGGGATATTAAGGTCTCCTACTATGACTATATTGCTGTCAATTTCTCCCTTGATATCCTCCAAAAGCTTTTTATGTATTTGGGTGCTCCTGTATTGGGTGCGTATATGTTTACTAAAGTTATATCTTCTTGTTGGATTACTCCCTTTAGTATTATGAAGTGGCCTTCCTTATCTCTTGTTTTGTCCTTCACCTTGAGATCTAATTTGTCAGATATAAGTATTGCTACTCCAGATTTTTTGTATTTCCGTTGGCCTGAAAAACCTTTTTCATCCCTTCACCATCAGTCTGTGTGAGTCCTTTGTTCTGAAGTGGGTTTCCCGTAGGCAGCAGTAATATGGGTCATGTTTTCTTATCCACTCCACTATCTTATGTCTTTTGATTGGGGCATTTAATCCATCTATATTTAAAATTATTATTGACTAGAGGCCCAGTGCACAAAATTCATACATGGGATGGGGGTGTCCCTAAACCCAGCCTGCACCCTCTCCAATCTGGGACCCCCCAAGGATTGGGCCTAAACAGGCAGTTGAACATCCCTCTCACAATCCAGGACTGCTGGCTCCAAACTGCTCGCCTGCCTGCCTTCCTGATTGCCCCTAACCGCTTCTGTCTGACAGCCTGATCACCCCCTAACCACTACCCTGCCAGCCTGATTGATGTCTAACTGCTCCCCTGCCAGCCTGTTTCCCCCAACTTCCCTCCTCTGCTGGCCTGGTCACCCCTAACTGCCTTCCCATGCAGGCTTTGTCCCTCCCAACTGCCCTCCCCTGCTGGCCATCTGTGGCAGCCATCTTGTGTGTTGGAGTGATGGTCAGTCTGCATATTACTCTTTTATTGGATAGGATAGAGGCCTGGTGCATGGGTGGGGGCCAGCTGGTTTGCCCTGAAGGGTGTCCTGGATCAGGATAGGGGTTCCCTTGGGGCGTGGGGTGGCCTGGGCATGGGGCCTGTGGTGGTTTGTAGGCCGATGATCCAAGCAGAAGCCCTGGTATCTGGGATTTAGTTATCTTCTACAACTGAATCTTTGTAGCCCAGAGCAGAGCAAAACCTCCTGCTGGCTCACAGCCATTTCTGTTGGAATTTATTTATCTTCCATTATTGAAACTTCGTAGCCTTAAGTGGAGGCCTGGGCCAGCCAGGGTGTACAGAAAGTTTGGCTTCCTCCATCACTGGGAAAACCTAAGCCTCCCTCCTGCTCTTTCCGTGGCCGCAGCCTTCTTGGTTGGGGTTAATTTGCATAGTTGTCCCTGATTAGTTAATGGGTGTGGCTTGTGGGTATAGTGGAGTGATGGTTAATTTGCATATTACTATTTTAGTAGATAGGATAGGTAGTTGTTTATTGCCATTTTTATTCTTTATGCCTCTATTCCTTCTTCCCTTCCTATTTCTTCTTTTTACAGCAGATCCTTTATCGTTTTTTGCATTGCTGGTTTGGTGGTAATAAACTCCCTTAGTCCTTCTTTATCTCTGAAGCTCCTCATTTCACCCTCAATTTTGAATGAGAGCCTTACTGGGTACAGTATTCTCGGATTCAGTCCCTTGTTTTGCACGACTCTGTGTAGTTCATTCCATTCTCTTCTGGCCTGATGTCTTCCTGTTGAGAAATCAGCCACTAGTCTGATGTGGGTTACTTTGTAGGTAACTTCTATCTCTCTGTAGCTGCTTTTAAGGTTCTTACTTTGTCATTGGTGTTTGCCAGGTTAATTATAAAGTGTCTTTGTATTGCTCTTTTGGGGTTCAACTTGTTTTGGACTCTGTGAGCTTCTTGGACTTGTGTGAGTTTTTTTATTTCCTCTATCAGGGAAGTTTTCTGTCACTATTTCTTCAAACAGGTTTTCTATTTCTTGCTCAGTTTCCTCTCCTTTTGGCACCTTTATTATGTGGATGTTGTTTCATTTTGTGTTGTCCCAAAGTTTCCTCAGGGTCTCCCCCTGTTTTTTAAGTTTTTTTTCTAGATGCTGCTCTGCTTAATTATTTTTTCTACCTTGTCTTATACCTTACTGATGCGGTCCTCCACTTCTTCTAGTCTACTGTTGATGCTTTCTATTGAGTTCTTTATTGCAGTGATGTCATTTTTCATTTCCTCTTGGTTCTTACACATATTGTTGAATTTATCTTCCAACCTTTTCAGTGAATTTGTGACTAGCTATATGAATTATTTCTCTGACATATAGCTTGCCTCCATTTCATTTTCTTCCTTTTCTGGTGATGCCTCCTTTAACTTTGTATGTGGGCTATTTCTTTGTCTCCCTACAATCTCTCCTTTCCCGCTGTCTGGTTATGTAGCTTCCTCTCTTCTGCGTTGACTTAAAGGCACAAAATGCAACACAACAAGGCACAATGCACAAGGAATTTAACACAAATGTATTCATGATACTAATAACTCCAAATAAAGCTGACCATCAGAGAAAGAGTATTAGGGTATAAAAAAAGAGAGAGCAAAAATGATATTGAGGAAACAAAAAAAGTAAAAATGAAAAGAACGAGAATAAAAAAGACGCGGGAAATAATTATTTATATGGGGAGAAAACTCAATAGAACAACAACTAATCCAAAACAAATTTAAACATCTAATATCCAGAGATGATTGCAAAGTACAAACAACACCTAATAACTAGTGAGGAGAGGAAAAATAGAAGTAAAAATGAGAGAGAGAGAGAGAGAGAGAGAGAGAGAGAGAGAGAGAGAATCTCATACACAGACAAAAAACAATCCAATCAACAATCAAACAAATAGCAATAATAGAACACAGAGAAAGAAGGGCAAAACAAAACAAAAAACATAAAACAAAAAAACAACAAACAAAAAAAAGGAAAAAGAGGGAAAAAGTTGGATAGTGAAGTCAGAGAAGAGAGAAGTGTGTATGGACTTGGAGCATGGGATCAGAAATTAGATATATAAGTATGATGAATTTTTAACAGGGTATAAAAATAAATAATAGGGGAAATCTAAAGCAGGAATTAGGTAAGATAAACAGGACAACAAAAGGGGAAAAGTGAGGAAGAAAGGGCTGACATAAGGTAAAGTTGCAATAGAGTAAAATGATCTAAAGGAAAAATGAAAATAGAATGTACAACATTAATCCCAAAATAAGATAAGATAAAATAAAATAAAATAAAACTTTAAAAAGGTAAAATAATAGTAGTAATAATACTGATTAAACATAAAAATATAATAATTAAGAAGGTAAAATCAAGTGAGTTAAAAAAGAAAAAATTCAGTTTTTTAAGTAAAAGATTAAAAAAATGTGCAGTAGTGAGGGTCATTCACTTCCTCTACTGTTCTGTTTGGCATGATTGTTTCCTGTCAGGTAATTAGGACAGTATTGAAGTTGCCTGCATTCCACTGCTCCTCTGTGTTGTAAACCACAATGCTGTTTTCAAGCAGGCAGTATTTTCTTGTTTCTCAGTCTGCCTTTAGTTGTATTTATACGAGACAATTTGTGATTCAACCCTTGGGTGGCAGTGTTTCTGTATTTACATCTGGGTATAATTCCTCTTTACCCATTATTTATATATTTTTTTCCCTTCCACACTTAATACTGGTTTGGGGAAATGGGCTGCCTCAGCACTGGTTTTCTGATCATTTCTCTCTGCTCTGATCCCTAGTTCTTCAAAAACAGTCTCTGAGAGTGTTTTTATTTGGTTGATCCTATACACTGGGCTTATTGATAAAAAGCAAGGATTTAAAGTGAAAAAAAGAGCCAGAGTAAGCATCCGATCTAGTGACTTTTTTTGCCCCAGCACTGTGCGTGACTCCATGCATGTCTCTGCACACATCTTTCCCCCCTGGCACAGTGCATCCAGTTTACTGGTAAAACTTCAGGCTTCCTTTTTGTGTCCAGCCCAACTATGGGTTGATTTCTAGAGTTCCCTTCTGCCATAATCCCTTTGGACCACCTTCCACATTCATGGACTCTTCTGGCCCCAACAGCTGCGAATTTTGTGGGGTGCAGACTTCCTCTGTACCTCTAGGTCTCACTGTGTGCACTTCTACTTCCAGCCTGGATGGCAGACATAACCTTTCTCTGGGAAAAATCTGACATTTCCATTAAAAGGTGCAGAGCTTGTCTGAGTCCATGTATTCATGCTGCTTGAGACCTTGTGTTTGTGAGTTTGCAGTGGTTCCCTGGGTGTTGTGGTTATAGAGTCCCAGATGGTATCTGATTCTTCAGATTGAAGATAAGACTAGGCTTCCAATCCCAGCCACTCTCCCCTTCTTTTTGGCAGAGCCGGCTACTCCAGGAAAGATTTCAGCAGCAGTGGAGGCTGCCCAGTCAGGGGAGCCTGATCTGACAGTCCCCAACAGACCCTTAAAATATGGCTATCTCTCACTCACAAATAGACACTCCAGTATGTCTACACACTCTCCTTTCATTCTTTCACACACTATCTTGCAGCCTATCTTCCCATTGGCAGCCATCTTCCTCCCTACTATTTTTAAGGTTATTATTGATAGGTATTTGTTTGTTGCCATTTTTATTCTTTATGCCATTGTTCCTTCTTTCCTTTCTATTTCTTATTTTTACAAAAGTCCCTTTAGCATTTCTTGCATTGCTGGTTTGGTGGTGATAACCTCCCTTAGCCTTTTCATTTTTGTTTGCAAAGCTGATTTCACCTTCAATTTTTTAAAAACAATATTTTTATTGATTTCAAAAAGGAAAGTAGAGGAAGAGAGAGATAGAAACATCAATGATGAGAGAGAATCCTTGGTTGGCTGCCTTCTCTACACCCCATACTGGGGATCAAGCCTGCAACCTGAGCATATGCCTGCATAGGAATCAAACAGTGACCTCCTGGTTCTTAGGTCAATGCTCAACCACTGAGCTATGCCAGCAGGGTCACCTTCAATTTTGAATGACAGCTTCTCTGGATAGAGTATTCTTGAATTCAATCCTTTGCTTTGCATCACTTTGTATACTTCCTGTTATTCTCTCTGGCCTGATGTGTTTCTGTTGATTGATCAGTTGATAGTCTAATTGGAGATCCCTTGTAAGTAACTTTTTGTCTCTCTTGCAGCCTTAAAGGTTCTTTTTTTTGGTCTTTTACATTTCCTAGTTTAATTATGATGAGTCTTGGTGTTCATCTTTTAGGATTCATCTTAATTAGGACTCTATGCTTCTTGAACTCGTGTGACTTTTTTGTTCCCAAAGTCAGGGAAGATTTCTGTCATTATTTCTTCAAACAGGTTTTCTGTTTTCTTGCTCAGCTTCTTCTTTTTCTGGTACTCCTATTATGCAGATGTTGTTTCTTTTCATGTTGTCCCAAAGCCCCCTTAAACTCTCCTCCTGCTTTTTAATTGTTTTCCACTTACTGCTCTGCTTAGTGTTTTTTCCTTCCTTATCTTCTAAATCTCTGATTTGGTCCTTAACTTCTAGTCTACTGTTGAAACCTTTTATTGTGTTCTTTATTCCAGCTATGTCATTCTTCATGTTCTCTTGATTTTTTCTCATGTTGGTTCATTTCTCATTTAGCTCCTTACAATTCTCATTGAGTTGTGTGTATTTCTCATCCAGATGTTTGAGCATCCTTAGAACCATTACTTTGATTTTTTCTCTGACAAATCACTTGCCTTCATTTCATTTAGTTCCCTTTTTGGTGATTCCTTCTTTCTTTCATTTGGGTATTGTTTCTTTGTCTCTCCAGTCTTTCTGTTCCTTTGTATTTGCTTTTATGTATTAGATCAAACTGTTATGCCACCCAGATTTTTGGGGTTGGTCTTATGTAGTAAATGTTTTGTGGGACCCAATGGTGCAGGCTCTCAGGTCTCCTGGGCTGGGTGTTCTATGGAGGCACCCTGCTTGAGTTATTTAGATTCTCTTGAGTTATTTAGTTTGGTCTTGAATGTTACTGTCCCATTCATGGATGAAATCTCATCTCAGGGTGTCTAATGACATGGCTCACTCCCTATTATGTCATGCCAGATTTTGTGGAGATGCTGACCAAACAGCACAAAATACAAGGCAAGACATGACACAGAAGGAACAGAACATGAATGTTCACTAGACTCTTATAACCCCAACAAAAGTGATGACCAGAGAAAAGAGAATTAAGAAAGAGAAAAGAGAGCAAGAATATTAGAAAAAAAAGAAGGAAAAAACATGGAGAGAAAATACAATAAAACAAACAAATACACCAAAAAAGCACACACAAAAATCACCCAGAAAAAGGAGGGGGGGTTTCAGAATCTGTAGATGCAGAGATTAAATAAATAAAATAAGGTTAAGGACTTGGAGGAATAGGGGAAGGACCATGGTTTAGAATAGAGGAGGGAGAAAAGAAATGAGAATACAAGAAGAACATTTTTTTTTGAAAAGGAGAATAGAGAGCAAATACCCCTAAATTTAGGAAATTAAACAGGTTAAAAAATTAGGAGAAGAAAAGAGCAAGAGAAGAGATAGAAAAAAAATTGAGTAGTGAAGAAAAGGAAAAGAGAAAAGAAAATTGAGTAGGAGCAGGAAAGAGGAAATAAGCTATCTGAATAAACCAGCAGAGACTAAAATAATAACACATCAACAAAGCAGATAAAGAAGATCAATGTAAAAAAAGGGGGGAAAAGGAAAGGAAGAAAAAAGAAATAAAAAGAGAAAGGAGAAGAAAAACAGGAGGAAGAAAGAATAAGAGAGGAAGAAAATGTGCAAAAAATTAAAATAAAATAGAAAAACAAGTGAAGTTAAGTGACATTCACTTCAGTTAAGTTTTAATGCCCCATGGGAGCTGGCTTGGGACCCACTCTTCTGTTCTGTCTGCCAATTCTGGGATTCCTGTTAGGTACTTTGGTGCTAGCCACTGTCAGGCACTGTCTTTTGACTTTTGGCACCCTGCTTGAAGCTCTAAGTGATCCATCGGTCCACTGCTTTTGTCTGTTTCCACAGGCCTTGGCTGCAAACAGGTAGGGCCAATCTGCCCTCTTTGCCTGTCCACTAGCTGTCAATCTTAATCATTTACGAGTCTGTTTCTGATAGGTGTTGAGATGGGTTGATGCTGTTTCACTTTCATGGAATATGATGGGTGTGTTTTTCTAACCTAGAGCTACTCCTCTATGAGTGGCCCAAAATATTACTCTGCCCTTGACTAGACAGAGATCCTTGTATGTAGACCAATGGGATCAGCTGGGATCCTGGAGTTTTTATCAGTCTTGTTTTAGTCGAGTGAAGTGGGTGGCCCCTCTTCCAATCCACTCACTGAGGGCTCCTAGAGACTGTTCAGACCCATAAGCTGAGCCTTTGTGTTCCTCTGTAAAATTCAAAATGCAGGGTGTGGCAAGCTGAATCAACTGCTCTGAGGGTACTGGGAGTAGCTAACTCCTCGGTAGAGAAGTGTTTAAGTTTGGAAGCATATTTATGTCCCAATGAAGGACTCCTGGTTACTGCTTTCCCATGTCTCCCTGCCCTGCTTCCTTCTCCTACCTCTCTTCAGGCACCTCAAGTCTGAGCTTCCCTCCCTGCACCAAAGCCTCAGGTGAATGATGGCAACTACAAAGTCCTGTGTTCTGGGTTTAGAGAATAAAAACCAAACCAAACCAAACAAAACAACAAAACTGGTGGTTTTCTCTCCCACAGCACCAGCTGCTCTCCCCTTTCACGGAGGCCCACCTTTCAGTGGCACAGCTTCTCAAGGCTGTGGTCTCAGGTCCAGGCTTTCCAGCAGCCCGCAATCTTGCTGCTTTTCCTTTTCACAGTTGGATGTTACATCTGCTATTGCGGGGTGCGCTAGTGCTCAGTCTGAGCCAGGCTTCTAATTTTCTGAGGGAATAGATAATCCTGCAGGGTAGTTTCCTCATCTCCCTTTCAGCCTGCCTGCCACCCTTCTCCCAATCTCACTGCCCTTCCTACTGGTCTCCAGGTGTTTTCTGTCCTTTCTTGCTATAAGTCGCCTCCCTACCTGGGCCTCATTCATGAATTCCAGGTGATGTTCTCTGATTTAGCTGTATTTCTAGTATGGTCTGGGACAAGGTGTATGGTAAGTCTACCTATTTGGCCCCCATTTTGGTCCCTCCCAATTGTTCTTCTTACAGCATTCTTTTGTCATGCTACTCTTCAACCCCCCAAATTTAAAGGACAGGCTCCTCATTGCTAATTGGATGTCTAGGTGCTACCCTCATGGACTGCAAAGAGCTGAATGGGAGCATGATTTGCAGATGAGTCTGTATATCCCAGGGTCTAAGTCAAACCTTGGGGTGTTCCCCAGGTTGTCCACAAATTGTTGGCTTATTTGTGCAGAACCATAGTGAACAGGAAGCATGAAGAATGTTTAACTCTAATATAAGGTGTGGCCTCACCATAACATTGCATTCAAAGAAAATAGTCCAGAAAACAAAAATAAAAGTAATTTCAATTTATATGGCATTTCTTACAGAGCATTAAAAGAGATGTATTTTATGAAATATTTTTTGTAGACAAGATTATTCTAAATAATCCCATTGCTTCTCCCCTGATAATCTCAGTCCCATCTGCTCCATGGCCTTTCCACATCTAAACACACCTGATTCTCAATGCACCATCAACACTTTTTCCAAACCAAGCTTTTCTGTGTCTCTCTCCTTCCTTAAATCCCTTTAATTTTGTAGAGCAATTTATACACTTGGGTTTCTTATCATGTTCTGTTTGTTTCACACATTATCTAAATTCTTTAAAAACACAGATGAGTCTGGAAGCTGACTCAGCAAGCCTAAGGATGTCCCATTGCTTCAGCACTATTGAAAAGGCTACTTTTAGTGCATTGAATTGATTTTGTCAAAAATTACTTGGACATACTTGTGTGGGTTTCTATTTCCGTGTCTATTTCTGGATTCTCTGTTCTCTTTTATTTTTTTATCTTTATTGTTCAGTTTATTAATTACATTGTTTCCCCTTTTTATCCCCCTATAGCTCCCCTTCACCCTGTACCTATCCAACCCTCCACCCTCACCTCCCCCTCCCCACTGTCCTCTCCCATTGTTGCAATATTTTTGTCCAGTCTCTTGCTGCACTTCCCACAACCCTTTTCTCCCCAAGAATTGTCAGTCCATTCCCTCTCTGTCCATGTCTCTGTTATATTCACCAGTCTATCCTGTTCAACAGCCTATCAATTCACTTGATTTTTATGTTCATTTGTTGATAGATGTGTATTTGTTGTTCATAATTTTCATCTTTACCTTTTTCTTCTTCCTCTTCTTAAAGAATATCTTTCAGCATTTCATATAATGTTGGTTTGGCGGTGATGAACTCCTTTAGCTTTTTCTTATCTGTGAAGCACTTCATCTGACCTTAAATTCTGAATGATAGATTTGCTGGATAGAGTAATCTTGGTTGTAGATTCTTGCTGTTCATCACTTTGAATATTTCTTGCCACTCCCGTCTGGCCTGCATCGTTTCTGTTGAGAAATCCGCTGACAATCGTATGGGTGCTCCCTTATAGGTAACCAACTCTTTCTCTCTTGCTGCTTTTATTATTCTCTCTTTGTCTTTTGATCTTGGCATTTTAATTATGATGTACCTTGGTGTGGTCCTCTTAGGGTTCCTATATATTGGGGTTCGATGCACTTCTTGGACTCCTAAGTCAATTTCTTTCACCAGGTGTGGGAAGTTTTCAGCCACTATTTCTTCAAATAGGTTTGCATTGTCTTGGCCTCTCTCTTTTTCTGGCACCCCTATAATTCGGATGTTGGTATGCTTGAGGTTGTCCCAGAGGCCCCTTACACTATCTTCAATTTTTTGGATTCTTTTGGTTTCTTGCTTTTTCAGCTGAGTGGATTTTACCTCTTTGTATTTCAAATCTTTAACTTGGTTCTTGGGGTGCTCCAGGGCACTTTTAGGTCTTTGTATAATATTTTTTGTTTCAGTCAGTGTATGCTTACTTTCTGGTTGGTCCTTTTTCATATCCTTGAGAGTCTGCTTTATATCCTTGAGGGTTTCTTTCATTTCCTTGTAGGACTGATTCATTTCCACGTTGGTTTTGATCATTTCCACGTTGGTCTTGATCATTTCTTTGCAGCTCTCGTTTATATCCTTGAGGGTGTTGTTCATTTTCTTGTAGGACTCATTCATTTCCTTTGTGGCCTTGCTTATTTACTTATAGGCCTCGATCTTTTGTTGGAGCTTCTTAAAAAACCCTATAACCGTGGTTTTGAATTCCATGTACAGTCGTTTTTTTCCCTCCATTTCTTTCACATCTGATTTCTTTCCATGTTGCTGCATGGTGGCTGCTTCCCTGAGTTGGTCAATTAGCTTTGTGTGGTAGACTTCCTACTAGGGACAGTGGCTCAGCCTCCCCGGTTACCTGAGGTGGATATGGGCTGCACAGTCTTGCTGAAGTTAAGCTCAGTTAATCGTTGTTAGCACTTGGAGGGTTGACCTCCAGGCCAATTGTCTGTGAAGCTCAGCTGTGCTCAGGTTGGATGGGCGGAGTCTCGGGGCCAAGCAGACAGCGTTAGCTCCACCCTCTGCGGCCCCAGGGACTCTGTGCTGGGGGCAATGGCTGCCAGCACCTCTGAGAGAGAGCCGCTGCCGAGCTCCACCGGCTGCCGGGGAATTCAGACTCTCCCAAAATGAGACTGCACGCATAATGTCTCACCCAGGGTCATAAAACAAAGCAGTCTGATGGTTTTCTGAATGAGAGACAAGTTGCGGAGCACTCTCTGTGCCGTCACGCAGCCGAGCTGTTCGCACGCAAGCTGCCTTCTCCACAAGTGGCAGACCGGGCAGACCCAGCAGCACCTGAGCTTCGGCATGCCCTCCCACTGTCCAGTTCTCACCCCGTATGATAGTGGGTTCTCTGGACTTCGCCCAGAGCTGGAGAATCAGTCCAGTGGGACGTCTTTGTCTCCCCATTCGAGAAAACTGGCCGGTTTTCAGCCGCCCGCCCTCTCCGCAGCGCGCGCTCCAAACCTCTCTCCATGGGAATCTTTCAACGCTGTTCGCTGCCGCTCCTCCGAGTCACAGTGTCTTATCTTCACTTATATTTGTGGAATTTTCACTCGGCGGGCTTTCTGGTGATTCTGGAAGGTGTTTGTTCTTTCATTAAGTTGTAGTATTAAAATTGCTGATTATGATAGCAAGATAGGTGTTTTACCTTTGCCGCCATCTTAGTTCTCCTTCTCTGTTCTCTTTTATTGATCTATGTGTCTATCCCTCTGCCATTACAAGATTTTGATTACAGTGGCTATATAAGTCTGAAATCTGGTTCATCCCACTTTATTCTTCTTTATAACCGTTATTTTAGCAATTTTCTTCTTTGCCTTTACTTACAAATTTTAGAATAATCTTGTCTACAAAAATATTTCTGGGATTTTGAAAGCAATTGTGTTAAAATTGTGTACCAGTTTGGGAGAATTGACATATTTACTATGTTGAGTCTTTCTATCCATGAATACAGTATGTTTTGCCATTAATTTAAATCTTTTTTGGTTTCTTTCATCAGCATTTCAACATATACTTTCAACAAATAATTCCTGTTTATGTTTTATTAGATGTATACACTAAGTATCTTTTTTTAAGCAATTGTAACTGGTATTGTATTTCTTTTATTTGTTATTCATGTGTTTATTACCAGTACTAGAGACCCGGTGCATGAAATTCGTGCATGGGGGTGTGGGTGGAGGAGTGGGGTGGGAGGGTGGGTGGGCGCTGTTGTCCCTCAGCTCTGCCTGCACTGTCTCCAATCTGGGACCCTTCTCACAATCCAGGACTGCTGGCTCCAAACTGCTCGCCTGCCTATCTGCCTAATTGCACCTAACCACTTCTGTCTGCCATCCTGATCACCCCCTAACCACTCCCTTGCCAGCCTGTTCAAAGTCTAACTGCTCCCCTGCTGCCTGATTGCCCCTAATTGTCCTCTCCTGCAGGCCTGGTCGCCTCCAATTGCCCTCCCCTGCAGCCTGGGTCCTCCCCAACTGTCCTTTGCAGGCCTGATCGCCCCCAACTACCCTCCTCTGTCAGCCCAGTCACCCCTAACTGCCCTTCCCTGCAGGCCTGGTCACCCCTAATTGCCCTTCCTTGCAGGCCTGGTCTCTCCCAACAGCCCTCCCCTGCTGGCCATCTTGTGGTAGCCATCTTGTGTCCACATGGTGGCAGCCATCTTGTGTGTTGCAGTGATGGTCAATTTGCATCTTACTCTTTTATTGGATGGGATGTAGAAATAGAAAAGATTTTATGTGTTTATATTTTATCCTGTGATACAAGGTTACTGATTAGTTTTAGGAGGCATATGTGTATGTGTGTGTGTGTGTGTGTGTGTGTGTGTGTGTGTAGAAGTCTTGATACTTTTTATGTAGACAATCATGCTATTTTCACAGAGCAGATTTTTTTTATTTGTCTGCTTTTTATTTCCTTTTTATTGTCTTATTGCACTAAAACTTCCAGAATGATGTTGCGCAATGTGGTAAGTACAGATAATCTTATTGTCTATTTTCAGTTATAGAGGGAAAGAATTTGATCTTTTATCATTATATATAACTAGAGGCCTGGTGCACAAAATTCATGCATCCCCTCAGCCCAGCCTGCACCCTCCCCAATTCTGGATCCCTCAGGGGATGTCCAACTGCCAGTGTAGGCCAGATCCTGGGGATTGGGCCTAAATCAGCAGTTGGACATCCTTCTCATAATCTGTGACCACTGGCTCCTAACTGCTCACCTGCCTGCCTGCCTGATTGACCCTAACTGCCCCCCACCAACTGGCCTGGTCACCCCTTACTGCCCCTACCCCTGCCAGTCCTGTTGTCTCTATCTGCCTCCCTGCCAGCCTGGCGGTCACTAACTGCCCCCCTCTTCCAACCTGGTCACCCCCAACTATGCCCCCCTGCTAGCCTGGTCACCCTTAACTGCTCCCCACCCCCCGCTGACCTGGTCATCCCTTACTGCCCACCTTGCTGGCCTGGCATTCCTAACTGACCCCCCTGCCAGCCTAGTGGCAACCAACTTCCCCCCTCTGTTGGCCTGGTTACCTTTAACTGTCTCCTCCCTGCACTGGCCTGGTGGCCACCAACTGCCCCTCTCTTCCAGCCTGGTTGCCCCCCTCTGCTGGCCTGGTTGTCCCCAACTTCTCCCCCCACCCCCACCCTGCTGGTCTGGTCACCCCACGCAGCCTGCTGTTCAGTCATTTGGTGGCCTCTCACTAACCCCCTACCAGCCTGGTCACCCCATGCAGCCTGCTGTTCGGTCGTTTGGTTGTTTAGATTGTGACAGACCCTGGCTTTTTATTTATTTTTAAAAATATATTTTATTGATTTTTTACAGAGCTGAAGGGAGAGGGATAGAAAGTCAGAAACATCAATGAGAGAGAAACATCGACCAGCTGCCTCTTGCACGCCCCCTACTGGGGATGTGCCCGCAGCCAAGGTATATGCCCTTGACTGGAATTGAATCCGGAACCCTTTAGTCCACAATCCGACGCTCTATCCACTGAGCCAAACCGGTTTCGGCAGACCCTGGCTTTTTATATATTAGGTTGTCAGCTAAGTGTATTTTGTAGATGCTTTTGTATGGAATTAAACATGTTACTTCTATTCCTATTTTTCTAAGAATTTTTATCATGAATTATTGAATTTGGTCAAATGCTTTTTCTGCATAAATTGATATGAGCAAGTGTTTTTGCTAATTTAATCTATTAAGATGGTTGATTGCATTAATTAATTTCCAAATATTGAACCAGTGTGCATCTCTGGAATAAACCCTATTTTGTCATATTGTATACTTATTTTTTATGTATTGCTAAATTCTATTTATGTTAAGAATTTTCTCATCTATAATTCATGAAAGAGAATTGTGTTTTTGTTTGGTTTCAGTATAAGGGTAATGCTAGCATTATAAAATAATTGGGAAGTGTTCTTTCCTAATAACACTTTCCTAAGTGTTATTTCCTAATTTCTGGAAGAGATTTAGTAGAATTAGTATTAATTCTTCTTTAACCATTTGGTAGAATTCTCCTGTGAGCCCAGCTGTGTCTGGAGATTTGTTTCTTGGTAATTAAAAATATTTTTTATGTTTCCTTGAATAATTATAGATTATAGAATTATTTAAACGATCTATTTTATATTAGGTAAATTGTATTAATTTGTTTTTTTAAGGAGTTGGGTTTTTTTTAAACTAATTTAGCAGATTTATTTGTGTAGATTATTTTCTATTATGCTTTTGGTGTCTGCAGTGTCTGTAGTGATAACTCTTGTTTCATTTCTGATACTGGCAATTTGTGTGTTTTTTTTCTCTCTCTCTCTCTCTCTCTTTTTTCTTTGTGAGTTTTCCTAGAAATTAGGCAATTCTATACATCTTTTTAAAGAATTCACTCTTTATTTTATTTATTTGCTCAATTATTTTTGTTTCCAATTTCATCAAATGTACTCTTATTTTCATTATTTCCTCCCTCCTGCTTACCTTGTGTTTATTCTACTTTTCTTTTTTGAGATTCTTGAGGTAGGAGCTTAGATTATTGATTAGAGACTTTTCCTCTTTTCTAATGTATTTACTCAGTGATATAAATTTTCCTTTCAACACAGCTTTAGCTGTACCCCCAAAATTTTAATATATTTTCATTTTTATTTAGTTTCACATATTTGAGTATTTCCATTGAGACTTCTTCTTTGATCTATGGATTATTATAAAGTGTTTTTTAGTTTCCAAGTGTTTGGAGATTTTCTGGTTATCTTTCTGTTACTGATTTCTAGTTTGATTCCATTGTGGTTGGAGAACTCACATTACATTGTTTAAATTGTTCTAAATTATAGGTTTATTTTATACCCTTACCTTGGTGTATGTCTTGGGGGCACTTGAAAATAATGTATAGTCTTCAGTTGATGAGTGGAGTGTCTTACAAAAGTTGATGAGAACCTGTTGGCTGTTAGTGTTCACTTCTTTTATATACTTACTTGTTTTCTGTCTATAAATTGTTGAGAGGGGGTATTTCTAATTGTAGTTTTGGCTATTTCTCCTTTTCATTCTATCAACTTTCACTTCAAATATTTTGCATCACTGTTGATTGATGAATTTACTTTTTAGTAGATTGGTCCTTTATCATTATATAATGTTTCTCTCTATTTCTGCTAATTTTCTTTATTTGGAAGTCTACTTTATCTGATTATTAATATAGCCACTTTTGCTTTTCTAAAATAATGTTTGCATGACATATCTCTTTACTTTATTTTTTATTTTTCAACCTACCTAAATCATATTTGAAGTGAATATATTGTTGGCAACATTTAGTTAAGTTATGGTTTTTAATTACTATTACTATTTAATTTAATTATGGATATGTCAAGGTTTACTCCCCCTCCCCCATTTCTCCTATGAGTTTATTTTTATTTTGTATTCTTTGTCCCCCTCCCCCTGCCTTTCTGTGGGTTACTTGGACATTTTTTAGAATTCCATTTTGATTTATCTATAGTGTTTAGAGAATATTTTTTTATACCTCTTTGCATAGCATTTTAGTGGCTTTTCTAGGTAATGCATTATATGTACACTAGAGGCCTGGTGCACGAATTCATGCACCGGGGGTTCCTCAACCTGGCCTGTGGGATTGGGCCAAAACCTGCTCTCCGATATCCCCCAAGGGATTCCCGATTGCGAGAGGATGCAGGCCAGGCCAAGGGACTCCACCAGTGCATGATCAGGGCTGGGGAGGGACACGAAAGGTTGGCCAGCCAGGGAAGGAGCGTGGAAGGGCTCCAGGGCATAACTGGCTCATCTCACTCAGTCCTAATTGGCCAGACCCTAGCAGCAAGCTAACCTATTAGTTGGAGTGTATTCCCTCTGCTGGTCAGTGCACATCATAGCAACTGGTTGACTGATCGACTGTCCGCCTCCTGGTGGTCAGTGCACATCATAGTGAGGGGTTGAGTGGATTAGCATATCATTAGCATATTATGCTTTGGTTGAATGGATGATTGGGCATTTAGCATATTAGGTTTTTCTATGTATATAAAGGGTCCCCTTGGGAGTTTGACTGACCAGAAGTTCAATTGCTCACTATAATGTGGGGCTGACCACAAGGGGGGTGGCATGGAATGAAGAAAGGCCCCAGCTGGCAGCCGGCAGCTGCTAGGAACCCTACCTGTGCACAAATTTCATGCGCTGGGCCTCTAGTATTATATAGGATAACTTACCACTGTCTACTGGTATCATCAATTTGATTACTCAAAGTAAAGTGTAGAAATCTTACCTCCTTTTATATTTCTTTACTCTCTACCACTTTAAGTTCTCATAACTATTTCCTCTACAGACATTTAAAACCACATCAGACAGTTATAATTGTTTCTTCAATCACAAAACATAATTTAGAAAATTCAATAACAGAAGTAAAGCACCCCTTTCCCCCTATTATGCTTATCATGCTCTTTATTCTTTCCTGATGTTCCAAAAATCCTTTATTTTGTGTTGTAAACAAATTTATCCTTAATCTGTGAATATCTTCATTTCCCCTTCATATCTGAAGGATATTTCTGCTGAGTTTTGGGTTCACATTTCTTTTCCTTCGGCACTTGAAAAACATTGTGCTACTTTTGGCCTCTATGATTTCTGATGAAAATCTGTTGTTATTTTTTTTTCCTGTAGTTAAAATATCTTTTTTCTCTGGCTGCTTTTGAGATTTTTTTCTTTTTCTTTAGTATTTAGAAGTCTTGGCAGAGATTTCTTTGGCTTTGTCTTGTTTGGGGTTCACTCAGATTTGGGAAAATTTCAGCCATTATTTCTTCTAGTATTTTTCAATCTTGTCCTCTTCTTCTTCTGTTTCTGGAATTCCAATTATATGAAGTTAGATCTTTTGTTATAGTTCCACAGATCTCTGAGACTATTTGGTTTGTTTGTTTATTTTTAGTTTATTTTCTCTTTGCTTTTCAGGCTGGGTAGTTTCTAGTATTTTATTATTCTATTTTTTAGTTCACTAATTTTTTTCTCTGCCTCTCCATTCTGTTGTTAAACCCATTCACTGAGTTTCAAATTTCGATTACTGTACTTTTTAGTTCTCAAATTTCTATTTGTTTCTTTTTTATATCTTCTACTAGAAGCCTGATCCACAAAGATCCATGCTAGAATGAGCTTTCCTTTCCCTGGCTGCTGGCTCTGCCTTTCCACTCCGGCCCAGCCCCTTTCCTCTCAGGCCTGGGAGCTGCCTCTTTCTGAACCAGCCCTGCCTACCCACACTGCCCAGAGGCCCTGAGAGACTGGAAGTGGGGCAGAATGCCTGCATCATCACCACCCCCGTCACTCAGCCCCTATGTATGAAAATTAACTGCTATCTTTGTTGGGTTAATTTGCCTATCACTCCTGATTGGCTGGTGGCATAGCAGAGGTACCGTCAATTTACATGTTTGTGTATTATTAGGTAAGATTAGAGGCCTGGTGCACAAAATTTGTGCACTTGGGGGTACCTCAGCCCAGTCTGCACCCTCTCACAGTCCAGGAGCCCTTGGGGGGGATGTCTGACTGAGGGTTTAAGCCCGCTCCCCACAGTTGGACATCCTTAGTGCTGCCATGAAGGTGGAAGAGACTCCCGCCACTGCTGCTGCACTCACCAGCTATGAGCCCAGCTTCTTGCTGAGCAGTGCTCCTCCTTTGGGAGCACACTGACCACCAGGGGTCAGCTCCTGCATTGAGCATCTGCCCCCTGGTGGACAGTGGATGTCATAGTGACCAGGTGTTCGGCTGTTCAGTCAATTTGCATATTCACCTTTTATTATATAGGATTTCTTTGCCGAGGCTAATTTTTCATTTGTTTCAAGCATGTTTATAATTTCACATTAAAGCACTTTATCATGGCTGTTTAATATTTGTTAGATAATTCTCACATCTTTATCATTTCAGTGTTGTCATTGCCATCTATTGTCTTCTTTTTAATTTAATTTGAGATCTTTCTTGTTGGTATGATGAGTGATATTTCATTATAACCTAGATACATTTGTATTACGTTATGAGACTCCGATCCTATTGCATTTCATTTATGTATTTTTATTTTTTAATCCTCACCCGAGATTATGTATTTCATTAATTCTAGAGATAGGAAAGGACGGAGGGAGGGACGGAGGAAGAGAGATTGGTGGATTGCCTCCCGCATGAACCCCCAACTGGGAATTGAACTTGCCACCTTTCCGTGCAGTTGACAGCACTGCAAACAACCAAGCCAAAGTTGGACCTTATTTTAATTCCTTCTGCCTTATCTGGCTTTTTTGATACCCCTCCAGCCAGAAAAGGGTGGGAGGATCTCCTTCGTTACTGCAAAGTGGAGGCAGAATTCAGGTTCTCCAATTAGCCTTCGTGTGAGAGGGGGATCTTCATTACCAGTGGGTGGGGTGGAGAGATCAGTAGGCTTCACTGATCTTGAAGTAGGTGACCTTGTTACCACGGAGCTATGGTAAAAGTCCTGCCTCTCCACTAGCCCTCCTCTAACATTGCACCCCAATCCTTGTTATAGACAAATACTAGTAGGGTGGCTGGCATAGTTTGGGTGTGGGACCATAGTTTTTTTCTATGGTGTTTGGCTGGGATTAAGTGGTTACTATTTAAATGTTTTCTGTCTCATTAGGTTATCCCTTTACTTGCCCTTTGGCTGGAGACAGCTGGCTTTTGTCGGGACTTCTTTTTTTTTTTTTTTTTTTTTGTGCTGATGGAGTGTCTGGGTGGTTGGCTTCTTCTGCTCCAAGCTTGAGTGTATGTAGCCAAAGAAAACCCAAGACAGTCATCAGTGCGTATGCAGTTCCTTGGGCCCTCAGGTTCCTAGCAAGTCCTCCTTCTCTTCACCTTTCAGACTTTTTATGTTTGTCTTGTATATAATGTCCATGGATGTAGTTGCACTTAGCAGGAGAAATAGGGAAGAGTATGTCTAGGCCCGTGGTCAGCAAACTGCGGCTCGTGAGTGGCTCTCTGGTCCTTTGAGTGTGGCTCTTCAACAAAATACCACAGTCTGGGCAAGTCTATTCTGAAGAAGTGGTGTTAGAAGAAGTTTAAGTTTAAAAAATTTGGATCTCAAAAGAAATTTCAATCATTGTACTATTGATATTTGGCTCTGTTGACTAAGGAGTTTGCTGACCACTGGTCTAGGCCATCTTTTTGGAAGCAGAAGTAGATCTGACCTTTATTTTTAAGCTGCTGCACCTTACCAAAAAAAATTGTAAGGAGAAGCCCAATCAATATTTTAAGAAGAAAAAATGGAGCTGTTTTGGTTGAAGTGAAAGTGTTTTTTGTAGCCCGACCACCAGTTCCTGCCCCTGGGAGCCCTTGTAGTATCTCCCAGAATCCTGGGGTTCCATGAGGACATAGCTTGAAACCTGAATTCTAAATGCCCTTTCCTTCCCCACTATCTGGGACACACTCTTGGGGAAAGACTCAATGCAGGATGACAGACTCGAGGACTTTGGGACACAGGCTGATTTTGGACAAACAGAAGCTGTCTGACGACTTCCCAAATGAGCCATGGTTACTCACAGCACTCGCCCGCCCACTAACCCAGTCTGCACTGGCCACCTTCTCTTCCCTGTCTCACTCCTTCACTCTTTTCCTGGTGTTTCCTGTGACTACCTTTCAAATGAACAACTTTCCCTCAAGTCCTTTTCTCAGAGTCTCCTCCTGGGAGGAACCAAACTAAGACAGGACATAGCAAATGTATTCAATGTAAACAGTGCTGTGTGTATGGATGATGGTGATAACACAAATCCAGAAATGGACAAATAAAGCAATCTGTCCCAACTCCGAGTGTATTTCCTGTCATAATTTCAGACTTAATTGAGTTGCTGCCCCACTTGAAGTACCCTAGGACCTGGGTCCTGGTGGGTAGGGCAGTCTCTCCTCCCCCATAGCTTCCCTCTGAGATCAGGATGGGTAGTAACAGCCAGAGCTTGGTTCATGGGTACTTATTTGCTAGTGGGCTTGCATGATTTTGTTGGTGCTGCTGTTCTGATTGCTTGTTTTGGTTTATTCTGAAAGTGCCTGTTCTCAAAGTTGCGATTATAGGAAGGGTTTCAAGTCATGTGGGCTGCTTCCCTGTCTTGGGCCTCCTCTCCTGCATTAAGTGTGGGGCCTGACTCCTTGCTGGGTTTTTTTCTTTGTTGTTGGAGGGCTTTGCAGGCTTATAGGACTCCTGTGCCAGGGGTTGTCCTGGTTTCACCTCTGAGGCTAGAGCAGGAAAGTGAGGAGGCACTGGGGGTGAAGGCCCCCAATGTTGCCTGGCCCAGTGCATAGTATTTGTCCAGTCATGCCTGGCAGAGCTCAGTTTCCATGATTAGCTTGTGGCTTGTTGTTTGCTTCTTTGTCCTCCTAGGTGGGTAGCAGGCAGGCTCCTGAGTCTTCTGGGGTTTCATCTCAATTCTTAATCCCCAAAAGTAATTCTTGTGGTGGGATCTCAGGCACTAGGACAAGAATTACTGCAGGAGGAGCTTCAAGCCTTGTCCATAAAAAGCAAATGCAGGAGGGTCTTTGGTCAAAGGGGCAGTACATGGAGATTGGCTTGCCCAGGTCAGCCTTTTCTGCAGGGGGGGCTTTCAGAGGAACTGTATGTTGGCTCAAGCTGAGGGTGGGTTCAAATTCAGGGGCCTGGGCAAAGGAGAGAAACTTAACCCATTTGGTTAACATGCATTTTGTTCCATTCAAATACTGAGGATCCATTAGTTCAGCTAATTATTTGTAAGACAAAGAATGGGGACTTGAAGGGTCTGTGTCTACTCTGGCATAGGTAAACAAGGGCCATGGTAAGTCCTGTTTACATTATGCAGAGAAGATGGTAATGGACTTCAGGGCAGTAATCCTTTACTGGGACATAAATGGGTGTGTGTGTGTGTTTGTCTGGGGGGGACTTCTTTGATCCTGCCTTTTCCCAGAACCACAGGGTAAATTCAACTTTGTCAGTCCTGTATGGAAATTGAGGGATCCCTGAAGGAAACATAGACCAGACCCAGTGTTTCTCCTTAGGACAACTGGGATCTCTCCGCAATAGCTCCCAGGAAGGTCTGTGGGCGGGGCCGAGCTCCACGCCGCACCCCCCCCCCCCAATCCCTCCCAATTTAGCTCTCCTCCTCCCACTCAGCTCTTCATGCTCCAGGCTGCCTCCTTTCCCGCCTGCCACACAGCTGTTTTGCCAACTTCCCTGCCTCATTATCTTTCAAGTGGCTTTTTGGAGCAGATGTTCCCAGCTCTTTCCTGCACTGAAAACAAACAAGCGCTGTGTTGTCATTTGCTCTCATGGGGAAAATCCCTCTGCTGCCGCAGACTCGTCTTGAGAGGTTGAAGGAGGGCTGGGAAATCTCTCCAGGCTGCTCCTAGCTAGGAATGTGCCTCCAGATGGGTAGCAGGGCTCATGTGTCTCCTGAGGTGTGTGGCACCTTGGGGCATGCAGCAGGAGCAGATTTCAACATGGGGGAAGCACGGGTAGGCCTCACTGCTGTCACTGCCTCCCAGATTATCTAACCTGAAAAATCTAAACGACTCACCAGCTTTGGTTCTAAAGACACCTCAGGGATTTGTTCCCAGTTGAAAATCTCTTTTTTGTTTCCAGTAGCCTCACCAAGAAGAAAATGTTGGGTTGCTTTTGAGGTTAGCGTTATGAAAGCAATAGGTTTTTGGTTGTCATTTACGGCTATAAAAGTCAAATATGAAGTTGAATGTGTCTTTTAAAAAGTGCCTATTTCATCACCTCACCCCCACTGGGGATCAGGGCTCTGGACCTGGCAGAGCCCGGCAGCTGCCGGGGGCATGGTCAGGATGAGCTGTGGGATCCTGAAGGCCTTTTTGCTGTGTGTAAGAAATTACAGCCTCAGTGATTCACTCCTTGGAAGTGAGGCCTGAGGGCAAGGGTAGCAGTGGGCCTTTAGCACCTGTACCAGTGCTGCAGCCTGCAGCTCTAGGAAAAGAGGGAGAGACAAGCTGGGACTGTGCCTGGGGAGGGAGATGGGGCATCAGGGAAGACCTTAGCAGCCTTGGAGAGGACATCTGAGGTTGCTGAGTCCAATGGTTAGAAGGCAGGAAATGGCAGCCATCTTGGTATGTGCAGAGAAATCTCTGACCATTAGCATGTCTACTTTCCTTGGCAAGAACACTCTGAGCTGGGACCTGGGAGGACAAAATCACATGTGAAATATGTTCGAGGTTCTGTCCCCAAATGTTCCGTTGATTTGCATAACAGATCTTGCTTGCCATCTATTCTACTCTCCCACTTAGCTGTCCTCTAGCCCACTCAGTCCTGCCCCACTCTGATATGGCCCAGCTCCCCACCCCGCAACTCCCCGGAGGTGTGCACACTGCCACACCTTACAGGCATACTCCTCTTCTCATTCTACACAGAGGTTTGGGCCTGGATCACCTGGTCCTAACACTTTTCCTCTCTTGGCCTCTGAGACACCATCCTTTCCTGATTTTCCTCTGGTTTCTTTGCCCTCCCGTCTTCTTTGCTGGTTCTCCTTTCTGAGGTGCAAGTGCACATATTTCTCAGTGGTAGGGGCTCTGCCAGCATCCATTCTCTCTCTAGACCAATGTTTCACCCACATTAAATGGCATCCAGACACTCTAGGGTAGTTGCTAACCCCAACCCGAGATCCATTTCAATGGCTTAGGCGCCAGAAGTCTGCATGTTCAACAGCATTGTGGGGATTCCTATGCTCATAGACCAGGGAAATGCATTGGTGAAGTCCTGCATTGACTCCTGCACATGTGGTTGCATGCAATTCCAGGACATTGCGTAGTTTTATATGCTGACACCTCCTCAGCTTACTCTCCAGCTCAGACCCTCCTCAGAGCTCCAGGCTTACAGCTCCAATTCATCTTAACACCTCTGTTTAGACATGACCCAGCCCAGTGTTTGAACCTTAGGATTTCTAAAGGAAGCTTGATTTTCTTTCCCAAACCATCTCTTCTTAGTTTCATCTCAGGAAATAAAAACACAACCCCCAGCTGCTCCTTCAGATCTTCCTTTCTGCCAGCCCCATGCTCAATACACAGCCCCATGTTGAATCCTTCAGCTGTGTTTACAGATATTTCTCCAGTCAGCTGCATCTCTCTCTTCTGGTGCCACTGCCACTCTGTTCCCAGCCACTATCATCACTGCCTGGACAACTGCAGTAGATGCCTAAATGTTTCCCTGCCCTAATTTTTTCCTTGACAGCAGCCAAAAAAGGAACTATGAAACACATCATCATTATTGTTGCTCCCTTTAGTGGCTTCTCATTGCACTTAGAATGAAATCCAAACTTATCCTAGGGCTGGCAGCATCTGTCCTCTGCCTGCCTTTTCCCCTGCTCTCCTGTCACCTCGGCCTTGCTCCCTGAACTCTGTTCACACTGAACTTCTTGCACTTTCCTGCTTCAGGGCCTCTGTACATGCTGTTTTCTCTGCCTAGAATGCTCTTCTCTGTTTCTATAAGTGTCTCTGACTCATCATTTTTTAGGTCTCAGCTTTCCTGACCTTCTTATTTTTAATATTATGGCCACCTATCCATTTTCTCCTGGTATTTCATGGAAATTCAGAGTTTGTAATTATATAGTTATTAATACTTATTTGTGTTTTTTTGGGTCTCTTTCACCAGTCAGTATGTTCTGTGAGGACAGGGACTATGTCTACTTTTCCTTACCTAGCAGAGATTAACACTTGAAAAATGTTTGTTGAAAGAATGGACTAAATTTTATTTCATCTGGTTGTATAACTTTGGGCTTCAGCCTTATTATTTTGTTGCACTCTATTCTGTTCAGACCTGTGTGAGTTTGTTCCACCCGGTGTCACTCTATTGAATTCTATTCTATTCTAGTCTGGTCTATCCTGTTCTAATGTTTTTGTTTGTGTTTGTTTGTTTGTTTGTTTGTTTTTTAATGGCCTTTTGTTAGTACCCAGGATTAATTGTTACCCAGAACACCCAGGGTTGATTATTTGGACATATTTTTTTCTTGTGAGAAGATTATTTTTAATGTATTTTAAAATATATTTTATTGATTTTTTACAGAGAGGAAGGGAGAGGGATAGAAAGTTAGAAACACTGATGAGAGAGAAACATTGATTAGCTGCCTCCTGCACCCCTCGCTACTGGGGATGTGCCCGCAACCAAGGTACATGCCCTAGACTGGAATCAAACCCGACACTCTATCCACTGAGCCAAACTGGTTTCGGCTTTAATGTATTTTTTTATTGTTTAAAGTATTACATATATTAGTACATATATCTCCCTTTTTCCCCCCACTGACCTTCCCCCAACCTCCCCTAGCCTCTGTCACCCCCCCCCCCAGTGTCTTGTGTCCATTGGTGTGCTTATATGCATGCATACAAGTCCTTTGATTGATCTATTTCCCTCCCTCCCTAACACTCCCCAGCCTTCCCGCTGTAATTTGACAGTCTGTTCAGTGCTTTACTGCTTCTGTATCTATCTTTTTATTCATTGGGTTATAATGTTCTTTATTTTCCATAAATGAGTGAGATCATGTGGTATTTTTCTTTCATTGCCTGGCTTATTTCACTTAACATAATGCTCTCCAGGTCCATCCATGCTGCTGTGAATGGTAAGAATTCCTTCTTTTTTATAGCAGCGTAGTATTCCATTGTGTAGATGCACCATAGTTTTCTAATCTGTCCTGTTCTAATCTTTTCTACCCTGTTATATTATGTTCTAACCTATTCTATTCTGTTCTATCCTGGTCAATTCTGTTTCAGCCTGTCCTAGTCTAGTTCAGCCTGTTTAGTCTATTGTACCCTTTTTTATTCAGTTCCATACAGTTCTATTCTGTTTTTCTCCTTTCTACTTATTTTTATTTGTGCCATACTATTTTTATTGGTTCTATTACATTACATTCTGTTCCAATTCATTCTATACTGAGAGATTTGATCTCATTTTGCTTCATTACGTTCCATTTTACTCCATTATTTTTCTCAAAAATTTTGGAATGCTAGCTTTTTGACAATCTTTTGAGGGACCCATGAGATTATAAGAGAAGGAAATGTCATCATAGGCATGAGATAGCTCCTCTAGAGGGTGAAGGAATGGTAGACAGATTATCATAGGAATCTAAGATGACCTATGATCAAGAGGGTTTGGTTAGGAAGAGGGGATGATAATATGAGAGAAAGGGAGCTGGGCCTGAGTATTGGTGATACACTGAGGACATAAGCCTAAGAAACTTCAGAGGGAGCCTGGGGTTAGGGAAGGCCAGGGGTTCTGAGTAATGGAAGCTAAAGGGACAAATAAGTTAGTCTCCTTCCGTTGATGCACATGGTTCTTTCATGTTTTCAAATAAAGGCATTTCTGTGGTTTGATGATATCTATTGAGACCATCTGGCCTGCTGACATCAGGAGGGGCAGTGTGGTCCAGTGGAATGAACACTCTTTTGTAAGATACTTAGCCTTTCTGAGCCTCAGTCCTCCCAACCCCATCAGTGAAATGGAAATACGAGAATCAACTTTGAGTTTTATGGAAAAAAATAGCTTAGACTCCTGTGCAAAGGATTGGACAAGAATTCAGCCCTACACCTGACCATTTGTAGGTGCTCAGTAAATATTCAATCTTTTCCAACTTGCTCCACCTGATTTTACTAGGTTAGCTCTGAGTCTCAAGTGTGGAACAAGGATGAGGTATTGGGCACTATAGAATTATTGTTTTCGTTTTGAGTTTGAAGGGACTAGATACATGATTGATGTTTCATGATGAAGTGGTTGATTGAACCTCCTTTATACCCACCATAACACATGGAACACAGACAGTACTTAAAAATGCCTATTGACTTGAAGCAAATGCAAAAAACCCTGAAAGAGTGGAAGGTGAGTAACACCCTTTCCAATGTAGACCAGAGGCTGAGCTCATGAAATTTATACCAGACCTCCAAATGTATTCAGAATCAGGGTTTTAGGAGACAACGAAGGAGGCTGCCCAAAAGAATTTATCTTGGAAGTGGAGCTTGGGGAATAGCACTAATATTTTCAGAAATTGAAACTCCAACCATGAAATTGCCTATCATTTATCATACATGGTCTCTCAAAGGGGAAACGGAAAAGCATTTAGTCTTATTGCTTTTTAAACACATGATTGCTGAGCATAGCCATCCAGTCTGCGGTTTTGAGAGATGGTGTGTCTGAAAAGGTCTGGCCAGCAAGCCCCTCCCACCTAATGCAAGGCTGCTCTCTGCAGACTCTCCCATGTCAAGAGTGAAGCACAGTAAGGGGCTAGCTATCTCAGGTGGGCTTGGGCAGCTTGGTGTGGTGCTATTTCTGGTATGTGTAGGTCCTTCCAGATCATCTCAAGTCTTCCCCACCCTTCCTAAGGCTCAGTAGTCATCTCACTGTTAAAGTCTTTAATACTTTTAGTTCCAGGCTTCCCTTTGAAAGGGTTCCACTATTAGCTTCCAGTTATACCTATATGCTGATGATCATCAATTTTCTCTTTCTCCCAGACCTATGGACAGTTTTGGACCTCTATGTGCAAAGGGCTCCTGGCCCTCTCCACAGGCAATGTTCTCAGGCTCATCAGATGCAGTGTAGCAGAATTGCAGACATCATTTTTCTGTCCTCCTGACCCCCCAAGGCTCCCCATCTTGATGAAGGATGTCATTATTGCCTCAATAACTTGAATTGCCTCTGAGGCACAGACACAGTCACCCATGGGAGAAAGTGGTTTGTAGGTGGCATTCTGCTGTCATGTGGCTCATCATCATCAATATCTCAATGAGGGGCAGGTCCTAACTATCCATTGGGGCCAGCCAATCAGAAAGAAGGCTTTCTGGAGGAGCCTGTTTCCATTTGGATAGGTATCTGTTTGAGATGGTGAAGAAGAAGAGATCAGATGGAGTGGATATGGGCTAAAGCTTTCTCAAGCCATCCTTTTGTTCTTAGATAAGGGACTTATTTTTCATCATTTATAGGTGAGAATATTGAGGTGCAAGTGCCTGTGTAAGTCTTCCAAGGCCACAGTGCTGGAAGTAATATCATGAGATCCTTGCCCAGGTCTTCTGATGTTCAACATTGCATTCCTCCTCCTGAGCAGAAAAGAGCCCTGGGCCTATGGCATACACCAACCAAGTCAGAGGATGCAAGTTCTCACTGACAGCTGCTGTCTGTTGCTTCAGTGTCCAGGCCCTGGGGAAATGGGGGTGTCTACAAGGCAGCATTCTCTGGGGTTCCATCCTGCCCCTGGTTTTGGCATTCTTGCTCATAGCATTGGGCATGATGTCTGTGCTGATAACACCCAGATCTCCACCTCAAACAAGACCTCTCCACTGAGTTGGGAGCAAGTTTCCAACTGCTCTTGGATGCCTTCCCCTGAAAATCCTACAGGCACCATTATGTAGACATGCCTTTTAGGGAATTCTAAGTCACATTCTGGGTATTTTAGACCTTATTTACTTCACTCCTATCAGAAAGGCTTTTTTGAGTTAGGTTTTCTCTCACATTTCTTCAAGAATCACTGGCAGAAATGGCTATGTAATGAATATGTCTTTGTACATTTTTGGTATTCTCCATTATCCTTAAAGCTATTAATGCTTCTTATAAGAATCTCTAAGGCAAATGCCTGTTATAATCTATTCCTGGCCAGGGATGGGGTGGGCATACTTGAGTTCTCTTGAAATAGTAATATTTTTCCATTTTCTAACATCAAAACTTGAACATTTTCCTCTATATCTTGGTTACCAGGAAGCTCAGGACATAATGAAATGCTCAATCCTAGTGATTATATTATCCCACATTGTAATATATATTTTCTTTTCTTTTGTGAATTTTTTATTGTGGTAAAATATACACAACATAAAACATCATTTTTAAGTGTACAGGTCAGTGGCATTAAGTACATTCATATTGTTGTGCAACCATTACCACCATCCATCTTCAGAATTCTTTCACCTTCCCAAACTGAAACTCTATATCCATGAAACAACAGTGCCCTGTTCTTTCCTCTCCAAAGCCCTGGCCAACCCCATTCTACTTTCTGTCTCTATGAATGAGACTACTCTAGATACATCCTATAAATGGAATCATACAGTCTTTGCTCTTTTGTGACTGGCTTAGTGCACTTTGCACAGTATCTTCAAGGTTCGTCTATGTTGTAGCATGTTTTAGAATATTCTTCTTTTTTCAAGTTGACTAATATTTCACTGTGTAGACCACAATTTGTTTTTATACACTCATTTCTCAGTGCACACTTGGCTTGCTTCCATCTTTTGACTTTGAATTGTAATCTCTATTTTATAGCTGAGAAATTGCTTCTTTTTGGAATAAGGTGCAATAACAATTATAGCAAAACCATTAACTAATGAATTGAGTGGCCTGCACTTTCTTACTCCTGACTCATTCTTCAACACAGAGCAGAGCCCCTCCACCCTCAACTCTATGAAAAGTCCTTTAGCAAAGGTTACCAGTGACCTTCATGTTGTCAAATCCAGTAGAGACCTTTAGCCTTTCTCTTATCTGCCACTGTACTGACCCCCTTGACCAACTGTCCTCCTGTGTCTGAGATAACACTCCGTCCTAGTTTTCCCTATTTCTTTTCTCCTCTCTTTGTTGGGTCATTTCCCTCTGTTGGCCCTCAAGGGTGGGTGGGCACTTTTCATGGTTCTGTCTTCAAGCTGCTGACCTTTCCAGGTGATTCCCTGATCTTCATGCCCCTGTGGTCACTGCTTCTCTTGCTAGTGGCCACATCTCTAGTCCTGGGCTCCACCCTGAGCCTCACCCTCACATATCCATTTTCCAGTCTAGTGCATTTATCCCCAAATCCTCCACAGTTACCTTAGATTCAACATGTCCAAAGTATCTCCCACCCACCACCTCATCTTAGCAAGTGACACAATGTATGCAGCTGCCTAAGCCACCAACCAATTAACTCTATTCCAGTTTATCATTCTACCTTGCAATCTTACTCCTTGGTATTTCTAAGACTGATCCTCTATTCTTCTCCTCTTTCCATGATCAGGTGTCAACTTCCTTTGCTTATAGTAGCAGAATTGGCTCTGACTGTTCCCTGTTACTCTAGTCTTGCCCAGTTCACTTCATCTTCCATGGCTGTCAGATGGATTTACTCTCATGTAGAGCTGGTCATTGCCACTTCTGTATTTAAAGCCTCTAATGTCTCCTGTAGAGTAAAAGCCAAACTCTGAAGTTGGCACTACACCTCCACAGCCTTTACTCTTCTCCAGCTCATTCTTACCTCTGCATCATCTCCTCCCTTTTCTTGAATATGTGCTGAGTGCTCACCATGTGCCGGTAACAAAGGATAGGGTAAAGAGCTGAGACTTCAGTGCTGAGAAGTCCCTGGAAGTGCCATGATCAAGGCACTAGTTGAGGAGAGAGAGTCAAAGAAATTTGGGAACATCCAGTCTTGTCAGTTTCAGAATGGGATAGCACCTGTTGATAAAAGAGTATAGAAAGAGCAGGGGGAGTGTTCCAAGCAGAGGGAAAGGTCAATACCTGATCCTTGTTGACTCTGGAAATGCTAATTAGTCCATCAGTCCTGATGTTGATTCTATACTCCCTCATTCTGTCCTCAGAATCCATTCTTCTCTGTCTCCACTATCTGGCCTTCTGATATATCACTTCTGTGTCCTCCTAATGAGTCTCCTCTCTTGACTTCCAGCCCACCCCACCTAGTGGGAGTATCCTTCTAAAACACAAATCTTTGTGTGTCCTCTGAGGCCCCTCACAGTTAGGGTCATTTCTTCTCCCTCGGAGCTGCCCTCCCTCCTCCTCTTAGATGCTAGGCTTGCTCTACTGCCTATGCCAGGGGTTTTCGTGCATACCTCTAGCCCTGGGGACAGAATTCCCAGTGAGAAAGTGGAGTCAGAATGTGTAATGAAGGGGATCAGGAAAGTGGGATAGCAGTGGGGAGAGTTTGGAGATGAGTGGGGTTTGCTTATTACAGGAGATCCTGGAGCATGCACGCCTCCTGCCATGGATAGGGACTGGTGGAGAGGGAGGCGGTGGTGATGCAGAAAGTAGAGACACTCAGGTCCTTGAGCAGGTGAGAGAGTTGGCATCCTGGCCCCAGGTAGAGGGTTGTCTTGAGCAGAGCAGTGACTTTCATCCAACTGTTAGCAGAAGGGAGACAGAGAGTAGGTGCAGATATGAAAAGGTTGCCAGGTTTACTGATGGGAAGATAATGGTGTTCTTTCTAATTGGCAGTTTTCTAAACAAGGCACGAGGCCAGTGAGGGTGAGGGGATTGTGGAGAGGAGAAAGGAAGAAACACTTGTTTGGGAGAATGGGAAAGCTCACACCAAGACTGCTAGACAATTGTAGCTTGAGGAGCCTAAGGACATAAAAGATGGATGTGAGACGGTACTGGTCAGTGGCTGGAGGGCCCCATGAGGCAGTGGCTGGAAGGAAGACTGGTGCCAGGTTGTCATCAGCAGGACACTTCAAGTAGACATTGTGTAGATGGCTGAGTGCCCACTGTGTGAGACATGCCAGGGTGCGGTTTCCATGGCAGCAGGTGGGGAATGGGTGGTTGGAGCCATACAGGTGGAGGAACAGAGAAGCCCCAATGCTAAATGGATCCCAAAGTGAATGTTGAAGCCATCAAAAATTGTGACAGCATCGGGATGGTGAGCAAGCCAGAAGGCAAGAGTGTTGGTTAAGTGTGCAATGAATGAGGGATGAGACCCAGGCGGGCAGTGGGTACTCTGTAATAAGGACAGTGGTGACATGGCATTCAGAGGAGCTGGGGCTTTTGAGGGGGAGAGGGGTAAGTGTTTTGGAAGAGCAATGAGGAGCTAGGAGTTCCTGACCACACTCCAGGTGCCAGGGGTTGAAGGATGGGATGTGGGATGAAGAAAATTTAGCTTCTCCTTGAAAGGGAGCAGGGAAGTGGTATGTTAGGGGACAGTAAGGTGTCAATCAAGGCAAGAAGTCAAAAAAAGACATTGGGGAAACTAGGTGTTTATGATGACAGGTCCTGTGCTGCCTGCACTGAGATGGTGTGTCCACATTGGCATGATACCTCCAGCTCTGTGGGAGGCTCAGATTTCACTCTATGAAAGAATACACCAGCCACATGACTCTCTCACTCTTGGTTTTTCACCAGAAAACAGCTTCACAGTCACCTGAGAGTAGATGATAACAGTGCCAATAAGCAACCTAATAAGTCTACTATGGGATGAGTGGGCTCAGCCCAGGCCTGGTAAGGCTGGAGCTTTCTGGTCATGCTTGGGACTAATAGGCATGAAGTATCCAGCCAAGTGAACTCACCAGTTGGCGGTGGGAGGTTGATAGCCCTGCTTGCAATGGAGGGCCCCACCTTCCAGGCTGTTCAAGTTTTTCAATAAGAAATGAATCCCATTTTGAGGGCGATTGAACACTGGAAGTGCCGTGGGCTGGCAGGTTGCACAGCACAGGTGTGTGGGTAATTGTGACATACAGGAAGATGTACCGAGATAAGCTCTGGGCTGATCTAGGTGGGCAGGAGTGGAGAGGGCTGACCAGAAGTGTACAGGCACAGGCCTGCCAGGGGAGCAGCAGGTGATTAGAATCCAAGTGTACAGGCACAGGCTGGGTGGGAGAGAACATTTGTATCCGATCTAATAAAGAGGGAATGTACTAATTGACCATCACGCCCTCACAAAGATGGCATGCCCATAGCCAATAAGGAGGGAATATGTTAATTGACTGCCACACCCTAAAACATGGCAGCACCCACAGCCACAGATAGCAGTGCCCAGTCCCCTCAGCCCTGCCGGGGTGGCAGGCATGTGGCATGGCTGGGCCCACCTCCAGGCAGGCCCAGCTGCTCCACGCACCTGCCTCCAGAGTCCCCCAGTCCCTTCAGCCCCCCAGCTTCCCAGGGCCAGCCTGAGGGATGACCAAACAACTGAAAAACCAGGCCAGCAGGAGGTTTAGTGAGGGATGACCAAACGACTGAACAGCAGGCTGTGTGGGGTGATCAGGCCAGCAGGAGGCTGTGAGGGGTGATCAGGCTGGCAGAGGGGACAGCTGGGGGTGACCAGGCCAGCAGGAGGGACTGCTGGGGTGACCAGGCTGGTGGGGGGCAGTTAGGGGCTAATAGGCTGGCACACAGAGGCAGTGAGGGGTAATAAGGCCAGCAGTGGGGGGTGATTAGGGGCAACCAGACAGGAAGGCAGGTGAGCAATTAGGAGCCAGTGGTCCAGGATTGTGAGAAGGATCCCAGATTGGAGAGGGTGCAGGCTGGACTGAGGGGACCCTGCCTCCCGCCCCCCACCTCATGATGAATTCCATACACTGGTCCTCTAGTTTCTTTATATTAAATTAATGTGGACTCAGTTTATATCCTATGGAAATGAGGAAATTCAGCCTAATAGCACTGGTTTCCATGGTGATGCCTATTGTCCTGGCCCTTATAGTTTTTAAGAGTCAAAATTTTTCTGGAAGTTTTGCATAGGATTGGGATGCCTGGGACTACAAAGAATACTGTCCATTTGGCAGATGAGCCAGTGGAGGCCCAGAGAGGCCAAGGCGGCTTAGCTCTTAAATAATGCCTCACCTACCCAGTGCTTTCAATCTGGGGCCAAATCACTAGTAAGCAGATAGAGAGGATACCTGTAGCCAGGGCATATGATGGGGTATGGACAGGGGAGGGCATCCCTGACACCAACTAGGAGAAAGGGCTTTGGGGAGGAAGTGGGATCTGACTAGGGGGTGGGAGGATGAGCTGGTGAGGGTGAGAAGGCAAGGTCATTCCTGAGAGAAGAATGAGTCAGGACAAAGGCATGGCACTAGGATGAGCTAGCATGTTTTCAGTATTTAACTTGGTCGCTTGTATGTAGCTGGACTTAGGTGACCCCTTAGGCTGGTGTCAGCTCAGCCATCCTTCTTTTGACTCTGAGCTTATTGATTGGAGGGTAAAGGGCTCTTTATCTGGCCTGCCTAGCTGCCACCTGCTTCCAACAGTTGGTCTCAATCTTCTCATTAGCCCTGAGGGGCAGATGCTAAGGGCTCCCATGTGCAAATAAGGAAACTGAGGATCAACCAAAGGCCTTAGGATTCAGTTTGTGCTTCCCACCACTCACAAGGCTGTCGACAAAGCTGGGAACACTTGTGCACCCTGACTAAGCATCATAAAGAGGGAGGTAGGTGGCCAATGATCCCAGGAGCAGCACCCTCTCTCCTAGAGACTGTCTTTCCTTGGATCTGTCCTGTGGGGCAGTGGAAGAAGCTGTGAAGGCTGAAACCTGGCTGGCGCCCCAGCTCTGCTGCTGGGCTGGACTATCTTGGACCAGTCAGTTCCCTCTCTGCCTCCCATTCTCCCATCTCTATCATGAAGGATTGGGCTGACCAATCTCCAAGGCATGGCACTAGTCTATAGTCTGGGCCACTGTGCTTTTTCTGTTGCCTCCAGCCTGTTCAAGACTAATAATTTGGTTCATCTCTGCCTCTTTGATCCTCCCCAGCCCTGGAATAGATACTTTTTGAGTCTTATTCAGCTTAGACATTTCAAGATCTGAGACCCATCTCAAAACATAGAAGTAGTTTATCTCAAAGTGAGCTCACCCACCAATCCCTGCCCCACCCTTTAGGAGACTTTTGTGTCTGAATTCTCCTTTGAAAAGAGACATGCATCACCCAACAACACATTTGATGGACCCACTAATGCTGTGATAATGGGAACTGCCCTTGACTGAGTGCCTACTATGTACAGTCATGCGGGGACCTCTATTGATGTATTACTTTGCATTCCTTACACTCTCTTTGCCAGGAATGGAGATGTTTCCCCATTTTTCTGGATGAAGAATCTGTAGCCCAGAAATGAAACTCTTACAGCTTGCAAGAGGCAGAGCTGGGATTAAAACTCAGAACTCCATAACTTCAATGCCTAGACCCTTCTTTGGGACATATCCCTGAAATGTCTGACCCTGGCTGGGCCCCAGAATGCAGACATCACTTGAGTGCCCCTGCCTGTGAGGTGCTCCTAACAGCTTCTCCTTCAAGAGTCTAGAGGTCTACAATCCTGAGCTCTACACCTCCAGGGCCCACTTCCCAGAAGGGACAATCAGACCCCCTGAGTGGTCTCTCTGTGGTGAACCTGGGTAGGGGCCAGCCTCTCTGGCTCAAGCAGGCAGGCACAGCAGCTGTGTCCAGGCTGTGATCAGATGAATAACTGATGATGATTAGCTAAATCTTAACATCGCTCATGCCATGCATAAATGATAAACCAACTGGTGCCAGGCTGAGATTAGCGTTGGCAACCGGCAGCCTCCCCTTGCACCCCCTCCCCAGCCCGGAGAAGCCAGCACAGTGCTGCCTCCCTCTGCTCTCTGGCATATCAAGTGCTGCGACAATGAATATAGATTGACCTTATTATAGCAGCCAGCTGCTGGTGCCAGGCGCAGCCAGGCATACTTTGCACAAATTAAAGGTGTCAGCATGTAATTTATGGTTCATGGCTGAGAGGGGGTGGTCAGGGGAGGCACCCAGGCAGGTAGACAGGAAGGTGGGCCGGCTTCAGGGCTTGGACCAGGAGCCTGTGTACTAATGATGGAAGGTGTAGCTATGGTGTTATTTCCCTCCTGGTTTGCACATTTTTAGCTCTTTCTTGTTCAAGGGGAGCAGCTCCCTCTCTAAAGCTTCCCCACCCCACGCTCTGTGTGCATGTGTATGTATTTTTCAGCTAAATTACTGGTTTTACCTGAGGAGCGTAAAGTAGGTGTGCTAATTTACAGCTTGGCAGATAAAGCTGCAGTGTGGATTGCTGTCTAGGAAGCCTGTAATACAATATCATTTTATTAACACACCGAGAGCAGCTTGACATCTCGGGCTGAGCCTGTGATTGAAGTTGTAATCTTTCCCCCTCCCTCTCTCTTCTTCGACACGGAGAACAGATTAAACTTTAAGTAATAGATCTTGGTTTTCTTGCCATCCCACTGCTATTCACAGTACACAGTTTGACACAAAGAGTAAGTTATACATCACAAACAACAGCCTCTGCTCTTTACTGCCCAGAATTAATTTTCCATTTGCTTTCCTTGTTCTCCAAACCCATTTTCCTGTCGAGTGGGGTTCTCTCCTGTCTACAGAAGGCAGGGGAGAAAAATCTCAGGTCAGGAATTGACAAGGTAGCCCAGTACAGCCAAGTTAGCCTCCCTAAGATGAGGACACTAGGGTCAGAGAGGAAATGTGACTTTTTAATATTACTCTGTGTATCTGTGGCGGAGGTGGGGCTGAAAACCCAGAACTTTTGAAGGATGCAGCAGGCACACTGGTCTCTCAGAGCCTGTGGAGTCCAGGGGGTGGGGGTGGGTGGAAGAGCGGGGTGATTGGCAGGCTGAATAGCTGGCTAGTCTCTGTTTGTCTCCCAAACCCCCAACTTGCCATGCAAAACTCTATCTTCTCTGCTGTGATCCGTACCCCAGGAAGGGACCTCTTGGGGTTGCTGATGCCTCTGGCTGCTGCCTGGGCATGGCCAATGGAAGGTACCAGAATGAGATAGAGGATGGGAGTCGAGAGAGGTTGGGCTATTCTCTCTGCTTCTCCTTGCCATGATGTTGTGGCCTGGGGGTGGCTACCTCCCTCTATGGCTGCTGCTCTTTGGGGCAGTCCCTCTTCCATGGCTCCTTTGGGGCCCTGACAAGTCACCTGTCCTGACCTCTTTAGGTTTGGGGTGCTGAGAGCTATCTGCCATTACTCCTCTTCAGGAGCCTCACCAACCTTTTGGGTTACCTTAACGCTACCTGCCTCTGTCAACAATCCCTTTACTTGTTTCTTCAGTTGAATCATCTGGGGAGAATCCTGCTCCAGAGTGGCACCTGGAGAACCTATTCTTTGTTGAGGACCCATGATTGCCCAGTCCTCTGTCTATTGGCACACATGGTGTGGCAGGCACCAAACTTCCCACAGCAACTCAGCGAGTCAGGGCCAGCTGGGCGCGTTCTGTCATTAACCCTGTTCTGTAAGAGCCCCTTCTCTTCCTCCTTCCAACTGGGCAATACACTTGGGTGGGGAGATCAGGGCGGCCCAGTGAGGTAATGTCTGTTTAGATCCATTTAAGGGATTTTGGAAATGGAGGCTTAGAGAGGTTAAGTCTCTTCCTCAGAGTCACAAAACATTAGGCAGCAGAGTAGCTTTGAACTTGGGTGGCTCTAATGCTGAGCACCTTCCTCTATGCTGTGTGAGGGTTCACCTTTCTGAACTCACATAGGGTCCACACACGCATACACACACACACACACACACACACACACACACACACACACACACACAAACCAGCAAGTAAGCATGGGCAGGGAGGTGGGGCCAGGAGTGATGAGGACTGGAGGTTGCAGGTGTGGTGGAAAAATCAAGGAAAGCCTTTTAGGGGAGGTAAATGAGCACAGAAGACAAATTAGAGTCTGAATGGAAGGATGTAGCCCTGAGCTTGCCAACTACCCTCAGCAGACCTGTTGCGCCATAATCAGCAGGTTGGGTGGGAGACAGGGAATGCTTCAAACATACAGTCCCAGGCTCCCCTCTGACTTACTGAATCATAACTCTGAATCTGCTTTTTGTTTTGCTTTGATGCAATACTAATATGCAGCCATTTGGGAACCACAGCACCTCCCCAGCCCCATATTACACTGAGAAGTAAAGAAAGGACCTACAGACAGGCTCCGTGTCCCACAGCAACCAACTCCAGAGTCAGGGCTAGAACTCAGGCCTCCTGGCTCCCAATAGTGCTCATTCAGGGGCAGGGAAGAAAGGCAGCCCCCAGCCCATGGCCTCACAATTCTCCATCCCACCCCCCTTGCAGCTAGTCTTAAAGATGGCAAGCAGGGTGGATGAAGGTGGTGGCAAAGTGAGAACATGCCTGGAATAACATGACATTTAGAAATATGAATCAGCTGGCACTATCTGTTTTCTCTTCCTTCCCTCTGTCCCACAAGCCTACCCCCATTCCCCACCAGGCTGTCTCTCTGAGCTGGAGGAACACCAGGCATGGGCATCTAGTCAGGGAGTGAAATCAGCAGGAGTCCACCCATTTGAAAGAGTGGATGGAGTCTGAGATGACTGCAGAGACCTGGGCCCCAGGCCTAGTACTGCCTTCTTGTTGTGTCACTTTGGGTAGGGTGCTGCACCTCTCTGAGCCTCAACACTGAGATATTCAACACCGGTCCTGTTGATGCCTGTGGGCTGCCGTATGATGGATGGTCCTGTAAGACTCCATCCTGAACTCCCTCTTCTGTTCTCCTGTTATGGAATTCCACGGCTAGTGTCCATTGGGGACCGCTGACTAAGAACATGGGCTTTGGAGACCTACAGACCTGCATCTCTGGGCCACAGTTTAGTCCTCTATACAATCGGATAATAATTCCTACTTTTCTGTTAAAAAGGGGGCTTAGTCCAAGGTCTGGCAGGCTGGAAGAGTTCACACATTGTAACTATGGTGATGATTATCATGACTGGGCTTACTCTTTTTTTTTTTTGCTAAATTTAATAAAATTCAACTCCAAGTACCATGGATCTATAGGCTTATTTTCTGCATTGTCCATTGTCCATTGTCACCAGAGGTGGTGAGTCATGGCCCAGTGTAGGATGAATCTAAGTCTCCCATCACTGAACCCGATGGCTGCAGGCAGATGGACCTGGTACCTGGCTAAGGAAGGCTGGCTTGCAGGATGGGGCTGAAAGGTGGGTCAGGGTTCAGTCCTCTATGTTGCTTTTAAAGTAATGGAAGTATTAGGTTGGGTTCACTGGCTGGTCATGGTTTGGATCCCTTGCTAACTTCATAAGGCGAGTCCATGAATTATACAGTGCCAGAGCAGATGGTGCGAAGTACGGCTGCCTTACAACCAGGCTTAATAAGAACACTCCAGCTATTCTTGGAAGACATTTGCAAGGCAAAAATATAGTGCATGGGAATCTGATGTGGATTTCAAATTCTGAAGATTTCAGCTGGGTCAGCAGTATTTTACGTTAAATCCCATCAACAAACAATAAAGAAACGACTAAGGGGCATCACACTTTCTTTTTATTTTATTTTAATATTTTGGTGATAACACAAACAGTCAAAAGGGTCTGCCTCCTCTCCTCAGCTTACCCCTGCCCACACCAAGTCACGTGGACACACATCTGCATACCTCCTCATGGACTCCTGGCGGGGATGGGACATTTCCTTACTGAAGAATTAGACAGTGTTCCTACTTCTGTGGTAAGATGATGAAAGTTCTATTTTTTTTCTTATTATCACCAACATTTTGTATGTATACCAGTTGTTAGAAATTCAGTTGGAAAGAAGAAGAGAAAGAAGTATTTTACCATTTATCAAAAAATGGGGACAGAGGTCTACTAAAAAGTTAAATTGCATTGAAGGAGAACAATAGTGAAGGTGCTCAAGCAGGTCTATGATTTCAGGGGAAGTATTTCATAAAAAATGCAGATGCTGGGTCCTGGCAAGCATGGCTCCTAGTCCGAAGTTCCTTAGTAGATTCCACATGTGGGTTCATTTACAAACACACTATTTAAGGGGAAAGGCAATCAGGTATCCTGTGGCAAGAAATGGGATGACCAGAGTCAGGAACATCCAAGAGATCTTTGGGAACCTCCTTCTCTGGCTGTTGATGATAACAAAGTCTCATGGCTTCCCTAACTTGCCTCCTTTGAAACAGAAGAGCTAGTAGCACCTTCATGTACACAAAGGCCAGGTGTATTTAGGGGAACCTCTAAGTGTAAACCCATTGGCAAAGTGCAAGAACAGCCTACAAACTGGAAAATTCTGAGACCAGAGAAAGTGTTACTGCTCAAAAGGTGTGTAGACCAGCACTTTTCACACACACACACACACACACACACACACCCTGAGGATCTTGCTAAAATAAAGACCCTGATTTTAGGCAAGGCCTGAGACATTGTATTTCTCAAAAGGTCCACATGAGGCTGGCTGGCTGCTGCTGCTGCTGCTGGTGGACAGACTACATTTTGGGTAGGAAGGATATTTATTCTTCCAACAAGACATGCATTCAGACTTCTTTGTGTAAGTCTGGGGCTCAGGCAATGTGATGGGGCCATAGAAACATCAGCTGCCTCATGTCTTCATGTCTGCTTCTAGATCAGTGCCTTGCATGGTTGTCCCACTCAGAATGCAGGGCCAGGGCAGAGGACAGAGCACACTGGACCATGGGTCAGGAGAAGCTGTGGGTTCTCCTTGGACTCCCTGGCTCCACTGCTGAGCTGTGTGATTGGGTAGCCTGTCACCACTCCCTTTTCCTCATCTACATGAGCTTGCTGTGGGGTGAGGGGATGTCCCTATAGTGTTCCATACAATTTTGTAGGGTTGAGCTTGAAAGGTTGGATGATGCCCCAGGCAATAGAGGCTGTGGAAAGACAAGTGTATAACTATGGGTTCAATCCTGGTTCTGGTACCAGTAGTGTTTCCTTGGACAACTTGGCTCATCTCTGTCAGCCAATGATTAGGATATTGGCTAGGTGACCAATGGGCATGAGTCTAGGCAATCTCCAAGGAAAAATGAGGGCTTTGCCTTCTTTTTCTTTTCTCCTGGGATTACAGAGTTGGCTAACCAAAGATCGGACTGTGACAGCTCCAGCACTGATTCAAGCCAGGCCTCCCATCCATGTCTCCAACCAAAGCCTTCCTGTGTGAGGGCTGCAGGTAGGCATTAAAGGCCACGTTCCCATGGATTCCCATGGTGGTCCTTAGTTGGCTTATTTTAAGAGGGAAGCTGGCCTGTAGAGGAGAGTAACATCTCATTTGGGCAGCTCTGTGACATAAAGCCGATGGTTCCAGGTTCTTGAAGGCAATCAGTGTGACTTTAGCTAAAGTCAGACTTTGGGTATGAAAATGTTTGAAAATTGTGTCTTGATTACCTTAATGAAAGGAAGGAAGCACATATTTGATGGCAGCTGAATAAACCATGAAGATTCTGAAAATCATTTCTAGCTGGGACTGGGAGGAGAAGAGATTTTGGAAAATGCCAAGCTGAAGAGGAGGACTAGGTTGGCATAAAACAGGTCAGGGAGGGGGTAGAGTGATGGGAAGCCCAGGTTTGGTGCCTCTCAGTGGGAGAAGTTCAGTATGTGTATTTGAGCTGTCATTACTATTTGTCAATTCCTTGTCCACCCTCTGGTTAAGCTTCTTTCCTGACTATTGAACTCAGGAAGGCATGTATCTTGATTTGGTTAATGAAATCTCAACAGAGTGACATACACTCCTGGGCAAACGCTTGTAGAGTTAGTGTGTGTTTCCTCATGTGGTTGCTTAGTCAGCCTGAGCCACAGAATGAGATAACAGTAAAAGATAGTATGACCTATAATTGCAATGAACCACGAGAGAGAAGCAAATCTTGGATGCCATAAAGCACTGCAATCTGAGGTATTGTTTGTTATTGCACCATAGCCTATCCCCGTGGTCAGCAAACTGCAGCTCACGAGCCACATACAGCTCTTTGGCCCCTTGAGTGTGGCTCTTCCACAAAATACCACAGCCTGGGTGAGTCTATTTTGAAGAAGTGGCATTAGAAGAAGTTTAAGTTTAAAAAACATGTGGTTCTCAAAAGAAATTTCAATCATTGTACTGTTGCTATTTGGCTCTGTTGACTAATGAGTTTGACAACCACTGGCCTATCCTATCCTGACTAATGTATTGTATTTGGGCTAATTTAGAAAGTAACTTTGAAACTGGAGATTTGCCTTTTTAAATTGGTCAGTACAAGAATCTCCGGGATGCAATGGCTGGAAAGAGACAAATGTAGAGTGGTTTGTTTGTCTGAGTTCTTAAAGCTAAAGGAGTCAGGAGTCATGGTGAGAAGGAAATAAATTAAGGATTGGAAAGACTCCTTATCATTGCTAGTTAATATAAATGCTAACTTTACAGAAATGTGATTATATTTATTTAATCCCTATTATTACAGATGACATTATTTCTTAAGAGAAAAGGAAGGAAATATGTCACATTTCTATTTTGTGCATATGCTGATTGAAAAGTTTATTTCAGATGCCAACATTAAATAAGGACATAAATATTTAATTGTTTGCATATACATTACTGTTTACATAATATGTGTCTATGTAGATACAGAGCACTGATTCTCAACTGAGGGCCAGTTTGACATCCCAAGGGACATCTGGCAATGTCTAGAGATAGTTTTGGTTGTCCAAACTGGGAGATGGAGAGTGCTACTGATATCCAGTGGGTAGACACCAGGGATACTGCTAAACATCCTACTATACACAGGACAGCTCAGTATGTCAATAGTATTGAGGTTGAGAGATCCTCCGAGGCCAGGAGTTTGGGTATGTGTGAGGACATGGAGTACTGGCACCTATCTTCAGAACATCATTGACACACCATTTAACACCATTTTGACTGACTCATCTAGAAGAAACCAAAAGTCACAAGCCAGTGAGATGCTGGCCCTCATGCCCTCATGAGATGCCTCTGCATTTCTGAGAACATGGATGAAGTGAGGCGCAGCTGCTCTGCTGGTTTGATGACAACTGTTGATTTACACCTAAGGTGTTGTGTGTGACACCTGGACTAGAAGCTGTACCTGTGGAAAGGTAAAGGTGAGGTGGAGAAAGGAAACTGGAGAGAGCTGGGCAAGTCATTTTATGGTCTTATAAAGATCTGAGCATTAGCTTATCTTGTAAATCATTGCCTCCAAAGGAACTAATTAGGCATGGTTTGGCTATATATGAAGACATCAAGATACATGATTTTATAGCTACATGTAATCCTATCTAATAAAAGAGTAATATGCAAATTGACTATAACTCCAATCAAGTCATGCCCACAAGCCACACCCACCAGCCAATCAGGAGCAAATAAATCCCAACCAAGATGGCTGCCACCACTGAGAGGAGGAGGAAGACTTGGGTTTCCCTGGCAATGGAGGAAGCCAAGCTTTCACCCTGCCATTGCCAGCCTAGGCCTCCACTCAATGCTACACAGTTTCAATTACCCTATCTAATAAAAGAGTAATATGGGAATTAACCATCACTCCACTACAAAAATGGCAGCACCCAGTCATCTTAGCCCCAACGGAGTCCCCCATTCTGTCCCATGGAGGCAGCCTGGGTGTCCGGCTGGGAGCACCAGTGCCCAGAGGAATTCCTGGCCAGCAGCTGCAGCCTGGGCTGTGGTCTCAGGCCAGCATGGCTGTGCACCCCGGCCACACAATCTTCTGACCAGTGGTGGCAGCTTGGGCTGGGGCCACGCCCAACCGCATGATCACCTAGCCAGGGGCAGCAGCTTGAGCTGGGATCTCATGCTGGCAGGGCCACACACCCCCACAACACAATCCTTGGCTGGGCTATGGTCTCATCCTGGCTGGAGTGGGGTGTGCATCCTCCCCCTCCCCCTGCAGCAACGTGATCTCTGGCCAGGCTGAGAAGGCAGCCCGGGCTGAGGTCTCATCCTGGCCAGGGTGGGGTGCGCACCCCCGTCACCCCTGTGGTGGCCCAGTCTCCAGGATGAGACCCCAGCTTGGGTTGGGGTCTCATCCTGGCCGGGGTGGGGTGTGCAACCCCCCATGGCAGCGTGATCTCTGGCCAGGCTGAGAAGGCAGCCCGGGTTGGGGTCTCAGCCTGGCCTGGGAGGGCACCCTCCTCAGCGCCATCCCCGGCCAGCAATGTCACCCTGGGCTGGGGTCTCAGCCTGGCTTTAGTGCGCACCTCAGCAGAGCAATCTCTGACCAGGCTGAGATGGCAGCCTGGGTTGGGGTCTCAGCCTGGATGAGATGTGATACCTTTACAGTGGTGGCAGCCTGGGGTCTCAACCACTGAGTCACACCAGCCAGGCAGATATGGAGGAATCTTAAATGTTCCTTTTTATTAAATATATATTTTATTGATTTTTTAGAGTGGAAGGGAAAGAGATAGAGAGCTAGAAACATCTATGAGAAAGAAACATCCATCAGGTGCCTCCTGCACACTCCCCAATGGGTATGTGCCCCCAACCAAGGTACATGCCCTTTGACCGGAATCGAACCTGGAACCCTTGAGTTTGCAGACCTACCCTCCATTCACTGAGCCGAACAGTTAGAGCTGTCCAATATGCTAAAGAAAAAACCTTATCTAATAAAGAGGGAATATGCAGGGGAGGGCATTTGGGGGTGACCGGGTTGTCAGGGCAGGGCAGTTGGGGATGATTGGGCCGGCAGGGGAAGGCAGTGATAGTTAATTCCCATATTACTCTTTTATTAGATATGGAGCAGTTAGGCATCGATCAGGCTGGCAGGGGAATGGTTAGGGAATGATCAGGCTGGCAGGCAGAAGCAGTTAGGGGCGATGAGGCAGACAGGCAAGCAGTTGGGAGCCAGCAGTCCTAGATTGTGAAAGGGACAGGCAGTCAGACATCCCCTGAAGGGTCCCAGATTGAAGAGGGTGCAGGTGGGACTGAGGGACTCCCCCCAGTGCACAAATTTCATGAACCGGGTCTCTAGTATACACACACACACACACACACACACACACACACACACACACACACACTAGTGGTGGCCCAGGGCATGAAATTTGTGTGGGGGTTTGGGTCCCTTCAGCCCAGCCTGCACCCTCTCCAATCTGTAACCTCTCGGGGGGATGTCTAACTGCCAAGGGATGTTCGACTGCTGGAGTAAACCGGCAGTCGGACATCCCTCTCTCAATCCAGGTCTGCTGGCTCCCAACTGCTCACCTGCCTGCCTGCCTGATTGCCCCTAACCGTTTTTGCCTGCCACCCTGATCACCCCCTAACCACTCCTCTGCCAGCCTGATCAACACCTAACTGCTCCCCTGCTGTCCCAATTGCCACTAACTGCCTTCCCCTGCTGGCCTAGTCAACTCTAACTGCCCTCTTCTGCCAGCCTGATCACCCTAACTATCCTCCTCTACAGGCCTGGTTGCCTCCAACTACTGTTAGCTCAGTAGCCCATAACTGCCCTCCCTTGCCAGCCTGGTTGCCCCCAACTGCCCTCCCCCGCAGGCCTGGTCCCCCCCCAACTGCCCTTGCCTGCAGGCCTGGTCCCCCCTCTCCCACTGCCCTTGTCTGCAGGCCTGGTTGCCCCTAACTGCCATCCCCTGCAGGCCTGGTCACCCCCACCCCAACTGCCTTCCTCTGAAGGCCTGGTCACTCTCAGTTGCCCTCCCCTGCTGGTCATCTTGTGGTGGCCATCTTATATCCACATAGGGGCAACCATCTACATGGGGGGTGGCCATCTTGTGTGTTGGAGTGATGGTCAATTTGCATATCTCTCTATATATCCTATCTAATAAAAGAGTAATATGCAAATTGACCATACCTTCCCTATACCAGCAAGGCACACCCCCAGCCACGTCACCAGCCGATCAGGAGCTGGGGTGGAGCCATCCAGCAAGCAAGCGGCCCAGGCCAGGGGGCGGGGTCAAGGAGGCCAGCATGTGCTGGCCAGGGCAAAGGCCCAAGCCAGGGGGGCAGGGCCGAGGTGGCCAGGGATGGGGGGGTGGAGTGGTGGCGGCCAGGGCCAGGGGGTGAGGGGCCAAGTTGGCCAGGGCTATAGGGGCGAAGCTGAGGCGGCCAGGGCTGTGAGGGCAGGGCCGAGGTGGCCAGGGCTGGGGGGAGCAGAGCGGAGGTAGCCAGGGCTGGGGGTGAGGTGGGGCCGTGGCAGCCAGGGCCAAGGGGGTGGAGCCTAGGCAGCCAGGGACATGGGGGCTGGGGCCAAGGTGGCCAGGGTCTGGGGGGATGGGGCTGAGCCGGCCAGCACGTGCTGGCCAAGGAGAAGGCCTGGGCAAGGGGTGGGCGAGGCTGGGGCAGAGCCAGCCATTGGCCCCATTGCAGGGCGATGGCTGGGTGCCCAAGGCTTTAGGCCTTAGGTAGGCTGGGGCTGAGTGGTCAGTAGGACATCCCCTGAGGGCTCCCAGTATGTGTGAGGGGGAAGGTTGGGCTGAGGGATCACCCACCCCCAATGCACGAATTTCATGAACCGGGCCCCTAGTGTATGTGTGTGTGTGTATATATATATATATATATATATTTGTACACACATTTGTAATGAGACAAAATATTTACTGTCCTAACAGCTCACATCAAAATTCCACACGGACTGGGAACTCACTTTGAAAAATTTCTTTAAAAAAACTTTTTTTTATTGTTAAAAGTATTACAAATAGTAGTACATATGTTTCATTTTTTTTCCCTATTGACCTTCCCCTGGCCTCTCCTACCCCCAGCACATGCCCTCACCTGGCCTGCACCCCCAGTGTCTTGTATTCATTGGTTATGCTTATATGAATGCATACAAATCCTTCAGTTGATCTCTTACAGCCCCCGACCCCCAACCTCCCATGCCTTCCCACTGTAGTTTGACAGTCTGTTCAATGCTTCTTTGCCTCTGTATCTATTTTCCCCCCGTTTCTCTTCTTTAAAAAATCTTGCATCTGCATAATAGAAATAAATATATAAGAAGAAAAAATGTTTGAGTCTCAATTTCAATGTTCAACAGTTCTGAATCCCAATTTCAATGTCAAATAGTTCCTTATGTGTACATGTGGTTGCATCTGTACCAGTCTAGATTTTTAAGGCTTGAGGAGCTCTAGCTGACACCTGGAACACCACACACACTCCACCAAATGATTGAACCAGATGCTAACTAATGTCCCAACCTTTAGTGCCAGTGATACTGGAAAAAGACTTAGATGAAATGATAGAAAGAACCTAAGACAGACAGAATTTCACTAAGTAGAGATTCCAAATGTAGTTGTAGCAATAAGACAAAAAAATTTGAAGGAAGCCAAAATTGGTATTTATTTATTTATTTTAGCTTTTTGTAATTGTTTTTATTTTTCATTATTTTTTATTGTCTAATACTATTTTTAAATTTAATAAATATTTATTGTCCAGACTATTACAATTGTTCCTCTTTCCTCCCCCATAGGTCCTGTCCACCCAATTCCCACTCTCTGCCCTTACCTCCCCTCCACTGTCCTCATCCATAGGTGTATGATTTTTGTCCAGTCTTTTTCCGCACACCCCACACACTTTCCCCCCCGAAAATTGTCAGTCCATGCCCTTTCCATGCCCCTGAGTCTATTATGTTGACCAGTTTATTCTGTTCATCAGATTTTTTATCTTTATTGTTCAGTTTATTAATTACATTATTCCCAACTTTTTCCCCTATAGCTCCCCTCCACCTGGTACCCATCCCACCCTCCACCTTCACCCCCCCGCCACTGTCCTCTCCCGTAGTTGCATGATTTTTGTCCAGCATCTTGCTGCACTTCCCACACCCCTTTTCTCCCCAAGAATTGTCAGTTCATTCCCTCTCTATGTCCATGATTCTGTTATATTCACCAGTTTATTCTGTTCATCTGATTATTAATTCACTTGATTTTTAGGTTCATTTGTTGATAGATGTGTATTTGTTGTTCATAATTTTTATCTTTACCTTTGTCTTCTTCCTCTTCTTAAAGAATATCTTTCAGCATTTCATATAATATTGGTTTGGTGGTAATGAACTTCTTTAGCTTTTTCTTATCTGTGAAGCACTTTATCTGACCTTCAATTCTGAATGATAGCTCTGCTGGGTAGAGTAATCTTGGTTGTAGATTCTTGCTATTCATCACTGAATATTTCTTGCCACTCCCGTCTGACCTGCATCGTTTCTGTTGAGAAATCAGCTCTCAATCATATGGGTGCTCCCTTGTAGGTAACTAACTGTTTTTCTCTTGCTGCTTTTAATATTCTCTATTTGTCTTTTGCTCTTGGCATTTTAATTATGTGTGTCTTGGTGTGGTCCTCTTTAGATTCCTATATTTTGGGGTTCTGTGCACTTCTTGGGCTTTTAAGTCAATTTCTTTCACCAGGACAGGGAACTTTTCAGTCACTATTTCTTCAAGGAGGTTTTCTTTTCTTTTTCTTTTTCTTTTTCTTTTTCTTTCTTTCTTTTTTCTTTCTTTTTTTTTGGCTTAAGAGACAGAACATTATCAATCTCTTTATTTTTTATTTTTTTCATCTTTATTGTTCAGTTTATTAATTACATTGTTTCCCCCTTTTTTATCCCCCTAAAGCTGCCCTCCACCCTGTTCCCATCTCACCCTCTGCCCTCACCTACCCCATGCCCGTCCTCTCCCATTGTTGCAAGACTTTTGTCCAGTCTCTTGCTTTACTTCCCACACCTCTTTTCTTCCCCAAAATTGTCAGTCCATTCCCTCTCTATGTCCATGATTCTGTTATATTCACCAGTTTATCCTGTTCATCAGATTATTAATTCACTTGATTTTTAGATTCATTTGTTGATAGATGTGTATTTGTTATTCATATTTTTACCTTTTTCTTCTCTCTCTTCTTAAAGAATATCTTTCAGCATTTCAAATAATATTGGTTTGGCAGTGATGAACTCCTTTAGCTTTTTCTTATCTGCGAAGCACTTTATCTGATCTTCAATTCTTTTTTTTTTTTTTAATTATTTTTTATTGATTTTTTGCAGTATAATAGTAGTACATGTTTTCCTTTCCCCCTCCCCCTTATCCTCCCCCCAGCCTCCCCCACCCCCCAGCACATATCCCCAGCTTCCCCCCTCCCCGCCCCAGTGTCTTTCATTCATTGGTTATGTTCATATGCATGCATACAAGTCCTTCCGTTGATCTCCCCCCGCATCTGCCTCCCATCCACCCAAGCCTCCCCCTGTAGCTTGACAGCCTGTTCAAGGCCATCCTGCCTCTATATCAATCACTCTCCCCTGTTTCTTTTCTTCAAAAATATCTTGCCTCTGCATACTAGAAATAAATGTATAAGAACAAAAAGTGTTTCATTCTCGGTTTCAATGTCCAACTGTTCTGAGTCCCAGTTTCAGTGTCAAATAATTCATTATGTGTATAAGTCAGCAATGGTATCCAGATGGTGGACATATCGTGTCAATGCATGATCCATCCTCTCTGGTTTGGTCCTGGGCTGCCTGCAGACATGCACAGCTGCTGACTGCTAGTATGGCAAGGTGTCGTCAGTGTCCCCCATCTCTGGACCATCCTCATGGCTGGAACAGATCCATCAGTTCCTCACCGTCGCAGGAACCCACGTGGTCTTGGAGTTGTTCTCTGAAAACACACAAACACATTCTCGACCAAAAGTTAACAAAGGGATCCTCTATGCAAAATAGACTTGGGATTCTTTTTAATTTTTGCCTAAATGATTTTCCTTTGGCTTATTTTGACACCATGTGTGTTTTTTCATGGGTGTCCTGCTATTGTTTTTACAAATGGAATTTACTTTACTGGAGTAAGAATTTTCTAGATGTATTTTACTTTCTCAATATTTTTTTTGTCCCTTTCATGATATTACCCCGCTGTCCCCTCCCCTTTTTTGATTAATGGGGACTTTTGGAAATTTTCTATTGCAGTCTTGATAATTTTAAATTTTAATTTTTGTACACAAAGTGACTGCTTTAGGTTCTTTGGATGTTAGGCAATTTTACAGAGAGATGAACTACTGATAGATTTTTCAGTTAATGTTTTAGGAAAAGCTTTTTGTCCAGTACACTATAATTTTCTTGAGTATTCTCGTATTTCACTTGGCCAATTTAAATTAATCTGAAAACTTGATTACTATTTTCCTGTCAATTTTAATACTCAAGCAGAAATCTTAGTTTACCCTGTGAATACTAGTGGAAAGGAATATTTGCAATTTTGAGTAGGTCCCGAGCATTCCTGGTAATAGACTGAATTTAGATATAGGGCAGCTATTGCTGGCCGAGTCTCTGTCTGCCACCTGGGTCCCCGTATGAGTTGTGTGTGGGAGGCGAAGCAGCTGTGGGGGTAGGAGACCTCCCTTAGGAGGGTTGAGAATTCAAACCCCTGCAAGGTTTGTGGATGAGGGTCTGTGCCCCACCTCTGTTGACCTTTTAGTTCTCTCCTGTTGGCCCCTCTGCGACTGTGCCTGTCTTAGGTTGTTCCTTCCCTGAGGAATCTTACCCGTCTCTGGCTAACCAGCCATCCTCCGGGGCCAAACAGGGTGATGTGAGGTTCAGTTCTGTCTCCTTTGTAGTCTATGACCCCCTGTGGCCTCCACTTCCAGTACCTGCCTTGGGGTCCCCTAGCCTGCTGGCGGGGTCCCGGTACTGATCACATATCTCGGGGGACCCAGGTTTCTTCTCCAGAGAGGGCCCAGCTCACACCATTGGTCGAGATACAGATCCATGGTGCCAGCTGCCCAAAGGCTTCAGCCACACCTCGAACTGAAAACTCTGGCATCAGCTGTGTGTATTTGGATAGTAACAAGAAGGTCCCTCTTGGCAGAAAGGGCAAGAAGGGCCAATATAGAATGCTCGGATGCCTTCCCAGTGCCTTAATTCCTTCTGAAAGGGATTAATTTCTTTCCTATTCTTTTTTAAGTTGCTGCCCAACATTCAAAGAATTAGTTTGTAAGTTTATTTGGGATAATTGTATAATATGCTGTTGTCAAATATCAAATATTATAATGACATTGTAGAATAATATCATGTAAGGGTATTATGGTGTCATGGGAGGTTAAGCAGGGCCTAGCCTAAGGACTGGTCTCCATAGGATATGACAAGCTCTAGGCCATGTCAATTCAATGTCAGACTAGCTGCCATTTTTTTATAATTTTATATAAACTTTGTCAGGGATGTAAAAACACAAATCACTTACCTCAGTTCAAGAGTTCAAGTATATTGACTTTTCCACTTACTCTCGCCACCTGCCACTTACCCTGAGGTTTGACATTCTGATGGACTTTTCTCAGTCTCTGGATCTATTCTTGTTCATCAGTCTATGTCATTGATTGTATTCCTCAAATGAGTGAGATCATGTGATATTTGTCTTTCTCTGCCTGGCTAATTTCACTTAGCATAATGCTCTCCAAATCCATCCATGTTGTTACAAATGGTAGGAGCTCCTTCTTTTTTTCCGCGGCGTAGTATTCCATTGTGTAAATGTACCATAGTTTTTTGATCCACTCATCTGCTGATGGGCATTTCGGCTGTTTCCAAATCTTAGCTATGGTAAATTGTGCTGCTATGAACATAGGGGTACATATATCCTTTCTAATTCGCCTTTCTAATTTCTTGGGGTATATTCCTAGAAGTGGGATCACTGGGTCGAATGGGAGCTCCATTTTTAGTTTTTTGAGGAATCTCCATACTGTTCTCCACAGTGGCTGTACTAGTCTACAATCCCACCAGCAGTGCACAAGAGTTCCTTTTTCTCCGCATCCTCGCCAGCACTTGTCGTTTGTTGATTTGTTGATGTAAGCCATTCTGATAGGTGTGAGATGGTACCGCATAGTCGTTTTGATTTGCATCTCTCGGATAATTAGTGACTTTGAGCAAGTTTTCATGTGTCTCTGGGCCTTCCTTTTGTCTTCTTTCGTGAAGATTCTATTTAGGTCTGTTGCCCATTTTTTTATTGGATCATTTGTCCTCCTTTTATTGAGTTGGGTGAGTTGCCTGTAGATGCTTGAGATTAAACCTTTATCACTAATAACATTTGCAAATATGTTCTCCCATACAGTGGGTTTTCTTGTTGTTTTGTTGATGGTTTCTTTAGCTGTGCAAAAGCTTTTGATTTTGATGTAGTCCCATTTGTTTATTTTCTCTTTAGCTTCCATTGCCCTCGGAGCGGTATCATCAAAGAAGTTCTTTTGGCATATGTCTGAGATTTTTCTTCCTGTAGATTCCTCTAATATTTTTATGGTTTCCTGTCTTACGTTTAAGTCCTGTATCCATTTTGAGTTTATTTTTGTGTATGGTGTAAGTTGGTGTTCTAGTTTCATTTTTTTGCATGTATCTGTCCAATTTTCCCAACACCATTTATTGAAGAGACTGTCTTGACTCCATTTTATGTTCCTGCCTCCTTTGTCAAATATTAATTGAGCATAGTGGATTGGGTTGATATCCGGATTCTCTATTCTATTCCATTGATCTATGTGTCTGTTCTTGTGCCAGTACCAGGCTGTTTTAAGAACAGTAGCCTTGTAATACAGCTTGAAATCTGGTATGGAAATCCCACCGACTTTGTGCTTCTTTCTCAGGATTGCTGTGGCTATTCGGGGCCTTTTTTTGTTCCAGATGAATTTTTGGAGAGTTCTTTCTAGGTCTGTGAAATATGCCATTGGTATTTTAATGGGGAGTGCATTAAATTTATAGATTGCTTTGGGTAGTATGGACATTTTAATTATGTTGATTCTCCCAATCCATGAACATGGAATGTTCTTCCACCTGTTTACATCTTCCTCTATCTCTTTTTTCAGTGTCCTGTAGTTTTCCACAAATAGATCTTTTACCTCCTTAGTTAAGTTTATTCCTAGGTATCTTAATTTTTTTGGTGTGATGGTAAATGGGATTGCTTTTTTAGTCTCTCTTTCTGTAAGTTCACTATTAGTGTATAGAAATGCCATAGATTTCTTGGCATTAATTTTGTAGCCTGCTACATTGCTGAACTCATTTATTAAATCTACTAACTTTTTTATGGAGTCTTTCGGGTTTTTTATGTACAATATCATGTCATCTGCAAATAAGGATAGCTTAACTTCTTCTTTTCCAATTTGGATGCCTTTTATTTCTTCTTCTTGTCTAATTGCAATGGCTAATACTTCCAGTACTATGTTGAACAGGAGTGGTGAAAGTGGGCAACCCTGTCTTGTTCCTGTTCTTAGGGGAAATGGTTGTAGTTTTTGCCCATTGAGTATGATGTATGCTGTGGGTTTATCGTATATGGCTTTTATTATGTTGAGGTATGATCCTTCTATTCCTACCTTATTGAGAGTTTTTATTAAGAAAGGATGTTGGATTTTGTCAAATGCTTTTTCTGCATCAATTGATATGACTATGTGATTTTTATCTCTCAATTTGTTTATGTGATGTATCACATTTATTGATTTGCGGATATTGTACCATCCTTGCATTCCTGGGATAAATCCTACTTGGTCGTGGTGTATGATCTTTCTGATGTACTGCTGGATCCGATTTGCTAGAATTTTATTGAGGATTTTGGCATCTATATTCATGAGGGATATTGGCCTGTAATTCTCTTTCATTGTGTCGTCTTTATCTGGTTTTGGTATTAGGGTGATGCTAGCTTCATAGAAGGAGTTTGGAAGTTTTCCATCCTCTTGAATTTTCTGGAATAGTCTGAGGAGTATAGGTTTTAGTTCTTCCTTGAATGTTCGGTAAAACTCCCCTGTGAAGCCGTCTGGCCCTGGGCTTTTGTTTGCTGGAAGCTTTATGATGACTGCTTCAATTTCTTCCACAGTTATTGGTCTATTGAGTTGTTTAGATTCTTCTTGATTGAGTTTTGGGAGGTTATATTTTTCTAGAAACATATCCATTTCCTCCAGGTTGTCCAGTTTGTTGGAGTAGAGTTGTTCATAGTATTTTTTAACAATCCTTTGTATTTCAATGGGGTCTGTTGTTATTTCACCTCTTTCATTTCTGATTTTATTTATTAGGGTCCTCTCTCTTTGCTTCTTGGTGAGTCTGGCTAGAGGTTCATCAATCTTGTTTATCCTTTCAAAGAACCAGCTCTTGGTTTCGTTGATTTTCTGTATTGTTTCTTTGGTCTCTATGTCATTTATTTCTGCTCTGATCTTTACTATTTCCTTCCTTCTGCTTACACTGGGCTTTTCTTGTTGCTTTCTTTCTAACTCTTTGAGTTGTTGGGTTAGATAATTTATTGCCGCTGTTCCTAGTTTTTTGCAGTAGGATTGTAGAGCTATGAACTTCCCTCTCAGAACTGCTTTCACTGTGTCCCATAGATTTTGGATTGTTGTGCTATCATTGTCATTTGTTTCCATGATGTTTTCTATCTCTTCCTTAATCTCTCTAGTAACCCAGTCATAGTTTAATAGCATGCTGTTTAGTCTCCATGTGTTCGATTTCTTTGGATTGTTTCTATTGTAGTTGATTTCCAGCTTTATGCCACTGTGATCTGAGAATATACTTGATATGATTTCTATCTTCTTGAATTTGGAGAGACTTTGCCTATGACCTAATACATGGTCTATCTTTGAGAATGACCCATGGGCACTTGAAAAGAATGTATATTCTGTGGCTTTGGGGTGAAATGATCTGAAGATGTCAATTAATTCCATCTGGTCCAGTGAGTCATTGAGAATTGATGTTTCTTTACTGATTTTTTGTTTAGAGGATCTGTCCAATGGTGATAATGGGGTATTAAAGTCTCCTACTATGATTGTATTGCTGTCTATCTCTCCCTTGATGTCCTCTAGGAGTTTTTGTATATATTTGGGTGCTCCTGTATTGGGTGCGTATATGTTTACAAGAGTTATTTCTTCTTGTTGAATTGCTCCCTTTAGTATTATGAAGTGGCCTTCTTTATCTCTTGTTATGTCCTTCACTTTGAGATCTAATTTGTCAGATATAAGTATGGCTACCCCAGCTTTTTTTTCATTTCCATTCGCCTGAATAACTTTTTTCCAACCTTTCATCCTCAGTCTGTGTGCGTCTTTTTTTCGGAGGTGGGTTTCTTGTAGACAGCAGATACATGGGTTGTGTTTTCTTATCCAGTCTATTACCCTATGTCTTTTGATTGGAGCATTTAACCCGTTTACATTTAAAGTTATTATTGATAGGTGCTTATATGTTGCCATTGTTGTTCTTTGCCCCTGTGATCCTTCTTCGCTTCCTATTTCTTTTTACAGCAGATCCTTTAGCATTTCTTGCATTGCTGGTTTGGTGGTGACGAATTCCCTTAGTCCTTTTTTATCTGTGAAGCTCCTGATTTGACCTTCAATTTTTATTGAGAGCCTTGCTGGGTACAGTATTCTAGGATTCAGACCCTTCCTTTGCATGACTTTGTAGATTTCATTCCACTGCCTTCTGGCCTGATAGGTTTCTGTTGAGAGATCACTTGTTAGTCTGATGGGTGTTCCTTTGTAGGTGACTTTTTGTCTCTCTCTGGCAGCTTTTAAGATTCTTACTTTGTCATTGGTGTTTGCCAATTTAATTATAATATGCCTTGGCGTAGGTCTTTTGGGGTTTATTTTGCTTGGGACTCTGTGAGCTTCTTGGATTTGTGTGGGTTTTTCCTTTCCTATACCAGGAAAGTTTTCTGTCATTATTTCTTCCAACAGGTTTTCTATTCCTTGCTCAGTTTCCTGTCCTTCTGGAAGCCCAATTATACGGATGTTGTTTTGTTTCATGTTGTCCCAAAGTTCTCTTAGGCTCTCCTCCTGCTTTTTAATTTTTTTTCTAGTATCTGCTCTACTTGGTTATTTTTTCCTACCTGGTCTTCTAGCTCACTGATGCGATCCTCTGCTTCTTCTAGTCTACTCTTAATACTTTCTATTGAGTTCTTTACTTCAGCAATGTCACTTTTCATTTCTTCATGGCTCTTCATCATTTCTTCCTGGGTCTTCCTCATTTCCTCTTGGGTCTTACTCATATTATCAAATTTGTCTTCCATTCTTTTCAGCCACCTTATGACCATTTCTCTGAATTCTTTCTCTGACAGGTTGTTAACTTCCATTTCGTTTACCTCCTTTTCTGGCGAGCCTTGCTTTTCTTTCATATGTGGGCTATTTCTTTGTCTTCCCATGGTCTCTCTTCTCTGTGTATGTGGTTATGTAGTTCTCACTCTCCTGTGTTGATTTAAAGGCACAAAATACAAGACAACCAGGTGCAATGCACCAGGCACTGAACCGGAATGTAGTCAAAGTAATTGTAATTCCAAATAAAGGTGACTGCCAGAGAAAGGCAAATTTGGTGATAGGTGGGAAAAAAGAAAGAGAACCTCCCCCAGACCCACACAGACACACACACCCACACTCACACAAAAAAGAAAGAGACCCCCCCAAACACATACACTCACAAAAAAGAAAGACAGGAATGCCAAAATGATAATGGGAAAAGGGGGAGAAGAAAAAAAGAAATAAAAGGAGTAAATTATAAATGTGGGGTGAAAACTCCTATAGGATAGCCCCTAATCCGAACCAAAACCTGCAACAAGTACTTGGAGATTGATACAAATTACATACAACTACTAATATCAAGAGAGGTGAGGGAACACAGAAGCAAAAATCTATCTCAAAAACAATGCAGATGAGGACAACAAAACAAGAAACAACACCAAAAATAAAAATAACCCCCCCTACAAGACAAACCAAAATAACAGAATAAGCAAATCAATCTCATAAACCTGCTTAAAAAATCAATATAATCAACAGTCAAGTAAACAACAACAACAGGACAGGGCTAAAAACACTTTAAGATAGTGAAGTCAGAGAAGCTAGAGGTATATATGCACTTGGATTAGGTGGTTAGAGATTAGATATATCAGTGGGGTGAAATTTTAACAGGGGGTAAGGGGAAAGAATTAGGTAAATCTAAAGCGGGAAAAGTGTAAGGGAAACAAGGCACTAAATAGGGAAAGGTTAGCCAGAGAGTGGTGGTATAAAGGTGAAGTTGAGGTAGAGTAAAAGATACTAAAGTGTAGATGAAAATAGACTGTATTCCCAAGGTCGAAGAAAAGATATAATCAATTCCCTGTCACATAAGAGTCAATTTGTGATTTGGCCCCTGGGTGGCAGTGTTTCTAGATTGACTTCTGGGTCTATTGGTCCTCTCTATCCTGAAGTAAACAATACTGCCTCTCTAATGGTGACTGCTGTTTTAGCAGCCAGAACCCTCCCAAAATCTTCCGGGCTTCCCCCCTCTGTCAGGTCCAAACTGATTGCGCTCCAGGGATCAACTCTGCCACCAGCTCCAAGGGCCCTCTCCCAAGTTCACCAGCTTCAACAGCCACAGATTCTATTTCAGGTGCAGCTCTCCAGGTTTTGAGTTCCGAGGTGCAGATCTCCCAGACTGCCAGCCCCCTCAGTTTCGCGCCCAAAGTACCCCCAGGGAAATCTGACCTTTCCTTGCTGGAGTTTAGAGCTCCCTGGGCTCTGCGCGCCACCTGATCGCCGGAGCCCCAGAGGTCCCGCCGGTACCGCGAACGGCAGCTGTATGTTTTCCGGCTCCTCTCGTTCAAGATGTCTTGGTCCGCCTCCGCGCGCCTCCTCGCGCAGTTGGCTCAGGGAGAGAACCCAGCAGTACTGGGGCCTCTCAGGCTGGGGAGGCCAGCGCAGCAGTCCTCTATCTTCTCCTGGAGCACAGCTGTCCCCCTAGTCTCCGACAAATGCTCCCTGCGCGACTCTCAGCTGCTCCCTCCCTCTACCCTGTGAGCAGATTCAGATCCAATCCCTCCGTTCCACCGCCATTTTTTCCCCTAACAACAAATGTATCACTTTCTGATCTTCAATTCTGAATGATAGCTTTGCTGGATAGAGTAATCTTGGTTGTAGATTCTTGATGTTCATCACTTTGAATATTTCTTGCCATTCCCGTCTGGCTTGCATTGTTTTTATTGAGAAATCTGCTGACAATCGTATGGGTGCTTCCTTATAGGTAACTAACTGTTTTTCTCTAGCTGCTTTTTAATATTCTCTATTTGTCTTTTGCTCTTGGCATTTTAATTATGATGTGTCTTGGTATGGTCCTCTTTAGATTCCTATATTTTGGGGTTCTGTGTACTTCTTGGGCTTTTAAGTCCATTTCTTTCACCAGGTGGGGGAAGTTTTCAGTCACTATTTCTTCAAGTAGGTTTTCATTATCTTGCTCTCTCTCTTTTTCTGGCACCCCCATAATTCGGATGTTGGCATGCTTGAGGTTGTCCCAGAGGCCCCTTACACTATCTTCAATTATCTGGGTTTTTTTTGCTTCTTGCTTTTCCAGCCGAGTGGATTTTGCTTCTTTGTATTTCAAATCTTTGACTTGGTTCTTGCAGCCCTCTGGACTGCTTTTAGGACTTTATATAATATTTTTTATTTCAGTCAGTGTATGCTTAATTTCTAGTTGGTCCTTTTTCATATCCTTGAGGGTCTCATTCATATCCTCATAGGTCTTGTTCCTTTCCTTGTAGGTCTCATTAATTTCCTCATAGATCTTGTTCATTTCCTCGTAGTTCTCATTAAGTTCATCAGCCTTTTCTAGGAGCCTCTTGAAAAACCTTATTACTATGGTTTTGAAATCTATGTCTAGTCGTCTTTTATCCTCTATTTCTTTCACACCTGATTTCTTTCCATTTCTCTGCATTGTGGCTGCTCTCCTGAGTTGGTGGATTAGCTTTTTGTGGTAGGTGTCCTCTAAGGGACAGTGGCTCAGCCTCCCCAGTTATCTGGGGTGGATACTCTTACTGCAATCCTTTATGGGTTGTACAGTATTGTTGGAGTTAAGCCCAGCTAATTGTTGTTAGCACTAGGAGGGTTGACCTCCAGGCCAATTGGGTGTGGAGGTGAGCTGTGTTCAGGTTGGATGGGCGGAGTCTCTGGGCTGAGCATGCAGCGTCAGCAATGCCCTATGCGGCACGCACGGGTCTCTGTGTTGGGTGGTAATGGCTGCGCACTTCTAAAAGAAAGCTGCCACTGGTCTCCACCTGTTGCCAGACAACTCTGTCTCTCCTCAAATGAGTCTGCACACCCAAAGTCTTGCCCAGGGTTGTAAAACAAAGTAGTCCGGTGGGCTGTGCATCCTCTCTGTGCTGTCGTGCCCTTTACATGCACTCTCCTCAAACTTGGAGACCTCTGCTGCGCCTGGCTTTTAGCGTGCATATCCCAGGCCTCGGACCTCACCTGGCACTGGGGAATCTGTGCAGTGGGACATCTCTGCCCTCCCTGTTGGAGAGATCCAGCGGGGATTGCTGCTGCCCGCCCTACAGCCCACGTGTCCACACCGCTCTGAACCTTTCTCCGGCGTATCTTCAAGGCTGCGCTCCGCTGCTTTTCTGAGTCTCAGTGTCCCTCCTTTACTTTTATTTGTGGAATTTTCACTCAGCCAGCTTTCTGGTAATTCTGGATGATGTTTGTTTTGTTGTTAAGTTGTAGTTTTGGAATTGTTGTGTGGGGCAGCAAAATAGATGTTTACCTATGCTGCCATCTTAGTTCCTCTGTTCATCAGATTTTTAATTCACTTTATTTTTAGATTCACTTGTTGATAGATATTTGTTGTTCATAATTTTTATCTTTACCTTTTTCTTGTTCTTTCTCTTCTTACAGAATACCTTTCAGCATTTCATATAATACTGGTTTGGTGTTGATGAACTCCTTTAGCTTTTTCCTACATGTGAATCTCTTTATATGACCTTCGATTCTGAATGATAGCTTTGCTAGGTAGAGTAATCTTGGTTGTAGGTACTTGCTATTCATCACTTCAAATATTTCTTGCCACTCCCATCTGACCTGCATAGTTTCTGTTGAGAAATCAGCTGACAGTTGTTTGGGTGATCTCTTGTAGATAATTAACTGTTTTTATCTTGTTGCTTTTAGTATTTTCTCTGTCTTTTGCTCTTGGTATTTTAATTATGATGTGTCTTGGTGTAGTCCTCTTTGGCTTTCTTTTGTATGTGGGGTTCTGTTAACTTCTTGGACTGTAAGTCTATTTCTTTCACCAGGTGGGAAAAGTTTTCGGTCATTATTTCTTCAAATCGGTTTTCAATATCTTGCTCTCTCTCTCCTTCTGGTACCCCCATAATTCGGATGTTGGTATGCTTGAGGTTGTCCCAGAGGCTCCTTACACTATCTTCAAATTTTTTGATTCTTTTTTTTTCCAGTTGAGTGTTTTTTGCTTCTTTGTATTTCAAATCTTTGACTTGATTCTTGCGATTCTCTAGTCTGCTATTAGGTCTCTGTATAATATTTTTTATTTCAGTCAGGGTATGTTTAATTTCTAATTGGTCCTTTTAAATATCCCAAAGTGTCTCTCTAAATTTATTGGCCTTTTCTAGGAAATTCTTGGAAAACTTTATAACCGTGGGTGTGAACTCTATATGCAGTCATTTGCTTTCCTCAATTTCTTTCATTTATGATTTGTTTCTTTATCTCCGCATTTTCACTGCTTCTTGAGTTGGTAGGGTAGCTTTGTGTGGTAGGTGTCCTATAGGGCCCAGTGGCCCAGCCTCCCCAATTACCAGAGGTTTACATTCTTGGTGAACCCCTCTGTGGACTGTGTGCACAGCCTTGTTGTAGTTAAGTCTTGATTGTTGTTGGTATTACTGGGAGGAATTGACCTCCAGACCAATTGCCTGTGATGACCAACTGTGTATACACTGAGAGTACTTCTGTGCTGGAGACAGCCTTATGAGACAAGACTTGCAAAATTGCAAAAGCCTCTGTGCTCAGCTTGGATGGGGCAGAGTCTCAAGGCAGAGAAGACAGCCTTGGCTTCCTGTCAGCCCTGTCCTGAGGCCCGTAGGTCTCAGTGTCCCTCAGTAATCACTGCAAGCACCTCTGAGAGAAAGCCACCTTTGAGTTTCACCAACTGCCAGACAGTCTAGTTTCTCTCCAAATGCTAGTGCATGCCTCTGGACCTCTACCTCCTGCAGCTCCCCTGAGTTTCCGTGTGATTTTCTTTTTTTCCTGAAAGTCTATATTCCCTTCAAATGATTCTGGGTTCCCAGAATCTCGCCCAGAACTGGATTTCTGTGCAGCTGGGAGTTTCCATCTCCTTCCCACTTGAGAAAGCCAGCCATGCACTCAGCTGCAAGTCTTCTCCTTATGCCTCCATACCTCAGCCTTTTGCAGCTCCTCTGAGTCTCAATGTGGTATTCTCCTTCCTTCTAGTTGTATAATTTCCACCCAGCCAGCTTTTCTGTGGTTCTAGATGGTGTCGGTTTTGTATTTCAGTTATACTTTTTAATTTGTTGTGAGAGGCAGAGGTTTAGTTGTTTACAAATGCCAACATCTTGGTTTCTCTGAAAATTGGTTTTTATAAACTCACTTCTGTTAGAGGCTGAGCCCTCAAGGGGCCTATAGGATGAGCTGGCACTCAGATTGATAGAGTCTAGGACCTTGATGGGAAGCAAAATATCAGCAGTACCTGAGACCACCACCCCCTCCCTATCTCAAGGACTGTCTGCCGAAAGGGGAAAGTGGATACTATCAGAAGCCTGAAAACCCAGAGTATTTACAACTGCAGCACCCACCGAACAGCTGTGAACCCAAGAACACTGGTAGTACAAGCAAACAAATTCAGAAGAGCTCTACACTCCCTCATGGAAAGGTCAGATCTTTCCTGGAATAAGGAGATAGGAAACTACATAACCTGATACCTGGAGAAGAGAGATCATGGGGTGACAAAGAAATAGCCCAAACATGAAAGAAAAGCAGACATCACCAGATAAGGAAGTAAATGAAATGGAGTCAAGCAACCTGTCAGAGAAAGAATTTTTAAAAAATGGTCATAAGCTGGATGAAAAGAATGGAAGATGAATTCGACAATATGTTTAAGAACCAAGAGGAAATGAAAAATGACATTGCTTCTGTAAAGAACTCCATAGAAAGCATCAAGGCTAGACTAGAAGAAGCAGAGGACCACATCAGTGAGCTAGAAGACAAGGTAGGAAAAAATAACCAAGTAGAGCAGCTTCTAGAAAAAAAATTAAAAAGCGGGAGAGCCTAAGGGAATTTTGGCACAACACAAAACAAAACAACATCCACATAATGTGGGGTTCCAGAAAGAGAGGAAACTGAGCAAGGAATAAAAAACCTGTTGGAATAAATTATGACAGAAAACTTTCCTGATATAGGGAAGAAAAAACCCACACAAATCCAAGAAGCTCACAGAGTCCCACGCAAAGTGAATCCCAAAAGATGGACGCCAAGGTACATCATAATTAAATTGGCAAGCAACAGCTACAAAGTAAGAATCTTATAAGTGGCCAGAGAGAGACAGAAAGTTACTTACAAAGTATCCCCCATCAGACTAGTGACTGATTTCTCAATAGAAACTCATCAGGCATGAAGGGAATGGAATGAAATATACAAAGTCACTCAAAGAAATGGTCTAAATCCAAGAATACTGTACCCAGCAAGGCTATCAATCAAAACTGAGGGTGAAATCAGGAGCTTCACAGACAAAAAAGGTCTAAGGGAGTTTATTACCAATGAACCAGCAATGCAAGACATGATAAAGGGTCTGCTGTAAAAAAAAAAAAAAGAAATAGGAAGTGAAGAAGGAACACAGGGGTAAAGAATAAAAATAGCGACAAATAAGTACCTATCAATAATAACTTTAAATGTAAATGGATTAAATGCCCCAATCAAAAGACATAGGGTAATGGATTGGATAAGAAAACATGACCCATATATCTGCTGTCTATAAAAAACCCACCTCAGAAAAAAACATGCACACAGACTGAGGGAGAAGGGATGGAAAAGTTTTTTTCAGGTGAATGGAAATGAAAAAAAATCTGGGGTATCAATACTTATATCTGACAAATTATATCTCAAAGTGAAGGACATAACAAGAGATAAGGAAGGCCATTTCCTATACTAAAGGCTGCATCCAACAAGAATAAATAATTCTGGTAAACATATACGCACTTAATACAGGATCACCCAAATACGTTAAAAAAAAAAAAACTCCTAGAGGATGTCAAGGGAGAGATTGACAGCAATACAATCACAATAGGAGACTTTAATATCCTACAATCATCACTGGACAAAACCTCTAAACAAAAAATCAGCGAAGAAACATCAATGCTAAATGACTCACTAGACCAGATGGAATTATTTGACATCTTCAGAACATTTTACCTTAAAGCCACAGAATATACATTCTTCTCAAGTGCACATGAGTCATTTTCAAAGATAGACTATATATTGGGTCACAGGCTAAGTCTTTTCAAATTCAATAAGATAGAAATCATATCAAGCATCTTCGCAGTGGCATAAAACTGGAAATCAACTACAATAAAAACAATCCAAAAAATAAAACACATGGAGACTAAACAGCATGCTGTTAAACAATGACTGGGTTATGAGAGATCCAAGAAGAAATAAAAACCATCATGGCAACAAACGACAATGCAAACACAACAATCCAAGATCTATGGGACACAGTTAAAACAGTCTTGAGAGGGAAGTCAATAGCTCTACAAGCCTACTGCAAAAAAACAAGAAAAATGATAATAAATTATCTAACCCAACAACTCAATGAGTTAGAAAGAAAGCAACAAGAAAAGCCCAGTGTAAGGAGAAGGAAGAAAATAGTAAAGATCAGAGCAGAGATAAACGACATAGAGACCAAAGAAGCAATACAGACAATCAACAAAACCAAGAGCTGGTTCTTTGAAAGGAGAAACAAGATTGATGAACTTCTAGCCAGGCTCACCAAGAAGCAAAGAGAGAGGATCCTAATAAATAAAATCAGAAATGAGAGAGCTGAAATAACAACAGACCCCATAGAAATACAAAGGATTGTTAAAAAATACTATGAACAACTCTACTCCAACAAATTGGACAACCTGGAGGAAATGGACATAGACCTAGAAAAATACATCTTTCCCAAACTCAATCAGGAAGAATCTAAATATCTCAATAGGCAAATAACTATGGAAGAAATGGAAACAATCATCAAAAAGCTTCCAGCAAAACAAACAAACGAACAAACAAACAAACAAACAAAACAAAAACCCAGAGCTAGATAGCTTCATAAGGGAGTATTACCAAACATTCAAGGAAGAACTAAAATCTCTCCTCCTCAGACTATTCCAAAAATCTCAAGAGGAAGGAGCACTTCCAAGCTCCTTCTATGAAGCTAGCATCACCCTAATACCAAAACCAGATAAAGACAACACAATGATAGAGAATTACAGGCCAATATCCCTCATGAACATAGATTCCAAAATCGTCAACAAAATTCTAGCAAATCGGATCCAGCAGTACATCAGAAAGTTCATACAACATGACCAAGTAGGATTTATCCCAGGGATGCAAGGGTGATATAATATCTGCAAATCAATAAACGTGATATATCACATAAACAATTTGAGAGATAAAAATCACATAGTCATATCAATTGATGCAAAAAAAAATTTGACATAGTCCAACACCCTTTCTTGATAAAAACTTTCAGCAAGGTGGGAATAGAAGGATCATACTCAATCTAATAAAGCCATAATGATAAACCCACAGCCAACATCATACTCAATGGGAAAAACTAAAACCACTTCCCCTAAGAACAGGAATAAGACAGGGATGCCAACTCTTACCACTCCTGTTAGACATAATACTGAAGTATTAGCCATTGTAATTAGACAAGAACAAGAAATAAAAAGCATCCAAACTGGAAAAGATTGCAGCTGCCCATTGTAGATGTCATGATATTCTACATAAAACGCCCAAAAGACTCCATCAAAAAACGATTAGACTTAATAAATAAATTTGGCAATGTAGCAGGATACAAAATTAATACCAAGAAATCTATGGCATTTCTATACACCCATAGTGAATTTACAGAGAGACTAAAAAAACAATCCCATTTACCATTGCACACAAAAAAATTAAGATACTAGGAATAAACTTAAGTAAGGAGGTAAAATACCTATACACGGAAAACTACAGGACACTGAAAAAAGAGATAGAGGAAGATGTAAACAGGTGGAAGAACATACCATGTTCATGGATTGGTAGAATCAAAATCATCAAAATGTCCACACTACCCAAAGCAATCTATAGATTCAACACACTCCCCATTAAAATACCAACAGCATATTTCACAGACCTAGAATGAACTCTCCAAAAATTCATCTGGAATAAAAAACATCCCAAATAGCCACAGCAATCCTGAGGAAGAAGAACAAAGTAGGTGTTATCTCAATACCAGATTTCAAGCTATATTACAAAGCCACTGTGCTCAAAACAGCCTGGAACTGGCACAAGAACAGACATATAGACCAATGGAATAGAATAGAGAACCAGATATCGACCCAAACCACTATGCTCAATTAATATTTGACAAAGGAGGCATGAACTTATAAGGGAGTCCAGACAGTCTCTTCAATAAATGGTGCTGGGAAAGTTGGACAGATATATGCAGAAAATGAAACTAGACCACCAACTTACACCATACACAAAAATAAACTCAAAAGGGATACAGGACTTAAACATAAGACGGGAAACATAAAAATACTAGAGGAATCCACAGGCAGAGAAATCTCAGACATGTGCCAAAGGAATTTATTCACTGATACTGCCCCTAGGGTAATGGAAACTTAAGCGAAAATAACAAATAGGACTGCATCAAAATAAAAAGATTTTGTACAACAAAAGAAACCATCAACAAAGCAATAAGAAAGCTCACTGAATGGGAGAATGTTTTTGCAAATGTTAATACCCAACATCTACCAGGAACTTATACAACTTAATAAAAGTAAGATTAATGATCCAATAAAAAAGTATACAAAGGAATTAAATAGAATCTTTTTAAAAGAAGACAGAAGGAAGTCTAGGAGACATATGAAAACATGATCAATGTCACTAATTATCTGAGAGATGCAAATCAAAATGACAATGTGGTACCATTTCACACCTGTCAGAATTGCAATCATCAACAAATCAATAAAAGACAATTTGCTGGTGAGGATGTGGAGAAAAAGGAGCCCTCATGGGAATGCAGACTGGTGCAGCCACTGTGGAGAAGAGTATGGAGTTTCCTCAAAAAACTAAAAATAAAACTGCTTTTTGACCCAGTAATCTCACTTCTAGGAGTATATCCCAAGAAACTTGAAACATCAATCAGAAAGGATATATGCACCCCTATGTTCATAGTATCACAATTCACCATAGCTAAGATTTGGAAACAGCTTAAATGCCCATCAGCAGAAGAGTGGATTAGAAAATTATGGTACATCTACACAATGGAATACTACGCTGCTATAAAAAAGAAGAAATTCTTACCATTTGTAGCAGAATGGATGGACCTGGAGAGTATTAGGTTAAGTAAAATAAGCTAGGCAATGAAAGAAAAATACCACATGAGGTCACTTATTTATGGAAAATAAAGAATATTATAACCTGATGAACAAAGAGATAGATACAGAGGCAGTAAAGCACAAAACTGAGAGTCAAATTACAGGCGGGAAGGCTGGGGAGTGTTGGGGAGGTTGTGTGTGTGGGGGGAGAGATCAACCAAATGATTTTTATGCATGCATATAAGCACAACCAATATACACAAGACAATGCGGGTGGGATGAGGGCATGCGACAGGGAGTAGGGTAGGCTGGGGGAAGGTCAATGGAGATAAAAAGAAGATACACACACACACACACACACACACACACACACACACACACACTAGTGGCCCGGTGCACAAAATTCGTGAACGGGGGAGGGGAGCAGGGGATTCCCTCAGCCCAGCCTGCACCCTCTCCAATCTGGGACACCTCAGGCCTCTGGTTCCTAACCACTCACCTGCCTGCCAGCCTGATCCCCCTGACTGCTCTCTCCTGACAGCCTGTTTGCCTTAACTGCTCTCCTCTGCTGGCCTGGTCCCCCTAACTGCTCTCCCCTGCTTGCCCGATTGCCTCTAACCTCCTCTGCCTTGGCCCCGCCAACATGGCTTTGTTGGGAAGGACTTTCAGAAGGACATCCAAAAGGTCGCCAGGAAGATGTTCAGTCTAATTACCATATTACCCTTTTATTAGCATAGATGCTACCTTGTCCTAAAAATGCAGGTTGTTCCCGAGTTTTCCTATCATGGAAGGGGACCCCACAGTAGCATCCTGGGTTCTGACCAGGGCTTAAGTGCTTGTGCTTTATCTCAGCAGATGTGATTCCTAGAAGAAGACTCTTGGATATACCTTGAACATTTCTATCAAATTTGCCAAGTCATCCTCCAAAAATGTCGAACCACTTTAAACTCCCATCATCAACCATGTGTGTGCCCTCCATCCCACTTTGAATCCAATATCATTGATTTCTCCCTAGTAGCTTCCCTCCTGTCAGCTGGGAATGCTTGATACTTGAGCCAACCTCATTGTTCAGCTGGGGACTTGATTTCCCAAGATAGAATTATGGAGGAAGAAAAATAGTTTTCCTCAACCTTTCTGAGTTCTTAGTGGAGGCCCTTGTAATGAAAGACAGATCGCCAAGAGAAAAACAAAAGTTCATTAACGTGTGTACCTCATGTATATGTGGGAGATCTCAAGGAAAAATGAATAACTCCCCAAGCTGGCTTAGAATGCAGATTTAAATACCTTCTTCCTAGGGAAAGGGAACAGGAGATGTAGGCCTCCTAGAGGAGAGTAAATGATTTTTAGGAAAGATAAATGGGGGTGGAGAGAAATAGTTTGTAACAAAGTTTGGGTGTTATGTCCTGTGACAGGAGTCAGTCTTCTATACCTGATGACACTTCTCCCATGAAGGGGACCTATGACATTTAAGCTCCTTTAGGGGGGTCCAATTTTAGACAGATCAGGAGACTTCAGTGAAATCCTCTGCATGCACTTGCAGTTTTTCAAGAATCTGCAGCTCAAGATCATCAATATAACAATAAAGCATATGTTGGGGGGTGGCATGTTCTCTGACCTTCAGAATAAACCCAACAAAAGCTTGTTTCCTCTCTCAGATGATTTGCCACAGTAGGTTATTCCCTGGAGACGGCATTCTGGGAGTGGTCATAACACTGTGTATGTAGAAAGGTGTGGGGCACATCACTAAATAATCCAGGGACAGTTTTCTCATCTTGAGGAAATGGAGATAAAGTTGTAATAGTTTATCTCCCTTTCCACAGGTTTCTTGTGGGTTTGTGTCTCAGCTGCCCCTGCCCGCCACGCCCCCCACCCCCTCCCCAGCAGCCCCAGCACCTATGCATTGGGCCTTGGGGCTGCTGGCTGCCAGGCCTGCGGGTTTGTATCTCCAGTCCACCCCCCTTTCACCCCCCAGCCCCAGGTCTGTGGTGGCAGGGCTTAGGGCTGCTGAGTGCTGGCCTCCCTGCTGGTTTGTGTCTCAGATCCAGCCCCTCACAGCCCCAGCACCCCCATGGCGGGGCTTGCAGCTGCTGGGTGCCAGCCTCCCTGCTGGTTTGTATCTCCAATCTGGGGGCCTCTGGGTGCTAGCCTCCATGTAGGTTTATGTCTCTGATTTGGCCTTTGCAGCTCCAGCACCTGGGTGGCAGAGCTTGTGGGTGCTGGGTACCAGCCCCCTGTGGGTTTGTGTCTCTTATCCAGGGGCTATTGGGTGGCAGTCTCCCAGCAGGTTTGCACCCCGCAGGCGCCCCGCCCGCGCCCCGCCCACCGAGCCGCACCGAGCCCCCCGCCAGCCCAAGGCCTAAAGCCCCCGCCCCGGCGCGGCCCACCCCACCCTGCCACTTCCATAACCTCCCTGCCTCAGTACTTCAAACTCACTCCTACAGTGGGTCTATCAAGAGAACTACGTTTCCCAGAATTCCTGGCGCCCACAATACCCTGCAGGAACCAAGAGCACCGTGAATTTTCTCCACCCGTGGTGGCCACCGGGGTCTCCACACACCCCAGAGACTGGCAGCGGCCCCCCACTCCCATCGTGGGTGCTGGGTTGAGGGGCATGCAGGGATGCCAGTCGCTCATTTGCATGTGATTCAGGCACCATAAGCTTAAGAAGGGCCGGCCCTTAAGTACTTTGTGGGCCACCCTTATAGGGTGGTGGTTGCTTTTACTGTACTGTGGCTACACCCCTGCCAGCCTCGCTCCCTGTGTGCTGGCCATGCCCCTGCCCTGCCCCACCTTCTGCCCTGCCCAGCCCTGCCCTGCCCTGCCCTGCCCTGCCCTGCCCTGCCCTGCTCTGCCCTGCTCTGCCCTGCTCTGCCCTCTGCTCCACCCCCTGCTCCAATTGGCTGGTAGCATAGCCAATCAGGAGCCAAAGTATGGTCACATTTGCATTTTACTTTTATTAGATAGGATATATATATATATATATATATATATAGATATGTATATATATTACTCTGTGTAATACTTTAAACAATACAAAAAATATTCAAAATCATAGAAGAAAACATAGGCAGTAAAATAGACATTTTCCATAGCAATAATTTTTCTGACATATCTCTTTGTGCAAGGGGAAATAAATATATAAATAAAGGAGACTACAAAAAAAAATGTGACCTGTATGAGGGAAGAAAAAAAAATTGAAGGAGACAAGTTCTTGAGTTTCATTACATAGTTCTGTCTCACAATTTGAGAGTCTAGGATAGGCAAAGGGACGTGTGACTTAATCATAGCTGCTCTGGGCTGGGCTGCCTAATTGTCCCGGTGTGCTCAAGGGATTGTCAATGAGAGTCACCTGAGCTCGACTCAGCAGTGTGAACAGTCAGGGGAAGGCTCTGCCCAAGTTGGTCTGTGCTAAGTACTAGATCCTTCACTCTAATAATTAGGTCAGATTTCTTAGTTTCTCTTTACTTGCCTCTGTAGGGCCTTTTAACTTGGGGCTCAAGTTGGGCATCATCTGCTGCCCTCAGCATCCATTTTCACCTCCTTTGGGTGCCTTCCTGAACTCCAAAGGTTGAAAAGATAAAAACGATATTTCTCAGATTCCCTTGCAACTAGAGTTCTGATAGTGAGTTTAGTTCTGCCAATTAAATGCCATCAAACTGAGATTTGGAAGCAGAAGTGAGGTGAAGGCCACTTTCCTACTGCTCTTAGCTGATTTCTTTGAGTAAACAAGGTTGGGGGAGGTGGGGGTCATGGACCTCAGTGTTTCAGTGTGTAAACTCCCACCTTGTAGGGGCTTTGTAACCATCACCACTGGTCCTGGACTTCAGAGTGGGGCTGCGTTTCTGACCACAGAATGCCTGACTCTCCACTTTCCTGGCTGGTCAGAGGCAGCAGCTCCTCGGGTGGTCACTGAATCCCAGCAAGCGCCTGCTGCTCCTCCAGTCCTCCCTATTTACTTTTTAATCTCAGTATTAATCTCTTTCTGTTTTTAATAGCAACACGGGTTTCTGTTTCCTGCTGACTGACACAGGACTTTCCAAAGATACCAAAGGGCTTGTTGAACATGACTGAGCCATAAGTTGGATTTAGAAAGTCACAAAGGATTAAGAGCAGGCTCCAGTCTCAGTCTGTACTTCTTTCTCTCTCAGATTCTCATGGACAAGGAGACTGTCCCTTCTGCTCTGGGCCCCACCCTGTCACTGTCTCCCAGGCTTGGCTGACACAGGGCAAGTTGAAAAAAGGCACCTACATGCAAAATTTAAACAGGCATTCTCTCTCTTTAGAAGTGAAGAGTGAGCCCTGAAGGGGAGTACCTCCTTAAACTTGGCACGCTAGGTGCCTAACTTGTTTCATACACATCCTGGTTCTGCTCACAGCTCTGATTTTGGAATCTGGTTGACTTCAATACTAAGTTCAGAGAATTCTCTGTCTCTGCACATGCTCTGGCTCCCGAACAGTCTCTCTGCTGTGGCATCTTTATCCCTACCTGCTATACGATGGAGGACATTTGACCCCAAACTTAAAATGGTTCCCCTTAGACATGCACCACCATGATGTTTCCAGACACCCCAGAGGAATGGCAGCTTGGGGTGTTGCTATGTAAGCACTCCATGTCAGTACCCAATCATTAAACTGGATGAAGAGAAGCATAATGTCCAAAGCAGGGGAGGGGAGAGTTCTGCTCTACTTCAGCTGGCCCATAGCCTGGAGAGGCTACATGTCTGCAGGAGCTGGGGTTACAGAAGGGAGAGCCACTGGCAACAGCTGATTAATATAGATCTGTAGAAAAGATGCTCAGCTTGATAGAAAACAGGGATGGTCAATTAAAGCAGGAGAGTGGAAGTTGCTTTCCTACCTATCGGATTATCAGAAATTAAAACCATGTATAATGCTAGTAGCTGGAACTAGAGCTTAGTGCTCTCTCTTCTCTCAGCATCACTGATATCATTGGCGATGGGAACAGTGCCCAGAGCATTGCTGATGCTTTGTAGGAGGGGAATGGAAATGGTTTTTCTCATTTTGGTTCATGTGGAGCTGGTATGAAGCAGATAGCAGCGCCATGGTTCCCCATCCATACTGTTTACAGCCACCTCTCTGCCTCTAAGGTTCACTGGAAGGTTGAAGGAGGTTGCTGAACCGGCCTGCCAGGGGCGAGGAGAGCTGGGCTGTCTTTGCTCAGAGACATCAGCCCAGGGCCTGTTCAAATAGGCACACTGTTCTCTTTGCACAGGCTCTAGAGATCCCAAACTTAGCTCCTTGAAAGCCTTGGTAACTCCTGGAAACACATTTCAGAGGAAGCCAATCTGAAAAGCTGCTGCCATTGGTAACGTGCTTGCCGTACCTGGTATTATCAGATAGAAGCGCTTCCCCTGGGGACTAGCTGGGACTTACCTCATTCAAGTCTGGGACAGCCTCATGCCAGTACACTGTTCCAGGATCTGGATCCCTTAGCCCCAATTCCAAAAACTCAAATGCTGATAACCAAAAGTTCTTATAACTCACCTGGTGGTAAGTGCTGGACTAAAGTGAGATGAGGTTATTTATGGTCTTAATTATCTTATTTACTGTAAATATTTATGTTTCTCTACAGAAATATTAATATGTTTGATTACAGGGTGTTCCCCATACCTGCTTTATATAATATACAGTTATGCACCATACAATTCAGTAAAATACCACTTTTCTGAATGTTGAAATATTTGGCCCTGTGATACACTCCAGTGGGAGTGTAAGGCAGGCAATTTTCATTTTGTATATAAGGAAAACTGAGGTTCTGTTTGTTGTTTGTTATTTTGTCAGATATCACAAAGCTCCCGGGCAAGGGGCAGATTGAATGCAACCTGCACTCTCAAGCCCTGGGGTCAGCCCCACACCCTCAACTGTGGGAATTCAGAGGCCAGAGGGGTTGCCTTTTTTTAATGGCCTGTGACAGCCTTCACTTGCCCTTGTTCTGAGGAGAATTTGAGCAATACTGAGACTCTGGAATGAATGCCTCCTCAGCCACAAGTCCCTGCCTGTATTTGGCTCTCCAAGTAAGACCTTTGTAGAACCCTTTTAGTTATTTTTACAACAAACTTCAAAAAACATTCTGTGTTTTAGGTATTTTTTGTGTCTGGACATAGTGGCAAGAGAAGATTTATCCACGGAAAGCCTGGAGTGTAAGGCAGCTTTTTGTACTGCAAATGTGTCCATGTGACTGAAATGGAATAAACTCTTGGGCGTTTTCTTTTCATTGTTCCCCTCTGTGTCATCCCTCCCTCACTCCAAACCTCTGCTTATCTTGTGCCCCTGCCAGCACTTCCCTCTGATACTATTCACATTCAGCAATTAATTCATTCAACAAACATTTATTAAGTCCCTGTTGCTGCTGGCAGTGTGGTATGGTTTATTAGAAGCACACTGGTCTGAGAGACAAAAGATTATGATCCTAGTTTGCAAGAATTTGGATGAAACTCTTCCCTGATCTGGACCTCAGTGTGACCATCAGTCATAAGGTATAGAAACCTCACCAGCAGGATTAAATAATAAAGAAGTATAGGCTTTGGCACAGTCTTACTAGGGCTCTTGATTCAGTTTTCCTGTGGGTAGCCTTTTAATCTTTAGGGTGGCTTGCTTCATGATCACAGAAGGGCTGTTTTCCAGCAGCTACTGCAACCACATGTTTCTCAGTAAGGGAGAGAGAGGCAAGACTATTTTCAGCCTTAAGCACAGTTACCAAACTGATTGTTTAGAGCCAGGTTTGTTCTGATTGAGCCTGCATTGGTTCCAGTGGGTCAGAGCCTGACCTGGAGAAGTTTTTAAATATTTTTATCATCACACCTGGAAAGAGAGCGCCACTTCTAATAGTCATCCAACAAAAGTCTGGGATTTCCAGGTGATTGCCTTAAGTTACTTGAAGCAATAACCATGATAGGGGGCTGAGGATCACCCTAATTAGTTAGGATTATCAGGATCACCCCTACAGCTTCGGCTAAGGCCAGTTCTGCTCACACGCATATACAGGGGTGGGAATGATGAGGTTTTGGGGTTGCATACAGGAGTATAACCAAAAGTTAGATCTGCCAGCTCTAAGGTCTCTTCCTACTAAGACTTTCTCTGCTTCCAGTCTTTTGCTCCATGCACATGACTTTGCAAGGATATCCCCTGTCTTAAAGTTGCCTCGCATTATGCCTTTAGTTTATTCTAATCGCACTGTCAGGGCTACTGTCATTGTTTGGGGATTCTATTGTCAATACAGTTTCTAATCTTCTAGTGATATTCCTCTGAATCTGTAGCTCAGGAAAGGGGGAAACTCAGATATGGGCACTGCTGGTCTGTGGTGTTGGCCTGTGCTGAGCAGGCAAAGGATCATTGAGGCAAAATCTGTGTATCTTCAGGCCTTCTCCACCACCTGGCACCAGATGGCACTGAATATGAGAATGCTAGTCCACTTTTCAAATGAATATATGAGTAATGGTGGCTTGTTGTAAAAATCTCAGAGGGTATATGAAAAATATTCTTTCCCATCTAATCCTCCATTCCTAATTCCCAGAGTGAATCACTGTCATTCACTTCTAGTTATATGCTAGGCATATCCCAAATATATAAATAACATCTATATACTGTATATGTGTATGTGCATATATAGGGTGTCCCAAAACATGTATGCAAACACTATGAATCACTATAAAGGTAGTGTTTATTAAAGTTTATTTCATTTTCAAAATTGAGCTATAAGCTGTTAAAATGTGTATACATTTTTTTGGTACACTCTGTATAATAAAATCCTTTATAATATACAGGGTGGGGCTAAAGTAGGGTTTCAGTTGTTCATATGAAAAATAGTACAATTAATAAATGATACAAGAATATACTCTGTGTTTCACATTCTCACAACTGTAACCCTACTTTTGCTCCACCCTGTGTATTATGCAGGGATTATACTAGTAGTATAAACAAATCTTTGATGAATAAATAAATTAACACACAAAGAGTGCTCAAACTATAGGAGGTTAAAGGGATGGAGGTTTCTTTTGTCGATACTGCCTACCACAGTCCGTCAGAAAACAGAGCCTGCACCAGCTAATTCAGCAGAGAGATTTTAGTATAGAGAACTGATTAAACAAGGACTGGTAAGGCAGAAAGTGGTATGGAGGACACACAGAGATAGTAACTGTAAAAAGGTAGCTACCACCCTCAGGGTGGAGGGTGGGGGATGAAGGGGATACAAAGAAAGAGATGGGTTGTTAGAACCCAGAAGTTTAGAAAAGAAACTGCAGAGCTGGAACCGAAAGCTTGGCAGAGGGATTGCTGGCTAACCGGCACTGATGTCTCTGAGGGGAAGTTGCTGTGGCTGGTTCTGAGAGTGTGACAGTGGGTGAATTGGAATCAACTGTGGCTGCTGGGTAAAATGTATGGCTGGGGAACACTGCCAAGAACAGAAAACAAATGGGGTAGATCAAGTCCCTTGCCCCTCCTTCTGCCTCCCATTATCCTTCCAGTGACAAGGGGAGGTGGGAGACCAGAGAAGGGGGGGGGGGAAATAATGTGGTATATAGAGTTCGTTCTCCACATGACCAAGTAAGGAATAGAAGGGGGCTTTGGCATCGAGAGACAAGTATGTAACCACCAGGACACCTTGTTTCTGTTTATTTGCAGCCTTTGTGCAAATTAGAAAGAAGCATCTGCTCTGGACAGAATTGGCCCTGTGTCGGTGTGCATGGTCTGATGAGCAAAATTAGGAAAAGATGCCTCAAGGAAGATGCACACCATATCATGATGTATAGCTAGGCAGAAAAATATGGCTGGGTTTTGGTGCTCAATGGTTGTTTTCTTATTTCCCTCCCTTCATAAAGACCTGGGATTAAGGATCATTTATCAAAAGGCCTCTGTGATCCCTGGTGTCTCATAGCTCACTGGGTACCTGCCTCTTCTCAACAAGGAACCCAGGGCCTAAGTTAGCACATGTGCTTCTGAAAAAAAGCATAAAAAATATGATCATTTTCTCAGTAAACCTAGGAGAGGAAGTGCTTTCTGGGGAACTGATTGTTGGTGGTGATCTAAGATGGGGGCTTGGGAGTCTGTAGATCTTCAATATTAGAGAAGTCTGAGCAACTATTTTAGAATTCTTCATAGTAGAGTTTTCAAACTGGATGTGATCCAAGAAATAATTTAGTAATAATGATAATGGTGACAATAATAATTGACTTAGATTAAATTTCCTGGAGCCAGACTCTGAGGCAGGTTATGTGAGAAGACAGGGAGTAAATATTCACAGGAGACACATACAAAGAGGTGAGAAGGCCAACTTGGCAGAGGGAGAAGATGATCCAGGATGCAGTTGCGACTAAGGCCTCAACTATCCTGTGGGGGGCGGGGAGGTCTGGTGCTGGGATAGCACTTCCGAATGGTCCCCAATTAAGGCATGATGTCTGGGACTTGTATCTATACATCAGTCAGTCATTGGGCATGGCCCTCTTGGGAGAGCTGTCTGGAGACCTTGTTGGCCAGGCTGTGATCTAAGGCAGGTTTTGTTGGGGATGAGCTCTGAGCTTGCTGCTATCTACAACAGTGATGAGGTGATGATGGCTACCACCTACTGATTGTCTACACCAGCAATTTTCAAATGGTGTGCTGCAAGACTTTTTATTTTTATTTATTTTTTTCATCTTATTGTTCAGTTTATTAATTACATTGTTCCCTTTTCCCCCCCTACAGTTCCCCTCCACCTGATACCCATCCCACCCTCCGCCCTCACCTCCCCCTCCCCACTGTCCTCTCCCATAGTTGCAAGATTTTTGTCCAGTCTCTTGCTGCACTTCCCACACCCCCTTTCTCCCCAAGAGTTGTCAGTCCATTCCCTCTCTATGTCCGTGATTCTGTTACATTCACCAGTTTATCCTGTTCATCAGCTTATTAATTCACTTGATTGTTATATTCATTTGTTGATAGATGTGTATTTGTTGTTCATAATTTACACTTTTATCTTTTTCTTATTCTTCTTCTTAAAGAATATCTTTCAGCATTTCATATAATATTGGTTTGATGATGATGAACTCCTTTAGCTTTTTCTTATCTGTGAAGCACTTTATCTGACCCTCAATTCTGCATGATAGCTTTGCTGGGTAGAGTAATCTTGGTTGTAGATTCTTGCTATTCATCACTTCGAATATTTCTTGCCACTCTCATCTGGCCTGCATCATTTCTGTTGAGAAATCAGCTGACAATTGTATGGGTGCTCCCTTATAGGTAACCATCTGTTTTTCTCTAGCTGCTTTTAATATTCTCTCTTTATCTTTTGCTCTTGGCATTTTATTTTATTTTTATTTATTTTTATTTTTTTTGTTGTTGTTCCAGAAAGTACACCTTTAATAAAAAAGGAAAAATTTGAATTAATTTCCTTTGATAGCTAGCATTTACTGAATACTTAATACATGCCAGGGACTCTACTAAGCACTTTATATTTTTATACCCCCCCCACTTATAAAATTGTGGTAAAATATACATAATATCAAGTTTACCTATTAACCATTTTAAGTGTACTGTTTAGTGATATTAAGTACATTCATGTTGTGCAATCATTACCACTATCCATCTCCACAACTCTTTTCCATTCATGTGTGTGTGTGTGTGTGTGTGTGTGTGTGTGTGTGTGTATGTGTGTGTGTGTGAAACTCAAGTCCTTTTGAACATCACAGATATTTAAAAATGGAATCTTAACACCTGGCTTCCACAGTTTTATGGAAATAAAGAAAATTGGCAATGGTTATCACATTTCATCCACCACCATAGTTTATTTAAGTACTTTACCTAAGTACTTTATTTAAGTGGAGTCATATGGTACTTGTCTTTTTTACTTAGCATAATATACTCAAAGTTCATCCATGTTGTAGCATGTATCAGAATTTCTTACTTTTTTAAGGCTGAATAATATCCCATTGCAGGTACATAACACATTTTGCTTATCTATTTATCTGTCAGTGGACACTTGGGTTGCTTCCACATTTTATTTTATTTTTTTTATATTTATTTTTTATCTTTATTGTTCAGTTTATTAATTACATTGTTCCCTTTTCCCCCCTATAGTTCCCCTCCACCTGGTACCCATCCCACCCTCCGCCCTCACCCCCCTCCACTGTCCTCTCCCATAGTTGCAAGATTTTTGTCCAGTCTCTTGCTGCACTTCACACACCCCCTTTCTCCCCAAGAGTTGTCAGTCCATTCCCTCTCTATGTCTGTGATTCTGTTGCATTCACCAGTTTATCCTGTTCATCAGCCTATCAATTCACTTGATTTATATGTTCATTTGTTGATAGATGTGTATTTGTTGTTCCTAGTTTGCACTTTTATCTTTTTCTTCTTCCTCTTCTTAAAGAATATCTTTCAGCATTTCATATAATATTGGTTTGGTGGTGATGAACTCCTTTAGCTTTTTCTTATCTGCGAAGCACTTCATCTGACCTTCAATTCTGAATGATAGCTTTGCTGGATAGAGTACTCTTGGTTGTAGATTCTTGCTGTTCATCACTTTGAATATTTCTTGCCACTCCCATCTGGCCTGCATCGTTTCTGTTGAGAAATCCGCTGACAATCGTATAGGTGCTCCCTTATAGGTAACCAACTGTTTCTCTCTTGCTGCTTTTAATATTCTCTCTTTGTCTTTTGCTCTTGGCATTTTAATTATGATGTGCCTTGGTGTGGTCCTCTTAGGGTTCCTATATATTGCGGTTCGGTGCGCTTCTTGGACTCCTAAGTCAATTTCTTTCACCAGGTGTGGGAAGTTTTCGGTCACTATTTCTTCAAATAGGTTTTCATTGTCTTGGTCTCTCTCTTTTTCTGGCACCCCTATAATTCGGATGTTGGTATGCTTGAGGTTGTCCCAGAGGTCCCTTACACTATCTTCAACTTTTTGGATTCTTTTGGTTACTTGCTTTTTCAGCTGAGTGGATTTTGCTTCTTTGTATTTCAAATCTTTAACTTGGTTCTTGGGGTGCTCCAGAGCACTTTTAGGTCTTTGTATAATATTTTTTGTTTCAGTCGGTGTATGCTTAATTTCTGGTTGGTCCTTTTTCATATCTTTGAGAGTCTCTTTTATATCCTTGAGAGTCTCCTTCATTTCCATGTTGGTCTTGATCATTTCCTTGCAGGTCTCGTTCATATCCTTGAGGGTCTTGTTTATTTCCTTGTAGGACTCATTGATTTCCATGTTGGTCTTGATCATTTCCTTTGTGGTCTCGCTTATTTCCTTATAGGCCTCGACCTTTTGTTGGAGCCTCTTGAAAAACCCAATAACCGTGGTTTTGAATTCCATGTCCAGTCGTTTTTTTTCCTCCATTTCTTTCACATCTGATTTCTTTCCATATCTCTGCATGGTGGCTGCTTCCCTGAGTTGGTCAATTAGCTTTGTGTGGTAGACTTCCTACTAGGGACAGTGGGTCAGCCTCCCCAGTTACCTGAGGTGGATATGGGCTGCACAGTCTTGTTGAAGTTAAGCTCAGGTTAATCGTTGTTAGCACTGGAGGGGTTGACCTCCAGGCCAATTTTCTGTGAAGCTCAGCTGTGCTCAGGTTGGATGGGCGGAGTCTCTGGGCCAAGCAGAGAGCATTAGCTCTGCCCTCTGCGGCCCCAGGGACTCTGTGCTGGGGACAATGGCTGCCAGCACCTCTGAGAGAGAGCTGCTGTGGAGCTCCACTGGCTGCCAGGGAATTCAGACTGTCCCCAAATGAATCTACACTCCCAATGTCTCACCCAGGGTCATAAAACAAAGCAGACTGACGGTTTTCCGAACGAGAAAGCAAGTCGCAGAGCGCTCTCTGCGCAGTCACGCAGCCGAACTGTTCGCGCAAGCTCGCTTCTCCACAAGCCGGGAGACCCTGGCAGCGCCCGAGCTTTGGCGTGCCCTCCCTCTGTCCAGTTTTCACCCCGTATGATAGTGGGTTCCCTGGACTTTGTCAGATCTGGAGATTCAGTCCAGTGGGATGTCTTTGTCTCCCCGAGAAAACTGGCCGGTTTTCAGCCACCTGCCCTCTCCACAGCGCGCACTCCAAACCTCTCTCTGCACGCGAATCTTTCAAAGCTGTCCACCACCACTCCTCCGAGTCACAGTGTCTTATCTTCACTTTTATTTGTGGAATTTTCACTCGGCGAGCTTTTTGGTGATTCTGGAAGGTGTTTGTTCTTTCGTTAAGTTGTAGAATTAAAATTGTTGAGTATGACGGCAAGATAGGTGTTTTACCTAAGCCGCCATCTTGATTCCCTGCTCTTGGCATTTTAATTATGATGTGCCTTGGTGTGGTCCTCATAGGGTTCCTATATATTGGGGTTCGGTGCACTTCTTGGACTCCTAAGTCTAGTTCTTTCACCATGTGTGGGAAGTTTTCAGTCACTATTTCTTCAAATAGTTTTCCATTGTCTTGGTCTCTCTCTCTTTTTCTGGCACCCCTATAATTCGGATGTTGGTATGCTTGAGGTTGTCCCAGAGGCCCCTTACACTCTCTTCAATTTTTTGGATTCTTTTGGTTTCTTGCTTTTTCAGCTGAGTGGATTTTACCTCTTTGTATTTCAAATCTTTAACTCGGTTCTTGGGGTGCTCCAGAGCACTTTTAGGTCTTTGTATAATATTTTTTATTTCAGTCAGTGTATGCTTAATTTCTGGTTGGTCCTTTTTCATATCCTTGAGAGTCTCCTTCATATCCTTGAGGGTCTCCTTCATTTCCTTGTAGGACTCATTCATTTCCACATTGGTCTTGATCATTTCCATGTAGCTGCAAGACTTTTTAAAATATGCAATACCTGACTATTTAATCAGAGGCACTGACCTCTTTTCCATTAGATTGTCAAATAAAAAAATAACAACAGCCAACACAATAGCCATCTGATATGAATGAATAAAAATTATATCTATTTTCTTGTCAGATCAACAAATAATATATTTTTTGGTGTGCTGCAAAATTTTAAATAGTTTATGTATGCCACAAGATGCAAGATGTTGAAAATTGCCCGTCTACTTCAAGCTAAAAGCTTTGTCTATAAATCTCCCGAGTCTTCCTCCTTCCTGCAAGTTACCCTGACACCCAACCCCATTTCTCAAGATAAAAATCACACATATCATCCTTGATTCTTCCCCTTTCTCCCCTCGTGCATCACAATCCATTAGTGGAATTTGTGGGCTATACTTTCTACATATATATTGAATCAGTCCATTTCCCTCTAGTCCCATCACTCTGACCCAAGCCATCAAATCTTCCATGGTCAACAGCTTCCTAATAGGTCATTCTGTTTTCATCCCAGTTTCCCTGCCATCTACTACACCAGAATGACCTCACTATAGTACTCTCCTAAGTAAAGCCCTTTAATTGCTTCTTGTTGAACTTAAAATCTAAACTACTTACTGTGGGATGCAATACCCCAACCAACCAGTCTGTCTCCTCAACCTCTGTTTTTCCCTGACCTACCATATTCTAGCCAAACTGGCTTTCTCTTGATTCCTTGAACATGTCAAGCACATTCTTGCCCCATAGCCTTTGCAGTAGCTGTTCCTTTAGCCTTGGAATGACCATCCCCAGAACCTGCTATGGAATGGTCTTGTCAATTAAGCCTCAGCTCAAATGTCACCTCCTTAGTTAGGCTTCCCATGATCATCCTGGTTAAATTCCTTTTTGTTATTTGTTTTGTCTTGTTAATCCTCATCCGAGGATATTTTTTCATTGATTTTTAGAGAGAGTGGAAAGGAGAGGGAGAGACACACAGAGAGTAACATCAATGTGAGAGAGACACATAGATTGTTTGCCTCCGCATGTACTCCCCAACCAGGGCCAAGAATTAAGCCTGCAACTGAGGTACAGGCCCTTGACCAGAATTGAGCCTGGGTCCCTTCAGTTCGTGGGTACTGAGCTGTACTAGTTTAATTCTTACTAAAGACATCAGTCCAGCTTGGTTTTAAAGGCCAGTTCCCCCTCTTACAGCATGGGGCCTGTTTGCAATTGACCAAAGCCCCCTTTGCACAACAGGATCTGGCAGTAGGGTGTCTCCTTTGGAGGAAAATTCTCATGTGGTCTACTTTCAGAAACTCAGAGCTGTTTGGGGACCTTGTTGGCCAGGCAGTAGCACAGCCCAACTGAATGTTGTGTAGGAGGAACTCAAGGAAGTACTAGCTTCTCCAAGTGAGTCAGTTAGCAAGTGGAAAAGAGGAGCCCCTTCACCACTGAATTTTTAATTGCATCGGAAACTGCCCAACCTTTCATCCAATGGTGAAAGGAAATTTGGTTACTTGGTGTGCAGGCTTGGGGCAAGTAGGAACAAAGATGAGGTTGGAAACATTCTTAACATGTGTTTTTTCTTTGGTCATTAAAGGAAAAAAACAAGCTCTTGCAATGTTTGAAGGAAACCACAATCCAGTTTACAAGTAGTTATTGGTATCTGACTGTGATTAAGATGTCGAAGGACTTGGACTAGGTATTGGGACCACTGGTGTGACAGGGTCCCTTTTTACTTCTAGGAGGGGGAACAGGGCAGAGAAAAAGGAAGTTGGCTCAACACTCATTGAAACTCCATGCTGTGTCAGGCTGTGTTTGGGATACTCATACGTACAGAACTGTTAATAAATAGACCATAGGCTGGTACACCTGGAACCAAGGGACTGGGCAGGCAGTGAGGCTGAATTCCCAGGAAGCAGAGCAAGTGAGCTCTGTGGGGTAGAGGCAGTGAGAGAAGACTTCCTGCAGGAGATAGCCTTAGAACTGGCTCCAGAAGAAATGTGGGCTGTAAAGGGCACCGCTGATATAATAGGCCATCAAGTCTCTCTCTGCAGCACAATCCTGCTTTCTCTTTCCTCCCCTTTGCCCCTTATTTCCTTCCCTGGGAGGGGAGCACTCAGAGATGATGCATTGTTCCCTGCCAGACCCTGGAGGCCACCCTACCTGTCTGATGCATTACAGTCTCCAGCCATCACACACCAGAAGTGGCCTCTTATCTGGGAAACCTGTGGGCACCTTGGAACCTCTTCTTAGAAAAAGCAAATGGTTTGTGTTTAAGCCTCATCAAACACCAGGGGGATGAAGGGGTGACATGGGAAAACACGGGCTGGCTTCAAAACAGAACATAGAAGGTTGGAGACAGTTCTGCTTTGTGAAGAAAATCAGGCTAAAGGCAGAGAGAAAGAAAGAGAGGAAGAGGGAGAGGGAAAGAGAGAGAAAAAAGGAGTAGGAGAGAGAGAGGGAAGGGAGAGGGAGAGGGAGAGAGAGGAAGAAGAAGTGGGAGAGGGAGAGGGAAGGGAGAGGGAGAGGGAGAGGGAGACAGAGAGGGAGAGGGAGAAGGAGTGGGAAAGGAAGAGGGAGAGGGAGAGGGAGGGGAGAAGGAGAGAGTATGAGAGCAAGGCAGGAGGGAATCAGCTCTTAGTAATGTGAAGTTAATTTTGAATTGCTTTGAAAATCACCATGCAGCATCTAGTTCTGCCTTTGATAGTCCAAAGAAACCAGCTGCTTTTATTCCTCTTTGGGACTTATTTCCCTGCCAGCAATGAAGCAAATTAGGCAAAGCAGCAGTGGAAGTTGCAGTTGGTAAAGTTTCTAAGGAAAAGGTCAGGCTAATTGTTGGTTTGGAGTGAGCAGAGATGAGGTCTATTTATCCTGCCTGTACCATTCTGCTCTCTGTCATGTCTCATTGACATCTTCAAAGAATGGCTCCTTGCGGGCCTTCATTGCTAACTGAGGCCCTTGGTTCTAGTCACCAGCTGCCTGAACCATGCTAGGCATTCGAAGGTCACAGGCAGGCCCACAGGAGCAGCACACCTGGACGTTCACACCAAAATGCCCTAGAACACTGTTCTTAATTTGTAACACCAGCAGTGCAGGGATTTCTAGGGAATGTGGTCTTCCTCCACCCCCCATTGTCTCATTCTTAACAACTCAGCTGTAAATTTTAGTATCATGGACGCTTCCTTGCAGGATGGGCGATGCATACTTGTCTCTGGGAAGTCTAAAACATACCGTGTGTCACATTTAAGTTTGTTTGAGGCCCCTGAGGAGCTTTTCCCAATGAGCGGCAAGTTGGTGGGATGCCAGCTGCCCATGAGGAGGACCAGGGAGGGACTTGACCCATGATGAGTAGAAGGTGGAAAAACTGTCATCTCAAAATAGAAAGTGGTTCCTCTCTTGATAGAGGTGGGGACTTTCATCTTTAAGGCAGACTTATCCTTTGTGCTCCTGAATGATTAAGATGGAGCTTTGGGTCCATAAAGTGAGTTTCCTCCTGCTGCTTGGAAGGAAACTGGGAAGTTGCCTGAATGTGATGTAGGTGGAAATATGGGGGGGGGGGGGGGGATGAATTTGTTGAATGTGACTGTGCTGGAGCGAGGTCTCTCCCTTGTTTCTCCAGCCCCCTCTCTCCTTCCTGCTTTCCTTGCTGAGTGCGCCTCTCGCCCCACCCCCGCCCCTCCGCTGGCCCACACATCCTGGCCAGGCAGTTTGGCCACTGAATACTACTGAGCCTGAGCATGGCCATCTCCCCTTGGCTGCTTCCTGAGTAACAGCCTGAGTGAAAGGGCTGGGGTGGGGTGTTATTCATATCTATTTTGGAAACTCAGGATGCTTCCTGACCATTCCTGGCTATTATGTGTCTTTCTTTCCCAACAGCAACCCAAGGGCAGCCAAAGGCTACCCAGGGGATTCAAACTTTGGTACAGCCACCTAGACTCTCTTGTTGGCCTGCCATGACACTAGAGCATTAGGATATTGACCCTTGGGAAGAGGACACGGCTCACCTACTCCTATGTGGGGCCATAAGGGGTTTCGGTATGTTTTATGAAAATGCTCTTGTCACTCTTGCACCTGAACCTTCTGTACTAAGGGTCTGAGTATGAGGAAAATATTATTGGGAAGACAATGATATCTGTCTACCAGATGTCAGTGAGGGGAGGGTAACAACCTGACTCTAGAGAGATAACCTTCCATATTTTGTACTCAGAAGTACAGAAGAGGGAGGGACATTAATGAGATTTGTCTTCCAGATCCACCTCTGGAGACTGCTTCACAAAACATTTCTGAGTGCCTTCAGTTTAATGGACTGTGGGTCTGCATCCCCTGCCTGCCAGCTCTGACCAGGATTTGGTCTCGATTTTCCTTAACCTTATTGAGAAGTCTTCACGGCCAGCAGGGGCCAGCTCCACAGAACTCCTGTCAGCACCCCAGGATGTCTTCCTACCCCAATCCTCACAGCCGTGGCTCCATTATCACCGTGCAGGTGAATGTCACCCACATAGCATGTGGGCACAGAAGAAGGTGATGGGCTGCCATCAGGCAGTCTCTCAAAATTCTGGGCTAGACTAGGCTCAATTATTCTAACTGGACTGTGAGCCTGGCCACCCATTGAAGGGCTACTGGAGGCATTGTCAACCTGTATCACTGACTGGTGTGGGCTCTGCCTGGGGCACTCCAACAATTATAATTAATTTTTTCTAGAGACTGCATATGTGTCTCTGGGAATATACTTCTGTGGAAGCCAGGCGTTAACTTGTCTCCCTGTAAACACGCTGACCTGGACCTTAGGAGTTGTCACAGAGACCTTAAGGTCCCCAGAGGGATAATGACTGATTATCTGTGCATACTGTGGCCAGTTTTCCCTCTAATGGGGGTCTTCCACTGAGAAAATGTGTTCCATATTTTAGCTAATCTCATCTTACCCTGGGCCTTGGAAGATACTCATTCGGTCTCAGCTCACTGACTGGGCTGTTATAGACCATGGAATTGCCTTACACTTTTCCCTGGTGGAGTCTGTGAGGACCCTGATACATCCTGCTCTATCCGGGTCACTGTCTTAAGTCACATGAAAAGGGCAGTACAGAAACATAAGGTAGATCCCTGTAGCTTTCTCAGATAGGCCCCTATACTTTAGGCCTCTGTTCAGATGGTGGGGTACAGGCTCTGGAGAAAACATGGCTGCTGTCACTACTGCAGGTTGGTCTCATCTGGCTGCTTAGAGAGCCCTGCTGTAGTTGCTTTACTTAAATACTGCATGAGAATAATAGAACAGGTTGGTCCCACTTCCTGTCAGTCAAATTAATTAGAGTGGCTAGTAGAGTGGTGTATTCAAGGGAAATTTTGCCAGAAGCTGAGACTGAAAATGAGGGGTGGAAATTGTTGGGAGACAATTCTCTCTGGGCCTTTGGACTTTCTGCAAGTTTAGTGAGCAGAGGCACTGCCTGCATGTCCTACCCTTTTAAAAAATGTGGGATAGCAGACAGCCTTGGAGGAGAGGGTCCCTGGGAGCACAGGGCAGGTGGGCTCATGGCTCTTCATGAAAATTCACCTCCTCTAAGCCTGTAGTCTCTCGTCTGCAACGCAGCTCACTGCATGCGCAGGTGTCATCCCGACCCTTTCTTGTGGGGTTCAGGGCTTGGGGAACTGAGGCAAGAAAACAGTGCTTTTCTGGCTCGTGCTGTTTCTATGAGTCACAGAATCATTTGTCTCTGACCCAGGAACCTTGTGTTGTCTGCCAGCTGCCATGAGATAAGGTGGGCTTACTTGTTAGCTTCTAAGTAGGGTGAATCTTGGATACCCCGTGGTTGTTGACAGCCATGTCTGGTTGAGACCACCTTCGAGTGTGGTGAGCATATGACATTACCCATCATGTGCCTCACAAGAGGATAAAAGTCTGAGGGACTGCCTTGTTGGCGGGTGTGTGTGTGTGTGTGTGTGTGTGTGTGACCACCCACCATTCTCCTTCCTCCAGTCCATGGAGTCAACTCTACGTACAGATCAGGGAGGCCAGTGGGAGAGGGTTATGGGGGTCTCTGTGGTCAAACCATGAGGGTTGCTACCAGGATCTTCCACACAGCATAACCTCTGTTTTCCCATATGTTGAGCAGGAACAGTAGCATCTACTTGGGAGGAATTTTGTGGGAACTGACTAGGCAGGCTCCACACTGGGAAGCCCTAATGAATGTAGCACTTGCTATTGTTGTCAATGTTATTCTTATTGATAACATTATTGCATGACTTCCATTATTCTTTGTAAGGCTACTCCGCCCCAACAGCCTGTTTCTTTTTTTACACTGAAATTGGGCAATTTACATGGCACCCCTCACCACAGTCACTGGATGTACCTCTAACCAGATTAATTTCAATTCCCTGGATCTAATTACTTTTAATTTAATTAATTTAGAATGCAGTACACAGGGTGATTAATTAGGAAACATTACTGAGAGATTTAGCAGGTGAACTGCAGTGTGTAAGAGTTTAAATATTACTGTGGCCACGTCCACCAGTGGTGACTTCACAGGAGGCTGAGGAGGGACTGAGCCTAGCAGCTGGGTGCAACTGCGATTTGAATGGAAGTCACCTGGCACCAGGCAGCACACTCTCATTTCATTGGTTTGAGCAACAGTGGGGAACTCTCACTTGGGGAAGCAAAGAAGAGACCATTGATTCCAGAGACTATCAAGTTGGAACTGAAGCATGACTGGTGTGAGGTGAGGACATGCTTTGTTTTGCCATAGAGCAATATTTCTCCATGTCTTTCAGGTGCACAGTAAAAAAGCAAATCACAGGGCTCCCTCTGATCTCTCACACACAGCAATTTTTTCTACATTAATTCACTGAGCATCTGGAATAATATTAGTAGTGATGATAATCCTAATATATAAATACTCTGAGTCGTAATGACCAGAGGCTGACCAATCAAAAGTCAGTGCTGGCCCTGCCCCCAAGCAAGCGGTAAGGGGCAATCAGGCAAGCAGGCAGAGGGGTTAGGGTATCAGGTAGGCAGACCAGTGGTTAGGGGTGATCAGGTAGGCAGGCAAGTGATTAGGGGTGATTATGAGGCAGGCCAATGGTTAAGGCTGATCAGGTAGGCAGACAGCCCCTCGCAGGGCTGGCCCTGCCTCCCAGCAAAGAAAGAGGGAGGCCCAGGCCAGCCAAGCCATTGCACCCCAGCCTGTCGCCTGCAGAGGGAGGCCACCAGTGGCAGGGGAGGAGGGGCAGCGCTGCAAGCAGTGGTAGCAGTGGGAATCGGGCTAGCTGCCTGCAGCTTGGGGAAGGCTAGCCCCAATAGACTCTGATATCAGGCCAGGCCTAGGGACCCTACCGGAGGGGTACCCAATTGTGTGAGGGTGCAGGCTGAGCTGAGGGGACTTCCCCCCACCCAGTGCACAAATTTTTGTGTACCGGGCCTCTAGTAATAATAATAATAATAATAATAATAATAATAATAATGTTACCAAAAAGATATATAGTGCTACATGCCAGGCACTCTTCTAAGTGCTTTAATATTGATTAACACTCTAATTGTTATAGGAGCTGAGCACTGTGAGGGAGGCACTGCTATTTTCATTGTCTGAGGGAGAGATCAGAGGTGCTGAGCTGGCTCTGTGGGGATATTTATTATGAGGGACAGCTCACAGTGGCATTCAGTCTGTAGCAGGCAGGTGGGGGAGACAAGCTAGGACTGGCCGTTGCTTCTAATTCCCTTAACCACACAGGTTTGCCTTCTCCATCTCTGAGAAGTAATAACAACTGCAAACACTTGTAAGCTCTTCCTGGGGGCATGTGTGCCTCCAAATGCTTTCCATGTGTTCACTCCACCACACTGGCTCACCCACTGCTCACTGAGGGGAGATTTCCTGGGGATCCCCAATAACTCGGCTGGGACCTGGACCCTAAAGCTCTGGGCTAAGCACACTCTACCTCTCATACTCTCTTCCTGCCTCTCTTTCTCCTGGACATCCACTTAAGAGGCCATGGACTCTGCCAGTAGGGTGTTTCAGACTTCAGGTTTGTTGGGCCCTTAGAAACAGAGCTGAGCCAGATCTTCCTCCCTGAAGTTCAGCTCCAATCTCAAGCTCACTTATTTTTCAGATGGGTTCATTGATCCTCCTTGGGGCTCTGACCCCAGTTCTCCTGGGATGTTGGGCCACATTAGAGGTAAGGAAAGAAGCCAGCATGGTTCAGATTCCACTCTGCACACAAGCAATGTCTCTGATACAAGAGATGCGTTCTCTCCATGCCTTGTATGGGGAGTTGGGCCAATAGGTGAAAGCCATAGAGAGAGCATCTATGAAAAAGGATCTTCCAAAAGCCTGAACTATCTTAACTAGAATCAACTCTTTAATGGGCTCTGAGTCACTGAAGGGGTTCAAACAGAATACCCATCAAACCTCCATCATTAGAGGGGTTCAAACAGAGGCTGGTTGGCAATAATTAGCTCACCAGATCTTCCATTGTTTGAATGTCCTTCCCTATCCTTTTCTGCTGATTAGCTTCTATTCAATTTTTAAACTCAATCCTCCTATCTAATAAAAGAGTAACATGCAAATGTGACCATACTTTGGCTCCTGACTGGCTATGCTACCAGCCAATCAGGAGCAGGGGCGTGACTGGGGCGTGGCCACGGCTTGCCTGGACAAGAGTAAACACTTCCCTTCAGGGAACACTTCACTTCACACCAGTGCAGGCTGGGAACGCCAGTGCCAGCTGGGAATGCTTTGCTTCACGCTGGGGGGTGGGAGTGGGGGGCGGTGAATGAAGCACTGACCACACCTCTGCACAGGGTGTTTTCCAGGATCTAGCGAGCTAGCGGGAGAGGCTCGGTCCTTGAGGTGTCCGTCGTGGGGGGTAGGGCTGGGCCAGAACACCACCATACTTTCAAAGAAAGTTGTTTCCCACTTAAATATCCTCTGATGAGTATCTTTAAAAAAGAAGTAAATATTCAGCCATTGTCGCACCTTGAAAAGTTAAGGTAATTCCTTAATATCACCTAATATCCACTGTACGTTCAAATGTCTTTGTTTCAAAGATGCCCTTTACTGTTGGTTTGCCCCTCTGGAGGCTACCCAAGATCTTATTTCAGCCCTGAGGCTGGGCTGCTTCCCCCAACCATAAGTTCCCAATGCACTTCCAGCCAGAGTTAAAGGGGCTTCTTCTGCTTTTAAGGCATCGCCATACCCAGTGCCTCCCAGGCCTCTGTGAAAGCACTACTCCTTAGGTCCGGGGTGCTGGGAGCTGAAGCAGAGAGGGTGTGAGGCCCAGTTCACCCAGGATGCTGGCCCCCATCACCCCCTCCCAATTATCCTGACCCAACCTTCCCTACACATACCTGCTCGCGGAGAGCGTGAGGTGGTCGTGGCGGCTGGATGGGAGGCCAGCGGGGGGTGTGGCCACAGTGCTTGGGGCAGGAGGCCTACACCCTCCCCCAATCCAGAGGGCCTTGACAGGGGACCACAGGCCACACACCCCACCCAGCAGGGCTTGACAGGGAACCTCAAGGTGTGCTTCCCACTCTGGTGCTTCCCCCACCCCAGCTCCAGGCTGGGGGACCTCAGGCCATGCCTCCCACCTGGTGCAGCTTGACAGGGGACTACAGGCCACACTCCCAACCCGGCAGGGCTTGACAGGAGACCTCAAGGTGCGCTTCCCATTCTGTTGCTGGGTTAGGGGACCTCAGACTGTTCTCTCCACCTGCCAGGGCTTGACAGGGGACCTCAGGCTGTGCCCCCACCTGGCAGGGCTTGAAAGGGCACCTCAAGCCGCACCCCCACCCCAGCACCAGGCTGGGGGACCTCAGACCATACCCTCTGCCCCAGCACCAGGCCAGGGGTCCTGAGGCTGTGCCCCTCCTGCCTGACTGGGTTTGACAGGGGACCTCAGGCTGTGCCCCCCACCTATTGGGGCTTCTCAGGGGACCTGAGCCTGTGCCCCTGTGCCAGTGAGTATTGACAGGGGACCTGAGGCTGCACCTCCCTCCCGGTGCTGGGCTGGGGGACTTGAGGCTGTGCTCCTCTGCCTGGTGGGGCTTGACGGGGGACCTCAGGCCATGCCCTCTACCCAGTGGGGCTTGACAGGGGATCTCGGGTCGTGTCTCCCACCTGGTAGGACTTGATGGGGGACCTCAGGCCACGCCCCCCCTCCTGGTGCTGGGCCATGGGACCTGAGGATACATTCTGCCCTGGGTGGCTTGACAAGAGTAGGACTGGCAGGGTCTGGATCTACCCTGATGTGGGGAGGGGGGCTGGGTCTGGGTCTCACATGATTTTGAGGCACATGTGGTGAGTAGGGACTTGACTCTGGGCCCCGGGGTGTGCCCCAGACTCTGACAGGATGAAGGTTTTCATATACATTTTACTAATTTTCTGATACTTCTATTATAAAGAAAGGGCAAATAGCAATATTAAATTATTTCCTCTAATTAATACCCTTTTATTGTGCACAAATTTTGTGCACCGGGCCACTAGACATAATTTCCTCTAGGATAGCGGTCAGCAAACTGCGGCTTGCGAGCCACATGCGGCTCTTTGGCCCCTTGAGTGTGGCTCTTCCACAAAATACCACAGCCTGGGTGAGTTTATTTTGACGAAGTGGCATTAGAAGAAGTTTAAGTTTAAAAATGTGGCTCTCAAAAGAAATTTTAATCGTTGTACTGTTGCTATTTGGCTCTGTTGACTAATGAGTTTGCTAACCGCTGCTCTAGGAAGTCACACAGCCTGAGCCAGGTAACCTCTGTGTTCCTATAATGCCTTGGGCATATCTTAATCTTTGCACTCATTGTACATTGCAATGATCTGCTTCTGAGTTTTGTTCTCTGCCATCCCCAGGCTAAAGGTCTTGCCCATGAAGTCTACAATCTTTCTACCACAGGACACTGCTGCTCTCCTAGCAGGGGCCCCAAATTATGTGATCCATGCAGTCGTGGGCTTGTAGACAGCTGTATAATTGAGGCAATAGGAACAATGCCACTAAGGGGCAGCACACAGGCCATCTTTGGAGCAATGTCAGCTGCCAATCCTTGTGCACAGGACAAGAAGTGCATACCCTACCTCATACCCTACTCATTCTCTGAGACCTTCAGAGGTCACAGAGAGGTCAGAAAGAAATGAGGACCAGGCAGCCAAAGCCTGTGTCTCTCCTGGGCTCATGGGGCTTGTTTGAGCCCAAGCCAGAGTCCCTCTTAGCACCCTCATGCCTTGATTTGACAAAGGCGAGGAGAGCCGGCCATATGGTTTTAAGGCTGGATTCCATTTCTATTAAGATAGCTGCTGGCCTCAGGAGATTAACTCACAGTCACTCCCATGAAAGCCGATCCCTTTTCCTCAGACCTCAGCAGTTTAAGGGAGACCCTGATGCTGAGTTACGGCAGTTTATGGGAATGTGCAGTTGCTGGCTGCTAAACGCTCACTCTTTGGAATGTTGGCAGCCTTGCTTCCTCTAAATTGTTGCTGGTATTTCTTAGTATTTTCTTGCCAGCAACGAGGAGGCCTGCAACACCTTTTCTGTGCAGTAGCCTGTGAAAATATTGAAGTCAGGCCCAAAAAAACACCAGCATTGAAAGGGGAAACTTTGATGTTTGCTAGTTATTTTCAGACAACCCTTCCCAATCTTAATTTTTCTAGTTTACAAGTAAGTGATTCTGACCATCTGTCTGCTGTCAACTGATGTTTGTTTGGATGAAGATTTTATTTTTTTCTTCCATTCTAGCACTCCTGTTCTTACAAGTAGTTTATTAGACTTCATAAATGTCAGCTTTTTGCAAGCACTTTTTAAGCAGCTTATGATTTAGTATTTAATCAAAATTGAGCAGTCAGGGTATGTAATCAATATGAAGCAGGAATCACAATGAGATTATAGCTTAAAATCCACCAGGACCAAAACTAATGTCTCCTAATGATTTCAAAGTTTGCATTTAAAGGTATGAGGGTAGGTAGAATGATGGAGTAAATAAACATATATTAGGCACCTAGTGTGTGTTATTTTGTGATCATGTCAGTCATTGATTGCCAAAATAATCCTATCTAATAAAAGAGTAATATGTAAATTGATTATACCTCTGATCAAGCCATGCCCACAGCCATGCCCACCAGCCAATCAGGAGCAAATTATGCAAATAAACCCCAACCAAGATGGCTGCCACCACTGAGAGCAGGAGGGAGGCTTAAGTTTCCCCGACAACAGAGGAAGCCAAGCTTTCCACCTGCACTTGCCAGCCTAGGCCTCCACTCAATGCTACAAAGTTTCAATTATAGAAGATACATAATCCCAACAGAAATGGTGGCAGCCACGGAGCTGGAGAGAGAAGAAGCTAGGGTTGCCGGGGCGATGGAGGAAGCCAAACTTCTGCAGCCCTAGTACCTAGGCCTCCACTCTAGGCTAAAAAGTTTCAAACAGAAATGGCTGTCACCATGGAGCAAGCAGAAGGCTTGGCTCAACTCCAGGCTACAAAGTTTCAATTGCAGAACATAAATTAATCCCAGATCCCAGGGCCTCCACTTGGGTTGCTGAGGTTTGTGGCTGGCCTGCAAACTACCATAGCCCCCTCACCCAGGCTGTCCCACACCCAAAGGGAACCCCCACCCTGACCCAGGACACCCTCAGGGAAAACCAGCTGGTCTCTACCCATGCACCAGGCTTCTATTCTATCTAATAAAGAGTAATACACAGATTGACCATCACTCCAACACACAAGAGGGCTGCCCCCATGTGATCAAAGATCCTGCCCCCATGTGGACACAAGATGGTGACCACAAGATGGCCAGCAGAGGAGGACAGTAGGAGGTTCTAGGCCTGCAAGAGAGGGCAGTTGTGGGGCATCAGGCCAGCAGGGGAGGGAAGTTGGGAGAAAGCAGGCCTGCAAGGGAGGGCAGTTAGGGGCTATCAAGCCTGCAGGGGAGGGCAGTTAGGGGTGACCAGGCTGGCAGAGGAGAGAAGTTGGGGGCAAACAGGCTGGCAGGGAAGCAGTTAGATATCAGTTAGGCTGGCAGGGTAGTGGTTATCAGGTGATCAGGCTGACAGGCAGAAGTGGTTAGGGGCAATCAGGGAGACAGGCAGGCGGGCAGTTTGGAGCCAGCAGTCCTGAATTGTGAGAAAGATGTCCGACTGCCCATTTTGGCCCTATCCTACTGGGATCAGGCCTAAACAGGCAGTTAGACATCCCTCGAGGGGTCCCAGATTGGAGAGGGTGCAGGCTGGGCTGAGGGATAACCCCAACACCCCCATGCACGAATTTCATGCACTGGGCCTCTAGTACTGCATAACAAAACATCCCAAAGTCAGTGGCTTAAAACAATAAGCATTTTTCAACTTCTTGATTTAATGAGTCAGCTGGGAGCTCCTTCTTGCCTTGGCTGAGCTCTAATGGTCTGCGAATAAGCTGGCTGTTGGTTGATCTTGGCTGGCCTCATCTGAGACAACTGGGACAATTCAATTTCTTTCCACATGTGTCTTATCTTCCACCAGGTTAACCCAGGTATATTCTCAAGGTGATGGCAGAATGCAAAAACAAGAAAACCCATCCTTCAAGTGTTTTCCCAAGCTTCTTCTTGCCTCACATTTGCTAACAACCCATTAGCCAAAGCAAGTGACATGGCCTAACTCTGAGTCAAAGAAGGTGATAGCCCCACCTCTTTACAGTGAGAGAAGTTACAAAGTCACAGGCAAAGACCATAGGAAGGGAGGGGTGGATAATTGGGTTCCTTAATGCAATCAGGTTACCACAGTGATGTTGGAAAGCCCAAGAAGGAAATAATTGTTATAACCCCAATATTCAAGTGGAGATAGAGAAAATCAGATATTAAGTAATTTTTTCAAGATGTTTCAGCCATTAGCAGTGAATCTAAAATTCTTCATTAGCTTAATTTCTGATTTACTTTTGACTTCAAGAATCTGCTTTTCCCTAAGAATAGATAAAGCAGAATAGTGGGAAGTTAGAAATCACTGCTCCAATCCATCATTCTGAGAATGGCCAAATTAAAGCCCACAGAGGGGAGTAGTCTCAAGGCCTTGCAGCAGAGTGGCAGGACATGAGAAGGTTAGGGTTCTCAAGCAGCCTTGGGGGACCCACCCCTCTCTAATTCCTCACGGGCTCTTCTGCAAAAGCCTGCTGAGCACCTCAGGCTTTCATTACCAGCCATGAAAACAGTACTACCCTAATAGCCTCTGCAGAAGCCTGACTTAGTCATGGCAGCCTTAGAGCCCCAAACTATTTTTTAGGGGTTCTCAGGTGGAACAAGGAAACTGACACCTTTGGTAGGTTTGCTAAAGAGGAATGCTAAATGCTGAAGGCCTCTTATGACCTCATTAGGGGCCTGGTGCATGAAATTCGTGCATTGGGAATGGGTGGTCCCTCAACCCAACCTGCCCCCTCTCACATACTGGGAGCCCTCAGGGGATGTCCAACTGATGGCTCACCCCCAGCTTGCCCAAGGCCTAAAGCCTCTGGTGAGGCCTTGGGCACCCAGCCATCGCCCTGCTCAGCTCAGTCCCGGCTGCCTGTGACCACCTGGCCCCGAGGGCTGGGCGCTCACCATCAGTTCCGCTCACAGTGCCTGGAGGCCAGGCACTCCCTGCCACTGCCACCACCACTGCTGCTGTTGCTGCCGCTTCCCCTCATAGTGCCTGGGGGCTGGGTGCTCGCTGCCACCTCCGTTTCATCTCCACCACCTGGGCCAGGCAATCGTGCCACTTGGCCCTGCCCCCGCTCCTGATTGGCTGGTAGCATAGCCAATCAGGAGCCAAGGTGTGGTCAAATTTGCATGTTTCTCTTTTATTATATAGGATTATTAAATCCTTTCTTTGGTTGGTGCTATGGACTGAATTGCACCTCTCAGCTGTTGTATGTTGAAATCCTAACCCTCAATGGACTGCATCTGGAGACAGTCTCTTTAGAAGGTAATTAGGGTTAAATGAGGTTATAGGTTGGGGACTTAACCCAATAGGTCTGTGTCCTTATAAAAAAAGAATCAATAGAGAAAAAAAATAAAAGAAAGGTTAAAAGAGGAAAGCTCCTATTGTCAAGAGTGAACAATAAAATGGATCAGAAAGTATTATTATTATTATTATTATTATTATTATTATTATTATTATTACTATGGGCCCAGTGCATGAAATTCGTGCATGGGGGGGGGCAGGGGATGTCCCTCAGCCCAGCCTGCACCCTCAGTGGGGCTGATGGCTGGCTCTGCCCTGGACGCCTTGGTCCTGCTCCCCCAACTCAGGCCTTAGCCCCAGTGGTGACTGTCCAGCACCCGGAGCACCCTGCACTTGTGGCGGCCAAGGGGCGAGCTGCCCAGAGCCTGGTCACTGTGTGGCACTAGGGGTGCAGGTGCCAGACGCAGAGTGCTTGGCAGGGTGCACCCAACCTTGACCACGGAGATTGGCAGGACTCGGGAGGAGGGCACAGGGGTCTCTCACCTTCTGGACCTTCGGGCCACGTGTCTGCCTCTCCCCCGAAGGCTGCCATTTGGAGGGCCCTGCTATGCACGCAGTGCCTTCCCAGCTCCCGGGCTCCCATTCTCCCACCTTCCCTGCCATGCCCAGAGATGCTCCTCAGACCAGGGACCCCTTAGGCGCCTCTTCCCGTGCCTCTGCCAGAGCACAGCGCCTGTACTTTTCCAGCTCCCTCTTTCCCTCTTGAAATTGAAAGTTATTGAGGTCGCTCAGGATTGTTGCTCCAGCAGTTTCTTTCCCCGCCCCCCGCAGCCGTGCCCCTCCCCTTCCCTCACCCTGTCTTTCCATACCTCCTTCCTCCCTCCTCCCTTCCTTCCCCCTCCTCCCTCCCTCCTCCCCACTGGGGTTCTTCTGACAGCCCAGCGCCACTGGAGCAGCTCCTGCTCGTGAAAGGCTGAAGCAGCTTGGGGTCTCTCCAGCGCCCCTTGGCATTGGCCGCAGTGCCAACCCAATGGTGCTTGCTTCCTGACACTCCCGAGGCCTCTGCCTCTGCCTCTGCCTCCACAGCCTCTGAGCCCCCAGGGCCGCTGCTGCAGCCGCCCGCTCGGACCCCGCCTGTGGCCACTGCCGCCTCACTCACAGTGCTGACAGCTACCCTCGCAGAGCCTTGGCGGCTTGGGGCTCGGACGCTGTGAACATACAATAGTCAGTTCCCTCTCCACCCGACCTGCTCCGCTTGCCAGCCCAGTGCACCTATCGGATCTGTGCACAGAAGTTGTGTTGGCTACGCTACTCAGGGTGTCCCTCACTCTCTCTGTGCTCCTCACACCTATCTACATTTCTAAAACATTCGGCATACTCATCCACCACACACCCCCGCCCCACCTCATGCGCACCTTGACCCTGCCCCCCCCCCCCCCACCTTGTGCTGCTCAGCCTATCCCCACCCCGTGGGCACCTTGGCCCTTAGATCAGGCTGGTTCTGATTGGCTGCCCCCCATTCCTGATTGGCTGGTAGCATAACGAAGGTATGGCCAAATTTGCATATTACTCTTTCATTAGATAGGATTATTGAAAGAATGAGAGGGTGCTCTCTCTTCACACAGTGAGGAGATGGCCATCTGCAAGCTGAGAACTCTCACCAGAACCTGACCATGCTGGCACCCTGATCTTGGACTTCCAGCTTCCAGAACTGTAAGAAAATAAATTTCTGTTTTTTGAGCCACTTAGTTTTTGATATTTTGTTAGGACAGCGCAAGCTGACTAATATAGTTGAGAAATCAGGTTATTCATTTGCTTAGGCATTCAACCAATATTTATTGGGCATATATTCTGGGCAAACTTTCCATGCTATCCTGGATGGGAGTCTATGATGCCTCCTGGAGGAATGTTCAGAGGGCAGGGGGCAGCCTTCCATGCCCCCAAATGGATTCCCTGTTCGTCATATGGGCAGCCAACAAAGACTTCAAAATGCAGGTTTTTTCCTCCTGAATTATAATATTAGGAATCTGGGAGGAGGACACATGGCTGCCTGGCTAATTGTCTCAATAGTTCTCCATCTGGATTCTAGAGCAGCCAGGGCCTATGGGAGGGGTTGCTGTGCCAGCTGACACTCCAAATGCAGTGCCTCAAGGGATCATGTGGACAGTAAACTTTTTATTGTAAATTGGATCTGATACTTCCCAAAGACTTTAGATCATGGATTCCAGAGTCTTCTTAAGAAACCCTGACACCTTAGCTCTACTATTCCCTGTTCTCCTATTCCCACATGGGCATCATGAAGGTATCCCCAGCATCTGTTTTGGCATTGCTAGCCAAGAGCAGCAAGCACTGACTGGCTAGGTCAGCTGGGAAGGGCAGCAGCTGAACTCCATGGCAGGAAGAAGGGTTGCTCAGCTTCTCCTTCATTGTCAGCTTGCCTGACTTCAGAGAGCAGCATCATGTTGCAAAGATTGGTAACATTTGTGAGGAGGAGAGTGACACTTATAACCTCGATACTCCTCAGAATAGACTTGCCAGTTCCCTCCAACTCAGCTCCCTGGGCCCCCCTCTCCAACCCTGTCCTCCTTCCCTCTAGCTTACAAGCCTGAGTTTACCCTTCCTCATCTTCCATCCCCTCAGCTCCTCCCAGTCCATCTCTTCCACCTCAAGTTCTTTGGGGGCAGCATGGTACCAAGGAAAGAACCAGCCTGATCTAAACCAGGCTCCACTCAATGGCAGTGCATCCCCGGCAGTCAATAAACCCTTTGAGCCTGTTTCCTCCACTCTAAACTGGGAGGATATGGATTATTGTGAGGTTGCTATAAAAATTGTCCAGTACGCCCAAGAGAATTCTTTGCTTGTGGACATTCAATTAATATTCTTTTATCGTCCATCCATCCACTCCCTCCCTACTCCTGTCGACCTGCCTCTTTATGGCACTTGTTTATTCCTTCAATAATTTAACATTGCTGGTTTATTAAACAGAGGCTTCCTAATGGGCCGTTATTGACCTGGTGAAGAGCAGATCTTCCCCTGTGGGGTTTCCCAGGCCCTGAAGGAAGAGTAACAGGTGGAGGAAACTGCTGGTGATGCTGTTCTCTTCCAGGAGGGAGTGGCCAGGGGACAGATGCTGATTCTATCACCTTCATGCTTTTGGAAACCTCTTGGTCTCCTGAAACTCAGTTTCTGCAAAATGGGGTTCATATTACTTTTCCCATGAGGTTTCCATGGAAATTGAAACAAAGTAAGTGAAACTCTCAGTTCCTCATCTCTCCTTGCTCTGTACTTAGAGCTCAGGCAGCTGCAGATCTGGGATGGTGGTTAGTTACTCACTGGCTTATCTCTGGAACTGTATGCCCACGTGTTTCCTCAGAATTGCTCACATCATTTGAAGCTTCACCACCATAGATTCACTGCTTTGGGTGCTAATGAGCAATTTCACCTTCAAGAAGTCTCCATGATAAAAGACATGCTTCTGGTTTGGAGAATTCCTTGAACCCCTGGTGGCTGATGTTTAAGAGACAGACAAGTTGAGAATCCTGGTGCTAGTTCTGGCTCTGACACTAGAAAGTGCCCCTATATGACCTTTGATAAGTCACTTTTCATCTTGGCTTCAGTTTTCTCAAGTGACGCTATTCTCTGTCATCAGGGAGTGGCTAGGGGACAGATGCCTTAAGTGCTTAGGTTATGTAGAATCTAGGGTTTAGATTAGCTCAAAAGATTAACTTTAAAGTTCCTAGTGGAATTACAAAGAAGTGGGACTCCAGATGGGTGGGTTTTATGGAGGGTGTGGGGAAGGGCAGAAGGGAGAGCTATAGGGGAGGGAAAGGCATGGGCAGCCTTCTGGGTATGGAACCTGTGCTAACTCAAAGTTATTACACTTGGTGGATCAAGTCAAGGCCTACTAATAAATTGGTTCACTGCTGTTTTCTTTATTAATTAAGGTATTACATGTGTGTCCTCATGCTTTTTTTTAGATTGTCTTACCTTTATTGCTCAAAGTATTACATATGTCCCCCTTATTTTCCCTCTTTAAAACCCACCCCCAAGGCCTACCACACTATTGTCTGTGTCTATGAGTTATACATAGTTCTTTGGTTAATCTCTTCTATTCCCCTGTTCCCCACTTCCTGCTGAGATTCATTAGCCTGTTCCAGGTTTCCATGTCTCTGGATCTATTTTGTTTGTCAGTTTATTTTGTTCATTATATTCCAGATATAAGTGAGATAATGTGATACTTGTCTTTCTCTAGCTGGCTTATTTCACTTAGCATAATACTCTCTAGGTCCCTCCACACTGTCTCAAAGGGTAGGAGCTACTTCTTTTTGACAGTCATGTACTATTCCATTGTATACTAATAAATGTATGACAGATTTTTCATTCATCTACTGATGGGCACTTTGGCTGCTTCCAGATCTTAGCTATTATAAATAACATTGCTATGAACATAGGGATGCATACATTCTTTCTGATTGGTGTTTCAAGTTTCTTAGGATATATTCCTAGAAGTGGGATCATTGAGTCAATTGGAAGATCCATTTTTAATTTTTTGAGGAAACTCCACACTAATTTCTATAATAGCTGCACCAGCCTATATTTCCACCAGCAGTGCATGAGGGTTCCCTTTTCTCCACATGCTCACCAACACTTGTTGATTTGTTGATGGTAGCCATTCTGACAGATATGAGGTGGTACCTGATAATCATTTTAATTTGCATTTCTCTGATGATCAGTGACTTTGAGCATTTTTTTCATATGTCTCTTGGCCATTTGTATGTCCACTTTGAAGAGTGTCTATTTAGGTCCTCTGCCCATTTTTAATTAGATTATTTGTCTTCCTTTTTTTAAGTTGTATGAGTACTTTATATATTTGGAAATTAACTCTCATTTGTTCATTTTTTCCTTTGTTTCTCTTGCCTTATATGATGTATCTGTGAAAATTATGCTTAATAAAACTTTCTCTGACTCTTTCAGCCTAAAGTTCTCTTTCTTTCTTTATCTTCTGTGGGCCTTACAGCCTTGCTGCTACCTCTTGTGACCTCTCTCCTTGTATCCCTTTCTGCTCCTGGTTATTTCCCAAATGGTCCCATACTTGATTTTCCATGCCTTGGCTTTGTGCCCTCTCACTGGAAGGACTTTCGTTTCTATCTTCACCTCCTAAAGTCCTGGCTGTGGCTTAAGGGCCTAATCAGAAGCTACCTCCTCCAGGAAGTCTTCCCAGGCATCTAATTCAAAATTCTCCCTGTGTTCACCCTATACCCAATTAGTGTCCTTCAGTGTCTTCCCATTGATACAAGACCAGGCCAAAACCCTTGGCTTAGTTCCCCATCCTAATCTCTTGTCACTGTCCTCCCCACCATTCAGCTCCAGGAGACAAGAATGTCTCCTAACTCCACACAGGGTTTAAGTTGCTTCTCCTGCCTGGGAAGGCTGCTTCCTGCCCTGTCCCCTTGGTGAGGATTTTTAAGGACTCTAATACTCAGCTCATGTCTCTGTACTGGTAAGAGTTTATCAAATTTATCTTTTGGTCTGTATGCTCTGCTTTGTGATAAGCCAGTTTCATGTATTAGTCTATTGACCTTGGGTTATTTGTTTCTGAAGTCACAGATGGCCTAGCGTATAGCAGGTCCTCAATAAATAAGGCACTGAAGAGAATCTTCTGTGTGTGCACTGAAGCCCCCAGAAGAAGCTGGGGCCCAAGTAGGTGTGTTGATGGGATCTTGATTTAAAGCTTTCTTTGCAGCAGTCCTGTGGAGCTAGGGAAATAGTGAGGTGTATGTGTGTTTGTGTGTGTGTGTGTGTGTGTGTGTGTGTGTGTGTGTGTGTGTGTGTCTGTGTGTGTGTGTATGTGTGTGTGTGTGGTCTCTGTGGCCATGCCATACATGGGGGAAGATACTGTTCCCCAGGATCTCATGTCTCTTCCCCTGGCATCCTCTCTTCCTGGGTACCAGTCCAACTTCAGAAGTTCCTGGAAGGCCTTCTGGAATCCTGTGAATAGAGACAATGTTCTGCAATGGACCAGTGCATGACCCTGGCATTGCATAGTCCTGTGCTGGATAGCCATGGGCAGGTCTCTGGCATCTCACATCCTCTGGGGTAATTACTCATGCAGGACTTCCATCACTCCAGGCCCTGGGTGCCTGGGATCTGATTAAATCTTCATAATCATCCTAGTTTGGAGAGGTTAAATTACATGTCTTATATCAAAAAGCAGTTGAATGGAGAGCAGGGAGATCAGGTAGAGCAGCCTTAGCTCATAGCCCGTAGTCTGGAGTGCTGCGCCCTGCTTCCTCACATAAATAATGCTTCTATGAAATTATTGAATTTATGTAAACAATGGCATATATAATGTGAGTGGCACATAGCCGGCATGAAATCAATGGGAGGCGGATATTACCAATATCTAATTCAACACTTTCATTTTAAAGAAATTTAGGCATGGTTTATGTAAGTGGCTTAATAGCCATGTTGAAAGTTGGCTGGACTCAAAGACAATTCTCCTAATGGCCAACTATTTTCATTTGCTGTGCTCTGTGGGGTAAACAGTAGAAGAAAAGAGAATCTATTATTTTGGAGAAATTTGGGCAGAGAGGGAGATGGGAGAATAGTTGAGGTTATGAGGAGAGCCAGAGGTTATGAGGTTATGAGCCAGATCTTTCCCCATAACTTCCTCAACCATCAGTTTCCCAATTTCCAATTTTGCAGATCTGATCTTAGAAGGTGGATGACTTGCCTGAGGCTATTAACTTGTGTGTGAGAGAAAGCAGGATTTGAATTCAGGCCTGTCTTATTCCAATCCAGTACTTTTTTCTGCATTGTCAGCCCAGAAGTGGGTCCCAAAATCAATATCAGGGGGTTCTGTCAATTATACAACTGTTAATTATGACAGGGGTGGGCAGCTGCTGATGTTATTTCTTCAGCATATCAGAAGAGATCCTGGAGTTGTGGGAGAAGACAGTGTGTAGAGCACTGTGCTCCAAGGAAAGATGCAGCTCTTGAAACTGAAGGTGGCTGGATTTTTTCGGGAAGACTCTGTATATCCAGTTAGTCTCTGGGCCAATTTTGTTTAGAAGGATGACTTTTGAAAGACTGAGAGTAACCCACAGATTTCAGGGTCATATGTTAGTAATAAGATATATATTGGCAATCTTAAGTTTTATTTTTAAAAAATCATGAAGAAGTTTCCTACAGTATATCCACATGACAGTTGGAATGGATGAATCTAGCTACATCAGGCTAGCTAATCAGCCTGGATGGGCACATGATAAGGGACTCTTTTTTTAAAAACACATTTTATTCAACAATTCTATCTAAAATAGGACTGAAATTAACATTGGCCAAAATTAATGCATACCAAGATGAAAGGCAATAAAGACCTTTGCTTGCCCTGGTGTTCAGAATACCCACCAGGCACATACAGGATGTGGCATACCTGGGTCAACAGCAGAAATGAAAGATTTTGGGTTTTAGTTGACAGGAAGTCTCATATGAGTCAATAGTGGGAGGTAGCAGCCAGCAAAGCTAACCACTGTAACCTCCACAATGGAGGTACAGTGCGCAGAGGAGGGAGAAGATACTCCCAAGTCAGCATGCACCCAGGAAATGGAATTCAGGCCTGGAAACCCCAGAGTCACTGACAGCCTGCAGGCTTTCAGACATGGCTACTGGGGTAGGAGGGGACTCTTCACACTGTTGGGGCTATATCACTCTCCTCATCCTTTGTCCTTACCAAAGTGCACTGATATATTTCTGAGCAATTATACTCCTTCTTGACTCTTATGTATTTGCCTTACCTGCTTTGGGAATATGTTACTCACTCATTTCTGATTTTTCATTAATGTCACTTGAGTAAATGTAGAGATTCCTTATGACCCAGTCCTGCATTAAGCCACATTCAAAGAAGCACAATCCAGCTAGCAGAAGAAAATAAGAGATCGTTAGTCTTCCTACACATCTCTCAAAGGGAGAAAAAAAGGATGATATCCCCTTTTACTTCTCTTTCTCATTATCTTGTTCTTCAATTTTTCTCTAGAACTGTTTACTCTATAAAAAATTCCCCAAATCCTCTCATCATCCATTAACCTAGCATTCCATGTTGCTTTTGTTATTTCACAACTCTTTTAAAGTGATGGACTCCCTCTTTCTCCTCTCCATCTCCATTTTTCTTTAGTTTTCTTTCCACTTTACTGCTGACTCAAATTCCTCCCTACAGAGGAGGACTCTCAAACTGATTCAACGAGCCAGGATATCCACCCTCTCTTTCCTCCAGTATCTCCAGAGCTGTCTGTCCCTCCCTCCCTACCTTACCAGGAACTGGAATGACCAAGATAGAATTCTTCTGAGGGAGCTGAATGAAGAGAAACAGAACAAGAAAGGCCACGTTTTGGTGATAGTGTGTGGATGACAAACATAATTATGGGAGGAGGATGGGAGGGAGGCTGGGAACACCCTATTCATGAAGCTTGTCCTCGGTGTGTTAGCACATGGTTACTGTGTGTGGAAAACCTAGCCATACATGCATATAAGCCTCATCACAAATTGTCATGTGATAGCTATTTGCAGTGAATGGCAGCAGGCAGAGGTCCTTCTTCACCCTCAAGGTCTCAGTTACCATGCATAGTACATTTCCATTACTTTGGGCTCCTTCCCTTGCAGAGTTAACTATCGATTCTCTCATGGATCCCTTGAGACATATTAGGAGGAGGCAGACTATGGGAGAAATAGCACTCAACACATTTTTCATGTATTCCATCACACTTCCTGCTTCCTATGCAGTTAGGTCGGGATCCTGTGCTTGTTCTCTCTCTCTCTCTCTCTCTCTCTCTCTCTCTCTCTCTCTCTCTCTCTCTCTGTGTGTGTGTGTGTGTGTGTGTGTGTGTAATTTATTTTTTACAGAGAAGAAGGAAGAGGGGTAGAGAGTCAGAAACATCGATGAGAGAGAAACATCAATCAACTGCCTCCTGAAGACCCCCCCACTGGGGATGTGCCCGTACCCAAGGCACATGCCCTTGACCAAAATTGAACCCGGAACCCTTCAGACCACAGGCCGACTCTCCATCCACTGAGCCACACCGGTTAGGGCCCCTGTGCTTGTTTTAACAATAGGCAGAAACTGAGGCAGTTAGTTAAGAGCTGGCATGCCTTCTCCTTCCCTTTTTGCTGTAGGGACTTTTAAGGTCCTGTGTTCCAGATGGATGCAAAATGGGGAAGGGTCTCCCAACTCACATTGTACCTTATATGAGCAAGAAATAAACTTCCATTATATTAATCCCCTGAGAGTTCAATGTTGTTACTTCAGCGTAGCCTAGTCTATCCCAAAGAATACCCAGCAAGTCAGAATTAAATGAATAATTGATATTCCTCAGTTCTTTGATGAAATGAAGAAAAAAGCCACCCAGAGCAGCTGATTGATGCTTTCTGTCATTGCCATCTCATCTAGCAGAGAAGGTACTTTCTGATTGGAACTACCTCACATGGGCTCCTTCATTCCCCACTGATTCTTCCCGTCACCATCATATACAGTCAAGTGTACAAGGTCTTAGAGATCTGCCAATAACACATCCTATGTCTGCAAAGCAATGTCTGTTGGAGAAAGAACATCCTAGCAGCATGCTCAGAGGTGAAATGGACTGTCTTGGAAGGCAGTAAACTTTGTCTCTAGGGTGAGCAAATGGAGATTAGATGTCCATCAGGGATTTGAGGCAGGGAGAAGCATGATGATGAGATGGCTGTCCTGAATGGGGAAGGTTTGGGCTGGAGGGGCAGAATGGACCAGATGACTATTAAGTCCCATCCAACCCTGAGACTCAACATAGACTCTAATTATTTTTTTGAAAATGGATATATTTTGATCACTAAGGAAGTAAAGAGTTGATGAGATAAAATAGCCTGGTTTAATGAGCAAATAAATGTTGTTACACTGGCATTATCCTTTTTTAAAGATATAGTCGCATGAGGTCAATGTTCTCGGCTCTCCTGAATGGTCACAAAAGCCTGTGAAGCCACAAAGAGGACTGAGCTGAGGGAGGAGTCACAGCTTTGAGACAGACCAAAGTCATGATAACAACTCCCTAATAAGCTTTATCTTGCATGAAGTATACCCCCGATATCCCAAGTGCTCAGAAATCACTAACTCTGAGCTTATTATCATGCATTATATATTATCATAGATCTCTTTATTATTATAGCCCCAGGAGGAGAAGAGCTCCATTCTGGTTATATAGATGGGCAGGGAGATTGTCAGATTATTTTCCCCGACATTGCATAGCAAGTAAAAGGGAGATCTAAGACTAGAACCCAGATCCTGTGCCTCAAAGTGACATATCTATAATAATAGAAGGGTAATATGTTAATTAGATCAGATGTCTTCCAGACATCCTTCCTGATGAAGCTGGGGCCAGAGGGAAGCCAGTGCTGGCAGGCCCCTGGCTTAATAATAAAAGAACATGTGTACTGCTAGCACTGAAGTCAGTTCACACACTCCTGGGTTCCCACGTAACTTCCATTCTCTGAGTGTGACATTGTGTGTGTGGGGGGTCCTTCAGGGAGAGGACAGCTCTGAAATGCTTACAGATAGGAGGGCTTTCTTGGGAAAAGCAGTGGAGTGGGGGCAGAGTCCTGACCCTCTTCAGGTCTGTGGAACCTCAGTTTTCTCATCTGAAAATGGGAGGAGAAACATTGGTTCACTGAAGAATTTCGGTGAGGACCCAGTAAGACGATAGGGTGAAATATTCTCAAAACATTAAAAAGCCAAAGTTCTCATTTCAAGGAGGATGCCTCCAGCCACAATTAAGAGAGGAGCAGCTGCAGTGGCTTTAACAGCTATAGCTTCTCCAGTGCTCAGAGGGAGTGCATGTGGGCAGAGTGTATAGCAATGTCCTCGAGAGCCTGGCTTCTGTTTTCCTGCTCCAGTTTCATCCTCATGAAGCAACCTTATGGACACAGATGGCTGCTGCCTGTCCAGGTCTTGTGTTCAAGTTCCAAGCAGGAAAAAGAAGGAAGAAGGTGGAAGAGTTGGTTCCAAGATGAGGAATGCAAAAGTTTTATTAGCAATGCAGTAGCTCATTGGCCGGAACTATAATCAAATGGCCAGCCTCTAGATACATGGGAGGGCTGGATATTTGAACCTCTCTACCACCCTGAATATAGCCAGAGCTTTGAAGGAAAAGAAAGAAAAGTTGGGATTCATAGTGGGTGGCAGCTGCAGTGCCTGCCACAGCTCCATCACTGAGATGGGCACTGAATCATAGGAATCTTTTAAGTTCAATTTCTGAATTTGAGTAAAAGTAAATTGGGTTGCCTCATCCTTTGAAGAAAAGATGAAGCCATGTGTCCTACTGTCAGAATGGGAAACAGAAGCAAGAGGAAGGTGAGTGCTGCTGCAGGTCTGAAGGCCAAGCAGATAGAGGTTCAGCTCTCTCCCTCTCCCAGTCTCTCCCTTTTTCTCTCCCTCTCTCCCTCCCATTTCCCCTCCCCCCTCCTTTCCATTTGTTCAGTGTCATTAGCCATTCACTGGGCTGGGAGAGCTGAATCTGAGAGCTCATTGCTAGCCACCATGTGTATGTAGTCTCCAGCTGAAGATGTCTCACCACAGACTGCCTCCGGACTCCAGGCCACAGAGAGAAAACAAAACCACAGCAGCTTTCATTGCTGAAAAACACAAAACGGACTTCTTTGCCTAATAAGCCCAGATGGAGGAGCTTTATTTCTGGGTAGAAATGCTAAAGAATCCAAGGTTGTGTAATCAAATCTCCAAATTAGGTAATGAGGTTTCCAGGGGTCAGGAGATTCTGGGCCAGGTCACTGACAGGTGGGGCCAGCACTGGACTGCTCATGGTTCCTATGCCTATGCCTAGTCCTGGTAGTCAATTCTGGTTTCAAAGAATCTATATTTTTCCTTTCTCTAATTTTCTATGTTATTAATTTCAGCTATTGATTAATTTCCATATCATATTTTCTTTTTTGTTTGCTGGTTTTCTAATTTCTCATGATGTATGTTTAGCTGTTTTCTTTTAAGGCTTTATTCTTTAATAATGAAAGTGTTTCAAACCATACATTTCTCCCTGCTTTGAGCTTTTCTAGGGATTCCATAGGTTTTGGAATAAAATGTCCCCCTTTTCATTTGTTTCTAGATGCTTTTTAATTTCAGTTTTAATATTTCCTTTGAGCCAGGGGTTATCTAGAAGTATTTATTCATTTCTAAGTAGTTAAGAATACTTTCAAATACATTATTATTATTTTTTATTTAAAATTGTTAGATTATGGTAATAGATTGTGGCCTATAAAATCTCTAATTTTAAATTAAAAATCATTTTTCTTTGTGCCCAAGTATGTGATCAAACTTTATAAATGTCCTCTGGGGAAGGAAAGGCTGAGCCAATCAGACTGACGCACCAAAGAATGGAGTTCTGAAGTGTCCTTGTTCTGCAGACAGAATGCCCAGTTTCAGATCTTGCTTCTGTCCCTTTCTAGCTGTGTATTGAGCTATTGACAAAATGCAGAACTTTTCTGCAATTCACTTTGCATCTTTAAAATGGGAACAATAATAATATACACCTGTTAACATTACCATGATGTTTCTATGGGATTGTGCACATAAACATGCTGGCATGGTGCCTAGCACAGATCAGGCACTCACTAACTAGAAATACTGCTATTTTGGTTATTGTTTTATGTTTTCAGAAAGGGAACTTTACTGTTCATTTCCTACAATTATCCCTACCCTCAACTGTGATTGTCTTCCAGTGCTCTGGCTATTTTGGGGACTAGAAGAAAAGAGGAAGGGATGAGTCAGCACAGCTGTCACCCTTCTGGTGAGGGGAGGCACCTGGTACCCAGAGGGGAGGGGCCACTTGCCCCAGGAAACTCTGCAATTAGACCTGGCTCCAAACTCAGGTCTAAACTGGCCAGTACCTTCCCCTCTGCTGGCAGTCCCTCCAGGGTCTCTCTTGAAAGAAGCGACAGTTGTTGGCACAATAGCCTCTGTGATGCTGGAGGGCTGGAAGCGGTGGGGTGGCAGCCTCTGAGATCTGGCATGTTTTATGCCTTCCTGTGTGGGAAGGGGAGCTCTGGAGTTAATAAGTTCTTAGTGAAGCTATAGAAAGAGGGCTGGGTGCTTTGGGCATTGCTGTTTCTTTGCTCAGTGGCAGCTAGGGGACAAGCCAGACTTGATCTAGGGGAAGGGTCCTCCAATGCACCCTGGGGATGTTTGCACCTTTCTAGGCCTCAACACTTCACTCCACTCAGCGTTGTTTCCCTAACCTTGAGACTGGCCCTGGCAAAGGCAGGTCTCCCGGGGACCCAGTCTCTGTATCTTTGGCAGGTCTTCTCTGCAGCAGACCTCACATTACCAATGGGGTGGCTTGGCAGTATAGATATGGTCACTGAAGCTGCAGGGACTGGGGTGATAGCCTGAGCCATACTGTGGAGGCCTAATTAAGAAGAAGGGAAAAACGGATGTGGTACTGGCCATGCCAACATCTGAGAGGAGCTGACACTGTGTTCTGGGGTGCAAAGAACTCAGAAGGCATGAAACCTTCTCTGTGGCCAGAGGCTGAGGAGGAGAGGAATTTGCAGGACATAATTACAAGGTGGAGGGTGACTGATTGGGGTCATTGATCTTGGGAGCAAATGACCATGTCTTGGCCAAGGACTCACTGTACCCTTAAGCATCTTGTAAACATGATGTGTGTGAACCATGAGTGGACAAGGGTGCCTGTAACAGATATAGAAGCACATGATTAAAGCATATGTGTACTGGTAGATATGCCTGGGCAACAGTCCTCTAACCTTAGGCACAGGTACGTCCTATGAGATAGGTTGCCACCAGGTAGGGTTTGGGATTATATGTTCAATCTAGTGGCTCTTCCATGCAAAGTTTTTGAAAAACTTTACAGGCTTGCATGACTATTGTGAAAATAAAGTCAATGAGTGAAAAGTGCTTTGTAAATATAAGCAGGAATATAGAAGAAAGTTATGGTACACAGAATTCACTAGCTGATTAGAAAATGCTAGTTGATCTTTACTCTGGCCGTAGGCCTTTGCTAGAAGCTTCAAAGAAATCAAGTGGGGTTGGGTCTTCTTTCCTCCTCATGGGATTTGTGTGCTTTCTCAATGTGTCTTCTCCTACTTGATCTTTTATCTGAATGCTTTGCAAGCATTGTCCTTCCCTTTCTTTTCCATCCAATACACCTTAATTAAGCACCTATCATAAATCACGTTCTGAGCTAGGAGCTGAATAATGTACCAGTCATAGTCTAGAAGGGGAGAGGCATGAGCAAATACGTAGGTACGAAGTTCAGCTTGGCAACCAGGGATTGTCACAGGGAAACAGAGGGGTTCAATGGGCACGTGGCAAGGAGACAAGAGCAGCAAGCCCAGGAATGCTCTTGGAAAGTTCAGATAGAAGGCAACACTTGAGGTGAATCTTGATAAAAGAGCAAGAACAAGGATCAGAATCCTTACAGGGGAATCTGGGCAGAAGGAACAGCAGGCACAAAGGCACAGAGGTGTGCATCCTGCCCACATGAGGGCCTCAGTGAATCATAGCAGCCGAAATTCCAAACTTTGATCCCAGGGTGCCAATTGGAAGTCTTATTGGAGCTCAGAAAAGTCAATGGCCCTCAATGGGGAACACACATTTAAGAGAACTCATCACAGTGTCAACAGAGAGAAGGGCCAAGGCAGGTGGCCTGTGGACTAGCGGGCATAGTGGGAAAAGCACAGGGTTTGCAGCAGACAGTCCTGGCTTCTAATCAGGCCCTGTGCCTCCCCAGCTCTGTGATCTCTGGTCACTATAATCCTGCCTGAACCTCAGTTTTATCATCTCTGGAATAGAAACAGGTGAGCAACTTCTTGGAAACCTACGTCTGTGTTGGGAAGACTAGCCAGCAAATGGGGTGGGTAGACCCAGAGAGTAAGTTGTGATCTCAGCCCTTATAAAGTCCACAGTGTGTGGCCGAGACCGGGTTGGCTCAGTGGATAGAGCGTTGGACTGCGGACTGGAGGGTCCCGGGTTCGATTCTGGTCGGGGGCGTGTACCTTGGCTGCGGGCACATCCCCAGTAGGGGGCGTGCAAGAGGCAGCTGATCGATGTTTCTCTCTCATCGCTGTTTCTGACTTTCTATCCCTCTCTCTTCCGCTCTGTAAAAAATCAATAAAATATATATATTTAAAAAAAAAAAAGTCCACAGTGTGGTGGAAAGTGAAAAAACACACACACACAAAAAAACAGCCAATTGCAATGCATCCTGGTCTGAGGAATGATAAGCTAAATGAGGCCAGGACATGCCCAGGGGAGGAAGTGAGGGTTTTCCTGGAAGCACTGTGTGCAGAACTAGGAGCCTTCCTGACAAATGGAAGTTAGCAAGACAAAGAAGGAAGCAAAGGGAATGGTAGGCAGGGGAAACAGAGTGGACTCGACATAGGAGGTGAAAGCAAAGGGCAATTCTATCCAACTAAGGCACAAAACCTGAAGTGGGGAGGAATGAGGCTACAGAAGGTAGACAGTGCACTTGAGCACTGTGTTAGGGAACTAGGACTTTATCCTGTATGCAGCAGGGAGCCATTTAAGATTTATAAACACAAAATATAGGATTAATTAGGCTCTGCCACCAGTATGGTAATAGTGAGTGGGCCAAGGGAGGCAGGTTGCAGAGACCTAAATGTCAACATGAAAGGCACTTATCTGAGGTCATGCCCATCACACAGCAAGTCTGTAGTGTCATTGAGCTTCCAGGGATGGGCAGGCAGCCTCCCCCACACAGCCCTCCCTGGATCCAGAGGAACAGGATCCAGGCTGGGAAAACTCTCCCTCAGGGCCAAGGTCTTTAGGGCAGCCCTTCCGGGATGGCCTCCTCCAGCCTTGGTGGTCTCCTTGGGCCTATGCTAGCTGGTGCTCATTTGGGCTGCAAGAAGCAGCTTTTTGCTCAAATTGATGCTCTCTTGGGAAGGATAGGGTGGTATTTCACAAAACCCAAGGGAGAAAAATTCAGCCTCGCCTCTGAGGAACTAGAATCAGGAACTGCAAAGTCATGCGTGCCTGGGCTCCTCTTCCCTCTCTCACAGCTTCTCTTCCTCTTTCTCCTCAGTTTCTAGCCAGTTCTCTCTGTTATAGGGAGCACTCAATGGCCCTTCAACTTCCCACCACCAAATGGAAGAGCCCAGGTGTTAGATTGGCAATTCCAGTACTGTGGCCAAGAAAGGGGGTGTCTCCTACACAACATGGCTGCAGAGCCCATCTTGTGGCTATGTTGGGGGGTGGTTCTTAGGTAAGAGGTGCTCGATTGTCCCCCATAGGCTGTCTATTCTATACAGGCCCTGATCTGGAGGAAGTGGATCAGTCCACGGGCTTTTGGGTGACCCTACCCTCAAGATGTACAGTAGCTGGAATCCACAGGGACCTCCAGTTACCTCTTCAGGAAGAAGACAGAGAAAGTGAAAGTAAAACTTAGAAAAATCTACATGTATGCTATTTGTGGACAGGGAATTCAGAGAAGTCTGAGAGGGCTTTGTTTTTGGGGTGGTGAGTAGAGGAATTGGGGGTTGGGCCACTCTGCCTCAGGGCTGGGGAGCAGCTTCAGAGCCCAGCTGGGAGGTGGTGGCTTTTGGAGGAAGCTGCTGAGTTTCAGGGGCTGGAGGCCAAGCAGCCTGGCTGAGGAGGGCCCAGGACTTCTGGATGGGGCTGCTGTGTTCCTGGGTTTCAGGTTCTTCTCTGACTTTACACAGCATGAGCTTGAAGGACCAGAAGATGCTATTTAATTGTTTTCCCCAAATGCTGAGGAGTCTTCCCCTTTTCCTTCTCACGTGTTGCCAGAAGCTGAGCTTTCTCAGGGGTTCTCATCAACCCAGGAGGCTCTGCAATCATTTTCATATAAAAAGGCTTCCCTGAGCAGAGGAGGCCAGCTGTAGCTGATGGTGCAGAATACAGCACTGACTAATGGGGGTGATCATGGGTTCCTATCCCTGCCTCTGGAATTCCAGCCCCCAGCAGAGCAGTTGTCACTAAGTGGTTAAGCATACAATTTCTGCACCATCCAGTTCAACTTCAGGCACTGTATTGATCAGTCAAGATCTCAGGCAAATTACTTAAATGTTGCCAAGTCTCAGTTTTTCCACATATGAAAAGAGAGGTTGAGGTCCTTAGGATGTGATGAGACACCCTGAGAGAGCACTCAGCATGGTGTCTGGATGGACTCTATGATATTAACAGTTTTTATTGTTACTGTCCCTGCTTTGGCACACACTGCAGGGCTTCAGTCCAGTCCCTTGTGGCTAATTTGTTGGTTTTCAGGGAACAATTATAGTGCATTGATGTGCTAGCCATTTCTGTCTCCACAGTACTTTCTGAACTCCCCCGAGTGTGGCCACTTCTAGGATTTCACTTGGGTACTTTTCTCCTCTGTTCACTCTCCTTGCTAGAGCTGCCTAGCCAAGATGTCCTCACTCCCCAGGGTGTAATTCAGATCCACCTTTCTTCATTCTATCTTGCTGTGTGACCTTGGCTTGTCTGTGCCTCTATTTCCTCATGTGACAAGTGGAGATAATATAAAAAGTATTTTCTCCATAGGGCTGTTGTGGGAAGAAATGACCTAAAACATGTTTATCTCAGACAATTAACCTGGCATCTAGGAAAAGGTCACTAAAGCTTGGATATTTCTATAAAATAATCTTAAAGAACATGATTATTAAAAAACATAGCTGTATAGTCTCCAATTGTATGGGTAGGCCATAATTTATTTAACTAGTCCCTTGTTATTGGGCACTTAAGTTGTTTCTAATATTTCACTATCATCCTATCTAATAAAAGAGTAATATGCAAATTGACCATCACTCCATCATACAAGATAGCTGCCCCCATGTGGTCAAAGATCCTGCCCTCATGTGGACATAAGATGGCCACCACAAGATGACCAGCAGGGGAGGGCAGTTGGAAGGGACCATGTCTGCAGGGGAGGGCAGGTAGGGGCAAACAGGCTGGCAGGGGAGCAGTTAGGCATCAATCAGGCTGGCAGGGGAGTGGTTAGGGGGTGATCAGGCTGGCAGGCAGAAGTGGTTAGGGGCAATCAGGAAAGCAGGCAGGTGAACAGTTGGAAGCCAGCAGTCCTGCATTGTGAGAGGGATCCCAGATTGGAGAAGGTGCAGGCTGGGCTGAGGGACACCCCCAGCCCTCCCCCATGCACAAATTCCATGCACCAGGCCTCTAGTTATAAATAATGCTGCAGTGAACATCTTGTATGTAAATCTTTCTATTTATCTCTGATTGCTTCCTTAGAACAATTCCTCAAATCTTGCTTGTCTTAGAACAAAGTCCTGTCCTCCAGACTTTTCTATGATACTCTTTGAAATAAAAGTGAAGCTTATTTTTCACCAGAGAAAGAAACATATGGAACATGTTAACCAAGAGGTGGTTCAGGACGAAGGTAAAAATTGGTTCAAGATGGGTTTAGATCCATTTCCGGATGTCTGACACTGACTTGGTTATAAAGCTCATTTCAAGCTCCCTTCCCAGAGGAGAGAAAGAGTTTGATCCTCAGGGACCACTGGTTTCTCTTTTTGAGGATTTCCAAGGCTTTTGAGATGTTCTTGGCATTTGAGAAGCAATAATAACAGATCAATTGATTGTGGACAATACAGAACTCCTCCAGTCAGTAGGGGGCGATATCGCCTGTCTCTGTCAGTTGGGATTTGGTGGATTTCTTTTTTTTCTTTTACTTGAATTTATTGGGGTGACATTGGTGAATAAAATCACATAGGTTTCAGGGGTACAATTCTAATACATCATCTGATATTGTATTGTGTGTTCAACACTTCAAACCAAGGGTGGATTTCTTGCTAACAAGGAATTCCTCTATTGTTATCTTTAAACTTTGGCTTACACTTCATTTATTTCTCCCGTCTGTTTTATTTTTCTTCTTCCCACCTTTATACTTTTCAGATTAACACTGAGTTGCAATTTATTCATTCATTCATTCAGGAGCAATCTATTGCCTGCTTCCCCTAGTCCAGACATAAAGATTGTTTTCAGACTTTCTAAGACTAGCACACTTGTTTTGGAAACTCTACTTTACTTACATTAAACATATTGAAATTCACCCATATTCTATATTAAGTATATTTTTTCGGTTAAAATATTATTTTTGTAATTTTGCCTTTGAAATTATTTGGCTTCAAGTAATTCATTCGATTTATTGTTGGCTTTGATTTCTCAGCAGTTATGATGTATTCTAGAATTTTTGTAAAGTGAAAAAACCTAACTGCACATAGTTTACAAATATAATGAAAATTTTATGGATTTTTATGAATACTAAATGAAACCATTAATGAAGTTGACGTAATATTTTGTTTTGTAGAAGTTTCATTAAATTTTTATTAATTTCTATTGCAAAGTGTCCCTTCATGTTTTGGATCCAATAATTTTGTTTTAAGGTCTCAAACTTTTTCATGGGTCTCTGATAAGTTCTTAGGCCCCAGGGTGCCTAGTGGCTGGGAGAGCCCTGTCAGGATTGGAGATGGAGAAATGGAAGACAGCACAGTTTTCACAGTTTCCAGGCCTCTGAGTGACAGGTGGGCGAACTACTTCACAAATTATAGTATTACTCTAATGGTATGTGATCAGGGCACAGTGAAATATCATCTTCTCTAAGTCTACTTGGGGCCAGAGCGAGCCAATGACGGTTTTTAGAAAGCAGCCACTGCCCAAGCCAGAAGCTGAATAGCTAACAGTTTTCTAAGCAGGTGTGAGGGTTAAGGGGCTGGCCTAGAAAAGAACCCACCAGTACACAAGCTGACTGACCAGTCGACTCTGCCTACATTGATCTCTAGGTCCTTGTTTTTCAGGCCAGTGGGACTTCTTTTACCTGGGAGTTTGTCAGAACTGCAGGGTTTCAGTTCCCCCTCCCTCCCATCTCCCCACTTCAACCTCCTGAACCAGAACCTCCATTTTAACAGAATCCTAAGTAATACACATATATCCTATGGTATGAGAGGCAGGCTGTAGTTGCAGCTGAATTAGAGCTAGGCCTCCTGCAGGAATTGAGGGTATAGGAGTTGGGGAGAGGGGAGGCAGTTGGCAGCCTGAGCAGAGCTGCAGTTGGTCTTCAAGTTGCGTTCAAGGTTGGCCTGACAGTCTGTCTCTGCTCAGCCTTTGCTTGGCATGTCGGGCTCTTCCACTTAAAGACTCTTCCAACCACTGGACGCACACTGACCCTTGAGCTAGCCTTCAGACAGCCTGTCTTGCCTGCTGGCTCCCTGACCCAGTGTACCAGCAATTACTTAATAGATGTAGGCTGTGAGCATAATTTATTCCTGTGAGTAATTGATCACATTAGGATGAGCCAGGGGAAGTACCAGGAAGAGAAGGGAGAAGAGGCATCAATAACCAGGGGAAGGAAACCTGCTACCATCAGCTAATTAGAAGTTTTTCTGAGGCAGCTCTTTCCACAGAATGGCCCACCTAGGTGTTGGCTGACCACCCCGTTCCATTTTTCTATTTGTGGTTGGGCTTTCTGATGAGTAAGGGGTAATACAATGAGCTCTGGACTAAGCCAGGAAACTTGGCTTCCAGGCAAGGTGATCTTAGGCAAATCAGTTTCTCTCTGAGCCTCAGTTTTATCGACTGTAAAATGAAGCAGACTAGATCAGTGGTTTTCAAACATGGCTGATATCAGAATTACCAGAGATACTTTAAAACATGTAGATTCCCAGGCGGCATTTCCCCAACACTGATACAAGTAGGTACTGACTGAGGCCAGGAACAAGCTCCTCCTGTAGCTGACATGCTGGTCTGTCAGGCACACTGGGTTGGGAAGATAACCTCAGAGCCCTTACCCAGCTCTGACATTTTCAGGTCATTGATAAGGATGGATTTTCCCACAACCTCGTACAAAGCATTAATACAGTCCTGCAGGAAAGTAGATGAGAAAGGCAGGAGACTTGTCTTCTACTCTCATTTCTGTTGTTAACTCATGACTTAATAACAGTTTCTGCCTGAGCCTCGCCTAATTCACCTATATAAATGGTGACAATATCACAGGCTTTTATCAGAGCTCTTTGTCACTGTGTGCCTTGGGAGACTGAAAAAGATACAGCAGGCCAGTTCCCATCCACTCAGAGATTTTGCTTCAATTCATTTGGGGTAGCTCAAGATGGTTTTGAAGGCTTCGAGGTAATTTCTAAGATCAACCAGGTTTGTAAGCCAGTGACTTGTCCAAAGGCATTGCTGCATGGGACAACTGTGCACTATGCGGGGCCGGGCAGCATTCATTTCTAGGAGGCCACTGCTATGTGGGCAGGACATATGGACTGCAGAGAGAGCCAGGCAGACCCTCACTCACTTTTTGGTTGCTAGGTGAGTCTAGACACATCATACCAGTGGGGCACTCCATTGTTTTGCACCCAAATGAACAGAAGACCTGTGTTCAAACCTGGTGCTGTTACTAACAAGGGAACCTTGGGCAAGTCACAGGAGAAACATGAGTCTGTTTCTTTGTCTATAAAATGAGGTTAAAAGTAACTCTATCCTACCAGCCCAGTTGGTAGGATTAACTAGAACAACTTGGAGCCTGTGCTCTTGAGTGGTCATGCTCTGTTCAAATTGTTCATCCCTCCCAGCTGTCTTCCAGCCATCTGCACTGGGACCAGTGTGAACCAGTCAGGCTGAATGTTAACATTTGTCACTGCTACAGAAGTAAGGTTTGGAGAAGGTCTGCTACTGCATTGGATCAGAGGTCCAGCAAGGAAACAGACCCTTCCCCCCCACCCCCCAACTTTCAGTTCAGCAGTTCAGGTGGTCATTTCTGGAAACACTCCACTTTGCACAGCCAGCTACCTTTGCCTGGAACTTTTTATGTTTTCTCCAATTTTCTTGGAACCTTGGTTGATACCTGAGTTGGTTAGCAAGGGCCTGCATGCTGGCTGGCCAAGTGAGACTGAAACCAATTCCAGTGAGTCTAAAATCTATTGCATCTGCAGTTTTCTCTCCATCTTTTTTCTTATCACCCTAATCCCAGATGCCTTCAAGGTACTGCTGTTGCTCTCTGTAGATATGTTTTCCTCATAGCAGCCAGAAGGATCCTCTTAAGATACAAATCAGATCATGTCATTAATTTTGACTGGCTTCCCATTCTCATTGAATAAAATTCAAACTGGTGTATAAAGAATATTCTCGAATGCCTTCTCATTTCTCTCATGAACTTATACTTCTTCCCCTGGTTTACATAGCCCAGCACAGTCTAACTATCTATTTTTCATCTCATGCCACACTACTTACCCTTAACCTCTTTAAGGCAGACAAATTGCTCTAAATTCTCTGACCATGTTAATTGTCCTCTTTTGCACATAGCTAAACTCCATCTCCTAGGTCAAAGGAATATGAGTGGAAGTGATGTACACCACCTCCAATCTTGGCCCCCAAATGTCTCAGGAGCTTTTTCTCTTTGCTGTTGGCTGCATGCAGAGGGTAAAATTGACAACTACAAGCAGACCTTAGGGGACGGTAAAGCAACTAATTAATTAGAAGCTTGGATTTTGAAAACTGAGTGAAAGGCCTTCCACCAAACACCTGATTAGTTTCAACAAGAAGGAGGAATAAACTTTTATGATCTGAAATCACTGGGATTTGGGGTTTAGTGCTCTTGCAGCTAGAATTACTTATCCTGACAAATGGCCTTTTCTCAGTTCCTGGAATAAGTTAAGATTCATCCTGCTTCTCCCATGCTGTTCCCTCTCCTTAGAATGCTTTTCACAATCATTCCTCACATACTTACCTCTTTAGCCTCTTAGGTCTTCATTTAAAGGATACCACCCAATTGTTAGCTTATATCTAAGTTCATGTCTATGTTATATAGTACTTTTGTCAACTTGCATGTGTTTTTATAACCTTTTTTTCATTGTGTTTCCCCTAAAATGTAAGCTTCTAAGGCATGAATCAAGTCTGTCTCATTCCCCTTTTATATCCTATGCCAAACAAAGTATCTGACAAAATTAGTCATTTAGCTGATGGATTAAATGTATAAGTGAACCAATTCAAACATTTACTGGGCACCAACATTGTACAAGGCACTTTACACACATAAAATATATTCTCTATTCAATACTTATTAAATCCCTTAGTGGGAGGTAAGATTATTATCCCTATTTTACGTATAAGGGTCAAGAGACACTTCTTGCAACCCAAACACAAATCCAGTACACATGGCACCCTCCAATCACCATCACATTCATGAAAGGGAGATACTATTATCTTTAATTTACAAATGGAAAAATTCATGATCACACAGACCAATTCCATTCCCAAGTCATGCAGCTAATGAGGTCGTGGAGTTAGAATTCAAACCCAGGCCCAAAAGAGAGAATGGAGGAGAATGGGGACACAGCTCTCTTACAGTGCTACTCTTCCTAAATACTGACTCACTAGAAATCCCCAAAAGATATTCTTAGTGTGAGCAGAAATGAAGACATGAAATTTCTCCAGAGTCCTATGAGTTTGCTTTGCAGTGGGATTTCACTTTAAGATGGGACTCATTCTCCCACATGACGACTGGGATGAAGGGGTGCCATTCTGCAGCTCCCATGTGGCAGCTGAGCCAGCAGGCTGGCCACCACCGTAAGTGGGAGACACGAACACCCAGGTTCATCTGAGGAGAGGAGAGGAGCTGTTGATAGGCAGAGAAAATCTGTCATTAATTATGGCAGATGAAAGTATGAAGTAATGAATCCTGTTTGAGGTCTGGGCAAGCTGGAGAGCCTGGCTCTCTGAATGCATGTGGAAACTGCACAGCCCCTTCTGAAATCAGCAGTGAACTTGAATGGCTGCCAGTTCTGTGACTTGGCGGCTGCAGATGGAGGCTGCATAGAACTCATGAATTCTCTGGGGTGGGAGCTAATTAGGGTGCAATTTATCAATTACGGAGCATTGAGTGAGTGTCTCCCCAGTCTCCCCACATAGTCCTTCAAGTGGATTCTCTCCGTTTGTTTTTCTTTCTTTACTTATTTTGTAGTTATTTTAAAAATTTTTGCTTCATCTTTTTTCCCCTTTATTTTTAAATCATGTGATGATATGACAGCAATTATTTGTCATTTGGAAGAGAAAATTGTCACGGAGCTATTGTTTTCCTCTTGAAACCCCAACTCTCCTGTGGTAATGGGTACATCTGATAAATATTTTGTATTCCCACTCCCTCTCCCTCACTTGTACCCAGGTTGGTGTGACAACAAGAAAACATTCTCCTGCGCCTGGTACACAGGCCTGCTCTGATTGAAGCACCGTTTGTACAAAGGCATGGAAAAGAGCAGGATCGAGTTTAAAAGAGCCAAAGCTCAGAACTCCAGGCCCACCCACATCACCCAGGTTGAGGCTGTGGGACATTTGCTTTGGAAAATTTGGTCATTTCTTTGAGCTAATAAACCAGCCTCAAAATCAGGAATGCAAAACAGAAATGGAGCGAAAAAGAAAAAAGGCAAAGAAAAAAGCAGCACTCCACCAGAAATGGGAAAAATTAAATGACTTTTTTTAAATGTCATGGTACTCTCCAAACCCTGTTCACATATGTATGCAAGTTAATTAAATGAAAAATGTAAAATTAGCTGCTTAAAATATTAATGGCAGGAATTATCCCAGATTCTAGAGCAGGCAGAATAGAGGAATGAAACTTTTAGGGCTTAACCCTTTTCTTGGTCATCCTTCTCTTACAAAATAGATTTTTTTTCCCCACTCATGAAAAGATTACTGAATGCTAAAGGGTTTTGTAGGTTTCAGGACCAGAGCTTTCTGGTGGGTTTGCAACCTGTGAGTGTCCCTGTGACTCAGACTCACTGGCAGTGTTTATTTCCACAGCATTGGCTTTGTGGGGGGGATTTGAACTCCCTGTAATATGAGTATATGCATAGTCTGTTCTGGAGTCTGTGTAATTTGCCATTTTTTTTCTTTTGGGTTTTGAAGGGTATTTTGGTTTAAAGAGCCCATTAAAATGCAAAATAGGAACAGAGTGCACAAAAAGGGGTGCCAATGTTCTATTCACCAAATGTTTATACAGTACTGATGGGTCCAAAGCTTGTGCTGAGCAAAATGGTATGAAAAGGGAGAGTCACAGACTCCAGGGCTTCCAACCTGGCAGGAAGAGACCACAGGGCCCCTTACCTAGCCTCAAGTTAGCATGTGGGAAACCAAAGTTCCTACAAAACAAAGACCATTCCCAAAGCCAACAGCTACTGAGTGGCGAGGCAGGCTCATTCATTCATGTGACACAGTTCCTGCCCATGTCCCAGGGACTTCCATATGTTAGGGGACAGTAGGGCAGATAGACACAAGATAGTGCCTGCTGCACATCCAACATTGCAGAAGGAAGGAGGAGGGTGGAAAGAGGAGTAATGTGTATCAGAAAGCCCTTGCCTCCACCAGCCAAAGAGTACTTATCATTTGCCATGACAAAGGCAGGCAAGCAAGGAAGGAAAATACTGTTTATTTTCAGTAGCTAGTCACTGAGTTGACAACTCAAATTGATCTCATATGATTTGATCATTAGTTCAGCCCAGACAGATAGATGTGAACCCTATTTTACAAATTAGGAAATGAGAATAACACCAAGCAAAGGGGTAGTTGAACTGAACTAATTAAGGTGAGCCTCTTCAGATGGGAAGTCTAACCTGAATTAGTCAGATGACCCTAATGTAATAACAAGGGTCCTTATAAGAGGAAGCAGGAGGGTTAAAGTAAGGAGTAGGACAAGTCACAACAGAAATGGAAATTGGAGTGATGACTTTGAAGAAGGAGAGAGGGGCCATGAGCCAAGGAAGATAGGTAACCACTAGAAGCTTTAAAGGGCAAGGCTATAGGTGTTCCCTGGATCCCCCAGAAGGATCCAGCTCTTTCAACACCTTGACTTTAGCCCAGAGAGATTGAATTTGGGCTTCTCACTTCCAGACTTGTGAGAGAATAAATGTGTGTTGTTTTATGCTACTCAGTTTGTGGTAATTTGTTACAGCAGTAATAAGAAATTAATACAGTCGGTTACTGCTAAGTAATAAACTATCTCACTGCTGATTCTCATTTCTGGGCCTAGGGATTATAGGCTAGTTTTAAGTCTCTCTACCAGTTGCATTCTGGGAAAAGTGGCTGCTAGGGGTGCTCTTTTCATAGCAATGGCAAAATGGGAGAGAAATTAGCAGACACTTGCTATGCCTGTTGTCATTTCAGTTCTGAGTCATCCACTTCTCCCCACCTTCTAATGAGCAAGGTAAGTCACATGACCAGCTGAACATCAGTGGGAACTGGAAATATAGCTCCCCCCCCCACACTCACCTGTCTAGTGGGAGGTACTGTAAAGTCACATAGCAAAGGGCAAGGAACTATGCTTCTAATATTGGGGAGGGTTATAAAAGTCAGAACCTGCCATAGTTTTCTTAAAGATTCATAATGCACATGGGCATGTTCCCTCAGTTCTGTAGTAAAAAAGTTTGTCTAACTCTGTTACCATTGTGCTCTTCAAGGTGTTTGAGTAGAGAACCCTACTATTATCCCACAGCGTTAATATTTTGAGACATGCTATGTAGGTAGTTTATCTTTAGAAGCTCGAGGAAGGAGAAGGCAAATGACCTGGCTGGGCCTTGAAGAATGGATACAACTAAGCACATGAAGAAGTTTTTACAAATGGTAGAGAAAACTGAGTTTTCATATGAGTTAAAGTCCCTTTCTTGAAGGAACTCTTTCATGAAAATCTCATCAAATAATCAATTTTTTTTATGGGCAAGAAGAACCTGGAATGATATCCATGTTGTCTGAAAGAGCAAACACAACTGTCTTGGAGTCTGGTCTTCACTAGCCAAGGGCCCATTGGAAGTTCCTCAGAAGGCAGGCACTCACCTCTCCTTGGAGGACTGGAGCACCGCCTGCCGGCTGGGCTTCTTGCAAACACATGGACGGGGAAGTGCTGCTGTATTCAAAACTGATAGAAGTGGGTGGAGCAGGTTTCCCAGGAGCATCTGCTCATCTCAGGCCCACTAATAGAAGCCCCCCCCCCCCTGGCATAGAGATGGGAACTCTGCCCCCTCCTCTGTGGACCTAGTCGAGGAGCAGGAAGCAGGTTCCCCAGCGTCGGTTCTGACAGCCCCAGATACAACAAGTGAACAGTGCTGCTGAGTGGCATCTCACACTGACTTTAGGAGCGGCTCAGAGTAGGGGTGAGGCCTCTGATACATGCCCAGGCCTCCTTTGCGCTGAGAAACAGGGATAAGGAGGACAGGCTATCACTGTACCCTGCTTTGGGAGAGCTGGCCACTCTGAGGGATGGTGACTTATTTGACACACTTAATTAGCCTATTTCCATGTAACACACTTTAAGGGAGGCCATTACAGCCTAATAAAAGGAAACAATAGTGTCATAAATCTCAGGATCATAGAGGGAAAGCAGGGATTCCTTTGAAAGAACCAGAGGGGTTTCAAGAATGAAATTCCCCTTGTAATTGAAGGACAGGGGAAAGAATATTTATAGGCTCACTCACTCACTCAGCACATATTTAGAGGACACAGACCATCAGCCAGACTCTCCTTTAAATACCAGCAGACAGGCAATAAACAGAACCTACTGGGGAGGAAGATGTAAGAACAGGGATGTCACAATTCAGTGTAGCTAAGACACTGTTAAGGACAAGAGCTGGAAGGAAAGACTTCCCAGAGGTAGAATATTTGAATGGGGTTTGAAGGAAAAATGGGAGTTTCCTGGGTAGATAATGGAGTAGAGGAGAACAATGCTAAGAGAAGAGGGCACATGGAAAACTCAGAGGCAAGAAAGGAGCATGGTGAGTTGGGAAACAAGGAATATGAGAGAAGCAGAGAGTATAGGCATAGAGAATGAAAGGGGGTGTGGCTAATGAGGTATGTTGAGGCAGATAGAAAAGAGCTTTGTTTGCCAAGATGAAGTTTGGATTCTTTTAAAATCTGGAGAAGCAGAAGGAAATTGGAAGGCACAGTTATCAGATCCAAAAAACCTTTTTGTTTTGGTTCATTCAGTACTATTGGGGAACTAGCCTGTCACCCTGAGAGCTTTAAGGAGCCACAGATCCTGCTCTCTGGCCACCTTGGTAGGGCACAATAGCCATCTCTGCTCTGTACCTGAGCAGAAGTGTACCACCACAGAGCGATGGGAACAGCATCATTTCACACATCTACAGGCAGGACTGGACAGAGTCAAGGAAGACAGCTAAGGAGGAACCTGTCCATTCACCTACAAGAAAGGAGCTTGATTAGGAGAAGCCCTAGAGGATGTTTTAAGGAACACATGAGATGTTCACACTCCAGGTGGCTCCAGGAGACACCCTCAGCTCTTCATGAGGCACCACACCAGTGTGGTAGGCATGCCTGTGGCTGGTTAGTCTAGTGGCAAGAGCCCCATGTAGCACGGTCCAGGGTACCTACTCAGTCTGCTTCCCCATTAATGATGATCAGAAGTCTCACAAGTCCATATTTTGTGTCTGAGAGAAGAGCTGAATTCTTAGCTTTGCCATCAGCCAGCAACTTCATTGCAAACCACTCACTCAGTCTCTCTGAATCTCAGTTTCTTTGTGGCAAGTGAATTTTCCCCAGTAACTCTCTCCTTCACCCAAACATTTGATAAGTCACCAGTCCAGTTTAATTTACCACACAAAATATGTTTACTTCCCCTAGTTGAGGCCACCATCATCTTTCATTTGGAAACTGTCAGAGCCCCTGACTTGGGCTTCTGACTTTGTCTTGCTTCCCTGCCACTTAGGGTCTGCATCAGAGCCAGATGGCTTTGTGAGTCACATATGCCTATTTTCTTCCTTGTGGAAACAACCCACATGCCCATCAACTGCTGAATGTATGAACAAAATGTGGTAAATCCATTTAGTGGGATATTACCCAGACTTGAAAATGATCCTTCCTATACATTGGGTGACCTTGAAAGCATTATGCTAAATGAAAGAAGGCAGTCACATGGTCCATATATTATAGGGTTCCATTTACATAAAATATTCAGAATAGGCAAATCCACAGAGACAGAAAATAGATTAGTGGTAGCCTAGGGCTGGGCTAACATGGTGAGATGGGGAGGTGATAGCTAAAGGGTACTTGGTCTCTTTTCAAAGTGTTGAAAATGTTCTAAAACTGATAGTGGTAATGGTTGCACAACTCTGTGAGTATGTTATTGAATTTTATACTTTAAATGAGTGAATTGTATAGTATGTAAATCATCTCTCAATAAAGCTGTAGTAAAATATTATAAAAATATTTTTTAGTCCACAAACCATGTATAAACAAGCCATGGACCAGATCTGGTGTATGGATTGTAGACCATATAAAAACAAGTCATAGACTAGAGTGGGTCTGCATTGCTGTTAAGATGGATGGCTTAAAACAGATCTGACCTTGTCACTCTCCTGCTGGGAAATCTTCAATGGCTCCCCTTTACCTATGGGATAAAGAACTAACTATTGGCTCTCATTCATGATCCTCCACATTCTGGCCCCAACTTTTCTTGCTAACTTCATGTCCTTCCATTCCTCTTCATGCTGTAACCACAGAGATGAGTATTGAAAGCCACTGACGCTTTATCCACAAATAAATCTTTGATTTGGTTTCTCTTAATCCCTCCATCTTCAATATTTTAGAAAGTTCTTAGCCATGTCTCAAATTTTCACTCATGTATCCTTTTCCTCTATAGGACCTTCCCAAATCTCTCTAGGAGAATCAATTGAGACTATAGTATGTGTTGTCTTGTATTATATTTATTTGATTGAGTCTATATTTCCCTTTAGAAGACTATGAACTTCTTGGCTACTACAAAATGGGAACCATATTTTCTCTTCTTAGTTCAACCAACGCTCAGTGCAAGTGCCTAGTATGCAACCAACATTGAGTAACTGCTTTCTTGAATTGAATTGCAGTCCAGTGAGAAGCAGACTAGCTAAACAATATCATAGAAACTCAGTCAAATTATACTGTTGGAAAAGGCTTTCAAAGGCTCTCGAGTAACACAAGCCCCTCTGTTTCTATGACAAAAAATAAGGCCCAGAGAAGGGAAATTATTTGCCTAGAGTTACCCAGCAATTCAGCAATGAGACATATTTAGAATCTGAGTCTCCAGCCCCCTACCCAGAGGGTCTTATGTACACACCTCAATGTCTTTCTGCAATCTCTTCCAATATAAACATTGTAGGATTTTAAGAGATTTTGCCACAGCCAGATTTCTTAGCCATCTCTTTGCCTAAGCTGAGCCAAACAACCCAATGACCAGCAGCCTGGTTCTCCTCTCTCCCTCCTGCTCTTGAGCTCCCTAGAATGGGTCAATCACCTCGGGAGCAGCCGGGGGAATTCACCAGAGCCACTGGACATCGCTGGCTTCAGGAATGGAGTGTAAGATTCAGGTGGATATCGTTGGAGCTGGTGGTTGGACCCTGGCTCAGGTTTGGATCCCACAGTTTGATTTATTGTACCAGGTAGTTGTTCCACATGTTTTTCCTATGCCTGGGGACACCCCAGGCTGACTGCGGTTCTTTCTTTCGTGTGTGTGTGTGTGTGTGTGTGTGTGTGTGTGTGTGTGTGTGAGAGAGAGAGAGAGAGAGAGAGAGAGAGAGAGAGAGAGAGAGAGAGAGAGAGAGAGAGAAATTTCTGAGTCAGTTGCAGGATCAAGGTCCTTACAGAAGGCTAAATAATTGAAGAAGATTGTGAGGTTTCACTAAGGCTTACTGATTTATGAAGGTGCACACGATATGGCTAGCATCAACCTTTGTGGTTTACAGCTGAGTGCTTATTATGTTCTAGGCACTTAATTCCTTTAAGCTTCACAACAAAGCCATGGGGGAGGTGGGATTGCCCTGAGTCGAGGATAAGAGAACCGAGGCTTGGAGAGGTTACATAATGTGCCTAAGGCCCCTGGTTAGTGGTGGTAGAGCATAAACCCAGAGTCTAGCCTTTGTTTCTGCCACACTAGCCCCTGCATGCTCCCCTCTTTAGGAAAGACATCCTTTGGCCAGGCATCAGGCTTTAGCGATAACAGGCATGTGGTCTCCATCTTCTTGAGCTTCATTCATGTTTGTTGGTGCTATTTGCCCACCAGTCTCATGTGTAGCTTTACTAAAACTAATCAAACTCCAAGCTATTTTCTTGGCCTACTTTTTGTTTTCTATTGATTCTCTGACTTCTCAAACTTAGAAATTAGCTTTACAATGTCTCTTGTTCAGCAGCAGGTGAAATTAAGGTTCTCAGAGGTCAAGCTACGTGCCCAAGATAAACTAGCTAGTGGATGACTGAGATGAGACTCCTTTCTCAGCACAAGCTCTTTCTGTCTGGGTTGCCTTCATATGACAAGCTCTCTCCATGAAAATACTGAAATATATCTTGTCACTTACACTTCAGCTATAGGAAGTGAGTCTCCTCATCTCAGGTTGTATTTACATCTTTGTAATGCTTTCTGCTCTCCATGAGTGGAATTAGTATAGTAGATTAGGAATAGGAAATGCAGCTCCTTTCCATGGTTTTTATGATGCTGGCTTTCAGGGTCTGGAGTCTTTACCCAAGTTATCCCAGGCATAAGCACAAGCACTAATCTGGAAGGGAGTTAGCTCTCTCTTAATCCAGCCTTCCTTATCTTATAAATGAGACATTGAGACCAAGAAGATAGATGTGACTAACCCAAGCATACTCAGAGAATACAGTTAATGTAAGCTTAGAAATTGCTATCTTTGCTGCAAGGTGTGACTGCAGTCTTAAAGAGCAATTTGCCTTTTTCTGTATGTCCCAAGTGGAAGAATGAGAACCATGGGACCTCATGAACAGGGAATCAGATGCCAATTCATTTGAGGAAGTGCATCTTAATGCTCAGTGTTTGAATTGTGAGAAGATTATCTTAGAAATAGTGAGCTCCTCATGGCAGAAGATGGCCAAGTGGAGGCTGCATAAATTCCCCAATGGACTGAAGGGGGTTCAATGACTTTAATGTCTAATCCAAACAGCTCATGACTCCTGCCTTTCCATCTAGGAGAGTGGGAGCAGGAGAGAGGAGGGACAGGGACTTCAATGATGAAAAGCCTCTGCCCAAAGAGATTTCATTGCTTACCATCAATCAAAGATTTTGTGTGATATTCTCCAAAATGTAGGCTTGAGTCTTATAATTTAACCTTATCCCCAAGAGGGTGTCTAACTAGATGAAAGGCCACAGCACTTGGAAGATGTTGTGGAACCTCCTTCTGGGGAAATGAGCCCAGGAAATGGGTGTGCGTTGTCCCAGACACTCAGCTGGAATTGATGGGGCAGGAAATGGCCCATCACTCAATTCTGGGCAGTACCCTGCACATCAAGTTGGACCAAGAGCTTTGGACCTCAGCATCCAGTGGCCCTTGAAGGGTGGGGTCCAGGGAGGTCTCTTCTAGTAGGTGAAGATCTGGACACCTACATGGCCCTGCCTCCCACTTTGCTGTATCTGTAGGTAAGTCACTTGCTTCTCTGAGTGGGTTTTGCATTCCTGTAATGGTCATAGTGAGGCCTCCTTCTGGGGTGTGGGCACTTCATGAAAGCAGGTATATGATTTTCCTAACACGGAGCTGGGAGAGAAAGTGGTTTGAATCCTACATCTTGATTCACTTAGTGGGGTAGTCTTCAAAGTTTCTTCCTCAGCTTGGGGACAGCCCAGATTGAATGCTGTTTCCTTTCTTTGAGTGTGTGTGCAAGTGGGTGTGCATGTGAGTTAACTGTCTTACACTGGCCCCAAGGAGACCAGTGATCTCTCTCAGACCTGGCCAACATGCTGTGCTCTGGGGCCCAGACAGACATGAGATACCACAGTGAGTGCTAACAGGGTGCATCTCTCATATGTGTGGGAGCAGGGTAAGGGTATTTCCCCTGGAAAATCATATAAAGATGAAAATCACAGAAAATAAAACAAAATGAAGTAAGCAATAGTCTTTCCTTAATTTTAATTTTGTCTCCCTCAGATTTTCTTAAATCATTTTTTAAAATATATTTGATTGATTTTTTTACAGAGAGGAAGGAAGAGGGTTAGAGAGTTAGCAACACGGATGAGAGAGAAACATTGATCAGCTGCCTCCTACACACTCCCTTTTGGGTATGTGCCCGCAACCAAGGTACATTCTCTTGACCAGAATCGAACCTGGGATCCTTGAGTCTGCAGGCTGACGCTCTATCCACTGAGCCAAAATGATTAGGGCTCCTTAAATCATTTTTTAAAATCCTCACTGAAGGATATTTTTTCCATTGATTATTTTTTTTCATCTTTATTGTTCAGTTTATTAATTACATGGCTCCCTTCCCCCCCCTATAGTTCCCCTCCACTCCATTGATTATTATTTTTTTTAATCTTTATTGTTCAGTTTATTAATTACATTGTTTCCCCTTTTTAACCCCCTATAGCTTCCCTCCACCCTGTACCTATCCCACCCTCCACCCTCACCTCCCCCTCCCCACTGTCCTCTCCCATTGTTGCTAGATTTTTGTCCAGTCTCTTGCTGCACTTCCCACAACCCTTTTCTCCCCAAGAATTGTCAGTCCATTCCCTCTCTATGTCCATGTCTCTGTTATATTCACCAGTCTATCCTGTTCAACAGCCTATCAATTCACTTGATTTTTATGTTCATTTGTTGATAGATGTGTATTTGTTGTTGCTAGTTTGCACTTTTCCCTTTTTCTTCTTCCTCTTCTTAAAAAATATCTTTCAGCATTTCATATAATGTTGGTTTGGTGGTGATGAACTCCTTTAGCTTTTTCTTATCTGCGAAGCACTTCATCTGACCTTCAATTCTGCATGATAGCTTTGCTGGATAGAGTAATCTTGGTTGTAGATTCTTGCTGTTCATCACTTTGAATATTTCTTGCCACTCCCGTCTAGCCTGCATCGTTTCTGTTGAGAAATCCGCTGACAGTCGTATGGGTGCTCCCTTATAGGTAACCAACTGTTTCTCTCTTGCTGCTTTTAATATTCTCTCTTTGTCTTTTGCTCTTGGCATTTTAATTATGATGTGCCTTGGTGTGGTCCTCTTAGGGTTCCTATATATTGGGGTTCGGTGCACTTCTTGGAATCCTAAGTCAATTTCTTTCACCAGGTGTGGGAAGTTTTCAGTCACTATTTCTTCAAATAGGTTTTCATTGTCTTGGCCTCTCGCTTTTTCTGGCACCCCTATAATTCGGATGTTGGTATGCTTGAGGTTGTCCCAGAGGCCCCTTACACTATCTTCAATTTTTTGGATTCTTTTGGTTTCTTGCTTTTTCAGCTGAGTGGATTTTACCTCTTTGTATTTCAAATCTTTAACTTGGTTCTTGGGGTGCTCCAGGGCACTTTCAGGTCTTTGTATAATATTTTTTGTTTCAGTCAGTGTATGCTTAATTTCTGGTTGGTCCTTTTTCATATCCTTGAGAGTCTGCTTTATATCCTTGAGGGTTTCTTTCATTTCCTTGTAGGACTCATTCATTTCCACATTGGTCTTAATAATTTCTTTGCAGCTCTCGTTTATATCCTGGAGGGTGTTGTTCATTTTCTTGTAGGACTCACTCATTTCCTTTGGGGTCTCGCTTATTTCCTTATAGGCCTCGATCTTTTGTTGGAACCTCTTAAAAAACCCTATAACCGTGGTTCTGAATTCCATGTCCAGTCGTTTTTTTTCCTCCATTTCTTTCACATCTGATTTCTTTCCATGTTGCTGCATGGTGGCTGCTTCCCTGAGTTGGTCAATTAGCTTTGTGTGGTAGACGTGCTACAAGGGACAGTGGCTCAGCCTCCCCGGTTACCTGAGGTGGATATGGGCTACACAGTCTTGCTGAAGTTAAGCTCAGTTAATCGTTGTTAGCACTTGGAGGGTTGACCTCCAGGCCAATTGTCTGTAAAGCTCAGCTGTGCTCAGGTTGGATGGGCGGAGTCTCCGGGCCAAGCAGACAGCATTAGCTCCACCCTATGCAGCCCCAGGGACTCTGTGCAATGGCCGCCAGCACCTCTGAGAGAGAGCCGCTGCGGAGCTCCACCGGCTGCCGGTTGCCGGGGAATTCAGACTTTCCCAAAATGAGTCTGCATGCGCAATGTCTCACCCAGGATCGTAAAACAAAGCAGTCTGACGGTTTTCCGAATGAGAGGCAAGTCGCGGTGCGCTCTCTGCGCCGTCATGCAGCCGAGCTGTTCGCGCGAGCTGCCTTCTCCACAAGCCGGGAGACCCGGCAGCACCCGAGCTTCGGCGTGCCCTCCCACTGTCCAGTTTTCACCCCGTGTGATAGTAGGTTCTCTGGACTTCGCCCAGAGCTGGAGAATCAGTCCAATGGGACGCCTTTGTCTCCCCGTTCGAGAAAACTGGCCGGTTTTCAGCCGCCCGCCCTCTCCGCGGCGTGTGCTCCAAACCTCTCTCCGGGCGAATCTTTCAACGCCATCCGCCGCTCCTCTGGGTCACAGTGTCTTATCTTTACTTTTATTTGTGGAATTTTCACTCGGCGAGCTTTCTGGTGATTCTGGAAGGTGTTTGTTCTTTCGTTAATTTGTAGTATTAAAATTGCTGATTATGACGGCAAGATAGGTGTTTTGCCTTTGCCGCCATCTTAGTTCCTTCCATTGATTATTTTTAAAGAGAGTGGAGGAGAGGCAGAAGGGGGAGAGGGAGAGAGAGAAAGACATCCATATAAGAGAGACACATCAATTGGTTGCCTCCTGCACATGGTCAGGCTCCAACCTACAACCGAGGTTAATGCCTTTGACTGGGAACCAAACCCATGACCCTTTGGTCTGTGGGCCGGTGCTCTAACCACTGAGAGACCAGCCAGGGCAGATTTTCTTAAATCTTTGGTGCCTGATGTTACCTCTATGTCTGGTGTACATCCTGATCTAATTTAATATCAAATCAGCTAGTTGGTTATTTTCTTTAACTACACTAGGTCTTAGAGAGCCTCCTCACCTCTATATTGTCAGCCCCCAGAAAGATTTGTGAATGACTGAGAGCCACTGCTTGAAAGGAAGGATTGTTCTTCAGGAGGTGAAAGACTTGGCATCTAGATGGGCTCTCCATCAATCCACCTTCACCAGTGGCCTCACCTCTCTGGGCCTCAGTTTCCCGGTTCTACTTGGACAACAGTGCCTGTCCCATCCTGCCTCACAGGTTGAGGGGGTGAAACGCCAACTCAATGTTCCCGTCGACTCTTACATGAGTGAATTACACAATGAGCGGGTACAGACTCTGTGAATGTTATGCTATAGGCTATGACTCCAGAGATGACAGGATGAACCCGCTGTCCCATGAGCTCACAGTCTACTCTTATTTCTAGAAGTGGACTCCAGTTATGTGTACTTTTCATGCACAGTTGGCATAAAGCTGGCTTGTCTGTAATTTTTTGCTGATGAAATTCTTGCCATGCTTGCCTCCCCTCCTTCTCACAGTGCTCTTAGCCTTCTCCACTCCACATGCTCATCTGCAGGACTCTAAAGCAGGAGGGTCATCCACACACCCTCTTTTCCATATAGCAGTTAAGGCCCGTCGTGCTCAGAGCGTGAATCAATCACCAATTCCACTCAGCAAGATGGTGGCCAATGGGAGAGCAGGTCTCCCGCCGGCATTCTTTTTAACCTCTTACCAAGGTTTAAGTGTACACTTATTTTTAACACATGGGACATATGGTATAAAGATTTCATACTGAAAAATGATATTCATTAAGCAAAGGACAAGGAAGAATTTGCATTGTTTTGGCTACATTATTTGAAATAAAACATGCAGATTTTATCACTGAAAAAATTTAAATTGTGTTTCTTCGTCAGAAACTTCACATGAACCTAGGACTTTTTCTCACCTTGATTAGAAATATAACACTACAACAGCCAAATAAACCCAGAAAAAATAGAATGAAAGTTCCTTGGCTGCTGACGCAGTAAGGACTGTTCCACATAGTGCTGTGAGGTGACATCTAGTGTCTTACTAACTGTCTTACTTTATGCAGGTCACCAACTTGTTGACTTGTGATGCTATAAGTGCATAGCCAGGACCAACTGCAGAGACCAGAGAGTGTGTGCAACAGAGGGGCCACGTGAGCGCACAGCAGAGTTCGCTTCTTTCGCAGCAATGCATTGCAAAGCAGGGCAATTGGGGACACTCAGAGCTTGAGAGGCTTTGAGCTGTCACCGTGTCACTAAGGGCCAGGATGAATGCCTGGCACTGGAATTTCACTACCTGCCAGGGCTCAGCAATAGTGAGGTAGGGCATTTTAGTGCGGGCCCTTCCCAGTCTCTGTGGCCAAACCTAGAGGTGCCAGTGTTCAGAGAGTAACTCCATCTCATCCATGGTGGGTGCAGGTGAGAGCAGGACCAACATAATAGGACTGGCCTTCCTGCACTTCATCCCAAGGAAATATGGTTCTGGTACCTGCTTTCTCCCCCAAGACCTGTCTCCTTGCATTCTTACACAGTGATCACCAACTGGAAACCTGTGGGCCTTATGTGGCCTGCAGGCAGGTTTTCTTTGACCAGAAGTTTTCTCAATAATTGCAGTAGCTGCCAGCATCAAAGAAGCCTGGCCTTTCCTGAGAACTCGGGGACTCTGGCCACACTGGGCGGGGTTTCTGCATAGCCACTATGGCTGGTGCTGGTTGAGTCCCTGTCACCCTCTAACCAGAAGCATGTTTGCCTTGGTCCCCTCACTCACTTTCATCACACACCTGGCCCCGTGGCAATTGCCTTAGTGACCCTGCCCACATCTGTGTTTATGTTATAGCTGAGGAAGCTGAAGTCCTGGTTAAAAGTCGTGGAAAAACAAATAAACAAAAGTCATGGAAACTGCCCTGGCTGGGGTGGCTCAGTTGGCTGAAGCGTTGTTCTGTAGAACGGGGTGTGTAAGGGAGGCAACAGTTGAATGTGTTTTTGTTGTTGTTTCTCTCTCTCTCCCTTCATCTCTCTAAAATCAATTTTTAATAAAAGTCATGGAAACTGAATCTGTGAGCATGCTTTCCCTTTCCCCAACCCCCTTTTCAAGCAGCTCTGGGCTCCTTTGGAGAAAAAGAGCTGGGCCAACAGGCAAGGTGATGCTGAGGTGTGGCCCTTGATGGACTTCCCTTCCCACCCTCAACAGCCATGGCCTTTTCCAGATTAAAGATTCCAGGCAGGCTGGGGCGTATTGCTCACCCAGGGTCTGGGATGTATTTCCTCCTTCAGGTCATTACAAGCTTGACATCCCCAGCAACTTGGGTCTTGGAGGGCGGAACTGCCTTTCCTGACAGCCCTGGGTGCTCAGACACCAGCTTTCCTCTGTTCCTTTTCCATATGTCCCACTTAGCCTTTGGTCTGGGTGCAGCTTGGGAACATTAAATAAGCACTTCTTGCAACTCACTCATAACAATTCTTTAGATCTTGGAAGCCAGGCAGGGGAGCTCTGCGTCTGTATAGATCTCATTTTCACACAACAGGCTGTGGAGCAGATGGGGACCCACACCAACATCCAACATTTAGCTATGAGTTAAGCCATGGGAAACTAGGTGGCTTTTAACCAGCCCATACTGCTGCCAGCATTCAACCTTAGAGAATTTTTCACAAGAGGGAAAAAAAAGAACCTACAAACCCAACAACAACAACACATACACACACACAAAACGACAGTTTTTTTTTTTTTGCTCCCCCCAAACCAGATGGCAGATGATATGGAACCAATAAAACACAGATTCAAATTTTTGTTTATTTAACTTTGAATGTAATATGGTTTTGTGGTCCCCTGCAAGGGAACACCAACCTTCCAACCAAAGAAATGACAGATTAGAGTCAAACCTTAGGGCAGCAGCTCGGAGAGATGTTTCTGGGAAAGCTCTGTAAAGAGGGACTATTCTGGCTGGAGCCCGCGCCTCCTGGCTTGTTTGCCTCTCTGGGTGCGAGCCTAAGAGGTCTCCATGAGCACTGACTGATGCTTGGTTTCTGTGGCTGCCTTTGGTCGAGGTTCAGTCCAAAAGGCAGCCAGCCACACAAAGAATGTTTCTGCGTCATTTCTGAAACAGCTGCGGAAGATGTTGCTCTGGGCCACCAGTGTGAAAGCCCATGAGAAAAAGGCTGACCTCTCTCTCTTTGGCTGGTGTTGGCTGCTTTTGGTGTGTGATATTAGAGAACGAGAGTTCTGTGATGCACTGTGGCTCCTTTTCTGCTTTGACTGCTGAGAGACCTAGAGCTAAATTATATGCTCAGTTGAAATAACTACCTACATTAGTTAAGATTCTTTTGGCTACAAGTGGCAGAAACCCAACTCAAACTACTTTAAATAAAAAGATAATTTATCAGCTCAAGTAAGTGCAGAGGCTTCAGAGATAGCTGGATTCAGGAATTCCATGTTACCAGGGCTCCTTCCTAGATCTCGTATAGGCTTTCTCCACAAGTAGCCACTGAACTCCAAACTGTTCCAAACTCATAGTAGAAAGAGAATCTTCCACCAGGTCCGTCAGCAAAGTTCTATTGTAGGTCCTCACTAATCCTGCTTGCTATATATACTCATTTCTGAACTGATCATAGTTGTGAAAAACTTGGGATACTCTCATTGACCATGATTGGGCCACATGACTATCCTATAGGTGGGAAGAGGGGCAAGATTAGCCCCACCCTAAGCAGATGGAATATATTATTTATAGGAAATGTATTGGGAGCAGGAAAGTTAACTATGAGAGTAGATGCCTACCTTAGCCTGGGATTCTGTCATAGCTTTTTTCCTCACTCCCCTAACTCATTTTATGTCTCTCTTTCATTGTGTTAGCAGATATGTGTTTTTCATGGTAAACAATCTAAAAATTATTGAAAGTAGAAGTGAAGCCCAGTTGTCCATTGAATGAATGAATAGAAGAACAACTGAAAGACTGAGTTTACTATAAAAGTTAGAGTTCTTTAGCAAAAGAGCCCATCACTGCCTCAGAGCGCCAGAACCAGAGGAAGCTGCAGTGCTCTGACTATTCATGACATGGGTTGCAGATGAGTTCATGGAGGCCCAAAATCTAACAGTAAGTTATCTGCAGAGCCTGTGACCTGGACCCTAATGTTAGGCCCAGGGCACTGACTATTTTCTGTTTAAATGTGGCTCCTCATCTTCCTTTGTGTCTCTTTTGCAGGCCTGATCCCACTTTCACTCTTCAGACCCTTGTTCTGGAGTTTTGCTATGAATTGGCTGGCAAAAATTTCTGCCAATGTTTCAACTGGTAAGAACAAAACTGAATGTCTCCAGGATTAATAGGGTCTTCCAGACCCAAAAGAATGCATCTTGGCTTTCGGAGAACCAATATGGTGGCATAGGTAAAACACCTATCTTGCCATCATACACAGCAATTTCAAAACTACAACTTAACGAAAGAACAAACACCATCCAGAATCACTGGAAAGCTGGCTAAGTGAAAATTCCACAAATAAAAGTGAAGATAAGACACTGTGACTCAGAGGAGTGGTGGCAGACAGCATTGAAGATTTGCGTGGAGTCAGAGGTTTGGAGGAGTGCGTGCCAGCGGATAGGGCGGGCAGCTGAAAACCGGCCAGTTTTATTGAACGGGGGAGACAAAGGCGTCCCACTGGACTGATTCTCCAGCTCTGGGAGAAGTCCAGGGAACCCACTATCATACGGGGTAAAAACTGGACAGTGGGAGGGCACGCCGAAGCTCGGGTGCTGCAGGGGTCTGCCAGCTTGTGGAGAAGGTGAGCTTGTGCTGAGTGTGAGTGAGCTTGGGAACAGCACAGCTGCCTGACCACACAGAGAGAACTCGTGACTCGCTCTTTCATTCAGGAAACCATCAGACTGCATTGTTTTGTGACCCTGGGTGAGACATTGGCTGTGCAGACTCATTTGGGGAGAGGTTGAATTCTCCGGCAGCCGGTGGGGCTCGGCAGCAGCTTTCTCTCAGAAACCCTGGGGCTGCATAGGGTGCAGCTGACGTTGTCTGCTTGGCCCGGAGACTCCGCCCATTCAACCTGAGCACAGCTGAAGGTCACAGACAATTGGCCTGGAGGTCAGCCCCTCCAAGTGCTAATAATGATTAACCTGAGCTTAACTTCAACAAGACTGTGTAACCCATATCCACCTCAGATAACTGGGGAGGCTGAGCCACTGTCCCTTGTAGGAAGTCTACCACACAAAGCTAATTGACCAACTCAGGGAAGTAGCCACCATGCAGAGACATGGAAAGAAATCAGATGTGAAAGAAATGGAGGGAGAAAAAAATGACTGGACATAGAATTCAAAATCACGGTTATAGGGCTTTTCAAGAGGCTCCTAGAAAAGGTCGAGTCCTATAAGGAAATAAGCAAGACCTACAAGGAAATGAATGAGACCCTCAAGGAAATGAATGAGACCTGCAAGGAAATGAGCAAGACTAACGTGGAAATGAATGAATCCTACAAGGAAATGAACGAGACCTATAAGGATATGAAAAGGGACCAACCAGAAATTAAGCATACACTGACTGAAATAAAAAATATTATACAAAGACCTAAAAGTACTCTAGAGCACCCCAAGAACCAAGTTAGAGATTTGAAATACAAAGAGATGAAACACACTCAGCTGAAAAAGCAAGTAACCAAAAGAATCCAAAAAATTGAAGATAGTGTAAGGGGCCTCTGGGACAACCTCAAGCATACCAACATCCGAATTATAGGGTTGCCAGAAAAAGAGAGAGAGCAAGACAATGAAAACCTATTTGAAGAAATAGTGACCGAAAACTTCCCACACCTGGTGAAAGAAATTGACTTAGGAGTCCAAGAAGCGCACCAAACCCCAATATATAGGAACCCTAAGAGGACCACACCAAGGCACATCATAATTAAAATGCCAAGAGCAAAAGACAAAGAGAGAATATTAAAAGCAGCAAGAGAAAAACAGTTAGTTACCTATAAGGGAGCACCCATACGATTGTCAGCGGATTTCTCAACAGAAACGATGCAGGCCAGACAGGAGTGGCAAGAAATATTCAAAGTGATGAATAGCAAGAATCTACAACCAAGATTACTCCATCCAGGAAAGCTATCATTCAGAATTGAGGGTCAGATAAAGTGCTTCACTGATAGGAAAAAGCTAAAGGAGTTCATCACCACCAAACCAATATTATATGAAGTGCTGAAAGATATTCTTTAAGAAGAGGAAGAAGAAAAAGATAAAAGTGTAAATTATGAACAACAAATACACATCTATCAACAAATTAATCTAAAAATCAAGTGAATTAATAAGCTGATGAACAGGATAAACTGGTGAATGTAACAGAATCATGGAGATAGAGAGGGAATGGACTGACAATTCTGGGGGAGAAAAGGGTTGTGGGAAGTACAGCAAGAGACTGGACAAAAATCATGCAACTATAGGGGTGGACAGTGAAGGGGGGTGAGGGTGGAGGGTGGGATGGGTACCAGGTGGAGGGGAGCTATAGGGGAAAAAAAGGGGGACAATGTAATTAATAAACTGAACAATAAAGATTAAAAAAAAGAAAAAAAAATGCATCTTTAAGAATGATTTCTGTGTCAGTTTGTTAATTGCTGAGTAACAAATTAGCACAAATGTAGTAACTCAACATCTACATTTATTATCTTAACAACTTTCATGGTTAGGAGACCAGGCAAGACCTAGATGCATCCTATGCATAAGATCTCACAAAACAATGGTTGAGGTCTTGGCTGGGCTATATTATCATCAGGAAACTCAAGGAGGGAAAGATCTACTCCCAAGGTCACTCAGGTTGTGGCCAAATTAATTTTCTTGTGCCTGAATTACTGAGGACCTGTGTTTTGCTAGATGTGAGATTCATATGCCCTGAGGTCCTAAAAGCTGCAGCCCACAGTTTCTTGTCAGGTGAGCTTCCCCAACATGGCTGCTACCTTCATCAAGCTGCTGAGGAGACTCTCACTCCAGTCTGCACATGAAGTTTTATATAAAGTGACGTCATCATGAAACTGATAGGCTATGACCCTGGCCATGTCATGTCACTTAATCATGGGAGTGACAGGCTGTCACGTCTGTTAGAAGAAAGTCACAGGTTCTGCCAGGAGTGGGAATTATTAGGGCAACCTCAGGGTCTTCCTCCACAGTCTCTCACACCTCCGTGAATATACAACAGGAGGCTGCCACTCCATGCCAGGCAGCACCCTGATCTCTGTAGACAACCAAGTGGGGATGATGAGCCTGTGAACAGATAATGGCCTTCTAGTAAGTTCTTGCTGAAGGCTGCATGTTTGAAGGGCCTGGGCTTCATAGAGAGTAGAGACTTTCCTTGGGCTGGGAAGGCAGGGCAGGGGGTCAGAGCAGATTTCCCAAAGGAGTTGACCCCAGCACGGCCTTGATGAATGAGTAGGAAGTTGACAAGAAGACAAACAAGATGTCAGAGAAGGCCAGGACATAGGGGCAGAAGTGAGGCAGGTTTGGGGAGCCACAAATAACCCCGTGCAATTGATACAAATACATTGGGGTGCCGGGGGTGAGTCTGCAGCTCTGAGGGACTTAGAAGCAGGCTTAGAAGTGTATCTTCCTTCTGTGATCCGCAGAGGCCACCATGAGGCCATAAAAGGGGAACTGGGGCAGTGGCATGATGAGCTTAGAGCTCCGGGATGAGGGACCCAGAGGTGGAATCTGAGCAAAGCTCTGGGCAGGAGATAGGTCTGGCTTGTCTGTGCTAGGGAAAGCCCCCACACCCCCACAGAAGGGCCCAGGGAAGGCAGACTTCTTAGAGGAGTAGTTCGCAACCTTTCTAATGCCTCGACCCTTTAATACAGTTCCTCATGTTGTGGTGAACCCCAACCATAAAATTATTTTCGTTGTTACTTCATAACTGTAATTTTGTGACATTAGAAAGGTTGAGAACTACTGTCTTAGAGCCTTTCAGGCAGCCAGTCTGTCAGAATGATGATTTCTTCAGCCTAGCAGCTGAACAAAAGAAGAAAAAGTCCCAACAAGTCCAGTTTCACTGCCCTTGACCTTGCAGTAGAGCTCTAAGTGCAAAATCTGTCATCTATTAATCTGCTAGAAGTTGACAAAAGGGACTTTGATCAGAGGTTGCCCCCCCCCCTCGTTAAGTTTCCTGATGACACATAATAGCCCATTTCAGCCAGAGGGCCGGAAGCACCGCCATCATTCCTGTGCTCACTTCAACCCCAGTGGCCTCCCCCGTCCGGGGCTTTCTCCAGCCCTGATATTAATTGGGCTGTAAGTAGTTACATGTGTTCCTTTTTATGTGTCAGTTGGAGTCTGTTATTTGAACTTCACAGCTATCGGGGAACACAGGAGTGGTTCTCTGGCCTACATTGGGAAATGGGGCCAGGCGGAACATGTCATACTCACTCCTACCCCTGACTTCTTTCTTCCTCTCTCCCTTGAGGTTATATATATAAATGATTTTTTACAGAGTGGAAGGGAGAGGGATAGAAAGTCAGAAACATCGATGAGAGAGAGACATCGATCAGCTGCCTCTTGCACGCTCCCTACCGAGGATGTGCCCGCAGCCAAGGTACATGCCCTTGCTGGAATCGAACCCAGGACCCTTCAGTCCGCAGTCCGATGCTCTATCCACTGAGCCAAACAGGTCTCGGCTCCCTTGAGGTTTTGATGCCTTTCACCCTTACCTCACTCTCACTCATCTCGCTCCTCCTTGGTGGACTCCCCTAACTTTGAAGCCCAGTTCTTTGAACCATGGAAGTTCACAGCCAGGAAAGCCATAGAGACCCTCAAACTGTAGCTTCTTAGTTAAATAAATTGAAGCCTACAGTGGGATATGTGTGTGTTTTTTAATGAAAATAACATTTGTTGAGGGTCTATTGTATTCATGTGTTCTCTCTTTTCACCCTCAAAGTAACTCTGTAAGTTAGGAATTATTGCCATTTTTTCAGATGGGGAACTGAGACTCTGGGAGGCAAAGTGGAAAGAGCGCTAGGGCCAAATTGCCTGGATGCTATCCTGCCTCTGACACACTCCAGCTGTGTGATCTTGGGCAAGTAACAGCCTCTCTGTGCCTCACATTGCTTGTCAATAAACAGGTGTAGTAATATTACCTATTTTGAAGGGTTATTCTAAGGATTAAATTACAACAATTAATTTAACATTTTATGGAAAGCATTTGGTATATGTCAGCTGCTATCCTACAAGGCAATGTAGCACAGTTAGAACATTGTGGCTAACATGGCATGGGACATACTTGGTTTGAATCTGAATTACATCAGTTAACTGTGAACTTGGCAAAGTCACTTATCTTCTCAGTGACTGTCCCCCTATCTACAAAATGGGGGTATCCTTGGTGGTTGAGGAGTTCCTCAGTGAAATGGTTTGTATTGAATTTCAGCAATTGCAAGCCTCATTCAACCCCAAAGAGATTTTCAACTGACATTATTGATCAGTTGAAATATAAATTTAAATATAAATGGGCTTCAAAAATTATAAGTAATACTATTAGAGATATGAGAAGATATTGCATGCATAAAACCAAAACATGTCCAAAAAGTGGACAACCAAACTCAGAATAAAATAGAGCTATTGAAAACTGAAATTAACAGAGCAAAAGTTTTTTTTTTTTTAAAAAGACGTTTGGAACATGAGGATACCTCTCAGAAAGTAAAATAAAAGAATAAGAAGATTGAAAATTGTAAAAAAAAAAAAAAAGAAAAGAAAATTGAAGGACCCATATAGGATATTCAACATCCAAAGTGTAAGAATTCCAAAAGGAAAAAAACACAGGGTAGGCAACAATATCTTTTTTCTTTTATTTAAATTGTTTAACATATTACTTATATTGGTACATACATCTCCTTTTTTCCCCATTGACCTTCCCCAAGTCTCCCCTACCTCCTGTTGCATGCCCTCATCCCACTCCCACCCCCAGTGTCTTGTGTCTTGTGTCCATTGGTGTGCTTATATGCATGCATACAAGTCCTTTGGTTGATCTATTTTCTTCTCTCCCAAATACTCGCCTTCCTTTTCGCTGTAATTTGATAGTCTGTTTGGTGCTTTACTGCCTCTGTTTTTTGTTTTGTTTTTTATCTTTATTGTTCAGTTTATTAATTACATTGTTTCCCCTTTTTATCCCCCTATAGCTCCCCTCCATCTGGTAACCATCACACCCTCCACCCTCACATCCCCTCCCCACTGTCCTCTCCCACTGTTGCAAGATTTTTGTCCAGTCTCTTGCTGCACTTCCCACAACCCTTTTCTCCCCAAGAATTGTCAGTCCATTCCCTCTCTATGTCCATGTCTCTGTTATATTCACCAGTCTATCCTGTTCAACAGCCTATCAATTCACTTGATTTTTATGTTCATTTGTTGATAGATGTGTATTTGTTGTTCATAATTTTCATCTTTACCTTTTTCTTCTTCCTCTTCTTAAAGAATATCTTTCAGCAATTCATATAATGTTGGTTAGGTGGTGATGAACTCCTTTAGCTTTTTCTTATCTGCGAAGCACTTCATCTGACCTTCAATTCTGAATGATAGCTTTGCTGGATAGAGTAATCTTGGTTGTAGATTCTTGCTGTTCATCACTTTGAATATTTCTTGCCACTCCCGTCTGGCCTGCATCGTTTCTGTTGAGAAATCCGCTGACAATCATATGGGTGCTCCCTTATAGGTAACCAACTGTTTCTCTCTTGCTGCTTTTATTATTCTCTCTTTGTCTTTTGCTCTTGGCATTTTAATTATGATGTGCCTTGGTGTGGTCCTCTTAGGGTTCCTATATATTGGGGTTCGGTGCACTTCTTGGACTCCTAAGTCAATTTCTTTCACCAGGTGTGGGAAGTTTTCAGTCACTATTTCTTCAAATAGGTTTTCATTGTCTTGCTCTCTCTCTTTTTCTGGCACCCCTATAATTCGGATGTTGGTATGCTTGAGGTTGTCCCAGAGGCCCCTTACACTATCTTCAATTTTTTGGATTCTTGCTTTTTCAGCTGAGTGGATTTTACCTCTTTGTATTTCAAATCTTTAACTTGGTTCTTGGGGTGCTCCAGAGCACTTTTAGGTCTTTGTATAATATTTTTTGTTTCAGTCGGTGTATGCTTAATTTCTGGTTGGTCCTTTTTCATATCCTTGAGAGTCTCCTTTATATCCTTGAGAGTCTCCTTCATTTCCTTGTAGGACTCATTCATTTCCACGTTGGTCTTGATCATTTCCTTGCAGGTCTCATTTATATCCTTGAGGGTCTTGTTCATTTCCTTGTAGGACTCATTCATTTCCTTTGTGGTCTTGCTTATTTCCTTATAGGCCTCGACCTTTTGTTGGAGCCTCTTGAAAAACCCTATAACCGTGGTTTTGAATTCCATGTCCAGTCCTTTTTTTCCCTCCATTTCTTTCACATCTGATTTCTTTCCATGTCTCTGCATGGTGGCTGCTTCCCTGAGTTGGTCAATTAGCTTTGTGTGGTAGACTTCCTACTAGGGACAGTGGCTCAGCCTCCCCAGTTACCTGAGGTGGATATGGGTTGCACAGTCTTGCTGAAGTTAAGCTCAGTTAATCGTTGTTAGCACTTAGAGGGGTTGACCTCCAGGCCAAATGTCTGTGAAGCTCAGCTGTGCTCAGGTTGGGTGGGCGGAGTCTCCGGGCCAAGCAGACAGCGTTAGCTCCGCCCTATGCGGCCCCGGGGACTCTGTGCAGGGGTCAGTGGCTGCCAGCACCTCTGAGAGAGAGCCGCTGCGGAGCTCCACTGGCTGCCGGGGAATTCAGACTCTCCCCAAATGACTTTGCATGCGCAATGTCTTACCCAGGGTCATAAAACAAAGCAAACTGACGGTTTTCCAAATGAGAGAGCAAGTCGCAGAGCGCTCTCTGCGTGGTCACGCAGCTGAGCTGGTCATGCAAGCTGCCTGCTCCACAAGCCAGCAGACCCGGCAGCACCCGAGCTTCGGCGTGCCCTCCCACTGTCCAGTTTTCACCCCGTATGATAGTGGGTTCTCTGGACTTCGCCCAGAGCTGGAGAATCAGTCCAGTGGGATGTCTTTGTCTCCCCGTTCGAGAAAACTAGCCGGTTTTCAGCCGCCCGCCCGCTCCACAGCGCGCACTCCAAACCTCTCTCCATGCGAATCTTTCAACGCTGTCCACCGCCGCTCCTCCGAGTCACAGTGTCTTATTTTCACTTTTATTTGTGGAATTTTCACTCAGCGAGCTTTCTGGTGATTCTGGAAGGTGTTTGTTCTTTCATTAAGTTGTAGTATTAAAATTGCTGATTATGACGGCAAGATAGGTGTTTTACCTTTGCCGCCATCTTAGTTCTCCTTGTATGTCTTATCCGCTTTACTGCCTCTGTATCTATCTTTTTATTCTTCAGGTTATAATGTTCTTTATTTTCCATAAATGAGTGAGATCATGTGGTATTTTTCTTTCATTGCCTGGCTTATTTCACTTAACATAATGCTCTCTAGGTCCATCCATACTTTTTCAAATGGTAAGAATCCCTTCTTTTTTATAGCAGCGTAGTATTCCATTGTGTAGATGTACCAAAGTTTTCTAATTCACTCACCTGCTGATGGGCACTTAGGCTGTTTCCAAATCTTAGCTATGGTGAATTGTGCTGCTATGAACATAGGGGTGCATATATTCTTTCTGATTGATGTTTCTAGTTTCTTGGGATATATTCCTAGAAGTGGGATCACTGGGTCAAATGGAAGCTCCATTTTTAGGTTTTGAGGAAACTCCATACTGTTCTCCACAGTGGCTGCACCAGTCTGTATTCCCACCAGCAGTGCACGAGAGTTCCTTTTTCTCCATATCCTCTCCAGCACTTGTCATTTGTTGATTTATTGATAATAGCCATTCTGACAGGTGTGAGATGGTACCGCATAGTCATTTTGATTCGCATCTCTAGGATAATTAGTGACTTTGAGCATGTTTTCGTATGTCTCTGGGCCTTCCTTCTGTCTAAGGAAATAACACAAAAAATAAAATTCTCAGAACTGAGATCATGAGTTTCCTTATGTGAATCCACCATGTGCTCACACAGAAAATGAGAAAAAGACCCACATCAAGGCAAATGATTGGTGAAATTTCAGAATATTATGAATAAAAGAAGATACTAAAAGCTTCCAGATACGGAAAATAAAAAGCAAAAACAAAACATAAGCGTGCCACACCGAGACAGGTTTGGCTCAGTGGATAGAGCGTCGGACTGTGGACTGAAGGGTCCAGGAATCAATTCCGGCAAGGGCATGTACCTTGGCTGCGGGCACATCCCCGGCAGGGGGCGTGCAAGAGGCAGCTTATCGATGTCTCTCATAGATGTTTCTGACTTTCTATCCCTCTCCCTTCCGCTCTGTAAAAAATCAATAAAATATAAAAATACCCAAAAAACCTAAGTGTGCCATGTGCAATGGAATAAGGTATGGGATGGCATTGGGTTTCTCAACAACACTTCTAGAAGCAGACTTATACCATAGAATTCTATACCCAGCCAAATTATTCTTTAGGTGTGGGCTTCTTAGCAGCAACATTGAAAACTAGAAGCAAAGTATCATCATCTTCTAATTCTGAGAAAAAAATGATTTGCAATGTAGAATTTATGCCCAGCCAAACAACAATTTAGCAGGGGCTCTGAAGACATTTTAAAAATCAAATTTCTCCCAAATTTGTCTTGTGCCCTCCCTGTCTTGGGATGTTACTGGCAGGAATGTTATGCCAAAATGATGGAGTCAACCAAGAAAGGAGCAGATGTGTGATCCAAGAAGCAGGTGGTTCAGTGGAGGAGAAAATGAAGGAATCCCTAAGACTGTGTAGAGAGATGCCAGGATTACAACCACGACTCTCCCTGTCTGTCAAGAATCTGCCTTCCTGTGGCTGGCACTGTAGATCCCCTGACGGCTGGCTGACTTTTATTCAAGCCCCATCTGGCTTCCTGAGCTAAGTCACCCCGACTGCAGCTCCTGTGCCAGCTTCCTCCCACTCCCTCTACAGGACAATAGAGATTCCTGGAGCCCTCCAGGCCCCACAGGAACTTAGAAGACTCTGGTACTGACAATTGTTGACTGTGTTTGAATACCCCACCCCAGTTTCTTCATCTTTTCAACAGGATAATAATAGCACCAATGTCACAACGTAGTAAGGTCATTGTGAGGATTAAATGAGTGTGTGTTTACAAAGCACTTAGAATGGCATCTGGCACATAGTAGTGCAATATTGGTATGCACGAAATCAAATACATTATTTAGCAATGTGAAGGTAAACTTGTAGTGGCTTGGAAATACATTGGTTTAAAATTCAGCCACAATTGAAGTGAATTTGCCAGTTCTTATTGTCCTATATACCTAGACACTCCCAAATGTTGTACTAGAGGCTTTTCAACTTGCAATGCTATACAAATCTGAACACACCTGTTCTTGCTGAGTGCACTTCAACAACTCCTCGTGGCTCTAGGAAGGAGCTAGAGGCCCCTCCTCAGCCCACTAGACTTACTCCACTGTTCTGACCATTCACATCCATCCTTCAGCTCCTCGTGAACTCTGCTGTCTTCTGCTTCAGGACCTTCAGCCACGCTGTTCCCTCTGCCTGGACTACTCTTCCTGCCATCAAGCCTCTGTCCTCCCACTCACCCCTTGTTCTCAGGTAGGTCATCATTTCTATTTTTTTTTCTTTTCATCATTTCTTCAAAGAAACCTTTCCTGGACCCAAAAGACACATTCTCATGGCCCAGGGTTAGTATGACATCTTTGTGTCATCCATTCATTCAACATAAACTTATTGAGTGTCTGTTACATGTCAGGCATAGTTTGTGGCCTTGATACAGCAATGAACCAAACAGAACCTTCCACCCTGGGCAGATGTACATCCAGAAGTTATTTTATGTCTTTAGCTTCCTAACCATCAACCTCCCAAGGGCAGGAATCCTGTGTGATTTGCTCACCACTAGATTCCCAGTGTCTAGTGTGAACCTGGCAGAAAACAGGCTTTATTAGACATTTGCTAAAGAGTAAGCCACAGGAACATTGTTGTCTTCCCTGAGAGAATGGGGAAGGGGGGCAGGCGGCTGGGTACCACCCCCTACTGAGCTCCTAAGGAACTTCTCATAACTAGCAGGAAATGGAGGTGCTGACAGCAGTTTGGCAAGAGGTTTGCGGAAAGAGAAGCCCCACCCAGGCGGAAGGTGGCTTTGGTCTCTTGTGAACATTGCTGCCTGGCTCCTCCTTTTTGGCCCCTGTTCATCTGGCCTGTTTGTAACCAGGCCAACCACCCAGAGGAACAAGGGCTGACAGGGGGAGAGGGAGGGGCACTTGTGAGGGGGGAACCCCGTGACTAATCTGGAGAAATAGTTCTGGCCCTGGTGGTTTACCCCAGGCTTGTTTGTGTCTAATTTCCTCAGGCAATTCAACCCCTTCATTTCACTCTGAGGTTTCGGGTTTCCCCCCAGAGCTCATGGGGAGACATGCCAGGATGTTCTGTATAACTGTGTAAAGTCTTGGAGTTGAAAGTTGGAGAGTGAAGGTGAGACTGGGTGGGGGACACTCAGCTGAGTCTTCCTCTGAAGGGCTTTGGCATAGTCCTCATGACTTACCTGTTTCTCCCCACCTAACAGTCACACCACAGGAGACAGAAGGACTTAGCATTTCATTTCCCCAGGGTGGAGAGCAGAACAAGAATTAAGAAGAACACTGTGATAAACAGATGAGAAGTAACAGGCACCATCTTTTGGACTGAAGCAGGGTACAAAGCCTGTCTTAGTGTGTGCATGCCACAGATGCTAAGTGAGCTGAAAGAACTTGGGATCTTGAAGCAGATTTCCTGGGTTTGGGCCCAGCTCTATCACTCTGTCCCATAAACAATGTGTTTTTTTTTTTTTCATGAGTCCGCTTTGTGCTGGACTCTAGCAGGACAGACACAAAGGAGTTTATTATGGCACATTTGTTCTTGAAAAAGTTGCTTACTGTCCTTAATTGACAGTCATCCCTATCTGCCTCAGAGGGTCATGAGGCTCACACAGGACAGAGCTCTGCATATGACAAACGGCTGTGGCACATGTGGTTAAATAACTAGAGTCTCCTAAACAATCTTTAACCAACTTGCCAGCATGCTGGAGGATCTCCAGGTCCAGGACACACCAAACCCTTGAAGCTAGCAGGTACTCTTCAATTTTCCTAGGCACATCTGTTCCCATCAATTGAGCAGTGTGTGCTTACCAAGTGTGGTTTGTGTTTTTTCTCAACTTGTACCTATTCCTCTTATTAAATAATGCAATTATTATTGCATAATGCAATAAAATATGAGTTTCAAAAATAGAGTTGTTTCTTTGAGAGCTAAGTTTAGTGTTTACTAAACAACTTTGGGGGAAATTTAATGTACATGACATAACTGTAAAGGTGAGAGAAAAAAGAAACTGTGAAAACCGGGCCTTTGGCATCCAGTTCTATGTTCTCACCTTGCTTTAAAAACAACAACAACAAAACACGAGAGTCTAGAAATTGTCAATGACACTTTGTGGGTGTGGTTATTTGGAGAAGATAACAAAAAATGCTAACCTACTTGATTCTGCACTTTCTATGATGCTTTGGCCAACTGAACCTGATAAAGCTGGATCTCATCAGATTATAGAGGGCTTGCCCTGTTCCTTTACTGCCTCTTAGTGAACTGAAAAGGGAGAGGGATGAGCCTCAAAGTTGGGAGAAGCTTCCTGGTTATTGGGCCAATGTTCTCCCTGGAGTGGACATGAACACCACAGCCCTATTGCCTAGTGGCCACCCAGGCTCTCAATAAATGTCCCCAGTGACTCCATGCCACTGAGACAAGAGCCTGGCTCATTTTGAATTGGATTCTGGTAAGCATGCTTGACTCACTTCCATCTCCGCTTTCTGTGTTCTTGGAAGTATCCTCCTTCACTTCCAAGTGGAAAGGCTCTATTACTCACCTTTAGTTAAAAAGAAAGCAGGTTCAGAAAGAAGCTAATGTTATAGCATGAATTAGCTCTATGTAGTCTCAAGGTATCAATTTTTCCAGCAGAATGGGGTCTTCTTATCCATTCAGATGGTCCTTCATTCTTTCCTAGGTTCTTCAGACCTCTCCAAACCCCAGGATTCAGCCCCCTTTTCCAAAATATTTACCCTAGGCCCCCAGGTCCCGTTTCTGCAGATTTATGGCAGGGTTCCATCTGACTCCTGCTTCAGGTTTACAGGGAGGGGGGCAGTGTGACTGAGTGTGTGTGTGTGTGTGTGTAAGTGAGTGTGTATTTGTGTGTGTGTGTGTGTGTGTGTGTGTGTGTGTGTGTGTGTGTGTGACACTGTACGTTGGATCAAGACAAATTCTAATTCTTGTACTTTATAACTCTGAGACATTGGACTATAACTTAACTTTCCTAAAAGCTGTAATTTTCTCATTTGTAAATGGAATTAAGATAGCTCACTGATGGTTCATTCATTCAACAGTCTTTGTAGCACCTACAATGTGCCAAGCATGGTGCTGCAAGGTGCTGGGGATATGGGAATGGAAAGACCAAAGACCTTCTGGAATAACCATAGAAATCCATCTTTGCTGCTTGATTGATGGGCTCACACAGGGGTTGGCAAACTTTTCCTGTAAAGGTCCAGATAATAAATATTTTAGGCTTTGCTCTGCCATAGTAGCACAAAATCAGCCATAAAAAATAAAACTTCACCGAAATAGGCAGTTAACCAGATTTGACCTGTGGGCAGTAGTTTACTTACTTCTGCACTAAAGTGTAAATACTTTTGGACAGGACGCCAGCTCTAGATCACTCCAAGAAGGTCTTCCAAATTGTCTACTTGTGGACTCAGCCTTGATTGTCTATGCTGGGCTCTAGCACGAGTTCTTCTGGAGGGTCTGCCCACATCTTTCTCACTCTTCATGAAGTTATCATACTTTTTGTTTTTGTGTAGCTGGATACAACATTTCCCAAGCTAGCTGAATGAACCTTCCCAGGCTGCTTCCCTAATGGCAGAGTGTCATTTCAATAGCATCATATAGTTCTTTGTAACAGATGCCACTGACATATCAGAGGCAGCAGATTAGGCACAACTAGGGAGGTGAAGGGGAAGCAAAGTCTCATCTTCTCTCTGGGCTTCAGTTTGCCTCTCTTAAAATGAAAGGGTTGGATTAGTGGTTTCGCAAACTTGAACACTATTGAATCACTCAGGTGCTTGTTAAAATGTAGATTCGTAGGCCACTACTTTGGAGACATCATGTCAAACTCTAGGGGTGAGTGGATCCTGGAATTATTAACCAGTGGCCCAGATGATTCTTAAGGAAGAACTCAAAGGAGCACAGAGTTAGGCATTTTTAGCTCTGACTTTCAGCAGTGTCAACAGAATAAAGGAAGCCTGTCTGCCTTCATTGGGTTGAGCTGGGCTGTAGTGGGACAGAGAATGGTAGTGGTGGGATCATTATCTTGTCTGCAGGGACGTGGCAGGATGTGGTTGACCTGAACTTCCTGTGAATGGGGCAACCAGAGACCAGGGGGAGAGATTCACCCCCAGCAGCAGGCTCATCCCACATGACTAGAATATGCTCAGTGGGTACTTGGAATTGAGAATATGGCCCCACCTCCTCTCTCTGATCTTAGGCCATCTTGCCTCTTGCCGACCCTCATTTTCTTCATATATAAAATGAGGATGATGAAGGGTCACTTGCAAGGACACATGAGGAACAAATAATGTAACATTTATAAAATATATGTCTCAATCAATGGTAGAAAAATCTCTTTCAATGGCCAGAGTTTTCCCTGAAAAGATCCAGGGGCTGGAGTGCTAAAGTACCTGTGCTTCCCCACCCCCTTTCTTGGGATTCTTTAAAGGCTGACACAAACCAAGGCCAAAAATGCCCTAAACCATCCTTGTTAAATCAGGGAGGTTGCTGACTTTTATAATGTCCTTACTTTTTTTTTTAAATCTGAGGAAGAAAACAGGGTCTCCGAAAGACATTATTGTTCAACACAAGCTTCTCCCTTTGCTTTCTTTTCCTCTGAGCTGATTAAGACATAGTCATCTAGCTAACTGGGTGCACTAGTCCTGTGCTAGGTTCAGGACTATGCCACTGGGGCCCTGACTATGAGCACCTCACAGTCCAGCTTGAAAGACAACACATGTATGTGTGCATGGGAAGTGAACTAGCAATGTGATGATGATGGTGATGGCAATGGTGATGGTTTTGGAAATGATGGAGAGAATGAAGATAATGATAGTACTGATTGTTTTTAACACACAGACAATTGTACCACTTACAGATCATGTTTCTGACCGTTATCTAATTTGATATATACATTTATCAAAACTCAAACCCCCTGTTTTATCAATGAAGAAACTGAGAGTAATAACTTATTTGAGATCAAGTAGGAAGAAAGTAGCTGAGTTAGACTCCAGCTTCTTTCTTTTGGCCCCAAGAGTATGATTGTCCCACAAACACTATAAATTTCTTCCTTTAAATTGCAACAGAACATTGCCAAATGCACATTATTATTAGACTAGAGGCCCAGTGCATGAATTTATACATCGGTGGGGTCCAGCTGGCCCCCAGATTGGGGCCAATTGGGTTGAGCAGGCCAGGGGGAGGGGCTGTAGGCAGTTGGTGGGCCAGCCCTGCCCTAGATCAGGGTATGTGTAGTGGTCAAACTCCTGGTCCGACTTCAGTTGAGGGGAAATTTTGCATATTAGCCTTTTATTATATAGGATAGTAACACAAGTAATTACCACATGGGAATTGAGTGTTAAAAGGGCTCAAAGAACAGCATATCAGGAGACTTGTGGCTGCAGGGATCAGAAGGGACTTCATGAAGAAGAAGTAAATGAGTTGAGCCCAGTAGGCTACACAGTATTGGATATGTGGGTAGTGGAGATAGGAGAAGAAGTGGCATTCATGGAGAGAGGAAATGAAAGGAAGTGAGAAAGTTTAAGGTGGGTCAGGAAACAGCCAGCCCCTATTCTGCTCCAAATGGGACTACATACAGTGGATCTGCCGGAGAAAAGGAGTTGGGGATAGTTTCTTTCAAAGGCCTAGAACATTTCTCTTCATTTTTGTTGTAAGTGGGAGAGTCCCCACCATTTCTCTTTGACATCCTTGTCCCCTTTAACCCCAAGTCTGGTTATAAGCAAATCAAGGAGTAATCTAATCAAAAGGCTTTCTGCAGTCCTAGCCCAGAGTCTGTTACTTCTGACGTTTTTCTTTTAAAAATGTCAGGGTGCTTCTGAAACAGGAACAGCATTGAGGCAACAGCAGCTCTGACTCACAAAGATCACATCAAAGAACAGCAGCGATAAGAAGCTGACAGTAGTTGTGCATGTGAACAGAGTGTTCCTGACAGTCTTTGAGGCGTGGGGGCCCCTCTGGGCAGCCTCATTGTGGAAAAAAGCATGTGGTTTTCAGAAATTGGGTGACTCACCATACAAGCAGGGTTTCGGAACAGAGATAGAGTCCTGTTCTGCTGTGACTCTCCATCAAGAGCCCAGACTTAGGGCTCTGGGTCATGGCACACCTCAGGTCTCCAGTGAGCTCAGAGTCATATGTCATCTGTCCAAGCATCTCCATTTATCCATCCATCCATCATCCATCCCTGCCACCCCCCATGCAGCAATTCACCTATTTGCTCAACAAATATTATGAGCCCTTACATTGTGCAGGTCCTGTGCTGGTGCAAATAATATAGTGGTGACCAAGACAGATACAGTCCCTGTCATCATAAGTCTTAAACTCATGAGGCATAGTTACATGGTAAAGGCATAATTCCATGGGTAACTGGACTGCAATGTGATAAGTACTTAAAGGAAATACAGGGTACTCTGAGGGCAGGCATGTAATAGGAGAGCTTGACCTGGTCTGGGAAGATGGTCAATAAAAGCAGGGTCTAATGCTAAAAGATGGGTGAGACTGATTACTTTTAGTACTATCTGTCCTATCTCAATGAGGGATGGTAAGAGGGTAGAACTCACTCTTGTTCTTCCAATCTCTCTTACTTTCTCTCTGTACACACACACACACACACACACACACACACACACACACACACACTCACTCCATGATGAGTTAATGGAACAATTATAAACTTTGGAGTCTTATAGACATGAGTTCAAATCCAATATTCTCAACCTACAATCTCAGTGACTTTGAATAAATTACTTACCTTTTCTGATACTCAGTGTCTTCCACCATAAAGTGGGGACAAGAATAATGACCTTCAAGAGATAGTTTAGAATGTAGACTGAAATAATTTATATCAACTTTCTGGCCTATAGTAAACCTTCAACAACCCTGTTCATATTTTTAATATTTTATCTCCTATTTGAAACTGTGTACAGATCTCATAGTAGTTTTGTTTTCTAAAGATGGCCCAAGCACCCAGTCTCTAATATGGACTTGCTGCTCCCATCACATGGATAGCTGCCTGCCATGGGGAGAGATAGCTGCTATCCAGCTAAGGGCTGAAATTGACCCAAATCAACCAAAATTAACTGCAGTTTACCATCTAATTCTTCTTTGGGTGTTGCAAGCCTTCAATAGCCTTCAGAGTTCCTGAATAGTTACAGGATCAGATTCTGCTGGTGCATTTGCTGTCTCAGTGTGGGTGACAGATTCCTGGTTCTTTCTACTCCACCATCTTCCCAGAATCTTTCTTCCATAATACACTTAAACAATAGGATCATATGTACTGTTTTTCATTTAATTATTCAATAGTAATTTGTGTCTTCAACTTTTGATGCCTGAGTGATATTTTTCATTGTTATGACTATACTGTAACTTATTTAACTCATTCCCTATTGCTGTACATTTGACCCTATTTCCACTTTATCACTATAAATGACATTGCAATTATATATATATATATATATATATATATATATATATATATATATATATTTCACTACACATACATACATCATAGGTTTATACGTATCTCTGTTTTCTTGTCTGATCATTAGGAAAGAATTTGAGGTACACTTTGAAGAGAAGGGGACAGTAAGTACACAAGAGAGAGCAGCTGAAAGGGCATCTCATATTCAGGAAATGTTGAGAAATATGACACTCTCCAGATTCAGCTTTCTTTCAAATCTTCCCCGACCGCTCCAGCACATGTGCAGTATGGGTCATGCCTGCCAGGATCATCCTCATGGGCCAAGCCGTTCCCCCAGCATCCTGGGCCACATCGTACGCAACTAGCAATTCCTCTAAAAACCAATTCCTCTAGAAACCTAGGCAGCCATAAAACACCAGGGCATGTTTTAAGAACAATTTCCTTATGTCTTAAAACAGTGTCCAGTCAAAGGAAACATATTCCATATGTGTCTAATTCACTTGTGTAACAAAATACAAAGGTTGGAGATCTTCCTTTCCCCCTTCTTTGTTTTAATTTAAAAGGAGCTATTTGATGCCCTGAAACCCTTTGAGGCTTTTTATTTCCCTCAAATACCTAAAATAAAAGATTCTGAGAGGCAGAACTATTGGTAGTTCTGGGTGAAAAACCCAAGAACCAAAAAAAAAAAAAAATCAGATTAATAGAAGTTGAGAATCTAAGAATTCTGGAAATGGTTCAGGCCTGGGCTCCAGTTTAGTGGTCTGAGAGGGGGCAAGTGGCAAGTAAAGGCTGTCTCTATGCTGTGATTTATAGGGCGCCAAGCCAGCAGTCACCTCCTTTCCTACAATGCTGGAGACACCCTATTACAACTTTCGGTGAAGACCAATAAAGGGTACTTCTACCCTCCCCCCTCATTGACCCATGGTGCTATGCTAGGGAACACAAGAAACTATAGCACTATTTTTCAAGCAGGGATAATTTTGACCTTCAGGGGACATTTAGCAAAGTCTGGAGGCATTTTTTGTTGTCACACCTGGAGTGGGTGTTGTTACTGGCATCTGCAGGGTGGAGTCTAGGATGCTGCTAAAAATCCTGCAGTGCATACAACAGCCAGCCTTTTAACAAATAATTATCCATCCATAGTATCAATTGTGCCAAGGTTCAGAAACTAGTTCTATTTGGGGCATCTCCAGAAATATCTATGTTACTCCATGGTAAATAATTTAAAACAGATTTAATATTAGAATAAATACACCTATTAAGATGTAGTGAGCTAGGATAGGTGTGTCTCCCCCCCCCCCCCAACCCTACACTTCTTCCCATATTCCCAACACACGCCCTCTTCCTGGGACTTAAGACACACTAAAACCTTATTGGAAGCCAAGCTGAGCAGGAATAAGAAAGAGGCCATTTGCAATCTATCTCACATTGGAGGTAGACCAGGAGGTTGCTCCTGGAGAAGCCAGAGAAATGAAACGGCTGAGCCAAGGAAGAGGGGCAGCACTATGTGTGTGAAGGAAAGGAGCCATGTGGGCTGAGAGGTGAAAATTAGGTGAAAGGCATGGAGAGGCTGTGTGTGAGGTGAGCTGAGCTCTGTCACTGACAGGAGCAGAAGGCCTGTAAGAGACAGGGAGAACAAAGGGATCTAACTGGGCTGATGGTAATGGACAGACCATGGTTTAAAAAGTAAATATCTGTTCTGCTGAAAGGTTGAAAATTACTCCATAAATAATCTGGAGAACTTGTGGGATGCTATGGGAGATGGGAGCAGAGAGAATCATCCACACTGAGTAGGGTGAAAGATTACTCAGGGAATAAATAACCCTTTCTCTGTCTCCAACCCCAGGTCTTCTGGGTACAGCCTGCCTGCCTGCCTGCAGACTTTGATGCTTTGGGCTAGTCCAGCTGGTCAGGCTCCTTTCCCTGCTCTCAACCCCCTAGCCAGTCTTCAGGGTCCTCTGTGTTAAACACCACTCTTATGCTTCACTCTCCTCCTCAAGAACCACCAGGGGCTCCCTATGGCTTATGCCATTACATCCAAATGCTTTTCTGTAGCTTCTTATTCCCATTATTATTTCAATGAATGTTTCTATATTTTTTATTACATTTTGAGATTGAAAATATAACACATGAGTATGAACATGACCAAATAACCCAACAGTATAAAAATATATACAATGAATATTAACTCGAACTCAGACCTTCAAATACCCTAGTCTCCTTCCCCAGGGACACCAGAAATGTGCTATATACACAGGATGTACATACATGTTTTTTATTATAAAAATAAGACATTATGTACTTTGCTCTTCATTGCTTTATTGCTTATAACATCCCTCTGAGATCTCTCTCCTGTTTATCATAGTATTGTATCATATGATGGTGCCCTGATTAATTGAATCAGACCCCAACTGAAGACTTAACTTTTAATCTTTTGCTAAGATAAGCAACACCAAAATAAATACCCTGTATACCTCATTTTGTTCCTGAGCAATGAGCAAGAATATGTGAGAACAAATTCCTAGAGCAGAATGACCATATCAAAGGGCATGTGCATGTTCCATTCTAATAGATATAACAAACCACTCTGAAGGGTGGGGTAAAGCTGATTCCCTCCTGTCTAGTCACCCTCTGTTCTCATGAAACATTGTGATCTTTGTCAATCTGGTAAATGAAAATACCTCTTGTTTTATTTTGCATTTCTTTGATTATGATTGAGGTTGAGTAACATTTCATCTTTCCTCTGTTTCAAAGTCATCTGTATTCTCTTTCTTTAGAACTGGTTGCTTTCAAGCCCTTTGAGAATTTCTCTATAAGGGTATGGAATGAATATTTATTGACATCCAATTATGTACCAGATAAGTCAAAGATGGCCTCTGCCCACCCTTCCTTATCCATTCATACACCCCAGCTCCAATCCTTGGGGATGCATGTGCTTGGGGAATGAATATATCTCATTTTATTTATATCAACCTTTAATTTCTAAAACAACTAATTATAAAAATAACACATAGTTTTAGTAGAACACACAGAAAAAAGTAAACAATAAAAAGTCATGTGATTCCAGTCATACTTAGATGAACAGTTTAGGATACTTCCTTTAGTATTGTACTCTGTATATAAGTGCCCTGCTATAAAACTGAAATCATACTGTACATATAGTTTGTTTTTTTGTCACTTCCCTTTAATAGTAGGTTATCACAAATTCTAAAATTATTCAAATACTTCATTTTTATTGGCCAAAAATTCTTTCATATGAATGTTCCAAAAATGTTTAACTCACCCTTTGTTCATGGATTTTGTTCCTCCCTCCTTTTCAACTTTATTCACAAATGCTTATTTTTATCTCTTAAGATTTCCTCCAAGTGGATTCCTAGAAGGGTAATTACTAAGTCGAAGGTTGAATGTTGTGGGGGGCGGCCCCAGGCAAGACACTTTGAGCATTCTCTAAATCTTTGTGCCACTGAATTTAAGGCGCCTGGAAAAACTAGGTCTTGGAAAAACATATTCACCAATGTTATCAGCTTGATCCTAATGTTGGAGAAACCCCTTTGTATTGTGGAATATAAATAAATGAAGATTCCTGGGCTCAGGGCGGTGGCTGTTTCTCCATGAGAGGGAGAACAGATGCCCACCTAGCCCCAGCTTTTTAATCCTACTTCTGTGTCTTCTCTTTTATATTTCATTTTTCTTCATCCTCAGTTCCTCCACTCAGAAACTGAACCTAGTCTCTCTCCACGCTGGACATGGGAGAGAGAGGAAAAAACACCCTCCATAAATGTTTTTATAGTTCTTGATTTGGTGGCCTGGCTAGTTCTGGACATATTCCACTTCCTTCTTGTATGTGTAGATATTGGACAGTTAATAACCCAGCCTCCTTGACAGCAAGGGTTCTAGATGTAATTTTGTCTCTGCTGATGAGATGACATCTGTGATGTGAGTCAAGCTGAGTGGTGTGGAGGGTGGGCAGGGAGCAGGGAGTGCCCATTCTACCAGCACAGATCAGGGCAGAGATGGCCTGGTCTGGAGCCAGGAGCTAGGGTGATCACTTCTGTTCTGGAGCCTTCTGATCAAGGCTGAAGCAACAGTATCATTGGCAGCCAGTTCTGGAAGCCCAGCCTAGGTTGTGATACTTTCACTTCCTGATGATTCCGCAAACTTCCTTTTCTCCTTAATGAATCCCTTTCTACTTAAACTAGTTAAGTGGATTATGTTGTCTAGAACTGAAAACATTGACCAACAAAATCCCTGTTTGTCAAAATGTTTTCTAGGAAGGTTATAGCAATTTATGGCCCCAGTAAGTCTTTGGAGAATGTGATGCTAGAGCATTGCAGGGAAGTCCAATTCTCTCTTTGAGGGAATAATGCTCTGGGAAGGTACCCCTAAGGAGGAACATTAGAAATGAGATTCTGGCTTGGGCTAGGGCTGCTGCTAGTGCTTGGTTTCAGAACACTTAACATGTGCCAGAAATTGGGTCATGTTCTTTTTTATATATTACTCTTCTTATTCTTACAATAATTTAATGAAATGAGGTATGATACCTATTTCACAGAGGAGGAAACTGAGGCTCAGAGAGGTTATTTAACTTGCCCAATGCCACACAACTAATTCACAGAGAAGATGGGAACAAACCCCGATTCCCTGAACCTCAAAATTCACATTTGGCTCACGATCATGAGTCTCCCTTGTTAGTCCATTTCTGTTCCCAAGGTTCTCTATCTTTCAGTAGAAACTTACTTCTGCCTCTGGCTACCTCTCTGAGCTCATGACAGTGGGCCCTTTGCTGCTTTTTCCTTCCATCAGGATCTCCAGGTCCCTTCTATATCTTCTATGCCTTAGATGCTCTGTGAATATTCACTGAATGGACTGAGAATGAGTCAACCAGCTACCTGTACTCAAGTCAGCCTCAGACTTTCTGGCTTGAGGATTATTATAGGGGTGCAATGAATAATTGATGTTGGCCCAGCACCTCCTCCAGTGTGCCCAGGCATGGTGCTGAACACTTCACATGTGAGAGCTCATCTACTTCAAACTGCCCCAAGAGGGAGGAGTACCATATTTCTTTCACAAGTTCAGAGAATTAGGTACTTTGGCCAAATTGGTAAAGTGCTGAAGTCCAGACTTCAGGTAAATACTGAAACCCAAATCTGTTTGATTCAAAAGCCCACAGCTCCAATGGGATCACATTCCACACAGAATAGGGAAAAATAGGTGCCATGGAGATAGCTCATGGACACCCCCTTGGCCCAAAGGCAACCAATATGGACAACCCCAGATCAAATCACATGACCTGAGTGCATGACCTGAGTCTAATCATGAGGAAACACCGTCAGACAAGGTCAAAGGGAGGAACATTCTGCACCATAACTGGCATATACTCATCACAGATGTCATGAAGGATAGAAAAGTGCAGGAGCTATTCCAGACTAAAGAGACCTAACAACCAAATTTAAGGCCTGAACATAGATTGAATCTTGGACCAGAGGAAAAAAAATCCTGTAAAGGCCATTCTAGGGACAATCGGAAAAGTTTGAAAGTAGACTGTACACTAGATAATAGTATTATATCCTTGTTAAGTTTGCTAAGTTTGTTGATGCAGATGAATAAGAACATATCCTTGTGCTTAGAAAATATATGCTGCCATAGCTAAAGGGAAAGGGGATAGTTACACTCTTCCGGAGGAACCAAGATGGCGGCATAGGTAAACACCTATTGTTCTGCCCCACGCAACAATTCCAAAACTATAGCATAACAACAAAACAAACATCACCCAGAATCACTGGACAGCTGGCTGAGTGAAAACTCCACAAATGAAAGTAAAGGTGGGACACTGAGACTCAGAAGAGCAGTGGAGCGCAGCCTTGAAGATATGCGCGGAATCAGAGGTTAGGAGCCGTGGCCGCACATGCGGGCTACAGGGCTGGCAGCAGCAACCCCAGCTGGATTTTGCCAATGGGGAGGGCGGAGACGTCCCACTGCACAGATTCCCCAGTGCCAGGCGAGGTCCGAGGTCCGGGGTACACACCCTGGAATCCGGGTGCAGCAGCAGTCTAGTCTGAGAATCCAGGTTGTTTGGAACAGCAGTTTGCTCGCGTAAACTGCTTCGTGGCGAGTTGCTCCCTGGTCCCGGAGACCACTGGACTGCTTTGTTTTACAACCCTGGGTGAGACTTTGGGTGTGCAGACTCATTTGGGGAGATGCAGAGTTGTCTGGCAAGGGGTAGAGACTAGCGGCTTTCTCTTGGAGGTGCCTGCACCATTCCCATCCAACGGAGACCCGCGTGCGAGCGCCACATAGGACATAGATGATCCTGAGGCTGCCTGCTCAGCTCAGAGACTCCACCCATCCAACCTGAGCACAGTCTCCCTTCATAGCCCATTGGCCTGGAGGTCAAACTCTCCTAGGGCTAACAACAACAAGCTGGGCTTAAATTAAAAAGTACTGTACAACCCATAAAGGATTGCAGTAAGAGTACCCACCTCAGGTAACTGGGGAGGCTGAGCCATTGTCTCTTAGAGGACATCTACCACATAAAGCAGCCACCATGGAGAGACATGGAAAGAAATCAAGTGTGAAAGAAATGGAGGAAAAAATACAACTAGATATAGAGTTCAAAACCATAGTTATAAGGCTTTTCAAGAGGCTCCTAGAAAAGGCTGATGAACTTAATGAGAACTATGAGGAAATAAACAAGACCAATGAGGAAATGAATGAGACCTACAAGGAAATGAACAAGACCTCTGAGGATATGAATGAGACCCTCATGGATATAAAAAAGGACCAATTAGAAATCAAGCACACACTGACAGAAATAAAAAAAAATATTACACAAAGTCCTAAAAGCAGTCCAGAGGGCCACAAGAACCAAGTCAAAGATTTGAAATACAAAGAAGCAAAATTCACTTGGCTGGAAAAGCAAGAAACAAAAAGAATCCAGATAATTGAAGATAGTGTAAGGGGCCTCTGGGACAACCTCAAGCATGTCAACATTCGAATTATTGGGGTGCCAGAAAAAGAGAGAGAGCAAGGTAATGAAAACCTACTTGAAGAAATAGTGACTGAAAACTTCCCCCACCTGGTGAAAGAAACTGACTTAAAAGCCTAAGAAGTACACAGAACCCCAAAATATAGGAATCTAAAGAGGAACATACCAAGACACATCATAATTAAAATGCCAAGAGCAAAAGATAAAGAGAGAATATTAAAAGCAGCTAGAGAAAAACAGTTAGTTACCTATAAGGGAGCACCCATACGATTGTCAGCGGATTTCTCAACAGAAATGATGCAGGCCAGACGGGAGTGGCAAGAAATATTCAAAGTAATGAATAGCAAGAATCTACAACCAAGATTACTCTATCCAGCAAAGCTATCATTCAGAATTGAAGATCAGATAAAGTGCTTTGCAGATAAGAAAAAGCTAAAGGAGTTCATCACCACCAAACCAATAGTATATGAAATGCTGAAAGATATTCTTTAAGAAGAGGAAGAAGAAAAAGGTAAAAATATAAATTATGAACAACAAATACACATCTATCAACAAATGAATATAAAAATCAAGTGAATTATCTGATGAACAGGATAAACAGATGAATATAACAGAATCATGGACATAGAGAGGGAATGGACTGACAATTCTTGGGGAGAAAAGGGTTGTGGGAAGTGCAGCAAGAGACTGGACAAAAATCTTGCAACAATGGGAGAGGACAGTGGGGAGGGGGAGGTGAAGGTGGAGGTGAAGGTGGAGGGTGGGATGGGTACAGGGTGGAGGGGAGCTATCGGGGTATAAAAAAGTGGGAACAATGTAATTAATAAACTGAACAATAAAGATTTTTTTAAAAGAAAGGGGATAGTTGCAGCAATAGAAACAGTGATGTCTATAAATAGAGAAGAAGCATAGTGGCAAAATGTTAAATTGGTGAATCTAGATGAAAAGTGTATAGGAGTTTGCTATCCTGGTCTTATGATATGTACTTAGGTTTGAAAAACTACACAATGAAATTTGGAAACAAATACTGACCCTTCCTGGAACCAATGCTCTGAGCTACAGAGAAGAGGAGAAGAAAGGTGATTTCCACATTCTGAGGACCTGTGACATGTCAGGCACTGACTGACATGTTTGATGTCCACAGGGCTCCTGAGAGTAGTTCTGCTTATGCCCATTTGACAGATAAAGAAACTGATGCTCAGAGACTGAAGTAACCAGTATAGGGCATAGCAGTTAATGGCTGGGCAGGCTTTTAAGTCCACAGCTGTCTGGTGCCTAAGTCCACAAACTTACACCACTTCTGGGTAGAGGGCATTAGAGGAAGGGCAGGGGTGAGGATGACAACCTAGACTTCTAGTCCCACCCTGGACCCCAAAGGTGCTCAGGGGAAGAGATCCCAGCCAATGTAGGCCACTTTGGGAGGATGACCAGTGAGGGGGAGAATTCTGGGAAAAGGTTCCAGGCTTCCCATGCCCACAACTCCAGGGGCACAGGTCCCATTATAACTAGGTTTCTTCTAATATGTCTGAGAAGGCAGAGCTCAGAGTAACTTACTTTGGCTCTCTTGGGGAGATGACAAAGTTGGGCAGCTAGGTCTGAATCCCACTACCACCGGCCTTTTATGGGAAAAGCCTGCTTTTGCTTACTGAAGCAGTGTAAGGGGTTTCTCTCTTTTCCATGTCCAGCGTGGAAAGAGAGTGGTCCAGTTTCTGAGTAGAGGAGCTGGGGATTGAGAAATAAAAGAATAGAAGAGAAGATGCAAAAATATAAGCAATATCTGGGGCTGGGTGAGATGTTGTCTTTTATGATGGAGAGACAGGGACCCAAACCCAACAGCAGCATATTTATTTATATTCCAAAATACAAAGGGGTTTCACCGAAAAAACGTAGGATCAAAGGAGCTTGGGTGAGCCCAGGTCCTATTCATTCCCTCATTCCCAGGGCTAGATTGGATTTACATTTCAAGGCCCTCTCCCCGACATCTGGGGCAAAGTTAAGAGTCAGTATTGATAACGCATCCAGCTTTCTTGGTGAATATGTTTCCAAGATGCGGCTCTGCCTAGTGCCTCGGATTCAGCTGACAATAATTAAAGAAATGCCTATGTGTCTTCTCAGGGGGCCTTCTACAAAGCAGTAACTAGTAAAATGACATTATAAATAATGTGTGGTTTAGCATCCACCCTGTAACTGTACAAGTTATATTTCAATATCTTAATCTTTTGAAGCAAGTATCACTGTCCCCATTTTGTAGAAGTGGAAACCAAGGTTTAAGAAACTTAAGATAATTGCTCAAGGTCACACTTCTCAGGAAAGGCAGAATTGGCCTTCATAAGCAGGTCTGGGAGTCACCGAAGCCTGCCCTAACCCTTGACCCCATCACAGGGCAAGGGTCTTTGGAGATTAGCATATGCCTCTTGTTTAGCAGTGTAGGGAGCTGAGCTCTGCAGGGGATGATAGCAATATACAAAAGACTTACTGCCTGGGAGTGGACCAGTTGGGGCCAGTGGTCAAGTCTCTGGACTCTAGTTCAGTGTTCCCCTTGAGAAGTAGAAGGTGCTGTGCAGATCCTGGACTTTTGGACCAGGTAGGGCCACCCTAGGCCACTGAATGATTTAGATGCCAGTGTTTTTTGATAGTGATATTATGCCACTTCACCTACATTCTCAGAGTCTCCTGCATCCTCAGCTCTGTCACTATCCCCCACCCAAGTGTACTCTGCCTTCATATTGCCTTCTGGATACTCAGAGATGTCTGTAGTGGTGACCAATTTCACAGTAACCCATGCCCTGCAGCTATCTGGGAGAAGGGTCTTCTAAATGAATTGACAAAGAGTCAACATCTATACAATTATGTAGCATCCCATTACTTAACCAGTATCTTCAGGAGATCATGATACCTTACTTCCAGTGAATAAAGCTTTAATGGTAGAAGTGGGTTCCTATGGAGAAATATTGAGATGGAACCAATAGATAGGAGACTCATTATATAGTCCTAAAATCACATTATCATAAAACCTCAAGTGACCTAGTGCAGTGGTCGGCCAACTGTGGCTTGCAAGCCACATGTGGCTCTTTGGCCCCTTGAGTGTGGCTCTTCCACAAAATACCACATGTGGGCATGCTTATACAGGATGATTGAAACTTTGTGGCCCATGCGCAGAAGTCGATTTTTGGCTCTCAAAAGAAATTTCAATTGCTGTACTGTTGATATTTGGCTCTGTTGACTAACGGGTTTGCTGACCACTGACCTAGTGTAATTTCAACAATTGAAATTTCTTTTGAGAGCCAAATTTTTTAAACTTAAACTTCTAATGTCACTTCTTAAAAATAGACTCGCCCAGGCCGTGGTATTTTGTGGAAGAGCTATATTCAAGAGGCTGAAGAGCCACATGTGGCTTGTGAGCCACAGTTTGCTGACAAAGAACCTAGTGTAATCTCATTTCCCAACCTGAAAGTATCCCCACTAGTGGTCATCTAGCTTGATTACTTCTAGTGTCAGGGAGCTCATACATAATGAGGCAATCTATTTTATCTTGGGCAGCTGCTCAAGAGCTTTGTTGTGTAAAGCTAGCATGATCCATTTTTTTCCCCAGGACTCCAGCTGGTATATCTGAGAGTGGCTGGTTAGGGTTGACTGTGTTCCAGCTAGAACAGGTGTGTATTTCTTCTTGTGACAGAAAAGAATCTATCACTCACCCTCACATGTGAGTTCAAACATTTGTCACCTTTACATGGCAGTGGCAGTTAGCCTGTCTTATTTTTCCACCTTGGAAGAATCTGATTATACTAGGCCCTTTCTGGGGTTACATGTCACAGAGTTCTCTGAGATAATGTTATATTTAATGGCTCTGTGCTGGGACTGTCTCCAACCACACCTCACTAGCCTTGGTTGGCCTTATTGCCCTATCTTTTGGTAACATGTAAGTTAAGCCTCTGAGTCTCAGTTGAATGTTATATGCCATGAATAGTGGTGACAGAGGTATGTGACATGGCCCCACCCTACAGTGGCATATAACACTGTTTGGAAGGTACTATGCCTGTGAAAGAAACCCCAAACCAACCATGAATAAGGTAAGGTCATATAACCCAACTCAGTAACAGCCTTTCTCTGCTTCCAGATGTGTGTCATGCTCTATATTGGAGTAAATGGCATTATATAAAATAGAATTTGCTACATCAAGATTTGGTTTAGGCAAGGCATTCTGGAATAGGTAATGTGTATGAGGGAAGGTTTCATTGGTATAATCGAAGAATACTTTCTGGAGGAGGTAGCCTTCAGGCGGGTGTTAAAGAATAATTGAAAAGTAAATATGCAGAGTGAAGCATTTCAATGCTGTAACTAAAGTCCAAAATGACAATAGCTCAAATATAGTAAAAGTTTATTTCTCCATCATCTACAATAATAAAAGCATAATATGCTAATTACACTGGACAGCTGACCAACCTTCCAGATGAAGCTGTGGTGGTGGGGCAAGGTAGAGGTGGCCCCATGGGGTGAGGGTGGGGCTGAGGCAGAGGTGGTTAGGAGTGATCAGGCAGGCAGGCAGAGGGGTTAGGAGTGATGAGGGAGGCAGGTAGAGTTTTAGGGGCATCAGGCAGGCAGGCCAGCAGTTAGGGGCAAACAGGCAGCAGGCCGAGGGATTAGAGGTGATCAGGCAGTCAGGCTGAGGTAGTTAGGGGCAATCAGACAGGCAGGAAAGCATTTAGGGGTGACCAGGCAGGTGAGCGGTTAGGAGCCAGTGGTCTGAATTGCAAGAGGGATGTCCAACTGTCCGTTTAGGCTCAATCCTACAGTGAGATCAGGCCTAAATGGGCAGTTGGACATCCCTTGAGGGGTCCCAGATTGTGAGAGGTTGCAGCCAGGCTGAGGGACCCACCTCCACATGCACAAATGTCATGTACCAGGCTTCTAATGTAACAAGAATAACTTAAAAACACTAAAACTTACAGCCTCCCCAACCACGAGCACCTAAAAAGTTTGACCAGGGGGACACAAAGCAGTAGTAATATGTGGATGAGCTCTGTGCCTTTTCACAGAACTGATAGAAGGAACAGCTGAATCAAATAATATCTACCCAGAATTGGCACATTAAACACAGCTTGTGAGGCAATCCATGGATGGAAAGGTCAGATATCACCTAGAGAAAGGAGAGAGAGAGAGAGAGAGAGAGAGAGAGAGAGAGAGAGAGAGAGAGAGAGAGAGAAGCAGACATGGAGAGAGGAGAGATCCTGGGGAGACAAAGAAACATGAAAGGGAGGAATCATCAGAAAACAAGTAAATGAAATAGAGGCAAGCAATATGTCAGAGAAAGAATTCATGTAAATGGTCAAAAGATGGCTTAAAACAATGGAATACGAATTCAACAATATGTGTAAGAACCAAGAGGCAATGTAGAAAAAAACAAGAAGAAATGAAAAAATGACTTTGCTGCAACAAAGAACTCAATAGAAAGCATCAACAGTAGAATACAAGAAGAAGAAGACTGTATCAATGAGTTAGAAGACAAGGTAGGAAAAAATACTCAAGCAGAACAGCATCGAGAAAGAAAACCTTCAAAAATAGGAGAGCTAAAGGGAGCTTTAGAACAACATGAAATAAAACGACATCTGCATAATAAGGCTGCCAGAAAGAGAAGAAACTGAGCAAGGACTAAAAAACTTGTTTGAAGGAATAATGACAGAAAACTTCCCTGATATAGGGAAGAGAAAATTCATACAAGTCCAGGAAGCTCACAGAGTACCAAAGAAGTTGATACCAAAAGACCAATACCAAGACACTTTATAATTACTCAAACACCAATGACAAAGTAAGAATCTTGTGGACTGCCAGAGAGAGACAGAAAGTTACCTACAAAGAATCCCCCATCAGACTAGCAACTGATTTCTCAACAGAAACACATCAGGCCAGAAGGAATGGAATGAAATATACAAAGTCATGCAAAGCAAGGGACTGAATCCAGGAATATTGTACCCAGCAAGGCTATCAATCAAAATTGAGAGTGAAATTAAGAGCTTCACAGACAAAAAAAGGACTAAGGGAGTTTATTACAACAAAACAAGCAATGCAAGAAATGATAAAGGGTCTGCTGTTAAAAAAAAGAATTAGGAAGTAAAGAAGGAACACCAGGGTAAATAATAAAAATGGTGACAAACAATTATCAATAATAACTTTAAATGTGAATGGATTAAATGCCCCAATCAAAAGACATAGGGTAGCTGAGTGGATAAGAAAACATGACCAATATATCGGTTGTCTACAGAAAACCCACTTCAGAATAAAGGACTTACACAAACTGATGGTGAAGGGATGGCAAAAGGTTTTCTAGGCGAAAGGAAATGAAAAAAAAATCTGGGTTTACAATACTTATACCTGAGAAATTAGACCTCAGAGTGAATACCATAACAAGATATAAGGAAGACCACTTCATAATACTAAAGGGTGCAATCCAACAAGAAGAAATAACTCTGGTAAACATATACACACTTAATACAGGAACACCCAAATACATAAAAAAATACTCCTGGAGCATATCAAGGTAGAGATTGAGAGCAATACAATCACAGTAGGAGACCTTAATACCCCACTATCACCATTGGACAAATTCTCTAAATAAAAAATCAGCAAAGAAATATCAATTCTAAATGACTCACTAGACCAGATGGAATTAATTGACATCTTCAGACCATTTTACCCCAAAGCTACAGAATATACATTCTTCTCAAGTACATGTGGCTCATTTTAAAAGATAGACCATATATTGGGTCACAGGCAAAGTCTCTTCAAATTCAAGAAGATAGTAATCATATAAAGCATCTTCTCAGGTCATAGTGACATAAAACTGGAAATCAAGTATAATAAAAACAATCCAAAAAAATCAAACACATGGAGACTAAACAGCATGCTATTAAACAATTACTGGGTTACCAGAGACATCAAGGAAGAAATAATAAACATCATGGCAACAAATGACAATGAAAACACAATTCAAAATCTATGGGACACAGCAAAAGCAGTCTTGAGATGGAAGTTCATAGCTCTACAGCCTACTGCAAAAAACAACAACAAGAAACAATGGAAATAAATTACCTAACCTGAGAACTCAAAGAGTTAGAAAGAGAACAACAAAGAGAGCCCAGTGCAAGCAGAAGGAAAAATAATAATAAAGATCACAGCAGAGATAAATGACATAAAGACAAAAAAAAGAAAGAAAGAGAAGGAAAGAAAGAAAGAAAAAAAGAAAAGAAAAGAAAAGAAAAAAAAATTACAAAAGATCAGCAAAATCAATAGCTGGTTCTTAGAAAGGATAAACAAGATTGATGAACCTCTAGCCAAGTTCACCAAGTAGCAAAGAGTGGGTACCAAAATAAACAAAATCAGAAAGAAAAGAGGATAAATAACAACAGTCCCCACCAAAATGCAAAGGTTTGTTAAAAAATACTATGAGCAACTCTATTCTAACAAACTGGAAAACCTGGGAGAAATGGACAACATTTCAAAACTCAATCAGGAAGAATCTAAACATCTCAATAGGCCAATGACTATGGAACAAATTGAACCAGTCATTAAGAAGCTTCCAGCAAACAAAAGTCTGGGACCAGATGGCTTCACAGGGGAGTTTTACCAAACATTCAAGGAAGAACTAAAACCTATCATCCTCAGACTATTCCAAAAAACTCAAGAGGAAGGAACACTTCCAAGCTCCTTCTATGAAGCCAACATCCCCTAATACCAAAACCAGATAAAGACAACACAATGAAAGAAAATTACAGGCCAATATTCCTCATGAACATAGATGGCAAAATCTTCAACAAAATTCTAGCAAATTGGATCCAGTAGTACATCAGAAAGATCATGCACCATGACCAAGTAGGATTTATTCCAGTAATGCAAGGATGGTACAACATCCACAAATCAATAAATGTGATACATCACATAAACAAATTGAGAGATAAAAATCACATAGTCATATCAACTGATGCAGAAACAGCATTTGACAAAATCTAGTACCCTTTCTTAATAAAAACTCTCAGCAAGGTGGGAATAGAAGAATGATACCTCAACACAATAAAAGCCATATATGATAAAACCACAGCTAACATCATACTCAATGGGCACAAACTAAAACAATTTCCCCTAAGATAAGGAACAAGACAGGGATGCCCACTTTTACCTGTTCAACATAATACTAGGAAGTATTAGCCATTGCAATTAGACAAGAAGAAGAAATGAAAGGCATCCAAATTGGAAAAGAAGAAGTAAAGCTGTCCTTATTTGCAGATTACATGATATTGTTCATAAAAAACCCAAAGACTCCAGCAAAAAAACTATTAGACTTAATAAATTAATTTGGCAATGTAGCAGGATACAAAATTAACGCCAAGAAATCTCTGGCGTTTCTATACACCAATAGTGAACTTACACATAGAGAGACTAAAAAAGCAATCCCATTTACCATCGCACCAAAAAAAATTAAGATACCTAGGAATAATCTTAATTAAGGAGTAAAAGATCTATATGCAGTAAACTACAGGACACTGAAAAAAGAGATAGAGGAAGATATAAATAGATGGCAGAATATACCATGTTCATGGATTGGTAGAATAACAATGGCATATTTCACAAATCTAGAAAGAACTCTCCAAAAATTCATCTGGAATAAAAAAAAAGACCCCGAATAGCTACAGTAATCCTGAGAAAGAAGAACAAAGTAGGGGTGGTGTCTCAATACCAGATTTCAAGCTGTATTACAAAGTTACTGTTCTTAAAACAGCATTGTACTGGCACAGGAACAGATATATAGACGAACAGAATAGAACAGAGAACTCAGAAATCCACCCAATCCATTTTGCTCAATTAGTATTTGACAAAGAAGGCATGAACATACAATGGAGTCAAAACAGTCTCTTTAAAAAATCGTGTTGGGAAATTGGACATATACATGAAAAAAATGAAAGTAGACCACCAACTTACACCATACACAAAAATAAACTCAAAATAAATAAAGAACTTAAACATAGGATGCAAAACCATAAAAATACTAGAGGAATCCACTGGCAGAGAAATCTCAGACATATGCTGAAGCAATTTCTTCACCAATACCGCTCCTAGGGCAATAGAAACTAAAGAGAAAATAAACAAATGGGATTACATCAAAATAAAAAATCTTTTGCACAGCAAAAGAAACTCAACAAAACAACAAGAAAGCCCACTTTATGGGAGAATATATTTGCAAATGTAATCACTGATAAAGGTTTAATATCCAACATCTACAGGGAACTTATAAATGATCCAATAAAAAATGGGCAATGGACCTAAATATAATATTTTTTCAAGAAGACAGAAGGAAGGCTAAGAGACATATGAAAACATGTTCAACATCACTAATTATCCTAGAGATGCAAATTAAAATGACAATGTGGTACCATCTCACATCTGTCAGAATGGCAATCATCAACAAATCAACGAAGTACAAGTGCTGGAGAGGATGCGGAGAAAAAGGTACCCTTGTGCACTGTTGGTGGGAATGCAGACTCCTGCAGCCATTGTGGAGAACAGTATGGAGTTTCCTAAAAATCTAAAAATGGAGTTCCCATTTGACCCAGTAATCTCACTTCTAGGATTATATCCCAAGAAACTAGAAATACCAATCAGAAAGGATATAGCCACCGCTATGTTCATAGCAGCACAATTCACCATAGCTAAGATTTTGAAACAGCCTTAATGTTCATCAGCAGAAGAGTGGATTAAAAAACTTTGGTACATCTACACAATGGAATACTATGCTGCTATGAAAAGAAGGAATTCTTACCATTTGCAGCAGCATGGATGGACCTGGAAAGCATTAAGTTAAGTGAAATAAGCCAAGCAATGAAAGAAAAATACCACATGATCTCATTCATTTATGGAAAATAAAGAACATTACAACCTGAAGAATAAAAAGATAGTTACAGAGGCAGTAAAGCACCAAACAGACTATAAAATTATAGCAAGAAAGCTAGGGAGTGTTGGGGAAGTGGGGGAAGAGATCAACTAAAGGAGTTGTATGCATTCATATAAGCACAACCAATAGACACAAGACACTCGGGCGGCGGGGGGGAATGAGGGCATGCAACAGGGGTAGGGGAGGCTGGGGCAAGGTCAATGGGGATAAAAAGGAGATATATGTACTACTATATGTAATACTTTGAACAATAAAAAAAGATTGAAAAAAGAATAAGAAGCAAGAGAGAGGACCCAAATAAACAAAATCAGAAATGAAAAAAGGTGGAGTAACACCTGATCCCACAGAAATATAAATGATTATGAAATGATACTATGAACAACTCTATACCAACAAAATGGACAACCTAGATGAAATAAACATTGTCTTAGAAAAAATATAAAATTCAAAAACTCAATCAAGAAGGATAAAAAAACCTTAATAGGCCGATAACTACCAAAGAAATTGAAGCAGTGATAAAAAATCTAGGACTGCTGGCTCCAAACTGCTCACCTGCCTGCCTCCCTGATTGCCCCTAACCACTTCTATCTGCCAGCCTGATCACCCTCTAACCACTACTCTGCCAGCCTAATTGATCTCTAACTGCTCCCCTGCCAGCCTCTTTGCCCCCAACTTCCCTCCTCTGCTGGCCTGGTCACTCCTAACTGCCGTCCCCTGCAGGCTTGATCGCCTCCAACTGCTTTCCCTTGCAGGCCTGGTCCCTCCCAACTGCCCTCCCCTGCTGGCCTAATCATTCACAACTGCCCTCCCTTGAAGGCCTGGAACCTCCCAACGGCCCTCCCCTGCTTGGCCATCTTGTGGTGGCCATCTTGTGTCCACATGGGGTAGGATCCTTGACCACATGGGGCCAGCCCTCTTGTGTGTTGGAGTGATGGTCAATCTGCATATTACTCTTTTATTAGATAGGATAGAGGCCTGGCGCATGGGTGGGGGCCAGCTGGTTTGCCCTGAAGGGTGTCCTGGATCAGGGTGGGGGTTCTCTTGAGGAGTGGGATGGCCTGAGTGAGAGGCCTGTGGTGGTGTGCAGGCTGGCCACACCCCCCAGAGACCCAAGTGGAGGCCCTGGAATCTGGGATTAATTTATGTTTTACAATTGAAACTTTGTAGCCTGGAGCAGAGCCAAGCCTTCTGCTCCCTTTGTGGCAACAGCCATTTCTGTTTGGGTTTATTTAAATTCTATAACTGAAACTTCGTAGCCTAGAGTGGAGGCCTAGGTGCTAGGGCTGCAGAAGCTTGGTTTCCTCCATTGCCTGAGCAAACCTAGCCTCCTGCTCTCTCCAGCTCCGTGGCTGCTGCAATTTCTGTTGGGATTATGTATCTTCTATAATTGAAACTTTGTAGCATTGAGTGGAGGCATAGGGCTGGTGGTAAGCTTGGCTTCCTCCATTGCCCAGGAAACCAAGCCTCCCTCCTGCTCTCAGTGGCTGCAGCCATCTTGGTTGGGGTTTATTTGCTCCTGATCGACTGGTGGGTGTTCCTGGTGGGTGTGGTTTGTGAGTGTATTTTAGGTACAGTCAATTTGCATATTACTCTTTTGTTAGATAGGATTTTATTAAATTTATTGGTGTGACTTGGTTAATAACATAAATTTCAGGTGTACAACACTATAATTTGATATCTGTATACTCTATTGAGGTTTCTCTACCAAATGTGTAGTTTCCTTCTGTTACCATATATTTGACTACCTTTACCTCTTTGTCCTTCCCCCACCCCTTTTAAATGAAAGAAGATGTGGTATATAATGGAATGCTACTCAGCCTTAAAAAATGAAATATTGCCATTTGTGACAACATTAATGGATTTTGAAAATATCATGCTAAGTAATATAAGTCAGATGAAAAGAGAACTGTATGATTTAACTCATGTGGGAGTTGAAATAAAAAGTAAAATTTCACCCTATTTAAAAAATTAAGAATAGAATTACCATATGACCCAGCAAACCCTCTTCTGGGTATCTACCTGAAAAATTTGAAAACATTTGTTCACAAAGACATATGTATCCCTATATTCATTTCAGTGTTATTCAGTTGCCCAAGACATGAAAACACCCAAAGTGCCCTTCAATAAATGATTTGATAAAGAAGATGTGGTACTTGTACACAATGGGATACTATTCAGCCACAAGAAAAGGTGAAATTCTGCTATTTTCAACCACATGAATGTACCTTGAGAATATCATGGTAAGTGAAAAAAGCCAGACAGAACAATGTAAGAACCACATGATTTCACTGGTATGTGGGATATAAAACAAAAACTCATATACACAGACATCAGTATGTAGGTTACTTGAGGGCAATGGAGTGGGAGGGTAATAAATGGTAATGGTAGAGGGGGCCAAATATATGCTGATGGAAGATGATTTGACTTTGGATGATGGGCACACAATGCAATATGAAGATCATGAATCATAGAAGTATGTACTTAAAACCTATATAATCTTATTAACCAATGTCACCCCAATAAATTTAATAAAAATTAAAAAAAACTTGCACCCTATTTTAAATCAACCTGGATGAGAGAAGCCAGCAGGAGTTTGCAACTTAAAAACACCTTGTAGGTCTTATTGCAACTAATGAAAGTTACTTTTCTAGTCATCATTTTGTGCAAATCCCACATTACATACACCATTTTTTGGTATAAGTTTATATAGCTGTGTAATGATTGACTTGACTAGAAGGATCTGCTGTGGGCATCTGTTAACATATTCCATCCTTATATCAACATAATGTGATCAGTATACTATCCCTGTTTGAAAGAAGGCAGAATTTGACAAAGATCACCCTACCCTTACATGGGGAAGCTAAGTTAGCCTTCTGTCTCTGCACCATGCCACCTCCCAAGAAACATGTGGTTGTCTGCAGCAGTTTTCCCAAAACATGGAACAATGGAATACCAGACCCTTATGTTGATCTATGAAAGAAAGATCTGTGGTCAGTTAATTTGGAAAATGATCTCCACTTGGAGATCTCCAGAGCAATAGAGCATATTGATGATTTGATAAATCCTATAGAATAGAACCTATTTGTTGTTTCCCAAATTTATTTGTCAGAGAACAATCTCATGCATTTGACCCATGAAGCCCTTCTCTACTCCTTCACTGTTCTCTGTCCTCTTGCTGGAAAAAGTAGGTTGCTGATTGCTAGGGGACCCCGGGTAAAGTGTTGAGTTATCTGAGCAAGTTGTTTAATATCTCTGTTGGGGTTTTGAAGAAACAATAAACAAAACTCTTTCTCTTCCCTCATTTGAGTTCAGAATACATTGAGTGATCAGATGGAGATAAAAATGTTAGCTTTATTTTGACACATGCAGGTAGCTCAGGTCTGTGGGCAGATGGGCTGCTCCCATGTCTCCTGAATCAGTCAGACTTTCCCACCCAGAAACAGACCCAGGAAGTTGACCCATTGTCCAGTGGGCAATAGCAGGACTGAGGGAACCCTCACTGTAGGCAGACAGATCCCCAAAAGGGGGAATCCAGAAGGTCAGAGCCATCAGGCTCAGTGCCTTTACCCAAATTCACCATTCAAGTAAGTTTCTGCTCCCTCCCAAAAATTTATACCTCAGTTTCCTGACACCATGAGTGTCCTGTCTCTCCTCTCTATCCCTACAAGTTCCACCTAATTTGTGAGATAGCTCCAGACCCCCTTTCTCTAGTAAACCAATGTTTACTTCAGCCACTCACCCCTTTCTTGGAGCTCATCACACCTTTAGTATCTGCAATGTTCTTCTTCACACTTGCCTTTTTCCTATGGTTTTACAAAGCCAGTAGTCATCTCCAATGACCCTGTCTCTGATGCAGGACTGGACATGCAAAAGGGGTCAGAGATGGCATGATGACTGGCAGACTGCTGATGGAGTTAGCCAGCTGGAGAAGGTGGCAGGTTAGCCATGATCTCATTTTCCCCATTCACTGATATGTTCCAAATTCAGCTTTATGAGATTTTTCTGGAGTGTCAGCTGTGCTGTTTTGAGCTGGGTCGCCAAGGGCAGAATGTCCAGAGGCGCAAGAGGAATGGCATGAGGGAAGGGCTTGGCAGAGAGCAAGAGTGTCTGCACTTTCCCAGCCTCCAGCAGGGTCTCAGAATGTTCTGTCCCATTTTAGAGTCTTAAAAGGGAAATGTCAGGGAAAAGATACTCAAGGAGATTCTGGGACTGTGGACCACAGGGAGAACATAATAGAAACCAAGAGTAAGGTCCTACCAGGCAAATCACAGAGGACCTGGGGAAGAGGGGCAGGGTCCCAGAGCTTTCGGTTGTGTGCTCAAAATGCCATCTCATCATTAGTGCTGACCAGACAGGTGGGCTTCTCTAGAAATGATTCAACCACAATGAACTTGGATCTGTGTGGTCAGTGATGGGCTACCATTCCGTGCCTCAGTTTCCTCATTGATAAAAAGGTGTGGAGTTGGACTTTATTATGGGTCTCAAGTTTGTCTCCAATTTTTATTTTTAAACTTGAATTTTTTTATACTTAACAGTGGACTGTATTCAGGTTTCTTTATAGACCGCAAAATCTTTTGCCTTTTACTAGAAGTTGGACTATTTTACATTGAAGTCTGTATTTTGTAAATATGATTTAAAAAATCAGACTGTCCTTAAATCCTGGGCCTGCGTGATAACAGTTTGTGTGACAATCACCCCTCGCTTCCTGAACCCAAATCCTGCAGGCACACCTTTCCCCAAGTGCGGGCCCTCCTCTTCCTGTGACACCACCTATATCCCCCATAGTATTCAGGTTTGTCCTCAATCCTCACCCCGACCACATAGTTCCTGCGGGTCCTTCCAATGAGTGTGCTATGTGATTCACAGTGGCCCTGGAATGGGATCACATGCAAAGCCCTGTCTCCAAGGCCCCAGCCCCAGGTTCCAGCCCAGGCCCTGCACTGACTTGCCAGTGGACCAGGGTGAGCCACCTTCCTTCTCCACCTTCATCTTCCACATCTATTACAAGAGGGACTTGGTCAAAAGCATCAATAAGATCTTTTCAAGTTCTCACATTCTGTGACTATGAAAATGCCATTTAGCAGAGTCAAATGGAACTATGATTTAAATGTTGTGGAATGTAGCTCCCCGGCCACTCGCCAAACTTCATGAAGGGGTGTGGGAGGCAGAGAGGGAGGACAAGGAAGCAGGGAAGGAATGGCTGGGGAACCCTCACTGGTGATAGATAAACCCTCACTGGCTCAGGCTGACCTCAGAGTTGAAAGAGGAGCCTCGTCTCCTAGAATTCCTTCCAGGTCAATATCTTAGAATTGCCCAGACCCTGCCCTTTGCAGAAGCCTGATGCTCTGGCATAAAGCTGAGGGGTACAGACCAAGCAGTCAGAAGGGATGACACACACAGCCCGATTAGCTGGAAATTCCGTGCAGTGAAGACTTCTCCATAAGGCCCTGGGGGTGGGCGGCGAGGGTGGGGGGAGGGGAGAGGGTCTTGGTGCTCAGCAGGAGGAAACCCCCTTAACTCCCCCCAACTCTAGGGTCACAAGACTGCTGTGCTCACTCCAGCTCTTTCCTAATTGGCTATTACTTTATTTATCTGAGTCTCAGTTTCTTCATTTGTTAAATGGGGTTGAAACAAACAGCAACAAAAATAAGCTTGTTCTCTGTCTCCTGGGGGGAAATGTTAGTAAGCCAGGAGGCTTGCAGGGTTTCCTGAGAGAGTCAGTAGTTTTCCTATGAAGCCTTCTCCAGGACACTCTCACTTGCCCAGTACCATTAGCGGGCTACCTGGTGCAGCCTGGAAGACAGGCGCCTCTCTCTTGAATCCCCAATAAGAGAGGCCCTCCAGAGCAGTCAGAGCCCTGTGGAAGGACTCACCATCCAGGGACCCACACACTCACACCAGCTATCAACTCTATGTCCTTCTTCACAGCATCTTCACAACTGGGCAAGATGGTCCTCGCTGAGGGGAGGACCCCAGAGGGGCCCACAGAACACTGACAGGATGTGGCACTGGAGCCCTGATGCAGGAGTCCTAGGTAAGCCGGCCACCGTGAGCTATATAGGCTTACAGATCTGTGGAGGCAGTTACAGATCTGAGTTCACAGGCAGTGCTGCCAAGTCTCACAAAAGGACAATGGATTTAGAGGCTTAGGTCTGCTCTTCCCCCCACCCCCTTCCCCAGACCTAGGTGGCAGAGTGTTGGTGGCCAACCATTTCACTTTCCTGAGCCTTGTGTTTTTATATATAGAATGGAAGAACATGCCTTCCCGGCTCTCTCATAGCACGGCTGTGAGGACCAGATGAAAAAATATACCATTCAGGCCCATAGGATGCCTGCTGCCAAAAAGACGTGGGACTGAGCAGGCAGGCTTTCGAACATGAGCAAGAGTCAATCAGGAGCAATTATGCAAATTAAACCAACCAAGATGGCTGCAGCCATGGAGTGAGCAGGAGTCTTGGGTTTCTTCGGCAATGGAGAAAGCCAAGCTTTCCGCATACCCTGGCTGGCCCTAGACTCCACAAAAGGCTACAAACTTTCAATTATAGAAGATAAATAAACCCAAACAAAAATGGTGGCAGCCATGGAGCTGGAGAGAGCAGGAGGCCTGAGTTGCCCCTGGCGATGGAGGAAGTCAAGCTTTCCACCTGCCCTGGCAGGCCTAGGCTTCTGCTCAAGGCTACAAAGTTTCAATTATAGAAGATAAATAAATTCAAACAAAAATAGCTGCAGCCTCAGAGCAAGCAGGAGGCTTGGCTCTGCTCAAGGCTACAAAGTTTCAATTATAAAAGATAAATAAATCTCAGATCTCAGGACCTTCACTTGGGTCACTGGGGGGCATGGCCAGCCTGCAAACCACCACAGGCTCCTTGCCCAGGCTGCCCCACACCCCAAAGGAACCCCCACCCTGATCCAGGACACCCTTCAGGGCAAACCAGGTGGCCCCCACCTGTGCACCAGGCCTCTATCCTATCTAATAAAAGAGTAATATGCACATTGACCATCACTCCAACACACAAGTTGGCTGACCCCTGTGGTCAAAAATGGCTGCCCCATGTGGACACAAGATGGCCAGCAGGGGAGGGTAGTTGGGAGGGACCATGTGTACAAGGGAGGGCAGTCGGGGGCAATCAAGCCTGCAGGGGAGGGCAGTTAGGGGCAAACAGGCTGGCAGGGGAGCACGTAGGCATCAATCAGGCTGGCTGGGGAGTGGTTAGGGGGTGATCAGGCTGGCAGGCAGAAGTGGTTAGGGGCAATCAGGAAGGCAGGCAGGCAAGAAGTTGGGAGTCATCAGTACTGGCTTGTGAGAGGGATGTCTGACTGCCAGTAGAATCAGGCCTAAATGGGCAGTGGGATATCCCTCGAGGGGTCCCAGATTGGAGAGGGTGCAGGCTGGGCTGAGGGACACACACCCCAGGCACAAATTTCATGCACTGGGCCTCTAGTTTTCTATAACTTCTGCTGCAGCTCACTTCCTCCAACCAGGCAGCTCTGAGTAGGTCCTGGTGGAAGACCAGCCCCTGGCCCAGCAAGGGGGATGTAAGACATCCTGACTGAGGTGGGCATGACTTCATCAGCATGTTCCTCTGCACTAGGTGCTTTTTGCTGCTGCCTGACTGCTCACTGGGTGTTGGGATCTGTCTGGTTTTGACTCCAGCACAGGCATCCCTCATTCCTGCACCTGGTCTCAACTGGTCCCTTTTCTTGATCTAGGGTGGCAGGAATTAGGATCCAAGAGCCTAAATAATCCAGCGTAGAAGGAATCAGGGGAGGCTTATGGAGCTGACAAAGGCCAGTTTAGGGCTCTCCATGGTGGCTCCTGTCCCCTATCTCCTTCCCCATGAAAATGAACTCACTGCTGCCTAGGGAGGCTGATTTCTATCCATCTGGAATTTCTTCCACAGGCAGCCCCAATAGGACCACTTTGAATTCCTGTGAGTTTCTCCTATGGCATCATGACCAAGGGCAGAGATAAGCTCTGGAGCCCCGCCTGGGTTCAAGATTCCAAAACAGCAATTATCCAGCTTTGTGGCCTTACATGAGTTACCTGACCTTTTTGCATTGCATTTCATCATGTATAAAAATTCTGCCTCAGAGAGCTTCATGCAAATTTTTTGGCTACTTGTTTTTCTTCTGTAAATTGCTTGTTTATCTAGACTGACCCTGCTATGTTTGCTTTTGAGTTCTTTTGCCTGAAAAAAGTAGTTCCTGGCTGAACTATGCCTAAAACTTGAGCTAGAATCCTGGCTTCCAGAGGTTTCCAAGGTCAACAGAAATGAGCCAGTTGGCCTGGAAAATCTGGTAATGCACAAACATCCCCTTCCTGCAGGACGATGCCTAAGACAGCTTTCCAGGGGTAGTTATACGTCAAGAATGGACAACGTTTGCCTTGACAGAGACAACTAGACCAAATAATTCTGCTGGCTTCTCTAATCTGCAGATTATGAAAGATTGGGAGTTTGGAGGCCAAACTTAGATATGGCCTGGCTTCCAGATTTTTCTCTGGAATTGGAGTGATTATCAGAGTTAGGGAGAAGGAAGGAAAGGCAAACTAATGATGCTGCTTGGAGTGACCAAGGACCACTTCACATGGAGCCTGGCTCACCACCTTAGCACCAGGCATAGCAGTGGCCCCATGGTACTGTTTTGTCTTTTTTTTTCTTTTCACTTTTCCCTGGAATTTTTCTGGCCCCTAAAATATAGACGATGAGAGCTGGAAAGGTCTTAAAAGGTCATCTAGTGTAAGGAGAAGAGCCAAGCAAAAACGTAAAAGTAAAAACAAAGATAAGCACAAATGCATGTTCTCACATTTGTATACTTACAAAAACTTAAATATGTTTGTAAAGTATATTTAAAAATAAAATAAATAAAACATTTTTACCAAAGATTTTTCTTTCCCAGAATTGATCTACTAAAGCTCTGTGAAAAAAGGTGACAGGAGTAGGATGGAAACCTTTTTATCAGCCCCTATTGCACGATGGTGGCCACAGGCTGCAGGGCAGGTGGCGTTTGGCCTGCTTCTGGGTCTGGGCTCCTTTTCTGTGATGTCTGGATCCAGTAATTGTCCATGGAAGGGTTGATTTTTGCTTATAGGAAATATTCATTTGGATTGAAAAAATATATCAGAGAACACGCTGTATTAGCAGATGCACAACCAAAGGAGAAGTAATTCCCTTTTTACTCTGACCTCCTTCAATAAGCCACCTGTTCCAACTTGCAAGAAAATTGCCCTGTGTTCCTTCATTTTATATGTATACTAGAGGCCTGGTGCATGAAATTCGTGCACAAGTAGGGTCCCTAGGCCTGGCCAGTAATTAGGACTGATCTGTGGGGCGATCACTGGGGTGATCTGAGGGTCCCAGCTGGCACCTGCCTTGGCCAGCCTGGGGTCTGCAGGTTAGGGGCAGCTCCTGTGTTGAGCATCTGTCCCCTGGTGGTCAGTGTGCATCATAGCGACTGATTATTCCCCTGTTCAGTTGATTTGCATATTAGGCTTTTATATAAGACTAGAGGCCCAGTGCACTTAATTCATGCATGGAAGGGGGGTCTCTCAGCCCAACCTGCACCCTCTCCAATCTGGGACCCCTTAAGGGATATCTGACTGTCCTTTTAGGCCCAAGGGATCAGGCATAAACGGGCAGTCAGACATCCCTTTCACAATCCAAGACTGATGGCTCCCAATTGCTCATCTTCCTGCCTTCCTGATTGCCCATAACCACTTCTGCCTGCCAACCTGATAACCCCCTAATCACTACCTTGCCAGCCTGATTGATGCCTAACTGCTCCCCTGCCAGCCTGTTTTTCCCTAACTGCCTCTCCTGCAGTCGTGGTCACCCCTAACTGACTTCCCCTGCAGGCCTGGTCCCCTCCCCCAACTGCTCTCCCCTATAGGCCTAGGTCCCCCTCAACTGCCTTTCCCTGCAGGCCTGGTCACCCCCAACTTCCCTCCTCTGCTGGCCTGGTCACCCCTAACTGCCTTCTCCTGCAGGCTTGATCACCCCCAACTGCTCTCCCTTGAAGGCCTGGTCCCTCCCAACTGCCTTGCCCTGCTAGCCGTCTTGTGGTGGCCATCTTGTGTCCACATGGGGGCAGCCATCTTGTGTGTTGGAGTGATGATCAATCTGCTTATTACTCTTTTATTAGATAGTATAGAGGCCTGTTGCATAGGTGGGGGCCAGCTGGTTTGCCCTGAAGGTTGTCCTGGATCATGGTTGGGGTTCCCTTGGGGCATGGGGCAGCCAGGGTGAGGGTCTTGTGGTGGTTTGCATGCCAGCCACGCCTCCCAGCAACCCAAGTGGAGGCCCCGGTATCTGGGATTTATGTATCTTCTACAATTGAAAGTTTGTAGCCTGGAGGGGAGCCAAGCTTTCTGCTCGCTCCATGGCTGCTGCCAAGGTATTCTATAATTGAAACTTCGTTGCCTTAAGCGGAGGCCTGAGCCTGCAAGGGCAGGCAGAAAGCTTGGCTTCCTCCATTGCCAGGGAAACCCAAGCCTCCCTCCTGCTCTCTGTGGCTTGCAGCCATCTTGGATGGGTTTATTTGCAAATTTGCTCCTGATTGGGCTGGTGGGCATGACTTGTGGGGGTAGCGGAGATGTGGTCAACTTGCATATTACTCTTTTATTAGATAGGATGAGCTAGGTGTTTTATATATATATCTTCAGAATTTTTTTTGAGCCTCATCTATAATTACTTCAAAGCTGATGACACATCACACAGACTAGAGTCAGAGGGACAGAGCAGGACTGGCTCCCTTATCCACAGAGTCAGTGTCAGAGCAGGGCTCCTGGAAGTTCTTCTCACCAAGAAATCTCAAAGACATTTTTTCTTCTTTTCTTATAAGTAGAATGCTGGCTTTCTGGCATTACAACCCCCAACCCCAATTTTAGAATATTCTTTCTTAGGTTTCCCCTTTTTAAAAAATATTTTTTTTATTGATTTCAGAGAGGAAGGGAGAAGGATAAAGAGACAGAAATATCAATGATGAGAGAGAATCATTGATTGGTTGCCTCCGGCTGGGCATCGAGCCCACAACCCAGGCATATGCCCTGACCTGGAATCAAACTGTGATCTCCTGGTTCATAGGTCGACTCTCAATCCCTAAAATATGCCAGGCAGGCAGGTTCCCTCTTTTCATTCTCCATGTCCTTAGAGTCCTTCTAACCTCATCACAGAATCACTTTCTCCTTTTCAGAGCACCTTCTCACAGAGGCAGCACAGTTCCCTCTGAGGGAGATGAGCCAGGCCCAGGGTGTTCTTCACAGAGACCATGCCTCGAGATGTTAAGGGACAGTCTCTGAGCTCATCAAGGTAAAAACTTCAAGACTTCTGACTCTGAAAGCAATGCTCTCTTCCCGTCTCCAGCAGGTATGTGGGGGGTATGGATGCCTGTTTCAGAAAGCTTTCTTGAGGAGACATGCTGGGGCTGAGCTCTGAGTGCAGAACTGCTGCCTACCAGTCCAATGACCCCTCTGGTGCCAGCCACTTTCCACCCTTCTCAAACTCTGCGATTCATTTGCTTACTGGATCTAGCCTCATCAGAACTGCTGGGGTTTCCAGGCTGATGGGTCTTTATTTTCCAGAGTTGTCCTGAATGCACTAATCCCCTGAGCAAATAATCTTTTCACTGGCTGGTGGTGCTCCTCCCCTTGGCTGTCCTTGCTGTCTGCTCACCTCTCTTCTGACCCAATAGCCCGTTCAGGGTCCTTGCAGCACCCCAGTTTGCCCCCGACTCCTAGTACCCCATAGTGTAACCACTCCCTACACCTCACTGCATGTCTCTGGTGTTGCAGATAAAGACAGAATTCACAACCACACTGAACACTGGGTCTGCAGGCAAATGCAGCTGGACTGAGAAAAACTCAGGCAATTCAGCTCATGGAATTCTCAGCTCCCTTCATAAACGGGGAAGCACTGTGCCAATGTTATGCCTTTCTCAATGTTATGCCTCTGCCTGACTTGTTTCCTGATTAGCCTTGCCCATCGGACTGGTGGGCCTTAGCTCTTGTCAGTTTGGTTGGTCTGCTTAAGAAATCAGGTCCAGCCCTAGCTGGTTTGACTCAGTGGATAAAGTTTCAGTCTGAGGACTGGCTTTGATTCCAATCAAGGATACATATCTGGTCACAGACTCCATCCCTGGCCAGTTGGGGCATGTGCAGAAGACAACCTGTTTGTGTGTCTCTCTCATCAGTGTTCCTCTCTCTCTGTCTCTCCCCCTCCCTGTCACTCTCCCTAAAAATCAATGGGAAAATAGCCTCAGGTGGGGATTAACAAACAAACAAACAAATTAGATCTAGCATTTTTATCTCATTTCTTATAACTGTCACCTCTTAATCCTATTTGTTTTTATCCCAGGAAAGCTGGCAAAGTTCTTTTCTGCTTTGCTGATTTGTTTTTCTGGATCAAGTCTATTTTTTATTACCTTTCTCCAGAGTGTTTTTTAATTCAGCTATAATGATTTTAGTTACTTTGTAATTCTTTCACTCCCTGTCCATCTTCCTCTTTCTATCACCTCATTATTTCATCTTAAAATGATATATAGTCATCCTCCCTTATCCACAGAGCTTATATTCCAAGAGCCTCAGTGGATGCCTGAAACTTCAAATAGTACCAAACCGTATGTGTACTGTTTTTCCCATATATACACTCCGATAATAAAGTTTATTTGATAAATTAGAGTAAGAGATTAACAATAATAACTAATAATAAAATAGAACAATTACACTGTCATAAAAGTTATGTGAATATAATATCTTTTGAAGCAAGATTTCATGATACTACTCAGAATGGCATGCAATTTAAAACTTATGAACTTCTTAATTCTGGAATTTTCTAATATTTTCAGACCATGGTTGACCAGAGATAATTAAAACCATGGAAACCAAAATCGGGCATAAGAGATACTATTCTACATATTCCCTCCATAAGACTTTCTGCTCCTCTTTTAGGCAAGTTCTGTCTTCTCTTCTATTGAGTTCACTGGGAAGGCGGACAAATGTTCTCCTATCTACAGCGGGGGTGATTGGTCCCTAATTCTGTTGTATCTGTGCTGTACTGGATAGGAACTCAACCCAGCCTGGATCTCTGGCACTCTACACTGCTGTTGGGTGAAGGAGTTTCCTCAGCACACACTGGCTGCTAAGGCCTTCCTCCTCTGGCTCAGGCCCAGCTGTCTGGAAAGAAGGGAACTTCCCAGAAAGCGCCTTCCTGCCTGCCCCCACCGGACTTTCTGTTTTCTATAACTTGCTGTTTCTTGCCTGTTTGTAGACAGAGGTGTCGAAGGAAGAGGGAGTGCTTCAATGAGGAGAGGTAACAAGACTCTTGTTTCAAGAACAGCTCTCAAGAGATGGAGAGGAGTGGCCGGCTGTTCCTGGTGGGTGTGACCCAGAGGCCCTGAGACAGGACAGTGGCGAGAAGAGGTGTAAAATATCTTTCCACTTTCCCAGTGCTCCTCTGCTTGTGAGGGGCACCTGGGTAGGCTAGGTGAGCTGGTCTATATTCCTAGACAATTTAGTTCAAAGTTTTAAATGTTAGTGAGCTACTCACTATTTTGATATAGATGGCTCATTTCCAATTTTTAGTGCACACTGACTGTTTAATTCCTCTCCTGTAATGATTTTTTCATCTTCCCAAAATAGCACTTGGTTTTTCATTTAAGCAGCAGCTCTCTCTTAGTCTGCATAGCCTGGATGGGGACTGGAGATAAAGCACAGGACCTTCACCTTAGCCAATCAGCACTTTGCATTCCCCAACCACAGTGATTGGTTTAGGAATGGGCTGGTACAATCAAAATGAGCTTCACAGATTTTGTGGAAACACCTGAAAAGGATGCTCTTATTTCCCCTCTAGATGTGAGCTTGAAGGTTTGTGAGCTGAGCCCCAGATAGAGCCTGAGAATGAAGCCTGGGGTGAAGACACAAGCAGCTCCTGACCCAGCCTTTACTGAAGCTGGCCCTACTCTTGAATCTTTTAGTAACGAGTTTCAACAAATTCTCTTTTGTGTTTAAGCCCCATTTGAGTCAGATTATCAGTCACTTAAATGTAAAATTGAGTCCTTATTTATATGTGTGATCTTGGGATTAAATATAAGGAAGATGAAATTCCAAATATTTACAGTAGTATCTTTAGATGGCAGGATTGTGGGTTATTTTTCTCTTTATATATTTTATTTCATTTTCCCATGTTTGTAAAAATGTATGTTTTGTAAAAAAGAGCAAACCAACCAGGAAATCGCTCACAAATATGTTAAAATTTTGCCTCTTCTGCCAAAACCGGTTTGGCTCAGTGGATAGAGTGTCGGCCTGCGGACTGAAAGGTCCCTGGTTCGATTCCGGTCAAGGGCATGTACCTTTGCTGCGGGCACATCCCCAGTAGGGGGTGTGCAGGAGGCAGCTGATCCATGTTTCTCTCTCATCGATGTTTCTGACTTGCTATCCCTCTCCCTTTCTCTCTGTAAAAAAAATCAATAAATTAAAAAAATAAATAAATACATAAAATTTTGCCTCTTCTGTTTGGAAAGGCAAAGAGGCTGAAGGAGCCACTGCTCATGTCCCTGCTGAACCTGTGGGATGGCAGGCAGGCACTCCTGAGGAATGAGGGGGAAGTCAGGCCACCCCCATCCTCCCACAGCCCTGTGATAGACCCCTGCAGGGCACCCTTACAGCTCAACAGGAAATCCTTATGGAACTTATGGCAGCTGTTTCTGTAGAGAGGAAACAAGTTGAAAATAGAAATGGTTTCAAAAGATTTGGAAACGTTGCTGGATGGCAGTTCTGTTGTAGAATTGGATAAAGTGTGTGTGTGGTATGTGTGTGGGGCTATCTCTGGCCTTGGGCTAGGTGTCAGGGAGCCCCCATACTCTCCCTGGGGGTCAGACCAAGGCCGCTTGAGCTGGCAGGGCATCTGTGTGTGTGTGTGTGTGTGTGTGTGTGTGTGTGTATGTGTGTGTGCTTGTTGTCCCGCATCAGGGATTCAGTGAGGCAGGCAGCTGAGAACAGAGCTGAGGAGTGTGCATACTGTAGCACTTGCTGCATCTTGAATGGCACAAAGGGTGGGTAGCTACCTGGAGTGTAGAGACCCCCGACCTGAGTTCCCACTGACTGTTGCCTCAGGCATAGAACTCCAGCTGAAAGCACTTAATGCTACCTTTATATGTGCATCCAGGAAGCTAAGTGGTGGCAAAAAACAAACAAACAAACAACAACAAAAAAAAAAACAAAAACCAACAAAAAAGGAGTCAGCTGGGCCAGGGAATCCCTGTGTTTGTGTGTGTGTATGTATCAGAGATAGATAGATAGATGGGTAGATAGATAGATAGATAGATAGAGAATAGCATTGTTTCTCAAAGTGTGTTTGATTGCAATCTCTCTTTGAAATGGGCAGCAAAGAAATGTTTGGAACACAATTCATCAGGGAAATAGTTCATGTATGCCACAGTCCTGTGAACATTGGCATATGAAAGGCTTTGAGAAGTCCTGTAGTAAAGAAAAGTGGTTGGGTGAATGGTCCCTGTGGGTGGATCACCCACATGCTGGATGGAATAAAGTGTGAGGTCAAATATGCCCACTCCCCAACATGAGAATGATGAAATTTGGGGTATGGGTGAGTGATGCAGTTGGAAGATCATGTGATTGTGATTCAGCCCCAGAGCATTTAAAGCATAAGGTAGATTGTAAGATTTCAGGGTTTACTTGGGTTAAAACACCTCATTCTATAGAGAGGGCCACTGAGGTCCACAGAAGGAAACTGAGTTACCATCACCAGAGTCCTTGGCTGTATCCCATAGAAGCCAATACTGGATAATCTGGCAGGAGAGAGATTTGCTGGGGGCGGGGGGGAGGGCGGTGTATGGTGAATGAGAACATGGGCCCCTTCCAACGGTCCAAGTTCCCTCCCCCCCGTGGGAGATATAGTGAAGGCCATCTGTCAGGAGACTGCGAGACCTTGGGAACCTGGGGAGCATCTGTGTTGGGAAAGTCTGGGTGGCGGCAAAACAATAGCACTGGCTGCCTGCCCCTGATGTGGCCCATCCACAGCCTGGGTGGGGCTTAGCGGAACAACTTAACTGGTGGCAGCCGGTGGAGCTGTAACCTTCACCAGTCAGCCACCACCAGTGCTCACGTAAGTCTTATGTCTTTTACAGCCAATCCTCTGGGTTATTTCTTCGGAATTCACACACAATATGCTAAAGTTTTCTGGGACCTCAGCACTTTGCATAATAGGGGATATCAGGGAACCCTCCAAACCTATTTGAAGTCTGGAGACCAGGTTCAAAACCAGGTAAGAAACCCAGAGAAGGTAGGCTGCTAAGAACATGGCCAAAGTATGCCACACCATCGAATACAATGTGGCAGCTGGGGATCATGATGTATAATAAACTGGCCTGTGGCTCTGCCTTATTCCCAGAGAAAAGGGCCGGCTGGCTGAGCACAGGCCCTGTGCTCCTCCTATGAGGCCAGGATCTGTGTGGACAGGTGTCTTGTGGTTTGGCTCCTGCTGCTGAAGCCTGGAGCTTGCCTCTCACCCAGATTCACATAGAAAGGAAGCTCATCCATTTGGGTGGGGTCAGAGTGAGGTTACAAACCCAAGCTCTTACCTTCCAGTTTACACAATTCACCTGAGGGTACTTGTTTCTATAAATACTGGAAATCCTGATTAAATTAATAACATGGACCGTGATAAATTTCTACTTGCCACAGAAGGATATAATTCTGAAAGAAATTTGAAATATTCATCTATACTGTACTTGGTGTTTCCTACACTTTCCCCAGTCTGTACTCAGTGACCTCATGTACGGTCATCACAGCAGAAATATACACACAGAGAGAAACAAGCAAGCTTGTAGCTTTCAAATTTCTTGACATGGATAATAGCATGAGAGCCTCAAAATTCTGTCTTTGAGCATCTATATCCTTGGCATGCGGGCCTCAGAAGGACTAATGTGTGGGTAGTTAAGCCACTTTCTTCCAGGTACCTGGATTTAATTGCTGCTTCCCTGAGGAAAAAAGGCAGACTCAGAGGGAAAGGCTTTCTGGGAATGGCCCAGCTGCATGTTCATACCCCACAATCTGACATTGAGGGGAAAATAGAATACCTAATAGTTTACGGAATCTGAGAGCACAAATGACAGAAGCTGGGTGGCTGGAAGCTCCATAGAGAAGTGAGGGGCTCTGGAGGGCCCAGGCTGCATTGTGACCCCATGGGAGAAGCAGGAGCCAGCAAACTTAGTGGCTCTTCCGCTGGGGATGGTGGGGGTGTGAGAGAAGATACAAACACAGGCCCAACAACAGCAGGCACCAGGGCTCCTCACCAGCCCACGAGGGTGGTCACCCAGGACTGGTGGGCAATGTCCTTCTCAGCAGAGGCCAGTATGGGCAGGTGACCTCAGAGAACTAAATATGCTCCCTTGGGTGCCCTGACCTGCTTTTCCCCACCCCAACAGGTGCAACCTCTGGAAGGAGAGGAGGAAGAAACCTTATTTCCACTGAAATGGAGGTTCTGCCAAAAGCAGCAGGAGGGATCAAGGGAGAAATAAGATTTTTCTTCCTATTTGAATTTGTGGCCTATGACATTCATTCTGATACACAGCCATTCTGAGATACCCTAGCTTAAGGGTGAGGATATCTGAAAAAGTGCGCTGGGCGATTTCATCGTGTGTGAACATCAGAGTGCACTCACACAGCCTAGGTGGAATAGTTTGCTACTGCAATTGTGTGTGTCGTACTTTTATGTGGCCTGCAGTGCAATAGGTTTGTTTACATCACATCACCACTAAACTGCGGGTAATGTATTGTGCTGAAACATTCACTGGCTACGATGTCATTAGGTGATAGAAATTTTTCAGCTCTGTTATAATCTTATGGGACCACCATTGTATATGCAGTCCGTCATTGACCAAATGTCATTATGCGGTGCAAGACTGCAATAATAATCCACAAAAAAGTTTAAAAGCCTTCAAGCACCTATCTCCTTGAATTATTGTCAACCTAACTGAAGTTTTGCTTATCCAGATCATGGGTCAAAGCTAAATGATGGCCAGCACATTGGCAGTTATTTCCTGTAAAATAGGGCTGGCACTGGTGGTCACCTTCTGGGCTCTGCTGGTGAGTTCCATCCTCGCCCACCAGGCTGTGTCCCTCGTACAGCCCTGGCTGCCTGTACCCTTGGTGAATCACTCTTGTTTCCAGTCAGATGGTCTGAAACATTGCTGAGAGGATGTTGAGAAGAGTCCTTTGAAAACCCCAAATCTCTGTGATCATGTGACTCAAGCCCCCCCCTGGGGACTCAGCTACCTCATCTATAAAATGAAGTCAACTTTGCTACTCACAGTAGGCCAGCTCCCAGGCATCCAGTGTCTGCCACACACGGGCGCCTTTCCCATGGCTTCTTGTTCATCTTTACAAGGCCCCGCCAGGGAGGGCTGTTAGCCCAGTTTACAGATGCTGGAATCAGATTTTCAGAGGAAAAGGGACTTTCCAAAAGCCAGTCACTTATTTCATCAAATCTAAGACTCAACAGATTACGGGGCAGAGAGATTATTTTATAAACAATAAAGAAAAAGAGCTGTCAATTAGAACTGAAGGAGTCAGATTGTAAGACATTCTAATTTCAGAGACGTTAAAATTTGGGAGAAGTGGTCCTTAGAACTGATGGGCTACCGAGCTCAGCAGTCGGTGGACTAGGGTGCCACCCCTGGTCTGAGGGACACCAGAGCCCCTGCCATTCTTCTCAGCAAGCAGTCTCACGTGACACCTGCTGCTGGGAGGCTTGAAAGGGCCCCTGGAAGAAATGACATTTACACATACAAAGTGATGTGCAGACACAGGAATGATGAGGAGGAGAGTTGTGCCAACAGCTGAAATAGAATAAATCCCTTGCAGACTTTCATAGAAGCAACTTCAATTAGACAAACTTTAAGGTAATTGGATTTGGGTGGAATTCTGTCACATGCAGAAAACTGACTCCTCCTCTGTGGCATCTGATGTGATCTCATAAGCCAATTCATCTAAAAACTGCTTGGCTTACCCCAGACAGTTCACTTACAGAGCATAAACTCCAAAACCAGGGTTGTAGATTTTTGGAGACTGAGGAAACTTCCAGTTGATGAAACAGACCAGAACCAAGTCTAGAGGAGTGCCTGGTCCCCCAGGGCTCTGCTCTGCCCTGAGTCTGGTGCTGTGGAAGGTTGTGGGACCTGCCTCTCCTTAAATGGGTCAGAACCCACTTTCCTGGGGACCCACTCTTGACTGAGGATGTGTTCTGGTCTAATGGAGTGTCCACAGACGCTGAAACTGCCTTTTTGTGACCTTCTCCCAGGTCAGATCTGCCCCTCAGATGGAGCATGTCCTCACAGCTTCTGACGCTGGAATTTATTTACTTATTTATTTATTTAAAGAATATTTCTTTATTGGTTTCAGAAAAGAAGGGAGAAGGAGAAATAGAAACATCAATGATGAGAGAGAATCATTAATGGGCTGCCTCCTGTACACTCCATACTGGGAATCGAGCCCACAACCCAGGCATGTGCTCATGGCCAGAATTGAACCCGGGACCTTCTAGTTCACAGGCTGACAATTTATCCACTGAACCAAACTGGCTAGGGCTGGGATCTGGACCTTTAATCACTACTCATAGGGTGTCCACAGCTGGGGTACCCCTCTGGAGCTGGGCCTGTCCTTTTCTGGCTCCCATCTATCTCCTCAGCCATCCTCCAGACGGCCAACTGATACCAGTCACATTACCATTGCTGGCCAGTGCTCATCTAGCACAACTGGTTCTGCACTTTAGGGATCTTATTTCATCAAGTCTTCTCAAATGCTCTCTGAAGTAGGAATTATTATCCCCATTTTAAAGATGGAAAACCTGAGGCTAAGAGAGGCCAAGAAATAATGTGTCCAAGGCTACACAGCCCATCAGTAAGAGAGATCTTAACCAAGTCTCCATGCTGTGCCTACTATAGTGAGCCCAGCTAGTGTGAGCACTTAATACTTGTTCGATGACAGAATAAAACATGCCTTTATGATGATAATGCTTTGAAAGTTTGCTGGAAACCAATTGTTATTTAATGTTATTCATCTGAGCACCTGCATCTTTTCCCAATGGACCTACGGAGGAAGTGGGTTTCAGGCAATGGAGACTATAACACACACACACACACACACACACACACACACACACACACACCTCCTTTAATGACCCGCCTGCAACTGATATACAGCTAAGTAGCATTTCTTGTACTGGGAAGATTCTATTTCCACACTAGCAGCAAATTTGACCTTTGTGTCAGCTACCAGCTGCTTATAATTCTGACAGATGCAAGCACATTTCTGGGAAGCTGTAGCTACTCAGGACCTTGTAGATCAACAGACAACGTTGGCGGCTTTGGTAAGATTGATCGGCCTGCAAGAATCCCATTTACAGCCCGGGCAGAGCCTCGGTTTCCCATGGCCTGGGCACTAATGACTTCAACAGCTCCCATCTAAATCTGTCAGCCAGGGCTGGTGGTGATATTAAAGAACACTATTTATACGAAGCAGCAATTAGGGGAATGCTCGCCAATGGGGCACCATTTCCAAGTAAATCCCTGGCCTTTCAAATGGTGTCATGCTCATGGTTATTTTAATCCACTTGGAATTTCAGGGATATTAATGTGACAGGCCATCGTGGAGGATTAGCCAGGTTTATTTCTGCTGACATTTCAGAGAGCACACTCAGGTTCCCAAGACATGCCCGAGCCTCCTGGGACAGGGCTGGGGAAGGCAGCGGGTGGGAGAAGCAGCTGCTGCGAGAGTGAACTCTGCCCCTTCAGCTGGCCTGCCCACCTCTCTCTTCTTCCCCTGCCTCCCTTCCGCCTTGCCTGTTACACCTCCATTTTCTGCCGACCTCCTTCTGGGCCCCTCCACTTTCATTTCCTGTTCTGCTCTGCCCTTCCCTATTCTCTCCAGGAAACAAACCTGTAGTATCTGAGATGGTCTTTCTGACAGAAGGGTAAGGGTCCCACGTGGCAGTTAGAGGGTTACAATGGACACTGGATGGGGCTGCCAGATAAAATGCAGCGTGCTCACTTAAATGTGAATTTCAGGTAAATAACAAAAAATTTTTTTCATGTATATTATATTAACTGAGTGCCCTGAAATGTTATCTGCTAAATCTGGCAATAGTTCTTAGGGAGGGTGAATATAAAAGTAGAGAGACACTGCTGGACAAAAAAATGTCACACCTTAATCCAGGTGGCGCATTTGTTCTTTGTCTCAATCACTTTGTTTCAACAGGAGAGAGAGAGAGAGAGAGAGAGAGAGAGAGAGAGAGAGAGAGAGAGAGAGAGGACTTCTTGTGTCTCTTCTTGCTCTTCTTGTAAGGGCACTAATCCACCACAGGGCTGCATTCCCAGGAGCTCATCTAAAACTAATTATCCCCTATAGACCCCACCTCCAGATGCCACCACATCAGGGCTTCAACAGATGAATCTGGGAGAACACAAACATTCAATCCATAACACAGCCCTCACAGCAGCTCTCTGAAATGTGTACTCTTGTTAGTCCCACCTTATAGATAACAAATTGAGCCAACCTGAGGTTGCTACTTGCTCAAGTCATTCAACCAGCAGTAAGAGGAGTTAGGACTGAACCCATCAATGTGGAGTTTGTGCCTTATCCTCATTGCTCAGAGGCCCTTGAATGGGGATCATGACCCTCTTTCTCAGTTTCCACAGAATTTCTATTTGGGGATTACAGTACCCAGTCTTTGGGTGCTTAGAAAACATTTATGAATTACAGGCACTGACCATTGTAGACACCACAAGGGACAGAAAGATATATGGACCACAGTTCCTGCCCTTAAGTAACTGAAAAGTGGAGATGAGACCTGTATCCCAGCTCCTGCCAAGAACCAGCTTTTCATTCTGTATCTGGAGTTCCCCTCCACCTTTTCACTTCTTTGCAGCCCCCGACCTTAGTCTGGTTGGGAATTGGGTTGGCTCACATGTGTTCTATAAAATAGACTGCTAAGAGTGGCCTGCAATCCAATCCATCCTATACCCTGTGCCCCAAACCAGCTCACAGTAGCTACTTGACTTGCTCAGAATCCTTCAAGGGCTCACTAATCTGTCTATCACAGCTTTCAAAGATGCCTTTTACTTGCTTGATTTCTTCAGGTGCCCTGCCCCTCACTGCCTCCAACTTGGAACACAGTGGGATGGGGCCCAGAAGGCTACAGCCAGGCCCTGCCCATGTCCCAGACCTGGGAACTCTGCAGAATCCCAATCTCCACACAACAGGTCATAGCCAATGGCCCAGACATTCAAGACAGCATTCCACAGCCTGATACCAAGGCCCTCTGGTTGTGGTAGGTTCCCTGGATTTACCCTGTAAAGTCATATGTTCCATCCCAGATTAGCTGTGTGCCCCCTGGAATAGGCTGAGAGTTTCCAGCTGTGGGCCTGAGCTTGTACTTCTCAAAAAGCCCAGCTCTTCACTTAGACTGTCGGCATGACCTTGGTTTCACCAGGGAGGACGCTTTCAAGGTTGGACAGAGGCCTGTGGAGGCAAGAGTCCAAGGAGAAAGGTGGAAGCCAGAGATGAGAGCAGTGGCTTTGGGGTGGCAGGAAGGGTCAACATCAGAGGCAGGTAACTGAAATGATAGATGAGAGCAGTGATAAAATGCAGAGATAGGTGGGAGTGGGCAGTGTTATAAACTGAGCTAAAAGCCCCTCAGGAACCTTTAGAAGAGAAACAAGCTGAATTCTGTCAGCAAAATCTCAATTTACCAGCTGATGGTAACTTTGGGAGTAAGGAGAACTTGCTTTCAACTTTCCCAAATTGCTTTGGTCACAGCCCAGGGGACACAGCCACCCAATATAAAAGCCAGGCTTTTTGGGCTGAGAATTGCTGGGTTATCTGTGACTTGGCCCGAGGCTGGGATGCTGGGAGCCCCATGACGGCTTGTCTGGGCATGTGGGAATGTAAAAGTCAGGGGTTTTTATTGCTGTTTTAGGGGTAGTTGGACAATTCTTTCTGGAAATAATTTTAGACTTCAGCAAGAGCCCAGGGATGTCCAAAATTCGGCAGGGGACCAAGAGTGATGCAGTCGCAGTCTCTGTGACTAGTTGCTTCAACCAGGCATCAGGCCAGGAGGAGGTTTACTGGGGCTCTGGTTCCCCATCCTGGAGACCTGCACATATCAGCTTCCTCTTTTGCTCCTTTTGAAAGAGCCCTCATTCCTCCCGAGAGGGTGGTGGAGGGAGTGGTGAATTGTGTGCACTCATGTGAACTAGCCAGGCTGGGTGTATGGTTGGGGTGGAGAAAATACTGATGCTAGCAAGCAGAGGGTCTGAGCCCACATCTGCTGCTTTCTTGTCTGGCACTCTTGAGCAAGTCTCAAATCTCTGACCCTTTGTTTCCTCATCTAAAAAATGGGAAACTCACCTCCTATTTATAAAAGAGTAAGTTTGGAAATATCTAGAGAATGCAAAGATACTGCCAAGAGATTGTATTTGGGGTTCAAATAAACCCAGTTTCCCTCAATTGATGAACCTCTAACCTAAGCTTCAAGAGCATTAAAAATTATGGACTTCAGTCCTGCCTCAGGAGTCACAGTCTTCTGAGGGAGCCATACTGACATGCTTCCTACTCGGGAGAGTACTTGCTAAGCTGCTTCCAGTGTGGTGTGCTAAGCTGGGAGTGTTAAGAGGAGGGAGGCTGGGGCCAGAGCAGTCACAAGGCTTCCTGATGGAGGACTGAGAGCTAATTCTTGAGGGAGGGGCAAGATGGGGGAAGCAGAGGCCAGGACTGGTCCTGGGAGGTAGGACTGGACAGCAGAGAGGCTCCTGGTTGTCAGTAGAAAACTATTTCCATTTCCTAGAATTCTGTAGAGGATGGGTGATGAGGAATTGAGAAGCAAAGCCATGACCCTTGTTCTAGACAGGCCCTGGGAAATGGCCCCTCAGACAGAAGCACTTTCAGGCAGTCCTGAAGCCATGTTCTCCATGTCTGCCATCCCCTGACTCCTTGCTCAGAAACCTCCCCTGCTGAGTGTTATTACAATGAGCCTGCTAAGAGATATCATTGCTTGTCTATCAACACTTGCTTGTCTCTCAACTGTCCACTAGAATAAAGAAATGTTTTGGAGGGCAGAGAACACAACTCTTTTCCAAGACCTTCTCACCTTCTGGCTTGATTTCCTGATATTTATATATACATATATAGTATATATCCTATCTAATTAAAGAGTAATATGCAAATTGACCATCACTCCAACACACAAGATGGCTCCCCCATGTAGACAAAAGATGGCCACCACAAGATGGCCAGCAGGGAAGGGCAGTTGGGAGGGACCAGGCCTGCAAGGGAAGGCAGTTATGGGCAATCAGGCCAGTAGGGGAGGGCAGTTGGGAGGGACCAGACCTTCAAGGGAGGGCAGTTGGGGGTGATCAAGCCTGCAGGGGAGGGCAGTTAGGAGTGATTAATCAGGCTGGCAGGGGAGTGGATAGGGGGTGATCAGGCTGGCAGGCAGAAGTGGCTAGAGGCAATCAGGGATGCAGGCAGGCGAGCAGTTGGGAGCCAGCAGTCCTAGATTGTGAGAGAGAGGAATGTCCAACTGCCTAAATGGGCAGTCAGCCATCCCCTGAGGCATCCCAGGTTAGAAAGGGTACAGGCTGGGCTGAGGGACAACTGCATAAATTTCATGTACAGGCCTTTAGTATTAGATATATATTTAAACTTCTCATGAGAGAGAATAACTGCAGACTCTTATACTTTTGAAGTTGATGCTTCCATTAAGAAAAAGTTGGGGTTGATCTCCCCTTCCCCCACCCTCGACTTTTGCTATAGACTACATGGCAGAGTTCTTGTGGAGACAGACACGCCATGCCCAGAGCAGAGATGACATTCTGGTGCAATGTGCACATAGGCCACAGCCCTGGTGCTGGAGGGCAACTTCTAGGCCTGGAGATCTGACACTTCATGCAGATCATTAGGCTTCTGTGCCAAGAAGAGGAGGGTATGTGTTGGCCTTTCTCCCTCAACCTCCCACTGCCACTGTCTCCCTTACTCCCCAAATCTCATAAGAAGTGTTCACTGCAGGGGGCAGCTTTGCTCTGAGGGCTAGCTGCAGGGAAGGCACCAATCCATAGGTCCAAGGGGTCTCTGGCTACGAAACTGGCTCCCCTTTGAAATTCTTTAGCTGGAGAATGTCCTCAGTAAAACCAGACTAGATAGAATCAGAGTGCAAACCTCAAGCAACACTTAGCTCATGAGTGGAACTAAACAGAGCATAACACTATTGATTCCACGTGGGGAATCTGGTTTTTAAATCAATTTGAAATTCCATTTGGAGAATTTCTTCTGGGTGGAAAGTTGGGCACCTCCTTTGAGAGCGTGAGGTTGGGTTTGGCCAGCAAGCGCTGGAAATGCCAATTATGACAGAGATGGAAAGCTACTGTAAGAATGGAAAAAGCTCAAAGAGGCTCATAGCAAGAGGGTAAAGTAGATCAAGAATGGGATCCAGCTTGGAAGATGGCATTACAGACAGGGCCAAACCAACCTGGATTCAACCCCTAGCACAAACATTGCAATGCAAGTTATTGAGCTCAGCTGGGTCGGGGGGTTGTGTAAGAAAAAAATAACAAATACATCATTTTCAGATACCACATGTTCAATTTGAAGTTCCACTGTCAATTCCTGGAGGAGTTTTTAAGTGGGTGCATGTGTAATGTATTTGTGTGAGAGAGAGTGAGACCATGACTATACCAATGGTCAACCATTGTTCATTTGTACTGCACCCACTTATAAAGCTTCACTTTGGTTAAATATCCATTTTCTCAGAATCCCAGGATGGGCCTCTTCACCTGTTGGTCTTCTGCTCTAATGTAGATAATAAAAATAGTTGCTTTCCCTCCAGAGTGGTGGAAGGGAATGAGCAGGGAGGGATGTTGGAACCTATAGCCACAAATTAAGTCTACTGCTAACACAGACCAACTGTGTTAACTGTGTCCTCGTTGGACAAATCTTATTTTCCCTTTCAGGTCTCCATTTGCCCACCCATAGAACAGGTCAGAGCCTCAAGCCTTCCCTGAAGCTGAGAGGAGTATGTGTGATGCTGTCAAGGGAGATGCAGAGCAGCCCCCACGTGCCCAGAGCCCAGCTAACCAGGGAGGGCTGCGCAGGGTACATTTATAAGAAGTCAGAGCAGCCTACTTCCTCCTCTCTAGGGATCTTCTGTGCTGGTGCAGGAAGAGGATGGAGTGTGGAGTCAAGATAAGGTTTAGAGCCCTACTCTGCCTCTCTGACTGTTTTGGGCAAATCTCTTGACCTTTCTGGGCCTCAGTTTCTCCTTTACTAGCACTAAGCATCACCTCTATATCCTTAGATTGGTAAAATGGGGCCAGGCATGTAAGTTGCCACCTTTACTATTTGTTCAGGACCCATCTCCTTCAATCACATGTTACCTGAAATTCAGTCTCCAAATAAATGAAGAAAAGTCAGGATCTCCTGCTTATTTTACATTTGGTGACAGGTGATTCACTGAAACACAAGACACATCCCCTTGGGGAAGTTTAGAGAACACAGCGAAATTCTAAGTGAAGTTTGGCTAAAGACAGAGTGATTAACTGCTCAGGTGGGTCCTTCTTGCTCTCCTCAAAAGCCACACAAATATATGAAGTTAGCATTATATTGCACTGGCATCCAATGCTGTTCCCATTAAATATATTCATTAGCAAGTAAAGGGATTCAGGAAAACCCCTTTTGATAGCTGCTCATTTCGTGTCCCCTTCCAGTGTTCCCATCAAAACACACCCTCAAGTTTCCATGTAGTCATTAAAGACCTCCACAAAATCATTACTTACAAGGCTAGAGTTTCAGTAGGATGGAGAAACTGCCTCTAGAAATATATCAATAGGGCCCATTTAGATATCTTCATTGCCATGGCTTCATTGAGAGAACAGGGACAAAATAGAGAGATTCCTGAGACTTCTTCTTAAATGTTACTTCATCTCTTAGCTATCTCCTCTGTAAAAGCAAATGGATTTCAATTATGCCAAGGCTCTGAGAGGAAATATGGAATTTATGCCTGAAATTTCCCCTCATTCAGCAGTGATTCAGGTTTGTTTATGCCACCAACGAATCTTTGTCTTGGCGACGCTGACGTGCAGTGAACCGTGATGTGATTTCACATAGAAAAGCTCCCCATTCAGCGTGACTTTCCAGGTGTGCTACAACACAAAGGCCCTGATGCTCCGGTGATTTCTAATTGAAACCTGCAGTCAATCAATCACACAGCTTCTGAGGTCCCTTCCACCTGCGGTGTTGGACCCCAATCCTCTACGTCACTGTAGCGGAAGTGCATGGAAGCCCATACCAAAACACCCCCTCCGGCTAGTGGAGGGGCCCTGAGTGAGGTGCCTCACCTGCCAAGAGGGTTGCCCTGGGGTGAAATGGAAGGTGGGCTCGTCCTAGGAACTGTGTCACTCTGTACAGATGAAAGCAGTCACTCTTTTAATCTGCTGTCTGTCTGTTCCGGTCTGCTTGCTTCTCTGATGTTTTAGTCTGGATCACAGCTAATGTCCGTAACAAGCAAGAACTGAGGAACTTCTAGAATGTTCCTTCTATCTAAAGGACTACATGTTTTCCCACTGGGTGTGTTCATGTTTCATTTGCACTATGGGCTTCAGGGTTCCATGGGAGTGAACTAAAGAAATGTCAGGCTAGGCCGGCAGCCCCAGAGGACCAGGGCACGGGAAGAAAGCCCCTCAATCTTCTGGAGAAAGTGGCTGGCAGGATATCACCCTGATTAAGAATTGGGTCAGTATTTTAAAACTCAGCATTCTGCTGGTCAGGGAAAAGGGACCAATGACATTCTGGGTTCTGTCACAGAAGCAGTGACATATTTGTGGAGCTGCTGGTAATGAGTACTCCATGTCTCCCTGCTCGGTGAGGAAGGCAGGTCATGCATGACTGGAATGTGGAGAGAGCTCTGCCTGAGCCGGTGTTAACCCACAGGCGCACGCTGATTGGCAGGTGTACCGATAACGACAACCTCACTAGAACCTTTCTGGGATGAGAATGAGGATTGTGGGGGGAAAAGGTTACTGAGGTTAAAAACAGCTAATCATTTAGGCATTTGAAATACATGTGTCATTTAATCTTCATGATAGCCCTGAGAAATAATCACTTTTATCCTCATTGTGCCTGAACTTGCAGCTCAGGGCAGTGAAATGACTTTCCCAGGGACACACAACCCAGGACAGTCAGGACTCAAGGCTGGACCTTGGCCAGGAGTCTATGCAGGCCATCTGATACAGCTGGTTGCCTCTGTGGCCAGATATGCTGCAATTTGGGCATCGAGGGAAAGCCAGGAGACAGGGCTGCCAAGGGAGAGTCCCGCAAACCCCCCAACCTCTCAGGAGGAGGCCTACCTTGCAAAGGGACAGAGAACAATGGTCTTCCGGCACTCTGTGCGGATGCAGCATGGCTCCCAGCGGGGTAAAGGACTGAGCCTCGAGAAATACACTTCAATCAAAGGGCTGAGGAGGAGGGTCAGGCTGGGAGAACAAAAAACAAGTAAGCTCTGTTAGTGAGCTAAGCTCTAATGCTAAGGTGCTTCAAGAATGCATCAATCTGGCTTTCTGATACCCTGACATGGACCAACAGTCTGACCTGAGCCATGGACCTGGGTTACCTGGGAGTGGGGCACAAAGTGAGAATTGGGGTCAGCTTAGTAGCCACAAGACCACGTAGTGCATCACAGGGGAACGATGGGATTGCCCTCCCACCAAGGGAGGGATGAAGAAATATCTATTCTTGTAAACCTTCACAGGTAGTAGAAACACTGCTGCACATTTTAACAGCTTTTGAGCTACCCCCAATTCTTATCTTATTCTACCTTTCTGTTTGTAGACGTGGAAACTGAGGTCTGAAAAGTGATATCCCAATAGATAAAGGCAAAGAAGGCACCAAACTGGCCTCCTTCCCGCCTCCATTGCAGGGCATTTTGTGCACTGCTCTATCCATGCCTGGCATTGGCCTTTTAGACCTCACCCATCAAGTCAAGGCTGCCTCAGTGGCTGTGTCCTTTAGTTCCCCAGAGTCTGCCTAGCAGGGTGGACTACCAGAAAACTGAGCTGTTTTCCTGCTTAGATTAGAGGCTCCTTGAGGGAAGGGCCTTAGATGCTTTACAACGACCTGGTCATGGAGTTGAATAAGGCCAGACTTTTAGGACACTCTCTATCAGGGATCTTGGAATCACTCCATGGTTGCCAGAGGGAAACACTGGTGTTTCCTTTGAATCAGATGGACCCAGATTCAAATCCTGCTTCTGCTGCTTTCTAGGTTTCTGGCCCAGAACAATCACTTGGCCTCCTGGGCCTCAGTTTCCCAATCTGCCCAATGAGGCTGACAGGGTCACCCTGGAGGCCCCTGTGTGTTCCAGATAGACCCTGGCATGACCGAGTGTCTTGTGGGAGCAGAGCCTGGCCTTCTGCTTGCTTCTCCAGCCTGAACTTTGTTGGATTCTGGACCTGAGTGAGGAGAGGGTTCAGGGACCCTGGCTTCGCATGCTCTTGCCTTAAGTGAGAAAAACATTAAATTGATCAATGAAGGCTCTCCTAGGAATTGCCCCTTCCAGGCACTGAAGGAGTTGCTCTGAATCCCTGACAGCTGGGGTGCACTGTAGGGATGAGAAGCAACCTGAAGTCCTGCTATGGGAAAGCAGGAGCTAAGGAAGATGGACTCTGCTCCACTTGTTCTCAAACATCCTGTGAAGGGTGGCAAGTAGGAGAGTGCTGAGTGGGGCCAGAGTGGGGACCACATTTGAATGTTTTGGAATGCGTAATGATGCAGCAGAAACAAAACAGGAAATGGTGTCCATGTCTAAGACCTGGTTCCTGTATTTCTTCCGTATTGCTTCAACTTGTAGCTTAAATTTCCTCTGCACTTAGTTTTCCTGTCTATAAATGACAGGGTTCATTTATAGCTGATGCCCTCTAAATGAAGCAGGGCTGCCAAGTTCTCATGAAAGCTGCTTTGGGGAGCTCAGTCTGCAAACCTGTGGGGTAGAGGTTCTTTGAGGACCTGGTCAGCTCCAAATACTCTAAATTTCCCATTCCTCCGTCAGCCACACCTGAAGTGCCAACCAGTCTTCCACTCTGCCTTGTGTGGCTACATTTGCCTTGCCTTGGGTATCAGTTAAGGAACTTTGGGTATAATTAATCAAAACTGATTCTGGGTGACTTATGATAAAAGGAGGATTTGGGGACGGATCCCGGGGCAGCCACAGAACTGAAGGATGAGCAGAATATCTGGCCCTGGCAGCTTTGGAGACCTCAAAAGAGAGTTGGTAGGACATTTATCTGGAGTGCTATCTCTAGTGCACTTGGACTCCAAATGCCATCAATCCTTGTGGCTCTCATTCTGTTTCTTTCATTTTTTTTTTTTTACCTTCTCCCAGCCTCTCCTAACCCTCATTCTGTTTCAGATCCCCATAAAAGAGAATGTGATTGGCCCAGCTAGCGTCAGGTGTCCATCCCTGGCCCACTCACCTTTAGTCAGGGCTGATAGGCCTACTTGTATGTCTTGGGAGGATCCAGAGAAAGGGGAGCCATGGCATCATGGCAGCATAATTAATGTCTAGGACATCCTGCCTGCCAGTGATAGTGTCCATTCTGGAAGATAAAAACCTTGGCTGACATTTTTCTATATTTAAATGCTATTCCAGAGCAAAGCAAATTGTTCCAACCCCAAGACACGGGCATAGGGACTCTAGAGATTTGGTCGGGGGATGTGAAAGCATTTCTTTCTCTGTTTCCACAACTGCAAAGGCTCAAAATTTAAAGTATGATGTGGGCAGAGAAATTGCATTCATTTTATAGACAGACTAGTCAAAATACACATCTCACTGGTCATGGCAGGGAGTATAAGACACCCAAGTTTGTCTTTGAGGAAAAAATGGTGTATGTGTCTGATGTCTATTCATAAGCACATCCAGACAGCACTGATACAGGCATTCGTACTTGTTATTTGAATGTATGCCACTTTAAATGTTCTTTATTAATAATAATAATTAATTAATAAGTGGTTCAGAGAGTTCTAATTTTCTCTTGCTATCAAAAATTAGCATATTTTCCCCATTTTCCTAAATTGCTACCTTTTTAATAATGTGTATATAATTACTGATCATTCTCTGATTCCACCAAACTCACTCTCTGTTAGACTGGCTGACTTTGCCCAAATGCTGTCAGATGCTGATGAGATTTAAAAAAAAAAACTGTTATGATTGATGTAATTAAATAGAGACAGGACTTATATTTTGCCTTTTCTCCTCATTTCTCTTCTTACTCTCTCCCCATCACAGCAGAGTTGAGAGGCACATTACTTATCTTTGATTTGTTGGACATGCTTTACCAGTATGTGCAGTATCTAGACTTTGCTCAAAGAACTTAAAACACCCAGAGCAAACTGGGAACTGAATTGTTCTCGTCAATTACTGGTGTGGCCTGGGTTTCTCCTTGTTAATTGCTGCGAGCAGGGAAGCTTTACTTAGTGAGCAGCGTACCCAAGCATGTATGGAGTTTAATGAATCATACCAACTCTGCACTCCAAGCAATTAGGGAAATCTAGCTGTTAGTTAGTGAGGCATAAAATAAATTTAATCTCTCTTCTAAAAAATCAATTATAGTGCTGTAATGTATAATTCAATTTGGGTCATGCTACATAAATTTTCTGTTTTTAGTATGTTTTTAAACTGGTTGTTATTAGATTTTGCAAGCTGTGTGTGTGTGTGTGTGTGTGTGTGTGTGTGTGTGTGTGTGTGTTAGACGGGGAGGATGATAGAATGGAATAACTCAGAAAGAGTCTGGCTTTATTAATGAATGGTGTCTTATGGGGTGTTTGTCCACTTGATTCAGTGCCTTACTTGCACACTTACTGTGTGCCAGGATTCATGGAAGGCAGAGAGAATGTATAATAAATGTCTGCCCCCAAGGAGCTTACAGTCTAAATGCTAGTATAAGACTAAACCAAATAGAAAATTGGGAAATAGTAAGTGAAACCAGATGGGACAAACACAGGTAACGGGTATTGAAGAAAGAATTTGAGAATAAAATCTGGATATTTGGACTCTTTTACCAACTAAGTGTGTGGCCTAAGGCTAGTGTAACCTGTCTCTGCCTCAATTTTATGGGCACAATAGCCCCTTTCTCCAAGGGTTTTTGAGATAGGTTCAGATGGTACTGCCTAGTAGCACAGTGCACTATCTTCAATCTGCTGCCAGGCTGGCGAAGGCATGGGTGTACCAGTAAACGTCTGGCCTCCTCAGCTCCCGGAGGTACCTGGAGGCAGGGACATGTCTTGCCTTCTCCAGCGTTGTCCTTGACACTCAGCACTGGGCCTGAATACAGAGAGAATGCTACAGATGCAGCAACTGAAGCACGAGAGGTGATGGTACAGATCTGGATGGCCTGGAGAGTGACATTTGGAATATTAACCAATGACAGGCATGCGTTCACTTTGCATTAGGTGCTGTGCTCATCATCTTTGATCCTCAGAATAGCCTTGCATGGTTACCCCTAGTTTCAGGGGAGGAAGCTGACACTCAAAGTGGTTAAGCCACTTACTTAGGGCTACGCAGTGAGAAAGTAAGAGGATGGAGAGGGGAACCCAGTCTCTGTACCCTGCCATGCTTACCCCACATGGATGACAGGCAGGGGTAGGAAATATGAGAGAAGGCCCCAGGGAACCTGGAATTCACTCCTCAGAGTTGTCACTGAGTTCCTGAGCCTGGAAACTCTTTCCCAATGAAGCTTCCAGAAAGACCCCATTCCCCTCCTTCTCCCCTAATCTGCCCATTCGATTTTGTTAATGGAATTCTTGGGAAAAACTGCACACTCTTACATCTCCCTGCTAATCTCCTGGCAATAGCCATGGTTCCCAACATTATTAAAGTAGTGCAGACTTCATCCCAGTTGTCTCTTTCCAATTTTCTTGCTTCCAGGGGGTGCTCAGCAAAGCGGTGAGCAGGCTTACCTGCAGAGTGCTCCTTCATGGCAAGGCAAGCACAGCAAAAGGATCCAGGGCTCCCAAGACAGCCAGGAGGCCATGGGCATGTGCAGTGGGGACAGCAAAGTTGCAGAGGTTGTCAAACTGGACTCTGCCCACCTGGTGGGAGGCCTTGGCAGACCCCTTTCCCTCTCTATGCTGCCATGTGGGGAATGCTGCTCTGAGGATCTCTGCGGGTGCTCTTTGTGAGTCTGAGAACACCCACACTGGCTGTGCTAAAAAAAAAATGGAGGCTCTGCCATGTGTGTGCTGTTACTGTCTAATAAGCTGTGAGCTGCTCAGTGCCATCAGCTGACGCACTTTGCTGAGTCTATGGGTCATTAAAAAAATCTAAACCAGTGCATGTGAAATAGCTTCCACAAAATGATTCCCATCACAGAATAAGCCCTTAATTAGCAGAACATCTCACCCAGCTGAAGCACAACTTTCACAGACCTATACCCAGCAGTTAATTATAAAATGAATTTGCACATGCATGATTTATATGTCTTTGACTTTAAAGAGAAAAAAAATCAGCTGCCTACTTTATTTATGCTTTTTGCCCTATGAGAGAATTCACATGGACGGTTCCAGTGTTTCTTGAAAGCTTAATGTCCTTTTCAGTGACTTTTATGCTTTGCTTACATCAATCAGCTAAATATTTATTGAATTTTCTATTGCCCAGCACAGAGCCAGAGGCTTGGGGGAGTGAAGGAGGACAGGAATTCAGGGTGAGTCACAGTTCTGCTGCTATGTTCAGATGGATTACATACCCTGGAAGTGCCAGACATCCTGGCAGACCACAAAATAGCAACATGAGTGGACTGCAGATTGGTAGCTGTTGAGAGCACCAGGATCTCTGAAGAGGGATCCCCAGAGCAAGCAGGAGCACCTGAGGGAGGCAGCGCCTAGCATGGCCCGGGGGGAGTGAGACAGAGAAGGAGGAGAAAGGTGCCCCTGCCAGAGGCAAGCATGGATTAGGAGCATCTTGCAGGCAGATGGAGAGCTGATTTTGCAAAGCTTTGGTCTGTTTGTGTTTCCCATTTTTTCTTTTGCAGATATATCTGCCTTCCACTGATGTGGCTGCAAAGCTGGTGAGTGACAGGAATAGGCTCTTGGCTTTTGAACTTCAAAAGCTATAAACAGCAAATTTGAAGGGGATGCTTGCTGAACTATTTTGATCCCAACCTGAAGGGAGAAGGAGACTCCAGATGTAGGAGTGGAAGTGGAGCAGAAGATAAGAGGCAGGTGAATGGGCTACTTGTGTCAGTTCTCAGGAGAAGAGGGGCCCTGGGACTTGCTCCTCTAACTAGCTCTCCACCAAAGAGCACTAGTAATGATAGACCCAAGCCCTCGGTAATGGTAGAGCCAACCCATAAGAAGGCTTGGGAACCTACAACCTTCCCCCAGCTATAGCCACAAAGCATTCATGGTGGTCCCGGACAAGGGGAACAGAAGACTGGGCGTTGGGTGTAGTGTTTTAGCTGATGGGACCAGGCACTTCCTGTCCCAGCAGAGCCCACATTCCCTGTACCTCAGAGACGTCTGGTTGGTGGCCTGGAGGGGGCTTCATGGTGGGGAGAATGCCCAACAGAGGGTGCCAGGCCTTTGGCTATATACCACCCCCAACAATTACCACCTTCATCAATCTTAGATCATCCCCTGGGAAGGAGGGCACGGGGAGGGCAAGAATAATCCGACATGATTGAGAGAACACTGAAATGATTGAGAAGACTCAGAACTGACCAACCAAATTTCTGCCAAAGTATATTCTAAATTGATGTAAGGAATCTGAGTTAAGAGAGATCGAGTAGATAGCTGAGATACAAGCACCTAAGTCTTTGGGCTGAAAGTTCCACCCACTGGTGTTTGCTTGGAGAGCAGTGAGCTGGAAGAGTGGCCAGGAGACAGGTGGCAGATGACTTCAATGCTTGCGTGGGGGGTATGAAGTGGCCCCAAGCCCTTCATAGTCTGGCCAGGTCTTCTTTCACGGTGGAAGGATGGAAAGATACAGATCTCTGGACACTTGAGGAACAGAACACATGGCTTTTTGCTTAGTTCTGCCACGCCTGGCTATGTGACCTTGTGTAAGTTGCTTAGCCTCTCTGCATCTTGGTTTGTCCATTTTAAAATAAAGAGGGTGAGTTTTTTAATCTCAAAACCAGGTTTTCCAAACTTCAGGGTGCCTGACACTCAAAGAGGAATCGGGTTAAAATGTAGGTTCCTGGATTGACACTCAGAGATTGGATGTGAGGATCTGGGAGTTCCTCAGAGAACTTCTGTCCCTGAGACCCACTGCAATGACCTTTGCATCTAAAGTCTGGGTGGGCAGATCCTACACGTCCACCCCCCTGGGCTTGGTCTTCCTCCATTGTCCCTTGGCCTGGTTTCCTTTTTGTCTTCAAGGTGTTTTCCCTTCTCCATTCTGTGCCCTCTGTGCTAGGAGTATCTTCCCAGTTGTAAAACTCTAAGTCTTGAGACATCCCTTCTGGTCCAGATTCTTTCTCTGTGTGGGGACCTTCCCTCCTCTACTCCTCATCTGTGCGTCAGCTTCCTCTTTCTCTGCCCCCCCCCCACCCTCCCCGGGCACAGAGCGGAGCAAACATGCATGAGGGAGACAGCTTTTTTGAGGACCTGCCCTGCCTTATAACAAAAGTTAGTAGCCTGATATGCTTAAGGTCGGGTTTTCAAAATCAGCACATAAATAAAAAATACATATTTTGAAGCCAAAGTATAGTTATTCTATGCACACTATATTCTGACACCTTTCCCCAGTGAGAAATTGTATGCCCTTACTTATACATGCCCTGTTATATGCCACTGTATCGAGACATACCATTCTTTTTCATAACTACGTATTACTCCATAGAGTTCATTTAACAAATTCCCCATTAATCAACATTCAGACATTGTCTTAATTTTTCATGGTTACAAACTGCAACTAACGGCACATCATTGACACCAACGTCTTTGCACAGATGCCTCAGTGCATTTGAACAGCTATAGGGTACGTTCCTAGAAGTAGAACTGCTGGATGAAAGGATATGAGCATTTTACATTCAGTCCATGTTGTCCATTTGACCTTCAAAATGGACTACTAACTCAAGGTCATGCCAATATTTTGTAAGTGGTTATTTCTCCATACCCCTGCCAACTCTGGGTTTTATCTATCTTTTAAGACATTGCATATTTTTATTATTTTATTTTCCTTAATTATTAGTGAGGTTGATCAGTTTGAAGTGCCACACCATGACCTTTGCCCATTCTTTCTTTTATTAATTAAAAAAACAAAACATGTAAATAAGGCCTTTGCTTAGTACAAGGCTTAAAAATGCAGCAATGCGAAAGGACTAAAAGGATAAGAGCCTGAGCCACGCCCATGCTGTTCGGCTCTCAGGTTAGAACTGACAGGCACTGAGAGCCTGGCCTGGAAGAGCCTGTGCAGCCCTGAGCAGAGGACTTCCTGCAGGGCGTGACTTCACCGTGGCATAGCCAGCAGTTTTACAGGCTGCAGTTTACAGGGCACTGCCTCCCCATGGGCACAGTGCCTCCAGGATGTAACCGGTCAGGGCTGCATTAAGGGATGAGGATGGTGGTGCCAGTGCGGAGTACCCACCTGCCCCCGACCTGCCCCTGCAGGGAATACAGAGCCAGAGCCTGCAGGCCAACAAGCTGGGTCCACAGGCAGGGCTCTAGGCTGCAGGCAGGCGGGGGAGGGTCAAGACCCAAGTTCATGGTTAACTTTTTTTGAGAGGCTGTTTAAGTAGCTGTGGCTCTTGACTTCTCTACTTGTAAAATGGAAAGAGTGATGTCAGCTTCAAGAGCCTCTTGTGAGACTCAAACAAAACTGTGTACAAATAATACCGGAACCTTCCATAAGTGAATACTGAGTGTTGATGCTCAAATTCCACGAGCAGATCACATTCCTCATAGCTAAGTGTAGACGCCTTCTATCAGTGTGCGTGCTTTGTCAGTGTTTCATGTATAATGCAGCAGTGACAAGGTGGGCTTTGGGATTGAAAAGAGCTCGGTTCAGAGTGTTTCCTGGCTGCGTGACTGGGCAGACTGACTCCCTCTGAGACACAATGACCTTCTGCATAAAGTAGACAGCACTATTTCTTGGTGTATTGTGAATAGGTAATGAGCTCTGTTGAAAGACTGGTGCAGAGTGAGAGTTCAATCAATGTTGATTATGTTACTTTCATCCTTAATAATTATAAATTATTAATAATCCTGATCTTGACCACATTATTATTAATAACAATGATCTCTCTCCCATTCTGAGCTTGTAGAGAGTGACCCACAGAAGAATGATTCTTGCTGGCCCCTCCCTACTTTCCCATTCTATTTGGGTGAATGGAGTTGGTGACCCCTGCACTGTCAACCCCGCAGTCCTGCAACTGTTTCTCCTGCTTCCTTGTTTTCCACTCCAGACACTGGGCTCCCTGTGGGCGGATCCAGACCTGGCTGTGGAGGAGGAGGCTCCTTTCATGGGATACGTTCTGAGAAAGTCTTCTGCTGCTTCTTCATCTGCTGTCTGCAGAGGTGAAGTAGTCCCACCATTGCAGGGGTCTTGCACTGGGCTTGACATCTGTGTTTGATATTAGGAAACTGCATCGGGGCTCTCAGGTATGAAATATGGCCGATGGTGCCCACCTCTGCCTTTCTCTGGAAGGCCCTGGGAAAGGTATTTAATATTTATGTATCCCAGTTTCCTCACCTGGGATATGGGGACAAAATGGCACTGACCTTAGAAGGATGAGGTTGATGAGGTTAAGGAGCTGGCACAGGAGGTAATAGCAAGTGCTCACGAAGTGTGGGCAATGATGACTCCTACTGCCCAGGTGAATGGTCTCCATCATCCATGGAACATGCTCAGTTTATATGAACTCCTTCTGACTTCTGATGCCTCACAGCCACTCCCAGCATGACCTCTTGAGTGAATCAGATGGCCTTAGGGTTCAGAGTGAGAGCAGTGGGGGCTCATGTTGGACCCTCCAGAACCCCCTTAGAAAGTTAGTCTGAATGCAACTCTTCAGCTGTCAGGGCTGCTAGGAAAGCAGCAGGCAGGTAGCAGGTTTGGATAAGGGGTGTTCCAGAAGGAAAGGAAAGAAAAGAAAAGAAAAGGAAAGGGAAGGGAAGGGAAGGGAAGGGAAGGGAAGGGAAGGGAAGGGAAGGGAAGGGAAGGGAAGGGAAGGGAAGGGAAGGGAAGGGGAGGGGAGGGGAGGGGAGGGGAGGGGAGGGGAGGGGAGGGGAGGGGAGGGGAAGGGAAGGGAAGGGAAGGGAAGGGAAGGGAAGGGAAGGGAAGGGAAGGGAAGGGAAGGGAAGGGAAGGGAAGAAGAGACAGCTAGAAAATCCTGTCATAGCACAGCTTCTCATCGGCTCTAATACCAAACATGCAGCTTTTGGTCTCATCATTTTCTGGATCTCAGTTTCCCAGTCTGTAAAATGGGAATGCTGATATCAGGGAGGCACAAGTGGAAGCTGCAAGACCTTCTGACACATCTTCACTGAGGCCAGCCTGGGATCAAGGGACATAGAGGCCACCTCTCAATGGGAGTCTTGTCAAATAACTTGTGGCCATCTTAAACTTTTGTTTGCTGCTATATTCCTAGTGTCTGGCCATAATAGACGGTCAAGTGAGTGAATGAATAAATGTCATCTTTATAGTGCATGCCAAGCCTGCTTCAGCCAGGAAAGTCTTGACAGCTCCCTCTTGCCATGGGATCCTCTGCCACTTTGCCCCCATCTCTCACTTGCCCTGCCTTTCCTCAGGGCCTCAGGCTCCTCCCTCCCCAGTAGATGACCCTGGAAAGCAGACCTAGTTCCCTATGGGAAAATTTGTGCTCTGTGTCATGCAGGGAGGATTCAAACAGTTAGAAGTTCCTAAATGTACTCATAGTATAGGCACATTTTATATGCAACAGGTCATTAAATAACATCATTTTCTCATACGATTGATAAGAAAAAAAGAAATTCATTCCTGGCCAGAACCCCTGTCTGTGTGGAGTTTGTATGTCCTCCCACTGTCTGCATGGGTTTCCTCCCACATCTCCAAATTGTGGACTGGTGTGTCTCCGTTATCCCGGTCTGGGTGAGTGTGGAAAGAAGTCCTGTCCAGGTGTGGCCCGCCTTGTGCCTTGAGCTGCAGGGATAAGCTTTGGCCACCTGTGACCCTGCACTTAAACCAGCAGGTTGGAAAAGAATTACCTTACTTGTTTCCATTCATTTTTCCTAAATGCGTATAGCTCACATTTATTTCAATGTTTTAACATTAAAAGCATTTGGGTTTTTATTCAGAAGGTTGGTGATGTTTTATGACCAAAAATGTGCCACTGGAACTTGATTCTTGTTGCTATCAATTAGCCTGTGGTCAAATTGGTTTCTTTATACTTCATTTCACTTAAAGTTGCAGTTTTCAAGAACCTATCAATGACATCAGTGAGGAATTACAGTATATTGATTTATGAATCACAACCACTGATGCAGTGGATGCTATCCCATTTTACAGATGAGAACACCGAGATCCAGAGGAGCTGAAGTATATGCCTTAAGACGCACAACCAGTCTCACCTGAGTCTAGCCACGGGTTTCTACAGAAACAGTGTCTCTGTGAACTGATTGTTCCAACCACATGCTACATACGTGGAACCTCCTTTTGAGGTTCCAGAGTCCACTGAAATGAGGGATCTGGAGCCCTCACTTTTCTCTCCCCTTGAGGTCCTATTTTCCCACCACTGAGGTGCTCTGGCAAGGGAGCTGGCATTAGTATTTATGAACTAGCCAGGCATGAGTGATTAGCTGACTGTGTGAGGAGAAAGAGAATAATTGAATAAAGTATTTACATAACAAGTTAATGCTGTTGCCTGCAGGCTCCTTGTAGGTCTACCATCTCCACCTGACTCTGCTCTCCTACTGGGTGCGCGCTTTCCCTATCTTGGCCAGGCAAGGCAGTGATGGTGTGGCTCTGTACCCCTCGGCAGTTGGGGCTGACATCCAAATCATACATAATATTGTGCAAGGAAGAGGATTAGGGTGGCTGGAAGAGGCCTATAATGTGCCAGTTGGTAGCCTATACAGGGGACTGGACCACCAGACAAGCAAACAAAACCCTCGACAGCATCTGAGAGCTGATTCAAGAAAGATGGGAGGCCCACAGGTGGATGACTGAGTCTTCACTTGGCCTCTGTGGTCTAGGACTCGATTTCAGCAAGCATTCTCTCCCCCACCCCACCCCAAACCCCGCAGTGACAGCAGTCAAGGAAAGGAATCAGGGCATGATGGCATTAAAAAGAGAATTCCTCTCTTGTGGCTGCAAAGTCGAGGTAGGTCAGCACTCCCATGCCTGCCCAAGAGCTGCCTTCTGGGTGAACCCTGTCAGAGCTTGCCTGGGGTTCTGCACCCAGAGGTTATTAGCTCATAATCACCTGCTCCTGGCTGGTTGGTAAGTGTGCACTGTGTCTGGCCCCAGGCAAGGGAGCATAGCCAAGTTCTCTGGCTGTAGTTCAAAGGGTTCACCAGCCTCTCCCTGAATGAAGGTGGACTGCAAAGCCAGGCTGGGGATCCTAAAGGGGAATAGGAGGCATTAACTTTTGGGGTACCAGCCCCAGGGCCTCACTGCATACAATAAGCCAACTTTATTCAAGTTCATTCCTGGAATGGAGGATGGAGCCCTGTGTAGGCCAGATCTGGTTTTTCTTACCCCAGAGCAGAAGGGCAGGCATGCGTGAGTTGTGCACACTATGGGTCATGTGCACATGGGCGATTTATGTGCCTCTCTGAGGCTCAGGTTCCTATCTGCAGCAAGGAAAGGGCAACAGTGCTCCCCTCACACTGGGGACTGAGTTGCTGCATGAACTATTCCTGGGAGTTCTTCTACAAGGAACATGGACTATAATATGAAAGCAAGCTCTAGCCCCTCCATGATGACTAACTTACTGAAAAACCTGGAGTCAATTTCATGGCTCTGAACTTTCTTTCATTTTCTCAACTATGAAATGGGGGTCCTGGCCCCTATCTGGTGAGCTCGCTGAAAGTGTGAAATAGCAATGTGCTCTCTAGTGATTGGCACTTAGGAAGTACTCAGTAAGTATCCAAAGCCATAGGACTTGCAAGCGCTGGAGCCACAGGAGCTTGAGAGGAGAAGACAGGGGCTAACAAGAGCCAGATGTTAATGAGCCAGCTTCCCGGAGGGAGAGTGGCTGGGCTTCTGTGCACTATGGGCTGGCAGAACTGGGTCCATTGACTAAACATTGCAACCAGGATTGTAACCCAAAGTGAAGAGAAACCAAACTGCCAGCTGGTCAGCATCAGTGAGTGTGAGTGCCCTGAGCTGAGACTGGTGGGGATGTCAGGGGTGGCTCCAGGAACCACTGTGTGGTTTGTAAGATTTCTTCTGTGACATATGGTCTTGAATTAGGAGGGAGTTTCCTCCTAGGAACCCAGTCTGGATGATGGGTAGTGGGGCCTACCTCCTTTACCTGGGATATTGGGAGGTGGGCTCTGGGAGCAAGCTGGCTCTGGTCAGGCTCTGGCTTGCCTGTGAGGCAGAGGCAGGATGCACCTGCTGGAGCTCCCCTCAGCTCCACCCTGAACTCAACCAACAGAAAGGAAGCCAGAGTCTAGCGTGAGACTGGGATGGGGAACAGAAGCCAGGGCCCCTCACTCTCCCATTTCTACAGCTGCTGTTCTCCCTGCTGATGTGGGAGTGAGAACTCCAGGTCCCTTGGGAGAGCAGGGCAGAGGGGGTGGTGAGCACAGGGCAGAAATCCGGAAGCAGCCCCTCCCTGGCTAGCTCTGTGCAGGCCTGCACACAGCCTCGGGGATTCACACACAGCATCCCATTTAGCAACTCCCCCACCTTCTGAAGGAACTATGAGTCATTATCTCCATTGTATAGAAGAGGAAACTGAGGCTCAGAGAGGGTACAGCTGGGATTGAACCCAGACACTCACTCCTCTCCAAGTCACATTCTTTCCACTCACTTACACTGTGTGCTATTGGAGTCCCCTCCCCACTACAACCCACTGATCCCAAATTGTCACTTCCACCTTTTCTCTCCCCTCTTAACTATCCCAAAATAAATATCATTATTAATATTATTTGCCTAATTAACACATTGGCTGAATGACAGAAAACAGGTTTTGGCAAGAAAACTGATTAAAACTGCAGCCTGTTTAATTAGACAGAGATTCATTATTAGTTTCCCCATTTTAGATGAGCTTCCTCCCTGCTCCCACCCCTCTCCTTGCTCCAACCATCTTGAGGAGGCCCTGTGCCCAGGGAGGCCTTCGCCCCTTATGGTTCTGTTGCCACCTCATTCTTCTAACAGCCCTGCCCAGCTGGCACCCTCTTTCCTTCTGAGGCAGTTGATGGCAGGACTGACTTGTTTGGGGGTGAGACTGGCCAGAAGACGCTGGTCTGAGGATCAGGTGCTGGCCCACATGCAGGCCCTGGAGCTCAGGGGGCTAAGAACTCCTCTGGGGTGGATGGTCAGTTGTCAGGGTTGCCTGAGGGGTGGTTTGAGGCCAGGGCTCCTGGGGGGTTCTAAAAGTCTCTTTGAAAATACTCCTAGTTAACAAACAAAGCAAAACCAGACAAAGTTTCCCTCAATCACATGCCATGGACAATGAAATGCACATTTACTAATAGCAATAAGAGTAATACTAGACAGCATTGGTTGACTGCCTACTATGTGTCTGACACTTGCAAATGTTATCTCAGTTTATTTCCATAGCAACCCAAAGGAGATTTATTCCAACTTCACAGAGAAGAAAACCAATGCTCAGAGGAGGCTGGCAAGAGGCAGAGACTAGACTCAAACCAACACTCTGGATTGTCCCCTTCCCGGGCTCCTCTGTTTGGTGTCTATAGAAATCCTTCACCCTTTTCTCATCTTCTATCCTAGTGCCAGTTCCTAGAGTCAGGGCAGTCCAAACATGTCTTGTGTTGGGGTCAGTCTGAGTCTCAGGACTAGCCCAGGACAAGAGGGACCAAGATGGGAAGGGGACACTGTGCACAGTTACAAGTGAGGTCAATCAGAAATTGGCCTGGTTGGGGGGGGGGGGGGTGCCTGAGAGAAGCAGGTGAGTGTTGGATTACCCCAAAGAGTTGGGATGGAGCCATCACCTATTCAGTCTACTTCCTGCCAGGAGGTGGTATGTACACGTGTTTACTTTTTACAATGAGCTGTTATCTCCTCATGTTATAGATGAGGCAGCTGAGGCTCAGAAATGTGGTCAAGATCACATAACTAGGAAGTGACTATGGTGTCTCCCTTGGAAATGGGGGTAGGCAGGCTCTGGGGACTTGGGGTCTAAGGGCCATGGAAGGTGGGGGCTGGAAGGGTGGGCCTCAGGTCAAGAAGAGAGCTTTGAGCCACTGGGATGGACTGCTCCAGGAAGGCATGAGCTCCTGTCATTGGAGGACTAGCCGGGGGTGGACTTGAGCAGCTCTAGGGTAGGAGCCTGAGTCTGAAGGCTGTTACCTTTGATAGACTAGTCATCCCACTGGTATTTATTGAGCATCCATTGTGTGCTAAGCACTGTGTCAGGTGCTGGGGTCCACGGTGAACAGGGCAGGCCTGGTCCCTCCCGGTGCAGCGGGCTGGCTGAACCTGGTGGGTTTCTGCCTTTCACCTCCTTTGGGGTGGGTCTTTCCTTCCTTCTCTCAAGAGTGTCAACTGCCCATTGCCTTGCAGCATCCCTTAAGACCCTCCATCCAGTCTCTTGGGACCCAGGAATCTCGTCATTGCCTTCCAGAACCTACCCAACTGTACCTTAATTTTTACACTGAGGGCAGAAGAGAGGAAGTATAGGTGGGAGAGGCTGCTTCTCCCTGCCTCATTCCCCTCACACCCCATTATCCCTCAAATAATGATCCAGATTAATTAATCCTTTAGGAGACTCGGGGAAAACCCTGCCAGGGCAGGTGCAGTGGAGGAGCATCTGGACACAGCTGGCTAGTTAGTACAGAAGCCTGACATGATCCAGGTCCTTATGAATCATCTCTTCGATTTAGGGTTTAAGCCCTGTGTCTGAGGAGAGTGAGAGGAAGACTCCGCCCTGCCCTCAGGGAACCTCAGTGCCTGGTGCTTCTCCCATCTGTGAAAATAATCCCCACCTTAGGTTTTAATTTTAGCTCTGCTGCTTGTTACTGCAGTGGCCTCAGGTGTATTTCTTAACCTCTCTGAACCTGTTTCTTCAGTGAAATGTAGAAACAAAAATGCTTTGCAAAGTAATTTCATGTGAACAAAGTACCTGGCACAGAGGACAACTCTACTCCACGCTCTTCCAGTGGGTGAGTCATATTTGCAAACTCATTTGGAGCTCAGGGCAGTGTCTCTGTTTCTGCAGGTGGGAGGATGCTGACTGACCTGTGATTCCCTTCCTGGAATCCCAGCTGCCTTCCAGCTCTCACATGCTCTGGTTCTTCCACCAATGGGCCTTCAGATACTCTGAGAGTCAGACTCTTCTTGTGGGCCTTACAGCACCTGATGGCTTCCCTAAGCCTCTGTGTGCTCTTCGGACAACTGGACACCAGCCCAGCACTTCCTGAGGTGACGTGAGGTCCCTTGGCCAATTTTACCAGGAAGCCTGAGACACAGAGGGAGCATGATCAGAGGCAGGAAGACACGCCTCATTAGATAGCTCCAGTGCCTCGGGTTCTGTCACCATGGCAGCCGGCCCTCCACAGACCAGGTGGTTTTTATTACTGAACTTGGAGAACTTTACTGCGGCGCCAACAATGAATCTTTATTCTGTTGTTAATAGCGTGTCTTTTATTAGCATGTATCTTTTCCCCTTCTTAATAACCTTTGCATTTCCAAGTTGCATTTATAATTAAGTCATTAATCCCTTACTGGAATTTCTTGTTTTTCTGAAGCTGCAACCCAGAGACCCTATCTATTTGGTGTGAATGGAAGGGCAAATGCTCCACCAAATTGCTCTGGGAATGTCTTTCTAATTATTGGATCTTGACCTAGCAGCATGCTGGTAAACTCTGGGTTAAAGCTGCCCTACCTCAGAGGAGCTCAAAGCCTGCCCAAGGCCTCTTTCTCCCTCTCTGGCATCCCTGCCAAGCAATTAGACCCTGAGAGCTGGAGGCAGGAGGAGCAGGTCTCCGTGAGGGCTGTAGTGGGGCGGGGCAAGAGGTCCGGAACACTCCCCAAGTGTGTTTCTACAGAGGCAGCCCCAACTTGTTTAGGTTCCCCTGCTCCCCTTTCTTTTAGTGCCAGCACTGGGTTCCAGCCACATAATGGGGAGCACAGTGGGGGATCTAAGTGTTGATCCTGGGCTTTTGTGTGGGCTGACTTGTGTCCCTGCTATCCATATATTGCGGTCCTAATCCCCAGGATCTCAGAATGTGACCATATTTGAAGATAGGGTTGGTATTTAAAGAGGTAATTAAGTTAAAATAAATGTGTTAGGATGGGTCCTAATCCAAGGTGCCTGGTGTTCTTATAAGAAGAGATTAGGACACAGACACACACAAAGGATGGAGATACAGAGAGAAGGCCACCTACTATATAGCAAGGAAAGAGATCTCAGAGGAAACCAGCCCTGCCAACACCTTGCTCTCAGACTCGCAGCCTCCAGAAGTGTGGGAACAGATGATTTTGTTGTTCAAGCTGCCCATCTGGGTGCTCAGTATGGCAGCCCTACCTGTCTAGTACAGTGACCTGACAGCTACAGTATGTTCTGCTTCTCCCACTGATGGGCCTCCCAGTGCTCCGAGGGACCAGATGAAAGAAAGCCAGGCTCTCAGCTCCTGGGCCCAGGCTGAGTTCAAGCATGAGGGTAGAAAGGTTCCTCTGCTACAATTTCCACCAGCTCCTGGCCCCAATGTGGGCTTCTAGAGGCAGGGACCAGCCAGGGTGTCACCCAAGACCTTGGGAGTGAGTCTAGGCCAGGACCTTGTGGGCAGAGCCAGGAGCTCTGTGCCAGATTCCCAAGGGCATCAGGGGCCAACACAGAATCAAGTGCTGGACATTGGTGCAGGCACAGGTCAGGGCTGGAAGGGCTGGCCAGCCTTAGGGGAGTGCAATGTCCCAGCATCAGTCACAGGTGGCCCAGCAGGCTGGCTGGGCTGGCTTGAAGGTCTAGAAAACTGACAGACACCTAGAAACGTGTGTCCCTGTCTCCTTCCTCCTGCCCCTTTGTTATTCCCTCCTCTCTGCCCAACCCTAAACTATCCCCCTGAATCCCTTCTCTGAGACCCTTCAGTGACTCTGCATTGCTCCCAGCATTGACTTATGGCTGTGGTCTAGTCTGGCTCCTACTTACTCTTCAGGGTAATTTCATGTACTTTCTCCTCCCACATGCTAACCTTATCATTGTCTCTAGCATAATATGTTCTTCAATAGCTCATTTATCTGTCTGTCCATCCATCCATCCATCCATCCATCCACCCATCTACCCACCCATCCATCCACCCGCCCATCCATCCATCCAATAAATATTTGCTTAGTGCCTACCATGTGCATCCTGTGCTAGGCTCTGAGGATAATGCTGAGCCCACATTTGCAGTCCTTCCCCTGGCATTCTAGCAGGGATCTAGACATCCAACCCATCAAATGACTTGCATCTAGGATTGTAAACTGAGAAGCACCACAAAGGGGAAAATGGGAGAGCAGTGGGGACTGACTGAACTGGCATTGAGATGAACTCTGTGAGAAGAGGTTGTGGGAGCTAAGACCTAGAGCATGATTTGGAGTTAATAAGGAGGAGGAAAAGGAAGAGAGTTCTTGTGAAAAAGAAGAGCTCATGCAAAGTCCCTGAGGTGGCAGGGAGCTGCAAGAAAGCTGAAGTGACAGAAACAGAGCAAGGAGATGAGCAGAGCTGAGGTTAGAGAGAGGCAGGGCTTGGCACAGAGCTGGAAATGCTGGAAGGTCAGGGGTGGGCCAGTACATCTTATTGTCTCTAGGACAGCATGTATTTTGAGCAAGGACCTAAGTATCTAAGGGATACATAAGACTGTTACTAGTCATCCTCTATGCAGATGGCAATTACTTCAAGAACTTTCGTAGCATACCACCAGCCCCTAAATACTTTCTCTAAAAGGTGCTTTAAGGTCATCCTTGCACTCTGGGCTCCATAATCCTTTCCCTCTCTTTACCTTCAGTGTTTTGATAAGCTTTTCTCCAAACCTTTGGGTATGGGTCACTCTGATTTCCCTAGGGCACCCCAGCCGAAGTAGTCATTTTGCTTCTCTATCTCTACTCACCTGTCAAATCATACACACATTCATGTGCACACACAACACACTTCTTAAAGTTACATGGACAAGTCTGGCATGTACTCACAAAGCAAGCCAGCCTGATGCCATATAGCATTTGTCATATTCTAGTGCTACCCTTGCTGACACCCACGTTTGAGGCCTCTGCAGAGTGACAATGCCTCACTATCACCTTTAACACTTCAAGGTGCTAAGGGGAAGGCTGCTGCCAGTCAGCCAGCCATGAAGGCAGGCAGTGTGCCCATTCTCCATTCCCCTTGAGCACCTTGTGAGCACCTAAAGCCCCCCGGAGTCCTCTCTCTTTGGGCCTTAGTCTGTGGAACTGAGCCAGAGAACTGGCTGCTGAAGATAGATGGAGAGATGGTGGTTACCCAGTGCCCTGTCCCTCTGGGTCACACACAATCATAAAGACACCTCCTCCAAACTCTGATGCAAGCTGGCACTTTCAAAGCTTTCTCTGGGAGCCACTCCACAAGATGACTCAGCATGCTTAGAAATAGCTGGATCTTCACAGACACGATGCAGGCTCAGACTTTATTGCAGTATATGGGGTTATTACTTTTTATAGGTTAGAATCAGTGTGCATCCCCTTTTGGGTACCTTTTTTCACTCTACATCATAAGCTATCACAGTTTTCATAAGCATAATTTCTAACAGCTCCCCAGTAGTCCCTTAAGTGGACATCCCACTTTACATAAGCACTTCCCTGTTGTTGAACATTTAGCTTGTTTTCAGGTTGTTGCTGTTATGATTGATGTGCATGGACATAAATATTATTGGATGATTAGTATGTATTTTCAGAAGAACAATGACCAGGTTAGGAAGTATGAAAGACTTTGATCCATGGAGTTCAGCTGCTATCCAACTGGCTTGTAGCAACTCACGTGTCTACCAACATTTCATATGGGCAGGCACCAGATCGTTAACTATAATTGCTATAGGGAGGGTCAGCCTGCCTGATTGCATTTCCTTATTAGCACCAGTAATAATTCTTGAGGTTTTTATAAAGAACAAAAGGAATTTGCTAAGGACTGCCTGCAGACTGTAGAATCAACAGTATAGAGTTTCCAACCAAACATTTAAGAATAAATATGGATCTGAAATAACAAAACTGCTATAGCTACTGTGGGGGTCTTCTTAGTGGCAATCTTACCTCCCAGTGTACATGAGTGAGGAGGAAACCCCTTACTCGACTAATAAAGCAAGACCTAGTCACTGCTCTGGGTTGCCTTCTGTGGTCTGAGGAAGGATCATCCCCTAATTCCCCACGCCCACGCTGACCCCAGTGCTGATGGCCCACACTCCCAGTGCTGAGTGTACCAGGCACTCACTCACCTGCCTCAGAGCTGCCCTGACAGTGGTAGAAGGGTTCATTCTAAAATTGTGCAAAGCTGACACGTCAAGGGGTTTTATCTGCTGCATCTCCAAAGCTTTGCCTATTTTTGCTCCTATTTGTTGCTATTCAAACCTTCTGCAGAAGCTGGAGGTACGCTCTCAATGTGGTAATTATTTTCCAGCAGGTGTCTGGTACATAATGGCCATCTCTTTCTTTTTGCATTTTGATGGTAGTAGGGGTTTGTGGATCTTTTACAAGAAGAGAAAACCTACTTCATATACATCATCCATAAATTTATACTTAGGCAATTTTCTAAGTTGCTTAAGTAAACATGCTTTACCCTACCCTCCAACCCAGGCAGCAGCTAAAATGGTTAAAATTTCCACTTGTGCCTTTGTTTACTTGTACATGTGAGGTGGAATGTTTATCTCTTTTATGCTACACCTTTTCCAGCTATTAACTAAGTTGGAGTTAATGAGAGGCCCTTTCTCAACAAGGACCTTGTTGTCTTTTTGAACAACAGGAAAATCAACTTTCACAACAAAAAGCAAAGCTATAAAGGGACAATGACAGGCAGAAATAGAGCTCCAAATCACTCCATGTTGGGTCATTTTTTACTCATCCTTGAAAATGATGGTAAAAGTATAATTTCCTATTTGGTCACTTGTATCAGAGACCACAGCTGCCTGTCAAAGAGCCAGGAAACAGGTGAGCAATTGATTATAGTGACCAAGGCAGACAGAAGTCAGATTGCCTGACTAAGTCCTGGCTCCTCTGTGATTTTGGTGGAATCACTTCACCATTCTGAACTCTAGTGGCCTCATGTGTAAATCTGGGGTAATAACAGTATTCTATATAATAAAAGCCTAATAGGCAAATTGTCCCCTCAACCAGGAGTTCAACTAGGAGTTCAACCAAGGGACAGGGCCAGCCAGCCAACCAAGGGAAGAGAGGCCCCAGCCAATGGCGGCAGCAGGCAGCCACTAGGGACCCTACCTGTGCAAAAATTTCATGCACTGGGCTTCTAGTTTATTTAATAACACCAAAAGAATTAAATGAGATAATTCATGCAAAGTGCTGAATGCAGTGCCTGGCACATATTAGGGACATAACAATTGCATGCTGTTATTGTAATTATGAGCATCTTATCTTCAAAGTCCCAGTGCTTCAGCAACAACTGCATATCATATACAATATCTTATAGCACATAGATGACTTTTATTTTATTAATCCTTTGAGTTCTTATAGTAATGGGGGAGCAAAGTTGTTCTTCCTGCTCTTGATATAGCATCCTCACCTCTGAAATGTGAGTAATTCCACCTCCCACCCTGTAAAGGCTGCAGGAAGAATCTCACACAAAGGTCTATGCTAGAATTCATTGTAAGCACCACAGTACTATACAAATGGAAACCATCATTTGAGTCTGTACTTTTGCAAAGCAAAATATTTTATCTAACCACATAATAAGTTTCACAGACAAAAGTTGCAGCCCTGGCTTCATCCATAGTCTCGCACTTGAAAGCCACAGGCAGACTATAATAAGAAGGAGTGCTGAGGTCAGACTTTAGGCAAGTTACTTAAACTCTCTGAGACTCAGCTTCCTCTTCTTTAAAATCAGATGGCTCTATTTATCTCAAGAGCTGTAAAAATTCAATGAAATAATTTAGATACCTATTTATTCAACAAATACTTACTGGGCTTCTATTTTGTGCTAGCCAGGACTAAGATTGTTAGAAATAGGGCTCTGAACAGAATGACACCCGTGCCCTCTTGGAGTGACAGGAATAGGCCAGAGCCATGCACAATCAAGGTGCTTTCTGATGCGAGTAACACAAATTTTGACCAAGTTGAACCCTACTAACTTTCAACAAGTTTTAACATCTCATGCAACATATCCAAATACAGAACTGTCCCAGCTTTTGCTAATTCATAGCTCCTCTATGAAATTAAGGTTAATTCTTCCCATCTTTTTGCTCTGCCACCCTCAGCACAGTGATGTTTGCTCCAGGCTAATGCCCTCGTGGTCACAGGTGGCTGCTGAAGCTCCAGGCTGGCCTCCTCACATGGCATTAGAAAAGGCCACGGAAAGCAAAGAATTTCTTGGTGTCCATTTTTGGATTTTTCTTCAGGTGAAATAAACATAACATAAAATTAACCTTTTAAAGTGTACAATTCATTGGCATTTAATACATTCACTGTTATCCTATATCAAGTTCCAAAATCCTTGTGTACACTTTAAAGAAACTTTCTCAGAGCTCAAAACATTCTCTCAAGTCTCTTTGACCCAAGTTGAATCACATTATCCTTTTTAAACCAATCAGTGTCACAGAGAGTGGAATTAGTATAATTGGCTAATCAAAAGTCCCTCCCACTCAGCAACTCCTTAAGCACATGTCTATGACCTTGAGATCCCTGAACAAATGAATGAATAAAATTGTTAGCAGTGTGTACAATAGATGTTCAACGAATGCTCCTTCCCCATACTAATGAATGTTGGATGAATGGGCAGAGCACACTCTAGCCTTTCCAATTTGTTAAATGAAAAACACACACACACAAAAAAAAATAAATGTTACCAAAACAGCCCCTCTAAGGAATGCCCAATTGATTTTCGGTGCCTGGGGAAGGCAGCTTTGCAATCAAAGAATAGCATTCACCTTCAGAGACCACAGAAGAACCAGCACCTAGAGCCTGGATGCTTTACCAGCTTCTCATGAATTACCCAATTACACCGCTTTTCTGATTTTTTTCACTACCCCAAACTGACTGCTCTTCTATTATTTTTTTTATGTTACTCAGAAACAGTAGAACATATTATGCATTTTTGAGACACCTGTTTGCAATCATGTTGCCTTTTAAGAACTATTTTGAAGCTTGTTTTCGGGAGCTACCTAGAAAGGCAAGATGGTACAGCTTCCACCTGCACACAATGCTCACGCTTCCTGCTGGAGGGCATGCTTTCCCTTTCCTCCTTGTATTGTGATGACCTGTAGAATGGTGCTTGCCTACCAGTATGATAGCACCTCAGATGCAGGGAAAATTTCAGATCATCCCTGAAGTTCCCATCAAGATTCATGGCTAATTAAATTGGCACCTTCCCTATAGTGTCTTCTAGGGTCAGGCCACATCTGGCTGCTCCAAGTGACAAGGTGGGCCAGATTCCTGTCAGAATTGAGCGAAGGCAAATCCTGGTGACTCATTTCTCATTTCAAAAGTTCAGTCATTCCTTCGCTTAACACACTGATGGAGGTCACACATAGCCCAGCACTGTGTGAGGCCAACGCAGACACAGAACTGTATGGACACTGCTTCTTTGGAGCTTAACATCCATGCCAGCCAAATATATAACTGCACGCTATGAACTCTATGCTTGCAATATCAGGACTGGCCTGTCCATTACCAGGCAAAAACAAGGGCAGTGATAATAGTCTTACTGTCAAACAGTTCCAAATGCACAGGCAGCCCAGGGATAAGGGCAGACTGGCCATTTACTCTTTCCCTTGGCCCTCTTCACCTCCCTCAAAGGTCACCTCAAAGAAAGCCAAGACACTCTGCTTCTCAACTTATTCTGGATATTAATATAGTGCTGGTATCTGATTCGCAAACATACCTTTTCATACCTGGATGAACATGTGATAAAACACAAGCAGAAAAATATTAATTGTAGAATTTAAGTCAGAGATTAACAAATTGTTTCTTAAAGTGCCAGATATAACAAATATTTTTTGCATCACAGGCCATGCGGTCTTGTCAGAACTACTAAGCTCTGCAGTTGTATCAATAAAGCAGCCATAGACAATTCATAAGTGAGTGGGCCTGTTTCCAATAACATTTATTTATTCACATTAGAATCTGAATTTCATGTAATTTTCGTGTTTCACAAAATAACCTTCTTCTTTAGAACTTTTCCTTCAACAATTTAAAACAAAAATCATTCTTAGCTTGTAGGCCACATAGAAATAGACTTGCCAGCCTTGTCCTGTGCACTATGGGGGGCCCATCCCTAAACTAGGTGGCAGGAACATGGGTGCTTTTTGAACTTTTGGAGATATTTGAAATTTTCCACATAAAATGTTGGGAAATTATCTTTTCGAAGTCAGTGATTTAGCTTTTCTCTATGTTTTATTATTTTTAAAAATTGTGTAGAGGCCATACTGAAGTACTTAATTTATAACTAGTTACACTTGCCAGTACCTTCTTTGTACTTTGTGATTGTGCAACTTTTAAGGAACCTTTCCCTACCCTGATGTCACATGGGTACTCGCCTGTGTTTTCTATAATCCACCTGGATTTCCTGTGGGATGAGAGCTCGAGACTATTTCCATGAGGAAACTCACTGCTCAGTGCCCTGGGTTGCTGGCCTGTCACCAGCTGATTGGGAGGACTTCTCCGTCACCCACCAAGTCCTCTCATTGCAGGTCTGTTTCTAGTTGTTTGCATGGTCCCTCTGTCTATCCTTGGGACACTTTCTTCTTGTCTTCCCTCCTCCTCACTCCCTCCCCCATCTCCGGTGTGTCCATAAAGGTGAGGACAGCATCTCTGGCTCTGGGCTATTGTCCTCATAGTCCGTCCTGAGATGGGCTCAGTACTCCAGGTTTCAGATTTATTTCAGGAAGGTCCTGACCCCACATACCTTTGTCATCACATTACTTTATTAAGCTGATGAAGTGTCTTCTTCACTTTACTTTGCCTTACCCAGGACTCCTCTTTACCAGGGGGAGGAGGAGAAAAAGAAAGGGTGTTGAGTGTAAGGAAAGAAAGTTCCAGATGCTTCCCAGAAAGGAAGCCAGCAGGAGGCCCAATTCTTGTGGCTGGCCTCATGAAAGCTGGTTTAGGTCCCTGCGCCTGCCTCTCTCCACAGAGCATCCCACGCAGGTATTTCTGGGGCCCCAGTGTCCTCATTTCTGAAGGAGAGGAGTGGACCTGGGCTTCTGACTTTTTAGAGCCTGCTACCGTTTGCCCTTGCCTCATTGAAAACGCAACCCTCTCAACCACTCACTCACTCCCTGGCTTCCCCAGGGTTTCTCAGACTTCAACCTCTCTCCTGAGAGCATAAAGCAAGCATGGCAGGCAGCTCCTGTCTGGTTTCATGGCCTCTGTGCTGACCCTGCCCCTTAGTTTAACGTCTCCTCCCCAAATTCTCTCATGTCTCCTTGGTTCCTCCAGCAGCACCACATTATTTTAGTTTAACACCTCCTCCCTGGCTCTCCAAGCCCCCACACACATTCATTAGGGACCCTCAGGGTACAGGGCATCAAAGGGCCCTGGGACTTGGCCAACACCCTTCCCCTCTGTGGGCCTTCATTCTCTGTTCTTCTTCTGGTAAAAGAAGATTGACACTAGACAGTTAAAATTCCAAGCTTCAAACAGTCCTCACTGCAGACCTGAGCCTGTGGCAGCCTACTCTCACCTGGAAGCTCTGCCTCCAGACCAGTTGATTTTCTTCAGGAAGTGGAGAGGGGCCTGGGAGTTTCCACAAGTTTCCTTGAGGTAGTCTTGCCCAACCTTCCTCTAACATGGCTGCATTCCTCTGGCATTTTCTCTAAATTCAAACAGGTGTCTTAACCCTGAGAACATTCTGGCAGAGTCTAGCTGTGGCCTGCTAAAGGAAGGCAACCATACCCACAGTCAGGGGCCCCAGCTCTTTATCCTGTTCCCTGGGCCCTTCCATTTAATTGAGGGTGCGTTGATGCCAGACTCATTGAAAATCTGCTTTTTAACTGCAAAGAGAATATAGAAGGAAGAATGATTCGTAGGTTGGGAGCTCACAGGAACTGCTCCCTGCCTCCCCCATGGCCCTGGGCTGACACAAGGAGGCCAGGCCCTGTCTCAGGACTGCATCCCTGGCTCAGAGGCAGAAAGTGTTTGGGAGCCAGGGGCTGTTAGAGCTCACCAGTGCAGAATTTGGGGACACCACATTGGCCTGGCCTCCCAAGGGCCACGCTTAAGTTCTGGGCACCATGAAAGCTCCCATAGCCTAGAGTTGCCAGGTGGGATGAAAGTGGGGGGTGGTAAGAAGAACAGCCATCTAGAACCTCCCACCCCATCTGATGAAGATAAGTAAGTGCAGCATCTCCATCTCGTGTTTATTTGAACTTAAGATCTAGCCTCATGTCAGCCCAGTGACAGATTGTTACTGCCACGCCTGTATGGGAGCTGTTGTTAGTTTGCTCTCTGCACATGGGCATCATCACAGGGCTATTGGGAAGATGGAGAAGGCAGTTGATTTATTTTAAGGACTTAGAATGGCCTGGTCCATCAATGAGGACTGTGGAAGTGTTTGCCGGACTGTTGATTTAATCAATCTGCAGCTGGAGGGCTGGCTTTGCTGAGGTAAAGGCATGTGCTGAGGGACTTGTAGCACCGCTCTCACCACCATACTGCCAATTCCACTGCTCCAATTCCGTCTGCAGAGCAGTGCTGGTCAAGGTCAGCAAGCATCTTTGGGCAGTTGCCCACATACCTGAAGGACAGAAAGAATTAAATGCAACTAAGGATGATTTTAACAACCTAAATTTATCCTCCAAGAAGGTCTTGGTAGCCCTCCTATTGGGTGAAGGAAGGCATTCAAAGATGTTGCTTGTTGCAGAGGGTTTCTGATGCCTTTGTCATGTGGTTCCATCTGTCAATGCACAGGGATCAAGAGGCCTGGTCCAGGTGGTGCCATGAGTCTGCATCAGCCAGGGCAAGGCTGGGATGACAGGAGACACAGGATTGGAAGGAGACCATCTTGTGTGTTTGCAATGATGCTGAGAAGCCCAGAAAGACACAGCCTGAGAAACTGAAACCCTAGAGAGTTTAAATCCCAGCCAGCTTGTAGTCTTGGGGTAGCCAGTGTGCAAGTGGGGTCAGGGCTGCTGGAAGATACCTGGGGGTTGTGAGGGCTGGGACCACAGAGGTAGGCAGGGCCAGATGTGGGGAACAGCCCTTTCTCTCTCCCAGCTCTATGCTCTGGGCCCCTTAGCTGAGCAGCTAAGTCTGTATCTCTTCTTAGAGCCACCCCTTTCCCAGCCTCTGCCACCCAAGGGCACTTCTGTAGGGCTCATCTCAGGGAGTCCCGCTTAGTCATTGCCTTACCCAGCTTTGACTTAGATTTCACATATTTACATTACAAAATGTAGATATAATGAGGAGTCAGCACAAAGATCCAGTGCTTTCCTTTGCCCAGTAAGGTCACCTTTAAAACCCAATTATTCCCATTATTCTATAAAATAAGGAGGTGTTTCGTTTAACTATTCAAACATTGGAAAGACATAACCTTGGAGTCATCCTTGACCACCCTCCTCTCATACTTATATCCAGCTTGCCAGCAGTTTCCAGCTGCTCTGCCCAGACTAGACCCAGGTTTCTTTTATTAATAAAAAGAATGCCAAGTAACAAATTCAAAATTAAGTATGATAGTATTATTTGGAATAAGAAATCACAACAAATTACAAATCACATGTTAAAAGCTGACAAATAGTCATTCTCCACTAAACATTTTGGTCAATGATGGACAGCATGTACAATGATGGACAGCATATACAATGATGGTCTCAGATTCTAATGGAGCTGAAATACTCCTATTGCCTAGTGGTGTTGTAGCCATTATAAGGCTGTAGGGCAACACACTACTCATTTGTTGGTGTAAATAAACCTATTGTGATGCCAGTTGTATGAAAGTATAACACATACAATTGTGCACAGCGCATAATACTTGATAATGATAATAAACTATTTCACTGATTTATGTATTTACTATACTATATTTTTATCATTATTTTAGAGCATACTCTTCCTACTTATTAAAAAAACAGTTTTCTGTAAAACAGTATGCGTGTTACATCAAGTCAGCCTCATACATCTCGTATTTACTGCATCTCTTGATTGCATCATTTCTCTTTGCTTGATTTGTGTTGTTTTATACAATAGCATGTTGTACAAGTGTGTAGCCGGGGAGCCATAGGCTGTATCATGTAGCCTAGGTTTGTAGTGAGCTATACCATCTAGGTGTGTGTACCTGAACTCTATGATGTTCACATGAGGATAAAATCACCTAAGGACACATTTCTCAGAACACTTTCCCATCATTAAGCAGCATCTGACTATATCACAGACATGAAAAAATCCAGAAAAAAAGTAACACAATATTTAAAAGTTAAATGCTTTTAAGATATATTTTCCTATATTTTTGACATACTCTTCACATGTAATAATTTTATTATCATTTTCCATAAGGAGAATAGAAGGAAGAGTCTTTCATTTGGTATTGTCAATTAAATTTTGTTTTTGTTGTAAAATATAGAAATGTTTTAAAAAGTTTAAAAATGTTAAAAAGGTCTTAAAATGTTTGAGTTAACTTTCCTGAAACTTAAAGTGTGATATTAAGGATACATTCTTTACTGCCCTGAAGCGTGTGTATCCCATAGATAAGGATTTGAACTTCAATTAGTGACTTAGAGTGACTTGCAATGATAGCCATACGTGTGAGTGAGGTACTTTTCCTCAGATATGCATCTATGAGTGCACACCCTGATTGATAACCACATGTAGACCTTCACCCTGTTTGAGAATAACATGTGTGCATTGACATAATTCATTCATAGCCACCTGAACTGCTGCAGGTACTAACAGGCTTTAAAAACGGGTCCTGACCAGCTAATAGTACTCACCTGTCGAGATAGCCACAAAGACATGTCCTTCTGCCAGTCCGGCAAGGGACACTACACTGTGCCACTCCATGCTCCACTCCCTGACAGACAACAGAAGAATGGCTAGTACCTCCCAAATGAGACAGGACCAAGCTCTTGGGTGAGGAACGCTGGCCCCCTGCATCCAGACCAGACCAGCCCAGCTGCCGGACCCCAAAGGACAGCACACAGGATCCCATTAAGCCTGTACCTACAGCATCAGGAATTTTTGTAATAAAATGCTGTGTGATTTGCAACTGCATATATTCTATGTGGGGTAATTCCTCTGGCAGTTAATTGAATTGCTTTACATACACTTGAAACTGAAATTAAGGTTTTTTATCTTTTTGGTCCTAGGCCTTCCCTTGGTCCTGCTTGTGCAGAACAGCCTCTTTGTTAACAATTACTTGAATGTCCCAACACCTGCATGGTTAAGCTTATCTCAAGGGATGCCTTGGATAAACACCCCAGATCCTTTTACCTGGAACAGTTTTTTTTTTTTTATTATTATTATTGATCATTTAGAGAAGTTTTTTTCAACTTTGTAACTCATTGCTATTAGGAAATTTAAAGTTTAAGACTGTTGTCAAATTTCCTTCATAGATAAGCTGTCAATGTATTGCATGTGCATAATTCTATACACAGGATTGTCAAGTATATTCCAGACTGAAAAGTACTTCAGGTTTGGCCAGACATGAAGAGAACCAGATTATCTACTGGTACAGCTGATAACAGGAAGAATTTCCTTAGAACAGCTCCTGGTTTCATATATTCAAATCTTTCTTTTCCACAATCCAGAGACCGAATCTGCTTTTATCAAATCATCCCATATTCTTATTTCTCTCACTTGGCTGAAGCTAAGCATCTTCACTGACCTGGGTACCAGAGAACACCCCTGAGATCCTGCGGCTGCTAGGGACATGCTGACTGTCTCTTCGAGCTGGTGGTTTTCAGCAAGGGATAGGCCTTCCTTGTAGAATGCTGACCACAGCAAAGCATGGCTGAGGGAAGCGTTCGTGGGCAGAGGGACCTTGCCAGGGCATGCCCACTAGCATCCTGGACTGCCCATGCTGCCAACTTTGCCCAGAGTGGCTTGTACTGCTCTAGCCAGAAGTGGTCACAATGGTTGTCCCAAGAAGAATGGCCCCCAACAAGGCAGCCAAGGATCCATTGCCTGACACAGCCCTCCTTCCTCTGCTTATATCCTCAAATTTTGGAGATTGATTTCTGGGCCTGTTCTCTTCTCTAAAAAAGCAATAATAAGATATTCTCACTTGGGGGAAAGGTGATTAAATTTCAGATTACTGTCTGCCAGATAAAATTGAAATCCCTGGGTCCAGGCCGGCCAAAGGCCGCTCTGCACATTGGATGCTCTGGTGGCAGCTGACTGGCCGCCTTGTGGGCTGACTGAAATGGAATAATGCGTTTAAACCACACAATGGGCGGCAAACACTGTGATGAGGGCATTTGTTACATTGTAAGGAGCTTTCCAGAACCTGGAAATTACAAACATCGTGATTAGGACTGTGAACTAGGTGAGGGAAATAAAATCCATCCTTCCTAAAAGATGAAACAGAAGGAGCAGAGAGAGAGAGAGAGAGAGAGAGAGAGAGAGAGAGAGAGCAGGTACCAGGACACAGACTTTATTGAGGAGACCCTTCCCAAGGGAGAAAGAGCTCACGTGCAGGGTAAAGGCAGAGAGACCAGGGAAGGGGAGAAGGGACCCAGCCGGACTGCCTCCCGGACTGCCTGGGAGAACAGTCTGGGAGAAAAGGTGCCATGTGGCGCACTGAGACACCCTTTTTAAGGCAGGGGTTGGGCCCAGGGTGGAATGGGAAGGGGTGGGACACAGGGCACTCTGATATGCGATTGATTGGTGGCTCAATGTCTCTGAGGCAGATGTCAATTACATCATAACTCGGCCCACCAGTTGGGAGGGGGATACCTATCATTCCAGGCTTCTGGTAATATTAAAAAAATAATTGAGAGTCCGGGCAAGGTCTAGTGGGCGAAGGTCCATCTTCCGTAGCTACTTTCAGCTGAGAGGGGGCGTTGTTAGGGGCGTCTACCCGGAGTCTCAAGGATTCTGGTGTTGGGTTCTGAATTCAGTGGCAGATCTATCTTCTGGTTGGTGAACGTCCGCATTATGTTCTACAAGAAACTAGTGAAACAAGGCATGAGGCATGGGCCAAAGAGCAAGATTAAAGGAAGATAACAGTGGGCCTAATGAGAGGAGCCAGGGAGTAAGTGGGTAAAAAACAGGGGGTGTTTTCCATGCTTAATGAGGGTGTAGCACCATGGTTTCCCCAAGGGACTGGTTGGTGAAGTCTCAAGAGTGATCCAGTTGAGTCACTTGGAGGTAAAAGCTGGTCCTGAGGCTGTCACAGCGTCGCTTGTCTGGTTTTGCTGCTTTTCTGGGCGTGGAGCTGAAATACAACTTGAGGCAGAGTAAGGTTCTTTAGGAGGACGGGTCCTCCCGGCTGGAGGGCTGGTCCTGGGAGCCGTGGTCGGCTGGTCCTGGCCTGGGTAGAAACCTGTCAGGGTGTTCCCGGAGCAGTTGTCTAAAAAGGGCTTAAGAAGGTGAGGCTCCTGAAAAGGGTTTGCAGGAGGTGGGGCTCCTTGGTGCAGCCTGGATTCCGGTCAAGCCCATAGGCAGGGGGTCCGGCCAGAAGCTGCGAATTTCTAGAGAGAGGGCCTCTGACAACCTGGGGCAGGAGTGCGTCGCCACAGGTTGGGTGGAGGAGAGTGGCTGGGTTCAGGGCTGTGGACTGGGTTCTGGAGATGTCAGGATTCTCGAGGAACAGGAGATGGACTTCCTACATGTAATGGGGAGGGGAGGAGCACAGAAGGTCCTGTAGTCTATGGGTGGGAAAGACCTGTAAGGGTTGCTGGAGGGAGCTTCTGGGCCTCCTTGGTGAGAACAGCGGCTGCAGTAAGAGTCTGGAGGCAGGGTTGTCATCCTTGAACCGTGGGATCAAGCTGTCTGGACAGATGGGCTATGGGGGTGAAGGCTGGCCCTAGGGGCTGGGTGAGGACCCCCATAGCTATTCCCTGTTTATCATTAGTAAAATAGTTGGAAAGGTTTAGAGATGTCTGGGAAAGAGGGAGAGAGATGCCAGGAGGGTATCCTGGAGTTAGAAAAAGCCTGGCGAACAAGGGAGGGTGAGAAGAGGAGGCCTACTGGTGTTTCTTTAGTGGGCTGGTATAGTGGGTCCTTTTACATTCTTGCCCCTTCCATTAAATAATTGATAAGCTTGCGCCAGCAAGAAAGTTGTTCCCTAGGAAGGGTGGAGCAGGGGAGAGGGCGGGGTGAGGAGGCGCTGAAGCCAGAGCAGTTTTCAGAGCTGAAGGGTGATTTGCCATCAGTACCCAGGACCGAGATCGCGAAGGAAAAGTGGCCCAGCAAAGGAAGCCAGGACAGAGAAGGTAGCACCCGTGTTGACCAGAAAGGAGACCTGCTTATCCGTTACCTGGAGCATTAACCTGGGCTCGACATGGGTGATGGGGGTTGCCGAGTCTGGGCATCTGCAGTCTTCAGCCAGTTCCAGCATGGCCATCAGCTGGTCAGGACCTGGAAGGACGGCCCCTCTGTGCTGAGACACAGAGGGCCCGTCACTCTCCCAGTGGCCATTTTGACCTCAGGGCTTGGTTGGAGGCCGGGGCCGGAGGCACGGCTTGTCCAGTCAGTGGCCTTGTTTCCGCATGTGAAGCATTCTCCAGGCAATGCTTGTCCTCTTGTTGCACCCCCATCACGCACAGTTCGTGGGCCTCAGATCTGCTTCAAGGCTTGGGTTTGCAGGGTCACCTTCTAAGGCGGGCCTATTCTGCCTGCTTCCCAAGGGGAATTAAGAGTTAAATGCCATGTTTGGATCTCTGATCTGGGTTTGAGGCTAAAGGAGAGAGGGAAGGGGAGGCGGGGTGGAGCAGGCAGCAGGCCAAGGGAGGAGGAGCCCGGTGCGGCCACACCAGGTAGGGTCCTGAGGGGGCGGGACTTGCCAAGCCAATATGGTGGCCCCCAGGGGGATGAAGAGCCCCGTGGTCAGGGTCAAAAGAGCAAGGCAAAACAGAAATTCAGAAATTCCCTTAGCTATTTGGGGTGGCAGGAGGCTCTCGCCATGGAGTTGGTTCCCACAGAGGCCTGGCGGCAGGGGCGGAAGAAGCAGGGGAGGGGGAGCAGTAGTGTGGTGAAGGAGGAGGGAGAGGAGAAGCAGAGGCGGAGAGGAGATAACTGCTGGGTCGGAAGAGTAAAGAGGGCGACAGAGGGGCAGTTTGAGGGGGTTTCCCGTGGGCTAGGAAAACCTGGGGTGTGGAAGGAGCAGAGAGAGGGGTAGGAGTGGAGGAAAGACAGGCTGCACGTAGGGAATCTCTGGAAGCTTTTCCCATCCGGTGGCAGAAATCATCTGTGCTTAACAAGGGCGCGAAAAATGGGGGTGTTTTCGAAAAAGCACCTAAAGGTGCGTAGGGGGTTCCCATGACCAGAGGAAAAAGGCCACCGGAAAGTTGGAAAAGGAATAAGAAGCGTCCTTCTTTTCCTAGGCCAACCTGTAGAAAGAGGGACAAGAAAAGATCTATGGGTCGTCACCCAGAAATCTTTCCCGTGGAGTAGAACAGTTTCCCGGCCAGGTACCTGGGCTTTCGTAGAACGTAGAACATGTAACGTAACGTAGCCGAGTAGACGGGAAACTCTGAGGCCTTTCCAGGTCAAGGGAACCAGAGGGAGGGGGAGGGAGTACCCTGGGGCCTACCGGTGAGGAGGAAGCCACGAGATTCCCACGTGTCCTGGTGCAGCAGCGTTTGGGAAGTGTTCTGAGCGGGCCAATCAACTCACAACCACGCCACCGAGCAGAGCCAGAGCAGGAGCCAGAAGCTGGGGGTAGGTTTGAGGATCGTCCACGCTCACCGGGTTCGGCACCGTGTGAAAGATGAGACAGAACGAGCAGAGAGACCAGGGCACCGGGATTCGGGCTTTATTGAAGAGAAGACCCGGCCGGCTCACTTCCCAAGGGGGAGGGAGAGGGAGAGGAAGAGGGAGAGAGAGAGGGGGGCGGGGGGAGGGGGGGAGGGAGGGGGAGGGAGAGAGAGGGAGAGAGAGAGAGAGAGAATGTGCGGGGTGAAGGTGTCTTTTAAGGGGTAGGGGAGGGGGCTTAGGGTACCCGGCACACGCTGATTGGCAGCTCCATATAAGGCGCATGACTGGGTACCCCTGGACCCAGGAGTCAGGGGGCTTAAGGTATTCGGCTCCGCCCACCAGTTGGGGAGGGGTACCTATCACTTCCTTGTTCCTCCTCCTCACATTAAAAGACAGGGAGAGTGAAGGCAGGGGAACAAGAGGCCTTTCAGGGTCTTTGTGGGGGAGGAGCAGCGAAAAGTTATTAAACACTTTAATAATGTAGAGAGTTGTGGATTCAGCTCAGGTTTGTGGAGGTTTTGATCAGGGCCTGCTTCCCATGGGGAGATGGGGAAGCTGCAGGCAGCAGGGCCGAGAGCCCAGCCTCAGAGTTCAAAGCTGCAGAAGGACACTCTGTAACAGGCTGGGTTTGTTTTCTTCCCAATGCCCTGAAGGCAGGACCCAGCGGCTTTTTGCTATTCAGGCTTATCACCAAACTCAGACTGGAAGCAGGTGTGTGTGTGTGTGTGTGTGTGTGTGTGTGTGTGTGTGTCTGCATGTGCATGTGGGTTACACCAAAATCTAATGATGGGTGTAAATTGTGAGAGGTATGCAAAGACAGGCTGGAGTGTGGTGTCCTTGCACACTTAGAGATGAAAACTAGCACACAAAGTATGGCCACAGAGTGAGCTCAGAGTTGGAAAAGCTGGCATTTAATCATGACAACCACTCAGAGCTTAATGTACTTCGCATCTTTGAGTCTCTGTTTCCCCACCTGTAACCTTATACACCTTCCTGAGGGAAGCCTTCTGACCACCCTCACTGCCTGAGACCTCTGTTTAGAAGTCTGCGCTTTCCTTTAAGTATCATTTGCCTCTCCTGTTCTAACTTGCTTATTGGCTGTCTGCTCCAAGCAGCTCCAAGAGGCCAGCATCCCACCCCATAAGAGCAGCCTATATTGGGCCTTCCATAAATATTTGAGTATCTGATCACCAAAAGCCATGGTCGGCAAACTGCGGCTCTCGAGCTACATGTGGCTCTTTGGAAGAGCCCTTGAGTGTGGCTCTTCCACAAAACACCACGGCCTGGGCAAGTCTATTTTGAAGAAGTGGTGTTATATGAAATTCAAGTTTAAAAAATTTGGCTCTCAAAAGAAATTTCAATCGTACTGTTGATATTTGGCTCTGTTGACTAATGAGTTTGCCGACCACTGACCAAAAGCTTTTTAGAAAGTCAAGTTTAACAAATTGATTAAAAAAAAAAAAAGTAAGAAATTAGCACACTGGTTATCAGCATGGGCACTAAGGCAGCTTTTGTCAGGACCCTGTGGTTTATATCTGGACCATAGACCTCAGATATTTGCAGAACCTGGAACAAGAATATGAGTGGCAGTCCCCAGCCCACAACCTAGCCTCTTTCTAGTCCCACCCTGCTCCACCCTGCAATGAGAGGCCTGGCATTCATGCCTGTGGGCACTTGAGTTACAGTCTACCCCCCTCCTCCCCAAATAGCTACTCTTGGGCCCAGGGCTGCACACATTAATAATGTGATAGAGCTTGGGGAGTAGACCTACAGAAAGATTTGCTCAGGTCCCAGAAGCACAATCAGGACAATCTGGGGAGGGAATTTTGAGATCCCACATTCCAAAATGTGGGTTAGAAGGAGGCGGGCACCAGCTTAGAATGAGCATGTTCTTTCATCTCCTAACTGCTGGGCTGGAGCATGGCCAGGGGAGTCTGGGCCCTGTTGCACCAGCCTAGAGACAGGGCAGATTTGAGTGCAGGGAAGGGCACCACTCATTCCCACCCCTCAGCCTAAAAAGCGGCTGTGGAGCCAGAACGTGCCCTTCCGATTCAGCATCACCTCACTAAGTTTCTCTTTTCCAATTCAACTCTCCCTGCCTCCTTGCTCTTCCCTTCACCACCCATGTCAAAAGGGTAGGACCCCAAGCCCAATCCCAGAGGGGAACAAGATCCAGGCCCATTTGTCATCTGTTACTGAGGATGGAAGTAGGGGGGATGGGAGGTGGGGTAAAAGACAAAATATGTTTCCTGTTTAACACTGACTTTGCTCTGAGCAGTTTTTAAGAGTGCTTGGGGTGGGGGATAGGGCAGTGTGTTGAAACGTGTCTGAGCAGAAGGTCCTAGAATTCCAGAGCCGAAGGACTGCTGGGTATTTCTTGGAAGCAATGTTGCAACCAGGTAGGAGCAGTTGCATTGCAGCTTCACTCAGGGCTGGAGCCCTGGCCTCCGAGAGCCTGAAGTGGTGAAGTTGTGAGGCTGCATTTGTTTTAAAGAGACCAGTACTTGACCTGGCATGGAGGAGGACTCGAAAAATGCCCACTAGACAGAGAAAGGCATACATATGAAGATGAGGCCTGAGGCTAATCCCAGCACTCCTGATCCTCAATCCCACATATGTTTCTTCTTCCAGAAGGGACTTAGGGGGCAAACCAGCCTTGCATCTGCACATGAAGGACTCTTGCGTCCCTTTACAACCCAATGCCCTGTTGTAAAGATAAAAGGCTATTTAATGTTTCCTGTAAATTCCACTTAGTCTCCAGATCAAAGGGCCCTGCTGGAATGGCTGTTTTAAACCTCAGTTCCCCAGGGTAGTCAATACTGATAGTGGGAAGCTACAAACATCCCTCTGCAGCTTGTGGAAGCAGCAGAAGCTGGCACTGAACTTGGCACATGGTATAAGCTCTACAAATGCATGTTGATGGACTATTAGCTGATTAATGAGAGCCTTCCTGGCCCTATTTGAATCCTGTGAATCCTTACCTTGCACATACCTCTAATGACTAGTTGGGGGCCCATTAGAAGTGCAGATCTGGAGGAGATGGTTTCTTAAGGCTAGCACATGGGTGGCTGGGAGAGAAGGCACCAGAAACCAGCAGCAAGGGAGGACTCAGCAACCTTAGCTCAGGCACATTAGTTGCAAAGCACACAGCAGCTCTGGGTCTCTAGGAGAGGTAGGGCCTTTGCTGGTGGAATGGTAGGACGCTCACCAAGTAGAACCATTCTGGGAAATAAGCTTGAGAGTATAACCAGCGTGTCCCTGGACTCCAGGCTATAGGAGTTTTGGGCAGGGATGCTCTTAAATCTTTCCTCCCCCCAACTTCTAACTCTGCTCTAGCAGCAAAGCCCCAGGAGGGGCAGTGGCCTGGCTCAGCCTGGGCATGGGCCTGTTCAAAGGTGGGTGAGCAGCAGCTCTCTTGAGAGTCCCCCGAAGGCTGAACCGAGAGAGAGAGAGAGAGAGAGAGAGAGAGAGAGAGAGAGAGAGAGAGAGAGAGATGCATCAGGCAGCTGGAAAATCAACGTTGGCAGCACTTAAAAAAAGACTGCCACTGAGGGCTCAGGGACTATTGATTGAATGCAAACAGAATAAGAAGCATAGGCATCTCTCCCTGTTTGGTTTTGTGGGCAAATGACGTGCAGTTTTACCAATGGTCTCTTTGGGCTGTTCAAAGGTTGCTTACAGGTAATCCAACACAGACAAGTTATCGAGGGGCTCTAAGATTCTTTCATTACTTCAACCCTCTCCTTTTTTTTTTTTTTTTTTTTTTTTTGCCTCCTCATTTCTTGGGAAATGAATCAAGCAAGTGTGTGGAGCCTAGGCAAGTGCCGGGGGTAGGACTTTCGCAGGAACTCGGTGACTATGTCGACTCTGTGGGAGCTGCATAGATCCACCCAGGTCACGGGGTGTCCCTTTCCCGACATGGGCAGTGTGAACTGAAAGTTGATTTGTTTCAGGAGTGAAGGAGGAAGGAACTTGGGCCAGAGGGGTACTGGTGTACCTGCACAACCAGCCAGGCCTGAGGCAACTACTGACTGCTGCTTAGTGGGAACAGGAGCTTCTGTCTTCAATCAAAATGTCAGTTAGGAAGTCACCTGTGCAAAATGGCTACAGAGACAGATGTTTTTATTTATTTATTTTATTAGTTATTTTAAAAAAATATATTTTATTGATTTTTTACAGAGAGGAAGGGAGAGGGATAGAGAGTTAGAAACATCAATGAGAGAGAAACATCGATCAGCTGCTTCCTGTTCTTAAACCTCAACAAAGGGTTAGTCACTGGAGCCCTTTAATTGATGCCTGGGCATATGTAAAATATCCACTTTACCTGGGACCAGTTTGCCCAGTGTTTCCAGGTCACGTCATTGCATTGGCGAGTTACCTCATGTTTATCTGTACCTAATTCCCAGCCCAAATACACTTGACTATTTTGGTCTAGACCACACTTGATCATTGCATACAGCCACCAAATCCTGTCCCTCGTCTATTTATGGTGGAAGCAGTTGCTGTATTTGTGTGCCCTGCTCCCTAATACAAACACAACTCTGCTTTCCTAACTTTCTTTATGGAATTCCTCCTAAGTGCCCATGTTTATTTATGAAGCCAGTTTGGAAAAAAGTGGCACCACTGTAAGTTCTGGGCTTTGGTTGAAGTCAGCTGGGGAGAGCTGGCATCACCTGGTCAGGAGGAGTGAGAGGTGAGATAGCAGGCCCATCCCAGTGGGCCTCATCCAAGGCCTCAAGCCTGGCCTCACCTCCAGCAAAGGGTCAGATTTCATTTTACAAGGATCCCCAAGTTACCCATTATCTCTCTTTAGTTTCTTCATTTTGCTTTGGATGCCAGGAGGCTCAAAGGTGAATCATGTCTTATTTAAACTCCTGAAGAGTTTTTCCAAATTTTCTAAATGGCTCAGGAAACCTCTTTTTTGTTTTATTTTTGGCTCCTTTATATATGTTTCAATATAGCAAACTGCTTCAACTACTTTCAAGAAATAGGTGAGGTATAAGTCATAATAAAATACATCTCAAATGTACCAAACATCCTCTCCCCATTAAAATTCAGCTGTCTTGTGTGTCTTTGGCTGGAGCAGTGCCTCTGTATTAGAGAGCAGATAAGGCAACCCCAGCAAGGTTGATACTGGGAGTGATGGAGCTGGAATAGACCACAAGTCTCAAAAAAGGGATAAATTAACATTTTAACACCCTTCCAGTTCTAAAGAGACAGGGGTCCAGAAGAGAAGCCAGCAGCTCGTTTTTCATATGATGATATAAACCTGAACCAGGAAGAGGAACAACTGTACATACATAGGCTAGAATTTGAAAAACTAATTTGATGAGGCATATAAATTGGCAGTTATTCAAATGAGTACATTTGCATATATAGGATTTAAGGCTACATGATAATTTCTTAGTATTTTTTCCATCGTGCAGGGTAAGGACTTCTCTTCTTTTCAAGTGTTTTAGAAAGAGATGGAAAAGGCAGCTAAATGGGGTCCAGATCGACCACTGGGTGTGCCAGGATTTGGGTATGCAGTGAGCACCAGAGAGCTGAGCAACCCTTCTCTGAAGGGATGAGGTGATACAGCAGGCTCTTTCTTAGGCATCTGACTATGGCTTCCTCATTTGCAGTGCTGGTCAGGGGCCCCTCCTTTGCCTTTGTTCCAGAGGGCTCCAAGTTGGGTCCTCTTGGTCCCAGTAGATCAGGGCTCCTAAAGTGTGACACCTTGACCAGCAGCATCAACATCACCTGGGAAATGTAGGTCAGGTCTACCCCAAAGCCCCCTCCATCAGAAACCCCAGAGCTGGAGCCCACAGTTTATTATAACAAACCCTCCAGGCGATTCTGATTTTGTGACACATTATGAGGGCTGCCAGAGCTCCAGCTATCATGCCTATGTTCCACACAGAAAGATCCCAGCAGGAAGGGAGGGAAGGAAGTCAAGGGAGGAGGGAAGAAAGGGAAGAAAGAAGGAAAGGTAAGCCATCTGTCAGCTGATCCAACCCCTTTTAGGGGGCTTTCCTGGAGGTCCCATTCAATTACTTCTACTTTACTTTCAGTTCCTTTAGCCACCAACAACCACAAAATAGCTTGGGATTGGTGGCTTTTCACCTGGGCAGATTGCTATTCCCAAAATATAGGGATTCTGGGTATTGGATAAACAACTTGAAATCTCTGTTGCAGGAGGAATAAATAAGAGAAATTAATGATTTTTTCATTAGATTTTAATTTTTTTAAATTACCAAAAAAATTGTACACATTAGCAAATGAGGCCAAGTTATTAAGGAAACCACGAGTGTCATAAGCAGAAATCATTTAGTTACAAGGAATAGAAAACTATCTGACTGCCTAAAGTAAAAGGGAATTTACTGTAAGGATTCCTGGTAATACCCCAGGTAACCAGTATGGGACGCTAGTGGGCCCGTGAGGGAACTTGACTCATGGTTTTCTCTTTCGTTTTCCCCTCTCGGGTCCTAATGGTCTCCTATCTCCAATTCCCTCTGACCTCATCTCCTCTCTCCCTTCCTCTCTCTCTCCTTTTCCTACCAGTTCAAATGCCAATGAGGATAACTCAAAGTCTACATGAGCCAGTTCCGAAATCTTTGTGATGGACCATGTGGAGAAAACTTCTTTCTCACTCCCTCCAGTCTGGCCCCTTTCCAGAAAGGCTTTGAGGTTCTAGGCCAAGTGATATAGACACTATTCTGGACACCTGTTCCTACATCTGTTTTCCTCTCCCAAAGACTGAAATGTCAAAGAGGAATAGAACTGTCCTGGGCCCTGGTGTCTCCTAGCTGGGGAGGAGGGGCAGGTGAACCCTGGTCCCCGGAAGGCAGGCAGGCTGTCGTTTGGCATGGTGCAGCACCTGCCCCGGGGAATCTGAGCAGGTTAAACACTCGGGGTAGTGAGGGGATCCAGGATGCACAAGATAAGAACAAAAGCAAAGGTGAGAAATGCTGGCTCTGGCCATGGAGAAAGAACCAGAACCAATAAAATTAAGAAAACTGACTAAGGCATAGGGGATTCTATCAAATGACATGATGGAATCAGGTAAAAAATGGCACTTGTTAAAGGGCTTCCTGGTCCCTGACAGTTAACAAGAATCCTATATAATAAAAGGCTAATATGCAAATTGTCCCCTCGGGAGTTTGACCAGAAGACCAGGGAGTGTTACTGTTTGCTGTGATGTGCTCTGACCATCAGGGGGTGGCGCAGAACATGGTGGGTGGCCAGTGGCAGCAGTGGCGCACTGAAGGAGTGAGGGAAGGAGGAGGCAGGGCGGTAGGGAACCTAATTGGCCCTTACACTGGCCAGTCACCGGGCCTCTAATTAATAATGAAAAAGCCAAGAAGGGGCCTGAGGCTCCTACACATAATTGGATAAACCAAGCCAAGCTTAAAAAGTGAAGTTTATCTCATTCAGGTACCACTGTATGCTCTTTGCCCATAAGAGGGTTTTTTTAAATAATTCAATTTGCATAATAGGTAATATATGCAAGTTATTTAAAACAGTTTTAAAATACAATTAATTTCTGGTTTATTTTTTCAAACCAATTTCTTTACAAAAGTTTTTCATGAATGTATGTATTTCCCTGATCATACTTTTGCACTGTTTTTTTCTAGGACATAGAAGAAAGCTCTGTTCACCCTCTTATTTTACCATATTCGTGGTATGACCACCACCACCAGCCGGGACCAGCGGCAGAGGAACGCCCGGCATCCCAGCCACCACACCAATGGTGAAAACCGTGCAAAATGAATTGTGTCTCCTGGGGAAGGTGTGGCAGAGCTATCTAAACAGGTAGCCCCATCCTTTGGAGCAGAATTTAACAATGCATTGTAAGAACTGTAAGAACACCCCCCCTCCTCAGCCCTTAAGGAAATGATACCCCACCACCTCCAAAAGAAAAACCCTAAAAGGTGTCTACCTTTATAAAGGAAAATATTGCAAGCATGTATTTTCTTACTTTGCCATTTAGACTAAGCTGGAGGCATTACTGCATTTTCCCTCCATCTGGTAGAATGATTGGCATCTGGTGTGTAGAAGTTCATGGAATTGTGTTAGCAATGCCAGCATGTGCCCAGTGCTTTACCTTCCTTAGCTCAGTGACACCCCACCACTGCCTGTTAGGGGGATAGCATTGTCCCTAATAGACAAAGGCTTCCTTACAGAGGAAGGTTCACTATCCAAATTACTGGGAGTGGCAGGATTGGTTTCTAGCCTCGTGTTTTTCAAGAGCTGCAACACACTCCATTATTCTTGGAAACTCTGCCCTTGGCGTTGAGGCAACCTATCTGGGATTCTGCTCAGTTTTGAAAGGAAAGAATATCATATCATTTGGTACCTTACCAAAGTGAACTTTCCAAAGGAAAAAATACCAAGTTCAAACACATGGAGGTTTTTTTCCTTTGCTTCCCCCTCTTTTTATCGTACACTTTATATTCTCTAAGAAGTTTGGACTCATTAATTACAGCGGTGGTAATTATAACTCACTTGTACTTCTGCAGAGCCCTTCTGAGGAGCTGAGAGCCTTTTATAAATACAAGCTCATTAATCGTCCCAGCAGCTCTGAGGGTAAAAGGCAGCTACTATCCTCAGAGGCTGGGGCTCCAGGGCCACCTGGGCTGAAGCTTCAGGTGCTGCGTGCCAGGTGCCTGGGCTGCCTGGAGTCCTGTGGGAGAACCATTTGCCTGAGGCACTGAAGGCTGAAGGGCTTCCTGGCTTTAAGGGAATCAACAGTGTTGCAGCTCCAAAGTTCCAAAATCAGAGGCCTCAGCCTAGTACTCCTCCAGGCCATGCCCACAGGGCTGAACTTCTGTCCAGTTCTGAAAATTCTTCCCCTTCCTGACCTCAACACCAATGTAGAGTCTAAACTTTACATTTGCAGGTAACTTGAGCAGCGTGCCCTCTCCTGGGTTTTTATCTTGCCTTGTAAGTGATGTTCTGTACCATCTATTCCTTGAAAGCATAGTCTGGTCTTCCTCTAGACTGAGAGCCTCTTGAGGGAGGGGAATCTCTTCCTCACGCTCCTAGGACCTTCAGTGATAGTACAGAGTTTGGCATTCAGTCTGGGGGGTGATAGGGACACAAGAAATGTTGGCTGATGGGCTGATCGGGTCCTGAGTAGCTGTCCTTCAGGGAGCACCAACAGAAGAGATGGATGTCACAGCAACCTCCCCTGCTTCCGTCCAATCCTTCGGGCCAACCCTGAGATAGAAACACACCCACTGCCCTTTAGGAACCTAATTTTCACATCTCCACAGCTTACATGGACTACCCCTTACTTCTCCTGCCAGGCCTGCTTGCAATACCAAACCATGCTCTCCTCTGTCCTCTGCTCAATGCCACTTTTCTAATGAAATCTTCCTGAGCCTGTCCTCCTTCTTCCTTACACCAATTCCCTTTGCTATGAGCCCTTTGCTGTGAGCCCCCACAATATACTGCATATGAAATGGTCCAAATTGAGGCTTTCTCACCTCCTAAATTCAAGGCCTTCGATAGATCTCTACCTCTCCAAGCCTCTGTGTCCTTGTACTTCAACAATAATGACACATCACTGGCCAACTGGTTGAGTGTGTCATGAGTACTAAAAGGCAGAGCTCAGTGCTTGGTGCTTCATATGTCACTACCACACATATTTCTGACTTCTCTGCTGCATTGAGAGTGAGGTGGTGCCTAATTTATTACTGGGATGGAGTGACCCCCAATATCTTGTTTTTAAAAAGCTTATCAACTGCTCTAGCTGGTTTTTCTCAGTGGATAGAGAGTCAGCCTGAGGACTGAAAGGTCACGGACTCCATTCTGGTCAAGGGCTCATACCTGTGTCGTAGGTTCAATCCCCGGTAGGGGGTGTGGAGGAAGCAGCTGACCAATGATTCTTTCTCTTCATTGATATTTCTCTCTCTCTTTCTCTCCCCCTTCCTCTCTGAAATTAATTAATCTATAGTAATAAAAGCATAATATGCTAATTGGACTTGACAGCCAAACAACCTTCTGAACATCATTCCAGACGTCCTTCTAATGAAGCCACGGTGGTGGGGGCTGAGGCAGGGGCAGTTAGGGGTGATCAGGCAGGCAGGTAGAGGGATTGGGGTAATCAGGCAAATGGTTAGGGGTGATCAGACAGGCAGGCAGAGGGGTTAGGGGCAATCAGGTAGGCAGGTGTGTAGTTAGGGGTGATCACACAGGCAAGCAAGTGGTTAGGGGTGATCAGGCAAGCAGGCAAGCAGTTAGGAGCATCAGGCAGGCAAGCAGAGGGTTTAGGGGCAATCAGGCAGGCAGGTAGAGTGGTTAGGGGAGATTAGGCAGACAGGCAGGTGAGCATTTAGGAGCCAGCAGTCCTGGATTGTGAGAGGGATGTCCTAGATTGCAAGAGAATGCATGCTGGGCTGAGTGACCCTCCCCCATGCATGAATTTCATGCACCGGTCCTCTAGTATATATATAAAAGCATACCAACTGACTCGGAGTGTACAGCTACATTTGGGGACCACAAACAAACTAGATTCTAATGTGAGAGGGAAAACCAGGTTACAGAAAGTAGAGCAAAGGAAGGGCACTATGTCCAAAGGTGGCAATGAATAGAGTTTGGCAAAGCTGAGACACATAGAGCCCTAGGGTTAGTAGGGGCCTTCCATGTCACCCAACCAATAATATACCTGATGTTCAAATCCTATCAAATATTTGATAAGCCTGACCACTCTTTTTGTTTTTCTTTGTTTAATTCTATTCACCCAAATAAGATGTGATTGTCTTCTAATTATAAAACAATCACTACAGAGAAAGTAGAATTCCCCTTCATGTCCATCCCTATCCAACAGTTTCAGTTTTTCTCTATAACCTTCCAGAAATTTTTCTATATGCTCAATTCTTTTTATTTTATTTTGAGGGTACATGGAGAACTTTATAAGATTGTGCTATGTAATTGGTATTATTCCCAAGGTAATAGTAAAGCTGACATCTTGACTGTATCAAGAAATGGATAACATTCTTGATTTGTGTGGGATCTTTTTCAGTCACAGGCATAGATGTCACCCACATTGTCACTCCATTTGGAAAATATTACTGAGAATCTATTGAGGACTAATAAAATTTGAGCATTAATAAAAGCCCTTTGAGTTACACAAAACCCAGTTTTTTAGATTTCTGCCTGAATTTCTCCATTTTGTTGATCAAAGATGCTGAGAGTCCATGCCTTTTATCTAACTGAATTTTATATCTGTTATATCTGGTGTGTTTTTCTGATTGCCTTTTTGGTATCCTTGTCAAAGAGGGCTTAACAAAGGCTTATTTTGATTCGGCTGTTTTTTATAAAGCCATCTTGAGCTCTGATGATTGCCATGTCATCACCCAATTTCTAGTAAGTCCTGGCTTTCATCACTTATGCTGCAATCCTTCCCTGGATCAATATCAGGCTCATGAGTACACAATATTTCCATTATTACTCAACTTTTCTCATCTCCACAGTCTTCCCAAGACCTTCAGCAACTGATTGGTAATCTTTACAGGAAGCTCTCAGGACCAGGGGTGTAGCTCAGTGGCTTCAGGAGACTGAGCTAGGTCAGGACAGCCTGGCCTTTTTTACCTCCTCCCTTCATTACAACTGCACCACCAGCCCATAGCACTCTTTCCTATACTGTCTGAAAATCACTGTTTTGTTCTAAGAAGAAATCAACAGTAGAAAACATTAATTTCTTTTTCATCCTCTGGCATCAAGGGAGACATAATAGAAAGGCCATCAACTTCAAGAGCCAGATAGTCCCTGGCTGACCAGCTCTAAGACCTGGGGCAATTGTTAAACCTTGCTAATACTCACTTTCCATTTTTATAAAGTGGGCAGACTTGATTTAAGATTAGGAACATAGATTAGGAATGTACTTGCTGAGGAATAATAGTTGCAATTACTATTATAATCATTCCGAATGGCTCAGCAACCATCTTTTGGAGCCAAGAAGTAAAACTTTTCCCCCAAGTTAAGCAACTCACTAAAGCAATCAGCCATTGCCTGCCTAGGCCCTCACCCTCTGTAATTCCTTTGCTGATGTGCCTAATGGAGAACAGAAATAGTGCCCAAGAATTCCTCAGCTTCAGTAATAAATACCAGGAGGACAATCAAGTAAATTCAGGACAATTTAGGGCAAAAAGTAACTCTCCTCCTAAGGTGTTGTGTTGTGTTGTGTTGTGTTGTGTTGTGTTTTGTTTTGTTTTGTGGTAGCTGCTCTCCTGGTCCTTGAATAGGCAAATGCTATGATTGGCCTAATGTGCTCTGCGCCCATCCTTTCTGTCCTTCATGGAGAAGACTCTGGCCACAGTTTACCTAAAATACTGCTATCATTCATGATGAGGTCACTACGTATCACTAAGTAGTCAGATTCCTTTACAAATGAGGAAACAGCCTCAGAGAGGGAACAGGATTTGATCACAGTCCTCAGAAAGGTTGTTATAAAGCTAAGGCTAGTGCATAGGAATTCTTGGGCACCATCTCTTCTTCTGGGCTCACGCCCCTCTGATCCAGGATTCTTGTAACTGATAGGAAGCTTTTCTTAAACCCAAGGGCTCAATGCAAACCAATTTTCATGTCTTCCCCTAATCTTCCTTCCTCATGCTCCTTCTTCATATGCTGAGAGGCTAGACTATGCATCAAGAATCTGTTGTGTGACCTTGGGCAAGTCACTATCCCTCTCTGGACCTCTGTCTAATGAGTAGGTGGGAATACCTGAACTCCAAAGTTACTTTCACTCTGACAGTCTCAGACTCTGTGTGGGTAGAGCCACATCTATATCATTTCAACCTCAGTGTTGGACCATCCCCAGGTTTACTCTGGCCCATAGTTCGGACAGCTGAGCATTCCTTCCTACTCATGCATGCAGGCTTCATATCCCAATCACTGAGCTGAGGAGATGTGGGCAGGCATCTCAATTCCATGATGTGTGCACCATGGGCTTTTGCTACAGACTCCTTACCACACTCTCTAATGCAGAATTTAGTTGGTAGTACTACAATCTTGCTGAAGACTCCTGAATGCACCCTCTCTAATTTCCCTCAAATCCACCTGGATTCTTGTTGGGGAAACTGCTGTATAGTTGGGGATCCCCTGGCATGGTCAGCATCAGGTCAGTAGCTATTAAGAGCTAACTCTGGAGGCAGACCCAACCCATGCACACACACTACTCTGGGTATCCTTCAAGTCCCCACCTCCCTCACCACCTGAATCAGCATTTGGAAAGGAATTGAAGGAGCATCTACTCAGGGCCCAGGCAGCCACATCTCGCCAGCTTGGCGCTCCCCTGGGGCCACACCTGCAGAAGGATGATAAGGGGATCAGATTCTGCAGCTACAGCAGAGGCGCAGGCCAAAGACCCAGAATATTTAGCTGTGTTTACCCACAATAATCAGCTTCTCAGAGACATGTCACTGGGCAACTCTCACTACATTGATTATGCTGCCTCATATTTTTTGGCCCAGGGTGCAAACAGCTCTGATTAATATTTCACAACACAGGGTTGTTTTTTCATATTTCTTTCTTCATGTTGTTCCTTTTCTCTCTTTTAATTTTTTTCTCCTCCAGAGCCCCTGAGAGCCTGATAGAGAGACACAGAATATTTTACTGTCTCTTGTGTCTGCCTGCTCCAGTAATCAGCAGACTCAATCACGCTTGCAGTGTTTTTATGAATTAATAACAGGCACTTTGGAGACTGGTGGGGGAGGCAGGAAATGCAATCTATAGCAGTTTAATGAGCGCTATGGGGAACAGCTACCTTGCTGCCTCCAACCTGCCACACTGTGCTCTAAATCACCATGTCTGAGATTACCCACTTCAAGACCAGCCTCCACAGCTTTTGTGGGGCTCCTGAACATCCCCTGCCCCCACTTTGCTCCCCCAGGAAGAGGGGTCTGGAAGAGGCAGCCACAGCACATCTCCATTAGAACTGGAAAATAAAGGGAGACAGAGGATTTGGTTTGGCTGGAGAGATGGCCCAGCTCCTGCATGTTCTTTGCATCTGTTATATTTTAGTAGGTGGGTACGAAGGGACAAAAGTAGGGCAGGGAGGGTCTGCAGGTGACCCAGGCAGGTCCCCACAGGGAGACCCACAGTCCAGTGTAGGGTCTCGGCATGAGAATAGGGCACTTTGGAGATTTGTTCTTGTTAATATGAACCAGGACAAGATTCTAAAGAGATGATGCCACTGACAGTCCCAAGGACTCAAACTCTATGTCGTGAAATACCACCTAGTAAAAAATATTTTTAATCTCTTCTTCACACTGGGTGCCAGGTACTCGGCTGGGCATAGAACTCCAAATAGAAGTGCTCCTCTGTCTGCCCTCAGGAGCTCATCTTCCACCATTAAAATGCCCAGATTGTGGGAGGAGAGCTAACATTGATCAGCTGGTGAGGAGAATGACCCACCATCTGTGAACAAGCTATTGGAGAAGAAACGGAGAAACACAATGACAAGAATGATGATGATGATGATGGAGAAGAAGACAGAGAGTGAAAGGTAGAAAGATGTGGCTAGAGAGAAATATATGTGTGGACAAACAACACACACATAGGTAGATAGATGTAGATAGATAGATGTAGATAGATAGATAGATAGATAGATAGATAGATAGAAACATGTATATACAGACAAACAACACACAGACACACACACACACAGACACACACACACACACACACACACACACACACACACACACACACAATCACTTGATACAAAGAGACTGGTTAGAGAGCCAGAACCTCAAAGAAAACCTGAGCTGGCAGTAGATGACCAGCAAGGGGAGGACAAAATGAGGCAGGGGTGGGGGCTGTGGAGATTTAGGTCCTCCTGGGCTATCGGGTGGGTCCGGCAAGGCCATGTGAAGGCCATGTCTTACATGCACATCTTAAGTTCTTGAGAGCTCACTGACCAAGTTCACAGGAAACCACAGATCCAAACGAACAAACAGCATTCCTGTGTAGCACCCCTCCTGGCATGAGGAAGCACTATTGCTTTGGCCAGAACTCTTCCCACACCACCCCTTGAAGTGTTGAGGCCTCCTTTTAAAGCCAGGTGTTCTTGGGAAAGATGGGCTTGCTCTTTTCTATCATTTGCCCCCAAAATGTGGCCCCCAGATGAGCAGTGTTGGCATTACCTGGGAGTTGGTGAGAAATGCAGATTGTCAGGCTCCTCGCAAGCCCCCAAATGTCATTGAGTGAGCACATTCAAGAGTATAAAGCGCTGGCCTTTCACACTCTGTGGGCCACTCGTAGACGCCACCACTTCTCTTTATCACTCCTCTGTCCCCCTTGAGCCTGTGGTCTTGCTAGTTTTCTCCCAGCCTGGAGAAGCCCATCTCCTTGACCAGGCTCTTGGGGCCCAGAGGTAATGGTTTCTTCATATCGATGTCTCCCAAATGCATTTTAGTGGAAATGTCTTAAAAATCTAAAAGTCTTTAACATCGCAGGAAATGAATTTCTAATGATACAATTTCAGTCCCCTTGACAAGCCTTGACAAGAATATTTTTAAATAGGGAAGGAGGCCTTCTTGACATTGTTTAAATTCTGTTGTGTAGTAATAACTGGTATTTGTAGAGCATCATAATTTTACAGGGTGTCTATTCCTTGTCTTGATTAGTGCTCCTATCACCTGAGAGGTGAGCAAGGCAGCTTTGGGGGATCTGCACTTCATGGAGCAGAAACTGGAGCCCAGAGAGGCCGAGAGGCGCCGGCGCCGCTGCAGAGAGGCTGGGGCAGCAGGGACCCTCGGTCACCTCCCCTGAGTGCATGGCTCCTTTAGAATAAGGGCACATTGTACAGGGCAATCCTGGCACAAACAACTGTGTGCAAACTGAGGTTTATTTATTTTTTCATTAAAATGTCATCTTAAAAGCACAAGAATTAAATGTCTGGTTCATCACAAATATTTCCTTAGGCATAAACTAAGAGTCGGATACCAGGGACGATGGAGATCTAACCCCTAACTTGGGAAGCTCTTGTATTAGGGCTTCATTATTAAAAATGCTTTGATGGAGCAGAAATATGTACTCACATCACTGCATCACCATAAGAAAGCAGAAATTTCTTCTTAAAAACAAGTAAAAAAAATCTCAACTCCTAGATCCCACCCCCATCCCTAGCCCACAGGTGTTTCCCATGATGCCCTGGCCGAGAGTCATGAACCCAACAAGGACAGCTTCCACAATCAGCTCAGCCTAAGAGTTCCTGGTGCAAAATCTAACTCCCGCCAAACACAAAACCTCTTTTGTTTTTTTCATCAACACATTTAAATAAGCTTTTCTCAAATTGAGTTTAAGGTGGTTTCACTTCCCTCTGCTCTTCTTCTAAACAAAACTTACCTTTTATGTTGCCCATATCCTCAGAGCTTTTCAGGTGATTTAAAGCTAATCTATTAAACCACTTTGCATTTAGGAAGATTTAAGAAATAGCATTATGACATCTTACTCTTCCCCAGGCAAATATGCCTTTCTAACTCATCACTGTCCCGGTCCAGCATTTCACAAAATGTGAAATGTCTGCAGAGCACTAGTAAGGCTTCATGAAAATATTTTCTTGGTCGTTGGGACTGGGAAATCCTAGATGCTACTACTATTATGGGGGTGTCCATCATCAGCATATTCAAGGCTCTGAGAAGTTCTGCAGAGTAGAAAACTCTTTACATTCGTTTAAATCAGCATTTCCCAAACTTCTTTGGACATGGAGCCTCTAATCCTTTGCAAATCCCAGAATCTAATGCTGCACCCGCCTGTGGGAAATGTGTTGGAACCAGTAGTTGATTCTCCCCAGGGGGATTTCAGGCCTGCAAACGGGGGGACTCCAGACTTCCTCTGTTCCTCAGGTCACCTTGCACTCATCACAGTGTCCTCAGCTTCTTGTCATGGTCTGGTGAAAAAACAACAGAAGACCTGAAAGTTCCTTCCTGTCTTTGACTAGCGGTGTGACCCTGTTCTAGTCGCTCAGCCTTTCCAGCACTCCCCTGTGAAACGGGAGGACAACTAATGCTGGTCATGTCTCATGGGGTTGTGGGGAGGCCCAGAAATAAACTGTGTTTCTTGAGCACCGAAATACACATCACCCTGGATTCCACAGGGACCCAAGAACAGGTAGGTTTAAGAAATTGTTTTTCAATTACAGTTTGCACTCAACGTTATTGCATATTAGTTTCAGGTGTACAGCATAGTGATTAGGCAATCATATACTTTACTGAGTGTTTCCTCAGATATTTCCAGTTCTCACCTGGCACCATACATAGTTAATGCAACGTTATTGACTATATTCCCTATACTGCACTGTTTTCTAATTAAAATTTTGTACTTCAAATCCCTTCCCCTCTTTCACCCAGTCCCAACCTTCCTTTTCTCTGGCAACAACTTATCTGTCTTCTGTATCTATGATTGTGTATCTGTTTTTTTTTTTAATTTATTTTGTCCTTCAGATTCTACATATAAGTGAAATCATGTGATATTTGTCTTTCTCTCACTGACTTATTTCACTTAGCATAAAACTCTCTAGGTCAGTGATTTTCAACCACTGTGGCACAAGAATTTTTAAACCATGCAATACTTGACTATTTAGTCAGGGGCACTGACCTCTTTCCCTTAGATTGTCAAATAAAAACACAACAACAACCAATACAACACTACCTGGCTAGTGTGAATGAATAAAACTATATATCTTTTTTTCTTTAGATCAGCAACAAACAAACAAACATTATTTGGCATGTCACAGAATTTTAGTAGTTTGTTTCCATGAAATGAGAAACGTTGAAAATTGCTGCTCTAGGTCCATCCATGCTGTCACAAATGGTAAGATTTCATTCATTTTTATGGTCAACTAATATTCCATTGTATATATGTACCATTTTTTTTTATCCACTCATCTAATGATGGACACTTGGGTTGCTCCCATATCTTGGCTATTGTAAATAACAGTGTAATAAACATAGGGTTGCATGTATTCTTTTTAATTAGTGTTGTTTTTAAAATATATATCCAGAAGTGGAATAGCTAGGTCATAAGACAGTTTCATTTTTAAGTTTTTGAGGAACCACTATACTGTTTAGTATAAAACATAGTGGATGCACAAATCTGCATCCTCACCAACAGTGCACCAGAATTTCCTTTTCTCCACATTCTCACCAACATGTGTTTGTTTATTGACAGTAGCCATTCTGACAGGTGTGAGGTGACATCTCATTGTGGTTTTAATTTGCATTTCTCTGATGATTAGTGACATTGAGCATATTTTCATATGTTTATAGGCCATCTGTATATCCTCTTTGAAGAAGTGTCTATTCAGTTCCTCTGCTCATCTTTTAGGTGGATTGTTTTTTGGGTATTTAGCTGTAGAAATTTTGGATATTAGCCCCTTAATGTATCATTGGCAACTATCTTCTTCCATTCAGTAGGTTGTCTTTTCATTTTGTTGATGGCTTCTTTGGCTGTGCAAAAGCATTTTCTATTTTTTAATTTTGTTTCCTTTGCCTGAAGAGATATACCAGAAAAAATATTCCTAAAAGAAATGCCAGAGATTTTGCCACCTATATTTTCTTCTAGAAGTCCTATGTTTTCAACTCTTACATTTAAGTCGTTAATACATTTTGAGTTTATTATTGTATATGGTGTAAGAAAATGGTCTAGATTAATTTTTTGCATGTATTTATCCAATTTTTCCCTGAACCATTGATTGACTAGACTGTCTTTACTCCATTGTAAATTCTTGCCTCTTTTGTAAATATTAATTGACCTATAGGAGTGGGTTTATTTCTGGGCCCTCTATTCTAAGAACAGATGGTTTCTTAACCATCGGACAGTGAGGGGCAATTCTCACTTTTCCCTAGAATGACTACTCTAGCTTCTAAAACTTGAGATGACATTTATGATCACTTACCTCTTCTACAGAGGCCAGTCTTGGCTGTAATACCAGTGATCATAACTGGTAGTTCGTTGATCTGGGAGTAGGACTAGAGCAAGTTGTTGAGGGAAAGGCAGTCCACCCCTTCTGCCAGCTTTCCACCAGCTTCCACAGAATCCTTCCACCTGGCCTTTGTGTCTTCTCCTGAGCTGCACCTGTTGGAAGTCTGCACCGACATGTGCTGTACCTGCGTGAATAAAAGCCTGGCTGTAGAAATCCTGTGGAGTTTATTTTTGTCGCATACATACATACCTTGTGTGCAGTCAGATGGCAGTGGTGTTTATGTCTTAGTTCTCTTCTGCAAAAGGAGAACATACAGTGAAGTTATAAATGTGCACACTTTGAACAGCTGCTCTCATACACTGTGTATATAACTCAGCTGCAAGAAATTTAAAAATAAACTTGGGTTTTCTGAGATTGGTTGGAGGAAAATTTGGCTATTGGCGTCTCAATTATTTTTCTGCACGAAGTGCCAAAATTGAACATTAAAATGTAATACCTCCACCCCCAGGAAAAAAAGAAAACACATACATATAGACACAGCCGGATTTCCTCTGGGGAAAAGGTTGTTGTTGTTGATATGACATGTTTTGTGGCACAAATGTTGGCTTGCCACCCCATTTTGCTCTTTTGTTTATACTCTAATTGGAACATCTGAGGGAACACATGGAAAGTTCAGAGCACTTCCCCAGCCTTGCTGTGAGCTTTCCTTGCAGGAGAATCTTCTCTGCAAAGCCCACCATTCAGGAGCCCAGGCTGTACAGTAGGGTTTTATCAGTTGGCGCAGAAGGAGAAGGGTCTCCTGTCCCGATCAAGGTCCAAGAGTGGGCAGCTGGGAATGGTTATAAAAGATGAAGTATGAATGGGACAGAGTAAAGGGAGGTGATGAAGTCAGCAGGGTGAAGGGGGGTGTCTGGACATGGCCACTGAGAAATCAGTGAAGCTAAGGCGGCATTCACAGGGGTTAGGAGCTACCTTGTGTGCAGTTCTGGTGTGTCACAGAATTGTAGTAGTTTATGTGTTCCATGAAAAATCCTAGGGAGCCGGGATGGATGCAGCATGCAGGCTCTGGCCACAGATCGACCTGAGTTTGAGTCTTGACCTGGGAAAGGTTCTCTCTGGGGGACAAGGGGCTCCTTTCCCCTGTGAGCCTTGCAGACATCTGCAGCAGCCCAGCTCTAAGTCCAGGTGATCCCCTGATGGTGACCCCGTGGTTGGTTCGTGATGCTCTCAGTTGTCATTTTGAATTCTTCCCTCCTTCATAAATGGCTCAAAGGCCCTGATATCCCAGAGACTCTCCAATTTCTCTATTTATACTTGCCCTTTTGAGGGGCTCTATCTTCTCCACACTCCTGGTTCCACGCTTGCAATGAATCCTGCTGGGCTGGAGAACTAAAAAGGTGCAGAGGGGAAACAGGACAGGCTCAGCCACAGTCCCCAGTCCCGACCCAGGGGAGGAGTCAGGTGAGCAAACAATCCAACGGGATACAGCCCAATGGCCTCTGTCCTCCATGCCTGGGAGTTAAGAGGGGCTAGCTTTTCTGTAATCTTGGATGCTGCTGGCTCTTGTGTACTTCCCCAGGAAGCAGCACAGCCACTTGTGGAAATCTGTGCTGCTAGGTATTGCCTGCTTTGCATGCAGGAACCTGTAGCCAAGGCTGGTGGAGACCCCAGCAGTTGCTCCAAAGCATCCTCCAAGTAATGTTGCCTTTGTCTTCAGTCCTTGTCAATTCCTACCCAGGCTGGTGGTTCCATGTGCCTCCTGCCCTCTGTTCTGTCTCTATCAAGCACCATGACTAAGACCTGGGAGCCCCAGAAAGCAAGGCTTCTTTAGGGTGTGAAGGAGAAGTTGCTTTCCCATTATAGTCAGGGAGGAGCTCAAAATGGGGCTGCTTGGACCCAGCACCTCACATAGCTTGGCAGAGCAGCCTCACCTGCAGCACCTGAACTCACAAACCAACAACACTTGCCAATCATAAGACTGGCTGCCTATGTGGCCCTACTAGGTGCCCAGTGCTCAGATTCTCAAGACTGTGTCCATTGGGCACTAGAGCAGCATTATCAGATCTTAAGAGGGAGGGTAAACATGAGAAGAATGGTGGTTTTCTTCACGTCTGTCAACTTTATAATATACACTAGAGGCCCAGTGCACAAAATTTGTGCATGGGGGGGGGTGTCCCTCAGCCCAGTCTGAACCTTCTCCAATCTGGAATCCCTCTCACAATCCAGTAATGTTGGCTCCCAACCGCTCACCTGCCTGCCTGCCTCATTGCCCCTAACTGCTTCTGCCTGCCAGCCAGTCTAATCAACCCCTAACCATTCCTCTGCCAGCCTGATAGATGCCTAACTGATCCCCAGCTGGCTGAATTGCTCCTAACTGTCCTCCCCTGCAGGCTTGGTCACCCAAACCACCCTTCCCTGCTGGCCCAGTCACTTCTAACTTCCCTCCTTTGCCAGCCTGGTTGCTTGCCCAAAATTGCCCTTCCTTGCCAGCCTGATTGCCCTTAACTGCCCTTCCTTGCCAGCCAGGTCACCCCTAACTGTCCTCCCCTGCAGGCCTGGTCACCTCCAACTCCCCTCCCCTGTAGGCCTGGTCCTCCCAACTGCCCTCCCTTGCTGGCCCAATTGCCCCTAACTGTCCTCCCCTGCAGGCCTGGTCACCTCCAACTGCCCTCCCCTGCAGGCCTGGTCCTCCCAATTGCCCTTCCCTGCAGCCCTGGTCTCCCTGCCTCCCCAACTGCCCTCTCCTGAATTCCTGGTCCCCCCAACTGTCCTCCCCTGCAGGCCTGATTGCCCACAACTGCCCTCGCCTGGCACTCATCTTGTGATGGCCATCTTGTGTCCACATGGGGGTGGCCATATTTGACCACATTTGGCCATCTGTGTGGTGGAGTAATGGTCAATTTGCATATTACCTCTTTATTATATAGGATTTTTTAAAGTTTGGAAATTACCAAAAAGTAGGAAAAATGTGAAACTTAAGACAACCCACTATAATCCCATGGCCCATGGGATACTTCAGTGTTCTTCTATATTTCCTTTAGCCCTGGGAATGGTGTTTTTTGTTTTGTTTTGTTTTGTGGGGTTTTTTTTCAGGAAAATCCTTCTGCAGAAGCAGCAGGGCTGTGCTGAGCTGTGTAAATACACAAGAGGAAGATGAGGAGGAAATGTCTAAGCAAGAATCTGACAGGCCTTGGAACAGAGAGGAAAGAAGGGCTGAGTCCAGGCTGCCTCACTCCAGTCCTCAAAGACCGATTGGGGGTGATAGGGAGCTTTCTGGAGGAAGAAAGCTCAAGAGGGAGAGAAGGGACACTTCTCAGACTGTCAACGCAAAGAGTCTGGATTCAGGCTGTGGAAGAACAGGGGTGAGTGGAGTCCTAGGTGAGGTCACAGGTGTGGGACCCTTACCTCTCTAACCTGTGTGAGCCAGGACATCTGGCCAGGGATGTGGGAAGCTGCTAATTGACAGTCTGAAAACTAAAGCAAAGAGATCCTGCCAAGAACTTGCCCACCTCTTTTCTTTCTTAGCCTCACCCACATGGCACCTCCCTCTCTGCCTTTGCTCACTCTCTGAGCAGCTGTCCCTCAGCGATGCTCCTGAGGTTTTCCATGCTATCTCACTGAGGCTTGGGATGGCATTACCCCTCTGAGGAATCTGTCACACATTCAGTACCAGGTCCTAATCATTTTGTTACTTAAGAGAAGGACTGACTTGAGGCACACAAGGGTCCCCACCTTTGCCTGATGCCACGGCCTGGGCTGCCCCCACGCCAGCACTGGAAGAGGCAGTGTGACCCTGTTCTGAGCACCAAAAAGGGAGTTAGGCCATCAGGGCCGAGTCCAGGATCTGTTTTTGACCCTTTGAACTATGACTTGGAGAAGTCATTTCACACTCAAGGTTTTCATTTTTATTTGGTTACAAATAATGAGGTTGGTGTGAGGCAAGCCAGCAAAGCAGAATCCAAGGTGTAACTCAGGAGTCAACTACAAGCCAGTTCTGCAAGACAGCAATGGGCCAACACCCCGTGGGGGTCAACATTGTCCCTGCTTTGTCTTTGGATCTGTTGAGCTAATGGGAGTGGCTATTCTCAGAGCTGAGTATGGATGAGTATATCGGACTCTGCCTCAGGGCCCAAGAGCCCAAGGGAAGGAAAAAAGGGTGCTCTGAGCCAGGCTGGACCCAGGAATGGAAAAAGAAGATGGGAAAGTGGGGGTGGGAAGCCTCATTCCTGGGAGGGGAATAGGGCTTTCTGTCCACAGATTGCTTCTATGTACCATTTAATCCTCAAAACAACCCCACAAAATATTATTACCCTATTTTACCCATGAAGCCCTTCTAAGGATCAGAGAGGGAAAGTGACTCACCCAAGGTCACACAGCTGGAGGTGCCAAGTGTTTAAGTTTTGCCTGACTCTAAATTCCAGGCTCCTTTCAGATTTCTGCATGGCGGGGCTGGGGAGAGGGCTAGGACTCCTGAGTGTGCACAAGGCCCCCACTATCTCCTCTCCTCTCGTATGTCAACAGCAAGATCACTCCAAAGCTCTCACCAGAAGGGAAACTGATCTGAAATTGCCATCTGTGGAAAGGCTTTCAGCAAAGTTCTGGGCGGAGGAGACATTTCCCTTAGTCAGGGGCAAGGGAAGAAGCGAAGAGCAAGAGAACCAAACGGCTGGTAGAGGACAGCCCGAATGCAGTCCCTAGGAGAGGAGCTGGGCAGTCTGGTGCCCCTGTCCACAAGGGAAGACTGTGGCTGGGGGCTCTTCCCAGACTTGGCATTGGGACTCCAGGCCCACCTTTTATCACCCCATCCTTCCACCTCCTCCAGCTCCCCCAACATACTTCAACAGCTCTTTAAAAATTGAGGGTGCAGCAAAGGTGTGGGAAGCTCCTGAAACAGATAAGAGGTAATTGCCTGCCTTTGACTCTTCTTGATGTGAAAATGAGATTGGAATGACTCACTCTGGTTGGAAGGTTAGTTGAAGGTTATTACAGGAAAATTGTTATTCATACATTTTTTCCTGTGGGCCGGATAGCCTAAAAGATTAAATTCACAGAGTGCATAATGACCCATCAGGGCAGACAATGGTGGGGGCGTCCCCGGGGAGGGAAGATAACGGAACAGAGATTTCTCTGAATAATTCATGCTCCAGCAGGCGGGACTCTTAACAGATTATGTGAGGCTTTTCATTAGAAGGAGAGGAGAGCTGCTTTGAAAGCAGCCTGGTGTTTCTCAGTGTGGAGCACAGTGCTGGCCCAGCCTGCTGTGGCTTCAGTCACTGCCTTCCCCACACCTTAGGGGCCCTAAGAGGGACAAGCAGGATGAGGAGCATTGTTGTTTGTCACTAGGTGGGTGGTGCAGACACAGGATTCCTGACTGGGTGTGGGTTACCTAGCCCCATCCTGAATCTGACTCTTCCAAAAGGCCAAAGCCAGGTTCATCGCCTGGGGCTCTGTATGTATTTAAAGGAAGACAAGGGAAATTGTGGCTTATGGAGGGTGATGTGACAGATCTTTTCTACCTGTCCCATTTGTACCTCTGTGCACAACCTCATCTGGATAAGGAGCTGAGGGTCAGAACTTCAGGCTTTTGGGGAATGAGGAGGCAGAACCAGAATGTCATCTCTCCCAGAAAGCCCAAGTTTCCCCCCCCCCCTTCCCCCTCGGTGACCCTCACTGCTGGGGTAATCTGAAGCAAGTCCAGACTTTGCTTACACAGACCAATAAGTGAATAGAGTGCTTTGCCCTCGGAGAGCTCTTGGGCTGGCGCACCCATGGCTAGCCCCACTTCTCCCCTATGCAGCCAGGTGCACTGGGGCAGAACACTGGGTCTCCCTGGCCTGTGCAAAGTCACACAGGTAAACTGCAACCTTCTTAAAGCTGGTGAAGCCCATTCTCTTTCCCTTGTAAAGGCTGATGTGCAAGGAACTGTTGTGGGGCAACTTCCATGACCAGTTGCAAATGACCGCTGAGGCGGTTAAGTTGGTAATAAGCAGGCAAGGACTTATTGAACTGGCCAGGACGGTCGGAGACCTAACACTCATGACCGCGCTGCCCCAGGTGTAAGCAGTCCTTTTAAAGGGGTCTGACCTGTAAGCTTTCATTGTTTTAAATTCCGAGAACAGCTCTCAGAATTGTATCTGAGATAGGGAAGTCACAGCCTGCTCCTTGTCTCTATCCTTGCTAGACATGGGAATTTAGTTCTGTCTCGCAAAAGCAGATAGCTGAAGACTACCCTTTTGTTTTAAGCAGAGCAGCAGGATCAAGTTTCAGCAGTTTTACCAGAGGTGATTGCTACCATATTTCATTCCCCACTGGTTTTATGTGTATGAGTCAAATCATGGACTCATCCTTATTAATTAGGTGATTGTACTGCCCCCTAACTTTAAGTAGTTTGACCATATTAATTTTTCTAAATTGTCTGCTTGGTATAATTAGTTTTTTATTTATATATCCTACTTATTTAAGGGTATTCTCTGTTCTGTTTCTGCTCTCTCGTCCCCTAGCATATCTAGCCCTATGTGGTCCTGGACTTTCTCACTGGCTAGTAAAAATGTTCTCACAATTTCTAAGACCCTTAGACCCATGGTCCCCATAAGTACTGTTCCCGCTGAAGTCCAGTTCTCTCCTGCAGGCATCGAGTCTCCTCCTGGCCTGCATGGAGCCCAGGCTAGGAATCTCACAGGTGAGGCTGCTGGTTGCCAGGATCCAGGCTGTTTCCTGGTACAGGAGCTGGGAGTGGACGCCATCTACTTTAACAGCCATGGGTGTGCTCAGGATAATAGTTGAGCGTTCCTTTCAGGTTGGGGTGAGTCCTTGGGCAGTGGACTTCTTTACCCGTGCCTCATCCCCAGGCTGAAAGGGATATACAGGGTCCTTGGTGGGCACGGGCAGTGCATTTCAAACCAGCTTATGGGTGGCTCTCTAGGTGTACTGTAGAACCTGTGAGGACTTGAGCAAGGAATGGTTATGAATTCCAGCTTTTAGTTTCTTCCTGACCCTGGGATGGATGAGGAGAGGTCTACTATACATGATCTCAAAACAGGGGGGAACCCTTCCCAGTAGGGGATACACCTGGCCCATAAGAGGGCAAAGATAGGAAGTTGGTCCAGTTTTCACCGGTTTCTAGGACAAATTTAGTTAAACTCCTTTTTTAGAGCCCTGCTCCTGCCTGTCCTGAACTTTGTGGCTGGTATGCACAATGGAGTTTCCAATTGTGCCTAAGGCTTGAGCTATACTTTGAGATAACTTGGCTATAAAGGTGGGGCTGTTATCTGATCCTATGACTACTGGCAGCCCTAATCTAGGTATAATCTCCTGGAGTAATTTCTTAACTATTCTAGAGGTAGTTTCTGTCCTAGTGGGGTATAGTTTAACCTAACCCAAGAAGGTGTCTATAAGAACTAGCAGGTATTTATTCCCTGACTCTGGTGGCTTAATCTCTGTGAGATATACCTTCCAATGCTCTCCTGGGGAACATCCTTGGGGCCTGAATTCCCAGGGGGACCCTCTTACCTTGCTTAGCATTTTACCTGTGCACGGACAGTACTTCTGGTGACTATGCTTTTAATTAACTTATCTAAGCTTGGTATCTAGTACCTGCCTCGAAGAAGTTCAGAAGTCTTGGTGACTTCTAGGTGGGCAGCCTGGTGTCTCTGCTAGTGTCACTGGGAGACCAACATCCAACCTAGAGTCTCTGGGACCAATAGTCTGGTCTACTAACCATTTGGTCCTTTGATGGCTTGCTTCTGTTCTGCCAATTTCTTCTCTTGTTTGGTATAGGAGGGGATCTGTGGTAGGTCTGGGGTCCAGCAGGTTTATTAAAATTTGTAAAGGCCCCACTGGTTTTTGGGTGGCTTCCTTGGCAGTTTGATCTGTGGCTCTACTTCCTCTGGTTTTAATTGTCTCCCCTTTCTGATGTCCTTTGCAGTGCACTATTGCAACTGCTCTTGGGAGCCAGATGACTTCTAATAAGGCTTAAATCTCTTCCTTATTATTAATGTCCTTTCTGGCTAAAGTTGGTAACCCTTTTTCTTGGGGGATGGCGTATGTCCCCTTGTTCAGAGACTGTGCCCAAATGGTGTGGTCTAGAGTGACTACTGCTGCTCCTGCATATCGGATCCCATCCTGAACATAACTGCTCCTGTCTGTGAACTATACCTTGTCTGGTGATGATAGCGGGACATCTATCAGGTCTGTTACCTCTATGCAGTCATGAATGGGTTCCTCCGGATCATCATCTGGGAGCAGGCTGGCAGGGCTGATGGCCAGTGTCTTATGGAACCAGATGCGGGCCTGGTCTAGGAGAAGAGCATGGCACTGGGCGATCCTGGTGTTTGATGTCCATTTCTCCATAGCACCTTGAAGGAGGGCCTCCACAGTAGGGGCTGTTGTCAGGGCTAGTTCCTGGCCCAGAGTCAGCTTATCTGCCTCCTTTACCAGCGATGCTGTGGTGGCCACAGCCCAGAGGCACACTGGCCACTCTGCTGCCACGGGGTCCAGTCTCTTAGACAGATAGGCAACAGGTCTCTTCCAGGGATCCAGAGTCTGAGTGAGAACCCCTTTGGCAATGCCCCTTACCTCATTCACGTAGAGGTGGAAGGGCGTGGTGACGTCTGGCAAGGCTAGGGCAGGCGCTGAGACAGAGCCTTCTTTAGCTCCTTAAGTGCCCATTGTTCCTCTTCAGTCCAGCTCAGTGGCTGAGCTGGAGTGTTGGTGGCTTGTAATTGACTACTACAGGGGCTTGATTGATGACTTGCCAACCCAGAGGGGTTGTTTTCTGCCCAGACTATGGAATAGAGATGCTGTGATTCCTTCAAGTAGGTGGAGGGCTTATGCTCTTCCTCTGGCACTGCTTTTTCCATTTCCTGTAAGAGATATTCCTCTGAAAGAAGACGGGTTAAAAGAGCATAGGCAGGGGAGGATGTAACCGGACCTGGGTTCCTTAGATCCACAGTGAGGTATGCTCGGTCCCCCTCAAAGGATATGGTGGTGTCCAAGTCAGGAGGAGTACAGGCATTCTAGCATGACCAAAAATGAACGTGTTACCATGTTCCTTCCAAGGTACACAGTCCTTTTTGATGTCCAAGGAAAACAGGCAATTTGTCCATTGGCTTCCTGGACTGATGTCTCCTTAGAGGTTATGGGTTCTATCGGCTCTGTGGAGACTGAATAGGCTGCCCAGTGTCCACCAGGAGACCAACAGGCCTGCCCTCCACTTGTAAGATTACCCTGAGCTCCTGGGGATTAAGTGGAAAGGAGCCCCCACCTTGTCAGTCCTCTTCCTCTAAGTTAAAGACTCTTGAAGTCTGAGTCTCTCCTTTTGCTTCCCTAGCTAACTCTTCTAATGCCCTTGCTTTTTACAGTGAGTACACTGATTCTTTCCTAACTGCTTTCTATTCTTTCTTTCCTTACTCTGTTCCCCTTTCTCGTCACTTACACTAACCTTCACAATTTCAAATTAGCCTTTAAATCTTCTTTCTATGTCCTTCAAAAATGCATAACCATGCCTCAAACCTTCTATTATTTAGAAAAGGCAGAGGGATGAGGGAACCCTCTGCCGCTTGAATTTCAAATTGTCACATTTTTCCTAGAGATAAAGTTCTCAGTTTTAGATGAGCCTGAAAAGGGGAATCTCTAGCTTCTGCTTTTGAGTGCCCTAATAGAACACGGTGAAAAGTGTCCAAGGAGTGGGTTCTTGGGTCTCATTGGGGAACAGGGGGTCCCAAGGGAATTTCTCTCCTCGCAGCTGCCACTCCAGCTACTCAAAACAACTCCTGGAGGGGATGAACACCAGGTGGGTGGAGGCAGGGAGCACGGCTCAGGTCACAGGTGGCAAATGGAGGGAGAAGGCTGCAGTCCTTATCCCTCCATTCCACTGGAAAAAGCACTTCTCTCTTGCCAACAAAGGTGGCATGGGGGGAAGAACCATTGACCCTTACTCTGTAATCAGACTTCCTGACCTCTCTGGAAAAGCCCCTCTGCTTGAGTGTGTTTCTATTAAAAAGTACTGACTTTAAAATTAATAGTTTAAGAGTTGTTGCATACAGAAAAAGTAATAAGTGGCTTATAAAACATTTTCTTTTTCCTTTTAAAGGTTTTATAATGTATTGCAATTATTAATCATATTAAATTTAAATGGCCAATTGATACAAACAGTTCTGGCACCGTTCCTCCACCACTGATTAAGACTGGGTGGTAGCAGGTGTCTGAAATAAGATTCATTTACTTTTCTGAGCAGGGTTTGGTGACTCTGGCTTCCTTCTTGCAAATAGTTAATTTTAGAATTTTATCCCTGCTTAAAACCTCTTTGGAGTATAGTTGTTACTAACTTTAAAAAATTAATAAATATAGACAGAAATTTCGGTGGGCTGGTTTTCCCTCTGACAAAGAGCAAGCACCCCTGGGAAAAAGGAATCCCAGTGGCCACTCGGGGTGGTTTGGTATCTTTCAGAGCACTCAGCCTTAAGTAAACCAAATGTTTCCTTTCTCTTTCTCTCTCTCTTTTTTTTCTTACAGACTTCTATATTTATATGAAGAAATACTTATACCTAGGCAGACAAAATATTAAACAAACATTTGTATTTATACCCTTTCAGTGAACAAGTACTCTTACAGTCTTGGGATCTGAGCAGATAACAGGAACACTGCCCAAGTCCCCTGATGGGGGCCTAATAGGAACAGATTTTGGGGCCTCCCTTTCCCACATCCCAGACAGGACTCTTGACCCATGTTTCAGCAAAATAGAAATGGCATTCATGTTGGACAAATGAAACAAGATTAATAGGCACAACAAATAGATAAATGCCCTATCCTACAACCAAGGGAGTTTGTTCGGAGCTAGGAGGAGCCCATTATGCCTCCTATAATGAGGGCGGGAGTAGAAGGGGCAGCATAGCCAACAACCTGGGGGAGGGGAAGGACTTGCAAATGCCACTGCCGCTGCCACTGCCGCTGCCACTGCTGCCACAGGCAGGACCAGTTTGTGAAAGGAAAAAAAAGTTAGAACTGCTCCTGGAGTCCACCAAGGACTCTGAGGGGAAAGGCATCCTGCACTCCTACGCTGACCTGGGAAAAAGAGAGTGCTTAGTCCAGGAGGGACAGGTTATACATACAAGGTTATTTTAAAAGAGGTGAAATCCTGTAAGGAACCTTGATAAAAAGATCAGTAATCCAGTCCCATAGTCAAAGGCCAAACAGGAAGGGAAGAACCACTTAATGTTCTCTAAGATGTGGAGTCCTCCCTTTCCCACATCCCCGACAGGACTCTTGACCCATGTTTCAGCAAAATAGAAATGGCATTCATGTTGGACAAAGGAAACAAGATTAATAGGCACAACAAGCAGATAAATGCGCTATCCGACAACAAATTGACAAACCTTTGACAAATTAAAACCTAACAAATGATACACACTGGGCCCAATTATGACAACACTAAACAAAAAGTCCTGACATAATTACAACAAACACAAGACAAATAGTCCAGACACTATCAAGAGCTCCCTGGGAGGGAGGGAGAGCCTTTAGCCCGAGAATGAGGGTAACTCTCTCTTCCCCTCGAAGGAGAGCATCCAGCCCATTCAGAGAGGGTACCTCTCTTCTCCTCCAGGAATCTCACAATCACACACCTGTACCAGGGCCAAGGATACCGTTGTGTTTCTGGCCAGAGTCTGGAGGTTATACTGCATCCAGCCCTCCGATAGACTCTACCCTTGAGATCTCAACCTAGACGCCTTACCTCTTGAGATTGGTCTTCTCTCTTTTAATAAATCCTTGTGGCTTTCACCTCTGGCTTTTATCCCGGAAAGGAAGAAGAGCCTCCAGCCCAAGAACGAGGGTACCTCTCTCTTCCCCGGTAATCTCGCTGGGGCCTCCAAATGTTGTGGGGTGACTTCCACGACCAGTTGCAAATGACCACTGAAACAGTTAAGTCAGTAATAAGCAAGCAAGGATTTATTGAACTGGCCAGGACGGTCGGAGACCTAACACTCACGACCGAGCTGCCCCAGGTGCAGGCAATCCTTTTAAAGGGGTCTGAACTGTAAGCTTTCATTGTTTTAAATTCCAAGAATAGCTCTCAGAACTGTATCTGAGATAGAGAAGTCACAGCCTGCTCCTTGTCTCTAACCTTGCTAGACGTGAAAACGTAGTCCTGTCTTGCAAAAGCAGATAGCTGAAGACTACCCTTTTGTTTTAAGCAGAGCAGCAGGATCAAGTTTCAGCAGTTTTACCAGAGTTTATTGCTACCTTATTTCAGGAACCCTGCTGCACAATCAGTGGAAGGCAGGATGCAGCAGGAGAAGCAGGGCCGTGACTGGGAGCTCAGCCTCTGTGGAGCCCACTGAGTGTTCCAAAACAGGTACCTTGCCCTCTACCTTGCCAGGTAGTCCCTCAATCATTTCTGCTCAATGGCTGTCCATGAGAGAAGGGGCTCAATGCCAGATCCTCAGCAGAAAGCAGAGCTCTCTGGTACAGAGGTGAAGATGCTGGGTTGGGCCTCTGGCAGGTTAGGCGTTGAACCCAGTCTGTGACCCTGGCCCTTGGGTCTCGGCCCTTTCTTTGTAGAATGGGATGGAATGACTGCATGTATGAAGAGAGCTGCTGGAAGGACCATGGTGCTTAAGAAAGGCTGAATGCAGTGCCCGACTCGAGGCCGACAGGCGCTCATGCACGCGGGCACTTGTCTGGGCCTCTTTTCCTGAAAGTGATGATCACTCATTTGTTCCTTTACTCATTTGTTCATTCAACCCTTTTCCAGAGAGCACTCCCTCCCTCCTTGGCCCTCAGGTGGACACTGGCAGAGGACGCAATCCCATGTGGGTTTGTCCTCACGGAGCTCCAACAGGAGGAAAACACTCAGCCAGCTTAGACCACTCTCTCCTTAGTTCATAAAGCCCAGAGTGGTGGAAGAGAGACTGGAGAGGATAAGGAGACACAGCAAGGACCACTTTAGGGAGCCAATGAGGAATCTAACAGATTTATTCTTTCTGAATCTCAGGCAAAACATTGAAAGCATAATGTGATCAGGGGCTGACACACCTTGCCTGCTGGAAGAACTCTATACCATCAGTTCTCAGATGAAGTCATGGAAGCCTTGCAAAGAGGGCCTTGCTCAAGGCCACAGGTTAATAAACAACCAAGGCCCACTCCCAGGTCTTCTGACTTCAGGTCTTAAGTGTTTGTGTTTATTTGTTTTGCTTCTGCTGTATTAACATCTCCACCCTTGTTCAGGAGTATGGGATATTAACAATCTTTTACTTAGGGCTTGCATAAATTGCTCCTGCCATTCAAATATAGTTCATGGCTTGCCTTCAGTTTTTGGAAGCTTAAGTGGGCACTGTATCTTAGGTAGGTAACTGTGGATTGTGTGCCATCCTATGCAGTTGGTACTCAAGATAAAAACATCTATTGTTGTAAGCTCTAATTAAGTCCCAACTTAAGCAATTAATTTAGCTCCCTAATGCTTGTGATTTGAATATATTGATTCAGAGTCTCTTTTTTTCCTTCTCCTTTCCTCCTTCCACAACTACTTAAGGGGCAGCTTCTTTCCATCAGCCCCTCTGCACGCATATGTACAGATCCAAAGACAGTCACAGTTCTTATCCAAAACAACCATATTAATTTTGGAGGGAAGATAAAGAGGGCAGGGACATGGTCCCTCTATAATGGGAAGAAACATTGAAGACCCACAGCCCTGGGTGGGGTCCCACTGCCAGCCCTTGCTGTCATGTGTCCTCAGCCACAAGGCAGCTTCTCTGAGCCTTCTCCTATTCTGCAACTTAGCAGGTAACAGGGATTTACTTGGAGAATCACATTATGCATCCCCTCATTTCATGCAGGATCCCCTTAAAATCTTCACAGATAGTTGAAGAGAGGTAACATCTAGAATTTTTTTATAATGAAAATAAAAACTTTAGGAAGGTTGATTCTTTCCAGTCCACCCCTACCTTTTGCCAAATTGAGCCAAGCCCAGACAAATAATTATTCATGTTTTGAAGAGACAATTCCACTTAGATGTTCTATCAGTTCCTCAAGATGCAGGATTCAAAAATAAAGTTCAGCCCAGCTGCTGTAACTCAGCAGTTGAGCATGAAACCAAGAGGCCACCAGTTGGATTCCCAGTCAGAGCACATGCCTGGTTGCAGGCTCGGTCCCCTGTGGGTGTTATTCAGGAGGCAGCCAATTGATGATGTTCCTCTCTCATCAATGTTTCTATCTCTCTATCCCTCTTCCTTCCCCTCTTTCTAAAACAAATCCATTAAATATATTTTAAAAAGTAAAAATAAAGCTAATCTATATGCATAGTAGGCTCATGGATTGTATGCTGGAACTAATAAAGGCTATCAGTAGATACACACACACACACACACACACACACACACACGTGCAAAATCCTACCCATTCTCTAACTCTCCCAGTGTGTCCCCATTTCTTGATTTCACAGCTTTGCCTCAGTCCTTTGATATGTTTAATCTCAAGTATCACTTTAGCTGAATAGATTTCTCTACCCCTCCAGTCTTTCTCACTCCCAAGCTACCCTACAATCAGTTGCAAGGTGCAAAAAAAAAAATACTGTCCATGTATCTTTAATGCCTATTGGGTAGAGGCCAAGTTTCTCAATTGGGAATCCAAAACTTTCTGTAATATACCAATGTGAACCATTCATTTATATTTAGTCATATGGATCATCTCCACTCTCCTTTCAAGGCGTAGTCTCAGCAGATCCCCAGGTATTATAGGAAGGCATCTGGATACAGACACTCAAACAAGTAACTTTTGAGAAAAATGTGTACACATTAAAACTCAGTTTTCAAATCAGTGCATGAAAAACGTGAAATCTAAATGAAATCCAGGGGCTGTATCTGTCAGTTCCCTGGTGGTGCCACTATACTCTGGTTATGCAGGAAACTGGTGAAGGATGCAAAGATCTCTGTATTATTTCTTACAATGGCATGTGAATCTATAGTTATCTCAAAGTAAAGTGTTTTCAAAAACAAGCAAACAAAATATTGTCCCTATTGAAATATTTCCTTCAATTAGTCTCCTCCTTTTCATTTTCCATCATCATCGTAACAAACCAGATACCACTGTAAAAGATGAGGATATTCCAGGGGAGATCTGAGGGAGGAGCTAGTAAAGGTGGCATTAGTCTTCACCTTGGAGCTTTAATACCAGAATATCTATTTCGTAATTCCACAGGCCTTTGAGCTCTGAAATATTGTGGCAGCATGCCAAGTGCCCATGAGCACTGGAAGCATCACCAGATGGAGCCCTGAGTCCTGCATCTCGGCACCAAGCCTATTTATTGGTACTATGTGTGCCTTGTCAATGTCTGACATTAATACATGTATAACACAAGTACGCATGGTGGTTGGATATTGCTTGTGTTCACACAGCCCTTCCTTTGAGAGAACGATCCCTTTCACACACCATGTGGCTCAAGAGGTTCCACAAAAAGATGCCTCGGTCCGTCCCATTGCACGGCGTGGACTCAGACCTGGACTCCCCTGGATGCGGCGGTTGGTTCAGGGGTGTGCTCATGCCCCCAGTCAGTCAGAGTCTTGCAAGGACTGGTCTATTGGAGTTGCTTTTTGTCTGAGTCTTGGTGCCAGGGAAATGTGCAGCCGGGGCTGCCAGCTGTCACCTTCCTTGACCATGGGGTAAAAATAAACCTCAGTAGAAGTGAATGGAGCTGAGAGAAGGGGGTGAAAGAGAGCCCTGACGAGACTCTTGATTTCCTCTGGATGCAGCCAGCCTGCCCAGACTCCCCAAAGCTCTTCCCAGTTTCAATGTGCCATGCCATGGCCCCTTCATTCTTAAAAGCCAGTCTGAGTTGGTTTCTATCACATGAAACTCAGAGACGTATGACTTCTACTATACCCAAATTAAATAATGCGTTCAGAGCCAGTAACAGAAAAGGAAAATAATCTAGTTTTAAACATTTTTCACCAAAGGGTTATGTGGGTTGCCCAGAATAGGAAAGCCAGGGTGTTAGAACGCAGCAAGTGCCTCTCCTAAGAATGAAGGGAAGGTGACCTAGGGCAGCTTGCAAACAACCCCTAACTTCTGACTTCTGTCCCTAAATTTCCCTAAATAACTCAGCATGATTAGGACTAACTGTCCCCCAACATTTTTCTTTAGTTGTACAACATTTTGGATATTTTTCTTGCTTACATTAGCCACCACTTTTATATACACAGACACTTTGCATTTCTTACTTTTACAGTTCCAATAACTGCAGCGAATCAGGTGGTATCGCATAATCTCACCAATAAATTATCAGACCCTCAGGCTTTTGATAGGATTTTTGGAAATGGGGTTGTTTAGACAAGGGTTGAGCACCTAACTTCAGCTAGACCAATCAAAACACTTATCCAGGTCTTGGGCATAAGTGAGACACTCTTCAACATTAGCCTGGTTCTTAGGGCTAAGGGTAGTCCATCACCATGTGGACCAGAGAGAGAAAGGGACCAGTTTGAATAGCAAGAGTAAAATGAAGTTCTTATAAGGGTTGAGAGAGGGAGAGAGAGCCAGTGTCTTCTTGTTTTGACCTGTTCCCAAGGTCAGAAAGCCTGCTTTCCTTTGAATTCTGTTAGACATCTTGTGTCCTAAAAATAAATCTGTCCTTTCTCCTTTTAAGTTGAATCCAGATGGTTTCTGCCCCATTGCCACCAAAGAATGCTCTGTATTCATTCTTGCTAAACTGTAAAATGCTTCTTCTGTCCTCTCTTCCTTTCCCTCTTTCCCCCCTCAATCAAATGTGTGATGGCTGACACATGTGTATTATGCAGAATATCAAATATAGGTCAGTGGATGTCACCAAGGCAAAACCAGCAGAAGAAAAGCTCACATTTCTCAATGCTTGTTAGGAAAAGGATTCAACAATGCCGCTTCCCCCCTACTGGTGGGGTCATGAAGGTCAGCCCATGCTTTGGCGAGTGAACTTCTTGTTCTCACCAAATCAGTCAGCTGAAATGGGAATGTTTTATTTAAGCAGACATGTGTCAGCCTCAGTTTGAAACGAAAAGACTCCGCCAGCATGTGCCATCACAAAAGCAGGCTGTGTGAGACATCTTTGCTAAGACAGTGATTTTTCTTTATTGGCAGGCACCATTTTGGAAAGTTGCTATGGGAGGTTGGTCTGCACTTTAATGACATCGGAGACCACATTCAAGGGCAATGCTTTTGAAAAACAAAGCTCGGGGAAGGTTTCAGGACTGAGGCAGGGAAAGGGGAAGAGGAGGAGGGATGTGGTGAAATCAAATGACCAATTGAGGCTAAATTACCAGGCTCATAGAGTGTTTTTTAGAAATACCATTCTGCCTCAGCCTGGGGCCACCATTCTTTGCTTGCTCTCCCAATTAATTATTGTGTTTTACCACTATCTCCAAAGATAATTGCCTGTCAGTGTATCAGTATGTAGCACCTCCAGTGAGCAATGCTCTGGCACTCCGTCTGTCAGTGCTAATAAACACAGGCGGGGGAGGCCCCACCTGCTTTCCTGTGATCAGTGGGGATCTGGAAGCTGGGATCTGGAGCATTCCATCCTCCTCCTTTGCAAAGGTAAAGATGTAGCCTTCCTCCCTGCATCACCCCCATTGTGTGTATGTGGAGAGGGGTGGGAGATGGCATGAAGGACAGGGACCTGAGAGCAGAAAGCCACATGCTCCATGGTAGTAGGAGGTCTGATTCTGAGGATGGCTTCTTTCCAATAGATTTGTGCTTGTTAATTTAATTTTGAGGACTACAGGATAGATAGCAAAAGAGGGACTTTTTTTTTTCCTGTTCCATCATCTTATTGAAAAAAAAAGGGGGGGGGAGGTCAATAGATCAATAGGCTTTTTAATTCTAAGTTAGCAAAAAAATATTTTCAAAATAAATCATGGCTGGAGGGATCTTATGTGTTCTTTAAAACCAAATGGAAGAGTGATGGAATGCTAGGATTGAAGCTGTTTAGCATTAAACCTCACTGCATTAAATATTTCAATAGGGGAAAGAAAAATTCCCCATTTCAAATTAAACTGAACCCATTCGGTGAATGTATGGGCATCATATGGAGTGCGTGTCAATGAAAGTGATAAGTAGTGGGTCTGGCACTGAGTTCTGGATTATTCTGAGTCTGCGTTCCAGGTGTGGCCTTTTGGTGCTTTGGGGGAAATTAAAACTAATCCACCAAGTGCAACCTGGAATTCTTCTGAGAAATGGATTCTCATCGAATACCTCTGAGTTAATTGGTATTTTATTCTCATTTAAATCCCTGTCATGACGTTTTATTTTACTTTATTCTTGTATTTTAGAGGAAAGTACAATTCTGATATCTTCCCTGTAGCTTTCAGGGAGCTTAGAACCAACTTGGTGGTGTCATATCTCAACCACAAATCACGGCTTCTGTCAGGAGTTGGGGGTTGAGGTCGTCTGCCAATTGCACTCTCGGCTGCAGAATGGAGAGGAAATGGAATTGTTAGTGGCACTGACATCTCTTCTCTGAAGCCCAGTTTGCTTCCTGTATGCAGGGTCAGTGGCTTCGCTGGCACACTGGACCTTCCCTGCAAGGAGGGGAGGAGTCATTTGAGATGGCAGAGTGTGGGATAAATGATAGTGTCATACACAGCTAGGAATTATGAGTGAATGCTGGGCAGTAGGGTCCCTGAAAGGGTATGCTACCATGCTCAGCTCAGAGTGAGTGCCCGGATCACCTGTTAAGAGCACAGCATTGCTGGTGAAGGAAGGCCAGCAATTGTTGGTTCCACCTTTTGAGGGAGCCCACCTCAGGGAAATCCCTGGGTTCTTGGTCTTAATTTCCCTGTCTTCACTCCAGATGATTTCTGTTGTTGCCTTCCCAGGGGTGTCCACCCTGTCCCAGTGCCTTGGACAAGCAATACGAGAGTCAGTGGTTTCCACATGTGCTCCACCCACTCTGGTGTCCACAGAGTGCCTCCTGTTTCATACAGACTTTTGGACACTCAAATAACCAAAGAATGGTTCTCAGGAACCACTGGGTGAGGACTGCTACTTTCGTCATTCTTGACAACTTACATCCTCACAGATACAACTTACAACTTACATTCCACACATATCCTTGCTCATTCTTAACCCGACCTCTCAGCACCTAAAATGTTCTGGTCTTTTTGTAGCACATGCTTTTCCTGGCTTCATTAATTTCCTTGGTACTTAACATTGTTAACCCAGGGGCTTTTGGACCACAGCATTCACTTGCTGAGGCAGAACTCGTCATCCTAGATTTACCCTCCCAGGAATCCACAGGGAAGGTTTCATGTGGATCCCCCAGAAATTCTTCCTGTTGCCATGACTACTGAACATGGATTCTCTCCCCTCAAGGTCTCAGTGGGACTTATATCCACAGTCTGGCATCAAGGCTTTCCTGCTCTCACCCACTGCTCACAGACAATCACGATGATGTCCCAGAGTTCCCAGCACCCAAGCAGGGGAGAAATGCATGCTTCTCCCACTCTGCAGGTCACTTTGCAGAGGATGTAAGGACATAACTTGTCCAAACAACACTGCTTGAGCCCCTCAAGCAGCTGCCTCAGCTCCCTCCTGCAGCCCTCACTTCACAGTATTCAGGGATGGGCTGGAGAGGGATCATGCTCTCTTTTCCCATGGCCCCTCATATCTGCCCCCACCATCCATGTACACAACTCCTCTCCCCCAGGCAACAGTTTCTCTCTAGAGATGGTGCCCGCTCACTGAGTCAGCAGACAAGCGAGACGTTGACTTGCCTTTAGGCCCAGCTGGAATTCTTGCTCTGGGTATGCCTCAGACTTTGCAATTCTTTTGGCCAACTGATGACAGAGACTGGCGCTAGCCCTCCTATGATCCCATAGTCCTTCCCGTATGTAGCATTCACTGAGTTCTCAGCAGCATTGCCTAGTGAGAGCCCTAATTTCATTGCCTTAAATTCACTCATGAAGTTGTAATTTGCCTTTTCCCCCACATCTTCAAGCTATTTGAGGGTGGAGCCCACATCTTAAACAGTTTTGTACTCTCCCCCAGGATGCAGGCCATCCCTCACACAGAGCATGATACTCAGTGGTTATCCAAGACTGAGCCAGTGTCAACGTGGGGCACTTGAGTTGATAGGGAACTCAACCTGGAAGCACCCAGAGACACTTACAAAACTATATTTTATTAGATTATGATTCAGAAGGTCTAAAAGAGGTGCCTGGAGATGAATATATATAACCAGAGGCTGGGTGCACAAAATTAGTGGTGGGAAAGGGGGGACCTACCCTGGCCTGCACCCTCTCGCAATCTGGGACCCCTTAGGGGATGTCCAACTGCTAGTTTAGGCCAGATTCCCCAAGGGCAGTTGGACATTGCTCTCATAATCCAGGATTGCTGACTCCTAGCTCCTCACATGCTTGCCTGCCTGATCACCCCTAACCACTCTGCCTGCCTGCCTGATTGCTGCTAACCACTCGCCTGCCTGCCTGATCACCTCTAACTGCTCACCTGCCTGCCTGATCATCCCTAACCACTTGCATGCCTACTTGATTCCCCCTAACCACCAGTGCCTGACTGCCTAATTACCCCAAACCACTTGCCTGCCTGCCTGAGTCCCCCTGCTTGCCTGCCTGCCTGAACACCCCTAACCACTCACCTGCCTGCCTGATCACCGCTAACTACCTCTGCCTTGGCCCCTGCCCACCGTGGTGGCCACCTCTGCCTTGGTCCCCACTGCTGCTTTGTCTGGAAGGTTGTCTGGAAGGATGTCTGGAATGACATCTGGAAGGTCATTTGGCTGTCTTATCTAATTAGTATATTACGCTTTTATTTTTATAGACTAGGGGCCCGGTGGGTGGTTCCTCAACCCAACCTGCACCCTCTCACATACTGGGAGCCCTCAGGGGATGTCCGACTGATGACACCCCCAGCAGGCTCACTCCCAGCCTGCCCAAGGCCTTGGGCACCCAGCCATCACCCTGCTCAGCTCATCCCCAGCTGCCTGTGACCACCCAGCTCCAGGGGCTGGGTGCTCGCTGCCACTTCTGCTCACAGCGCCCAGGAGCCGGGCACTCCCTGCTGCCACTACCACCGCTGCTGCTGCTGCCACAGCTGTTTCCCCTCACAGTGCCCAGGGGCTGGGCGCTTGCCACCACCACCACCATTTCATCTCCACCCCCGGGGCCCAGTGCTCACACCACTTGGCCCCCGCCCCCACTCCTGATTGGCTGGTAGCATAGGCAATCAGGAGCAAAGGTATGGTCAAATTTGCATGTTTCTCTTTTATTATATAGGATAAGTATCATAGTTCTAATAAACACCATCATTTGAAACCACCAGCTGGAACTCAGCTACTGCTACTACTAGAAGCTCTCAAGATTGTTCACCAAGTCTAGGATGTGTGGTTTGTTTAGTTAGAGTGGAATGAGGATCACTCTCTTTCCAGTATATCCCCATAGAAATCACTAGGTATCTCCTCCTTTATGGTCCCCTTTTAAATATCCCCAAATAGCACATATCATGTATCATATCCAACATACTGGTGTGAGGTTCTCCTTGGTGAGGTCAGTGTCTTCCCTGTTTCCTGACCTTAAGAGATGTCAGCTTTGCCTTTTAAGGGACCATCATTCAGAATGTCGAACTATCCATGGTCAGATCTGGCTTTGTTTCAGGTCTGTGTGATTCCAGAAACTCAGGTACAGAAACTGGGATAAAGAAGAGAAGGCTACCACCCACTGCACCTATTTTTCTCTTCAAAATGTAATGTACCATCCCACTTCACATCTTCTCCTTGGTTTCCTGGGAGCTGACCAATTTCAACAGTCCAACCAAGGAACTTTAAAGTTAACAAATGTACTGAGGTTCTTTCTACTTCCACCCCCTAGAAGCATCCCAGGAGATTTCAAAATTATATAATGAACTGTTCTCTGAAAGATGATGGGTAGTTTTCAGGGAGATCTGTGGCACAGTCATAAATGAAAACTATTATATTTGGATTTGACTAAAAATTGTATGCTAGTTTTGTATCTTACCCTATCTAATAAAAAAGTAATATGCAAATTGACTGTACCTCCAATCAAACCACATCAACAGCCATGTCCACCAGCCAATCAGGAGCAAATTATGCAAATAAACCCCAACCAAGATGTCTGCTGCCACTAGAGCAAGAGGGAGGCTTGGGTTTTCCTGGCAATGGAGGAAGCCAAGCTTTCCACCTGCCCTTGCCAGCCTAGGCCTCCACTCAATGCTACAAAGTTTCAATTACAGAAGACATATTATCCCAACAGAAATGGTGGCAGCTACGGAGCTGGAGAGAGAAGAGGCTAGAGTTGCCGGGGTGATGGAGGAAGCCAAACTTCTGCAGCCCTAACGCCTAGGTATCCACTCCAGGCTACAAAGTTTCAAACAGAATTGGCTGTCGTCATGAAGCAAGCAGAAGTCTGGGCTCCGCTTTAGGCTACAAAGTTTCAATTGTAGAACATAAATTAATCTCAGATCCCAGGGCCTCTGCTTGGGTTGCTGGGGGGGTGGCTGGCCTGCAAACCACCATAGGCCCCTCACCCAGGCTGCCCCATGTCCCAAGGGAACTCCCACCCTGATATGGGACACCCTTCAGGGCAAACCAGCTGGCCCTCACCCATGCACCAGGCCTCTATCCTATCTAAGAGTGATACGAAGATTTACCATCACTCCTACACACAAGTGGGCTGCCCCCATGTGGTCAAAAATCCTGCCCCCATGTGGACACAAGATGGCCACCACAAGATGGCCATCAGGGGAGGGCAGTTGGGAGGGACCAGGCCTGCAAGGGAGGGCAGTTGGGGGTGACCAGGCCGGCAGAGGAGGGAAATTGGGGGCAAACAGGCTGGCAGGGGAACAGTTAGACATCAATTAGGCTGGCAGGATAGTGGTTAGGGGTGATCAGGCTGGCAAGCAGAAGCAGTTAGGGGCAATCAGGGATGCAGGCAGGTGAGCAGTTTGGAGCCAACAGTCCTGGATTGTGAGAAGGATGTTTGACTGCCCATTTAGACCTGATAGGATCGGGTCTAAACAGGCATTCAGACATCCCTCGAGGGGTCCCAGATTGGAGAGGGTGCAGGCTGGGCTGAGGGACACCACCCTCCCTCTCCTTCCTGCACGAATTTCCTGCACGGGGCCTCTAGTTCTTTGATATAATTGTTCTTTTACGATTAACAGCATACTTTCCATTAGAAAACAATGAGGAAAACTGATGCTCTAATAAGATGCCCTGTATATTATTTTGCAGTGTTTTATACTCCCTGACACACTTTGTGTAACATCAGGTAACCTCTGACCCACTGTAAGAAGCCTAGCCTAAACTAATAGAGCTGTAAGGTCTCCAGGAGACAGAAATGGGGAAGATGTGCCTCTCCAGCCCCATCTAGACCATGGGCCCCTGATCCATGAAGCAGAGAAGGAACATCAGTGGGAGCTGTGATACCCGGGGTACTGAGCCTATGGGGGAGAAAACAATGGTACCCAAGACTGTTTAAGGCACCCTGGCCAGTGTCCTTGAACATGACATGCTGAATAAAGACATTCAATAATGAAACAAAAACTCCACTTTTCTTAATATAACTTCTTTCATATATAGTCATTTCATCCTCCAACGAGCCTACAAGATAGACTTAGTAATCCCATTTTATAGTTTAGGAAGACAAGGCTCAGAGAGATAAACAAACTTGCCTAATGCTCCATAACTAAGAAATGACTGAGCCAGCCAGGACTGGCCAACTCCAATCTTGAATTCCCTTACCTCCCTTCTCATTGCTATGACAGCCAGAGGAGAAGAGAGAGAGTGAAGCACCAGTAGAGCAGACAGAGCTGAGTTTATCACTCTTCAGAAATGTCTAGCTTGGAAGGATTCCTTCAGATACTGAGGTCATTCCAAGAGATGCCAATACACATTCCTCTTTGCAGTCTGGCTCCCCACTCAAGAATGAAGACCTCATTCCCAGGAACTATGCATAACAGAGGCTTTGAGCAACCCCACCCTGGCTGCCCTCCTCCCTGCCTCCCCACCTGGAGCCATTTTTCATTCCTTACTCCTTGGCTAGCCAGGCTGCTCACCTCCATTTCTCATCATCTTCTGAGAGGATAGACAGTCAACAGTGATCTGGAGACCAATGCTAGCATTTTAATAAGAACAATGGGATTGGAGGCCAAGTGCTCTGTGTTGACAAGACAAAGACCACATTGAGGCCTGCAGGCAGCCAACAGAAAGGAGTTATGACTGTGTCCAGCCTAATGGCAGCCAACCACAAAAAGGTTATTTACCCAAACTAAGTTTTAAAAATTCTATATTGTATAATTTGGACCTTGTTGGAGTTGTTTTGTCTATTTCTGTGGATGGTGGCCCACTCCCGACCTTGGCAGAGCCAAGCATGCTTCCATAGCTTACTTGCAGATGTCCCAAAGTATACTATCCCACTTCTGGATTTTATACTTATGAGCAAATACAACTGGAAATTGTTGAGCTGCTGCAAAATGGGTCATTTGGAACCAAAATCTGGTCTTTGAGTATGTGCATATGGTGGATTATTGGAGGAGATGTGAATGTTGTCATTATGCCTCCAGCATTGGAAAGGCCCAGCTAGAAACAGGTGGTATGTTCTGACATCACTGCAGCTGGAGCAGGCCTTAGGCAATGTCTAGTCCTTCTCACTTGAGAAACCATGGCCCTAAGATGGGGGTCACAAAGCCATGATGGCAAACCTTCATGGGCACATTCATAAAGCTTGGCACCAAAGCCTTTGCTATCCCTGCAGATACTGTGATTGACTTGGCTATGGCACTGGGTCATTTTTAGGTCCCAAAGACCATTGTAGACCTTGAAATTTAGCTTTTGTTGGATGCTTTTTAAGTTTGTGTACTTGGCAACCTCATTCATTCATTCATTCATTCAACAAACACATAATGAGCACCTACCACTCCTACATTTACCAGGCATTCTCTCAACAACAATAATAACTGACACCGGGCATTCACTGTGCAACAGGCACTACTATAAGAACTTTAGCCACAAAAGCTAATTAATCATCACCACAGCCCTAAGAGTAGATGAGTTAGTGATAAAATGTAAGAAAAAAGTCTGAAAATCAATGAAATCCATATGTTAAGTTCTCTGGTTTCCCAAAGATTGACTCATTGACATTCTTAAAAAATTAACTAGAAAATGTCTATCTATAAATACAACCTGATCATCCAGAAGACATTCCCAGTCTCTTCCACTTTGCAGTTTCACACACACAGATACTCCCCATCCTCAGGAACCAAACATCCTCCTAAGGGGAAGAAGCATTCTCTTACTTATAAGATTGCCAACAGAGGAGAAAGAGAGAGGTCATGTTTGCCCTGAAGACACTTGTGTATCGTGTGATGGTTTGGGGACCAGTTTTTCTTGCACCACAAAGTTCCTAACCAGCAAGATGCTGATGACAGTTTAGCATGATGTAAGCATGATATATGCTTATTGCATAAAACGCTTGAATTTTTATAACAGGTATTGTGTTGGCCATCCTAAGGAATACAAAGTTGAATTAAATATAGTTCCTGTCCTCAAAAAACTTAGAGTCTCCTCCAGAAGAGACAATTATTTATATAACTAGAGGCCTGATGCATGAAATTCATGCAAGAGTAGGCCTTCTTCATTCCCTTGGCAACTGGCACCAGCTTCCCTCTGGTACCCAGGACCTGGGCTACCCTCACAATCTTGACTTCATTTGGAAGGTCATCCAGAAGGATGTCCGGTCTAATTAGCATATTATGCATTTACTAGAGGCCTGGTACACAAAATTTGTGCCTTGAGGGGGGGTAAGGAAGAATGGGGGGGGGGTGTTCCTCAGCCCAGCCTGTACCCTCTCCAATCTGGGACCCCTTGAGAGATGTCTGACTGCCCGTTTAAGCCTGATCCCAGTAGAATTGTGCCTAAACAGGCAGTCAGACATCCTTCTCACAATCCAGGACTGCTGGCTCCAAACTGCTCACCTGCCTGCCTCCCTGATTGCCCTTAACTGCTTCTGCCTGCCAGCCTAATCACTCTCTAACCACTATCCTGCCAGCCTAATTGATCTCTAACTGCTTCCTTGCCAGCCTATTTGCCCCCAACTTCCCTCCTCTGCCAGCTTCATCACCCCTAATTGCCCTCCCCTGCAAGCTTGATCGCCCCCGACTGTCCTCCCTTGTAGGCCTGGTCCCTCCCAACTTCCCTCCCCTGCAGGCCATCTTGTGGTGACCATTTTGTGTCTACATGGGGGCAGGATCTTTGACCACATGGGGGCAGCCCTCTTGTGTGTTGCAGTGATGGTCAATCTGCATATTATTCTTTTATTAGATAGGATAGTGGTCTGGTAAATGGGTGGGGGCCAGCTGGTTTGCCCTGAAGGGTGTCCCATATCAGGGTGGGAGTTCCCTTGGGACATGGGGCAGCCTGGGAGAGGGGCCTATGGTGGTTTTCAGGCCGGCCACACCCCTAGCAACCCAAGCAGAGGCCTTGGAATCTGGGATTAATTTATGTTCTACAATTGAAACTTTGTATCCTGGAGCAGAGCCAAGCCTTCTGTTTGCTCCATGGTGACAGCCATTTCTGTTTGAAACTTTGTAGCCTAGAGTGGATATCTAGGCGCTAGGGCTGGAGAAGTTTGGCTTCCTCCATCTCCCCGGCAACCCTAGCCTCTTCTCTCTCCAGCTCCATGGTTGCCACCATTTCTGTTGGGATAATGTGTCTTCTATAATTGAAAATTTATAGCATTGAGTGGAGGCCTAGGCTGGCAAGGGCAGGTGGAAAACTTGGCTTCCTCCATTGCCGGGAAAACCCAAGCCTCCCTACTCCCTACTGCTCTAAGTGGCGGCAGCTCCTGATTGGTTGTGGGCGTGTTTGTGGGCATGGTTTGATTGGAGGTATGGTCAATTTGCATATTACTCTTTTATTAGATAGGATTATTATAGATAACAGCAAAGAATGATGGCTATGATTAACTGAGAACATGTAAGGTATCTTATCCTATCTAATAAAGAGGGAATATGTAAATTGAAATCACACAGTCACAAGATGGAGGCGCCCATAGCCTCAAGATGGTGGCACTCAGTCCCCTCAGCTCTGCCAGAGTCCCCCAGTACTTTCAGCCCAGCCTGGAGTGAGGGCAGGGTCATGGTGTGGGCAGACGCCCTCAGCCCCCCAGCTGCCCAAGGCCAGCCCGAGGTGCAGGCAAGCCTCAGATGGTGCCTGCCAAGTCAATGACTGAGGTGCAGGCAAGCCTTGGAGGGTCGCTGCCCAACTGCCCAGGGCTGCCTGAGGCTTAAGTAATCAGGGCTGGCCAAGGCTTGTGCTGCCAGCATGGCAGCAGCAGAGGTGTGACAGGAGCATTGCCTTCCCCTGATTGCCAGGTCACCTCCCAACCCTGAGGGCTCCCAGACCATGAGACACGGGAGGCTGGGCTGAGGAACTCCCCTCAAGTGCATAAATTTTCCTAAACTGGGCCTCTAGTTATATATAATACTAGAGGCCTAGTGCACTAAATTCTTGCATGGGAGGGTATCCCTCAGTCCAGCCTGTACCCTCTCATAACCAGGGAACCCTTGGGGGATGTCCGTTTGCCAGTTTAGGCCCCATCGGGCATAAACTGGCAGTCAGACATCCCTCTCGCAATCTGGGACTGATGACTCCTGACTGCTTGCCTACCTGACTGACTGATTGCCCCTAAACATTCTCCTGCCTGCCTGATTGCCCTAACCACTCTGACTGACTGCCTGATTCCCCTAACTGCTCTTTTGCCTGCTGGATCGCCCCTAATCGCCTCTGTCTTGGCCCCTGCCATGGCAGCTTTGTCTGGAAGGATGTCTGGAATGATGTCTGGAAGGTCATTTGGCTGTCTGGTCTAATTAGCATAATATGATTTTATTATTATAGATATAGGTTAATTGTTTCACACTTAATTATCCCAACAAGCTGTGTGACAAGCTCTATTGTTATTCCCATTTTATAGCTGATGAAACTGAGGAGAATAACTTCCCCAGTGGTGGAGGTGAATCCAGATCAAGTCTTCTTGACCCCAAGGCCAGTGTGTGCTTCATGGAGACAGGCTTCTACAGCTCTGGGCACACACAGGTCCAGGTCAAGTAGCCTATGTCCCAGGACAACTGGGCAACTGTAGGCAGAGATGTTTAAATGGATCCAAGCTTGGGCTGGGCATTGGGCTAGGAAGTCCATTTAAGGAGCTTCCAACCTGGCCTGCACAAGACCTGTGGATTGTTTGCCTGTGACCTCAGCCTAGATGAGAGGCCTCACACAGCTGCCTAACAGGTGATGTGGCACTGGCAGGGCTCACCTGGATATCCAGCATGGCCCTCCTAAGCCAGCCACACAGCTTCTCTTCTCTCCAAGATCCCATTAACAGGCAGGCCTTCAAAGACACTGTAGTCGGAATGGAAATGATCAGTTGGGAATACAGGCTTGCCTTCTCATACTTCCCCAAGCCCAGAATCCTCTGGGCAGGGCTAATCTCCTTGCATTACTTAGGCAGTTTTGCCATACACACTATCTCTTTGAAGCCACACAACCTGGCCCATATCCATATGAGGAAACCCTTCTTGAGGCTTAGTTCACCTGCTATGTCAGGGCGAGGGAGGAGGACAGGACCAGGACACCTGCTGTCCTTCCATGAGCTGTGAGGTGTCCATGGTCCATCTGAGGGTTCTGAGGGATGCGGAGGCCAAGGGGTATGGAAACAGAAGAGGGCAGTGCTCAAGGAAGATATCCCAGAGATGCCAGATCTATAGAGTCTCCCCATGGCTCCTCCAGCTCCCCAAGGGGTCTCTTAAACTCTCTCTGGGGGCCTCTCTCTGTTTCTGTCCCTCTGCCTCTCTGTCTCACAAACACACACACACACACACACACACACACACACACACACACACACACTACCACTCCTATGGTGTCACTCCAGGGCCTCCTGCCCCTTCTCTGAGTTACCCAACACACATCAGGATCGTGAATTGCAGCCCTATGTGATCCCCTACTCATTCTTCCTCCCACTTCCCCAAGGGCGGGCATCCTTATACACACTGGGACCAAAGCCCTGCCTGCTTCAAGGTTGACTCTGGGGAATAAAGCCTACCCTGAGGCTCTTATACTCAGGGCAGCGAGGGCTGCCAAGAGGGCATGGAAGAGAAGGCCAAGGCCTGAGAAGCAAATGCACCAGCCTGCCCCTTCCCTGCCTGGTAGTACCTCCAGCTTCTGTGAAGCAGGGGTAGGAGATGGAGAACTCTAACTTCTGCCAGGAAAGGGGACCTGCACCACCCAACCAGGCCTGCTCTCTCCTGAGGGTGGGATGCTGAGAGGTAGCAGTCTGGATTGAGGGCCAGACTGGCAAGTTGCTTAGTTTCTCTACACCTGTTTTTCACCCAATGAGAATAATGATGCCTGTTCTTGTTCACGGGGTAGAGGAGGCATGAAGGTCAAAGGAGGTCATCAATGAGAAGGTACTCCAAATAGCACTCATTATAAATAGGAAGCATGCTCTTTTGCAAAGAAGCATATTGAAACATGTCCTTGCTCTCAGGCATATACACACGCATGCACAATTTTGCTTTCAGAGCCTGCTGGAGCTCTGTCTGCCACAGGAAAGGGTCTTTATGAAGAAATTGATGGGATTCCTTAAATACCCAGTTGTATTTCCAAGATAACTGCGGACCCAGAGAGATCCCAGGCCTGGCTTCCCCTCCATGGAAGAATCTAAAATGCATTGTTGGAAGAGCAGAAACACATTCTCACAGAAGGTGAGGCCAATTTCAGAGCCAGTTGTCACCTAGGCTGGAAGGAGACCATCTCATGGCCTCAGAGTGATAGTTTGAGAGCAGGTGAGAACCTAGAAGTTGCTCTCCTGCCCATTTCAAAACCAGGAACAGGAAGACCTAGAAGAAGGCAGTGAGTTGCCTAGGGATAGACAAACAGAAAGTTAGTGCAAATTCCTACTGTACCTGCAAAACCCATCCAGCACCTCACCCCTTATACTTGACATGGAAGAGACATATATGCACATGAGCACACCCCCTCTGGGTCCATATAAAATGGGCTCTATAAAAATAGTATGAACACTAGGCCATGCTCGCGGTGTGTGTTTGAACATGGAGCATTGCCATTCAGAATGCTACTCCAGAGTTACACATGCTGAGCTGAAATCCTGCTGTCATGTACTAGCTGGGCCACCTTGAGCAAATTCTTCATGGTACAATAAGCCTCGTAAGAGTACTGCTCATTGTGGGCATGAAATGAGATAATGCTTGCATAAACAGGGAAAGGGCAGGTAGGTGCCTGGATTATAGCTCAAGTTATTGTACTGTTCCCCTAGGAGGAAGAGAATGGAGGACTCACTCCATGCTGTCCTCTACACCTGCTGCAGGGATAAGGCAGGGCCTGGGCCACAAGGAGACTGCTGGGCTAAGTGCTTTTTGTACTTGTCTCTTTTCATTTAACAATAATTCCATGAGGTTGTTCTAGTTATCCTCTTGATAGGCCAGAGAGGTTAAGGAACTTGCCCCAGGTCGCACAGCCAATAAGTGGCAGCACAGAGAGTTGAACCCAGGTCTGTCTGCTTCTAAAGTACAAAGACCTCCTTTTACTCCATACTATATCTCCAAGAACTTTTACCTTTCCTCCTTGCAGGGAGGTGGCTCATGGAACAGGTCTCTGGGTCACAGACCTCCTCTCACCAACTGGGTGAGACTGACTCAGTGCTGGGCTGAGTTTCTTGGCCTGGGGGCTTGGCACAGTGGTTGCCTCAGCTGTGAGATGGTCAGCCTGGTGCCACTATCACCTAGACAAGACCCACCTCTGGGGTGGCCTGAATCTTAGACCATGTGGACAGTGATGAGCTGCCTGCCTGGATCCCTGGAGACTGTCTCAGTGTTGTCTTGTGGTCTGAGTTTAGGGGCTCCAGCTTGCAGTCCTACCAGTCCCAGACTGCACTGATCCAGCTGCTCACAAGGGCCACACCAGTTGGGTGCCTGTCAGCACTCTTTTATTATTCTCTAAGGCCAGCTACCTCTTAATCAGAGAAGCAAGATTTTGTCACAGGGGCGGGGTGCTGCATAATTTCATTTGTCCAACTCCTGAGACCAGAGACAAATCTTGACCAGTACTGGTGACAGGTATGGGAGGGAGCAAGAGCTTTAACATCAGACAGACTGGAACTTAACTTCTGGCATTGCTACTCTCAGCTGAGTAACCTGGGAAAGTCAGGGTGTTCTTCTGGGCTTCAGTCTCACCACCTGTAAAATGGGGTGATGGGACCCACCTCATACATCCTCCTGAGAGGTAATGAGAGTCTGCACAGGGGTTCCCAGGACAGGGCTGGCCACAAAGTAGTGCTCAGAAACTTCAGGTCCCTGCCCTCCTGCCTGCTGGGGTCAGTAAGACCAGCCTTGGCAGCTGGCCTTCTCAGAAAGATACAGAGGTGGCCCATTTCCATGGCTCCCTTCTGACCTTCCTCTTGCTCTCTGCTCCAAAATAAGCTCCCCCCCCCCCCCCCAATCCATAAGAGCCATCCCATGGAGATTCAGAACTGGAAAATGCCTGTGTAATCTCAGCCAATGATCTAAATCTCAATATATTTTCCCATCCTTTTTATTTATTTATTTTTTAGATTTTAATTTCATTGAGCCTGGCTTTCATACTAAAAATACCAGCCCTTGAGATAAAAGCTTGTATATTATGATTTTGCTTTATTCAGCCTTCCACAATGCAGTGAGTGCCTGAATAATGGAAATGAAAAGCCAGATGCCTCGTGCAGTGCTGCAGGCCTGCTGGAGCTCTGTCTGCCACAGGAAAGGGTCTTTGTGAAGAAATTGATCATTTTCTCCCAGTGGTTGTGCTGGAATTAGAGAAGGGCTGCAGGCAGGCACCCGGCAGCTCTCTTCCATACTCTGAATAGGAGGTAACTTTATTTCAGATGAAATCTTGCTGTGGTGTCATGAATCATGACCCCTGAGACACCCCATGCATCTGTAACAGGAAGAAGCAACACTCTCACCCGCCCAGGAGGTTGCAATGTGCAGAGAGGCCATACATCCTCATTTGCCTTCATTCTGCTTTCAGCAGTTAGTGCAGGGCACCTGGCCAGAGGAAAGCGGGGGTTTCAAAGCTCCGCTACCTTCCCTTCTGGAACCAAAGGATGGTTCCTGGTTTGGAGGCAGCAAAAGTAATGAGGCTATTTCCTGTACTGTGGCCATTCTCCCAGGATGGTCAGCCAGGTCACAGATGCAAAAAAGAGAAACAGATCTGGCTCTGCTCTCTCCTAGATGGCAGGTAACCTATTTAGGAGGTTTCCCTGCAATTCAGTGGGTCTGAATCCTGATGTGCCTCGAAATTATTGTTGCTCCTTGGGAGTGGTGTGTGTGTGTGTGTGTGTGTGTGTGTGTGTGTGTGTGTGTGTGTGTTTAGGAAAATGGGGATGCAGGGAGCCCTAGAGCAGAGCCTGCTTCAGAACACAAGGACCTCCCTAGACTATCCTACTGTGACAAAACTCTTCAGCCAATTTCAATTTAGTGTCAGTTTAAATTGGATGACTTGGGCTTTGGGAAAGGTTAAGGCTGGGAAATTATAAAGTTCCTCCGACTCTCTGTTGAGGAAGAGACTCTGTCCTGAAGTGAGTTCAGACCCTGTGGGTAAAGGAGGGGTTCCCCTAAAGGATGCTGGAGAGTTACCCTATGGACTAGAAGCAAGAGAGGACAGCAGGGCACAGGTGAATAGGAGACAAGACCCAGGCATCACACGTGCACTGTGGCAGACAGCAAGCTGCTCTATCGCTCTGTTGTTTTCTCTTGATGGAAAGTCATATTTACACTGCAGCTTCAATTTCTTCTTATGCAATGACTCATTTCGGGACTAAGGGGCAGAGGGGTGGCAGGAAGCATGGCTCCACTCTTGCTCCTCCATTGAGGCCATGATAGGAGCAGGATCACACAGAGAAAGACAGAAGTTCTGGTGTTGTCCATGGTGATTCACATAGGCATGGACCAAGCAGCTTCCCTGTAGATGCCTCGAGAGCAGACCCCAGGGGTTGCCCTTCCCCAAATGCACCAGAGGAGGGTGGTCCTCCAAGGGACAAGGGTGTCTTGAACTTATGCCTCCAAAGGGTTTTCAGTGCACAGCAATGCCAATGGCATTTATCTCAAGGGTAGAGACAAATCTTAAGATATTTTCAATAAAAATGATCTGTTCTTTCTTTTGATTGGATCAAAATAGGTTGGGTCTCTAGACTGAGTATTAATTCGTTAATCCATTCATTCATTCATTCATTCACCCATCCAACAAATAGGTACTAAGCACATATTGTGTGCCTTGCACCGTTGCAGGCCTCTATGAGATACAGTGGACATCAGAAATTCCAGCCCAAAGTCCCAGCTTTTGTTTCTTCTCTAGTTTTCTTAGAATCACAACATTTAATCAAATACTAGCCAATTCAGAAACTGCTAGCCACATGATGGTTAATTTTGTGTCAACTTGATTGAGCTAAGGAATGCTCAGATAGTTGGTAACATCCTTTCTGGGTGTGTCTGTGAGGCTGTATCTGGCAGAGATTAGCATTAGAATCAGGAGACTGAGTAAGCAAGATCACACTCACTAGTGGAGTGGTCATCATCCCATCTATTGAGGGTTTGAATAAAAGAGAAAGGTGAAGGAAATGTAAATTCAGTCTGTCTGCACGAGCTGGACCATCCATCTTCTCCTGCCCTTGACATCAGAGCTCCTGGTTCTTGGGCCTTTGAACTTAGACTGGGACTTACACTATTGTCTCTCCTGGTCCTCAGGCTTTTGGATTTGGGCTAAAACTACACCACCGGCTTTTCTGGCCTCCAGGAAGTATAAATGTGTCCCTCATAATCAATCTCTCTCTCTGTCTCTCTCTCCCTCTTTCTCTCTCTTTCTCCACTTATATGTAAAACATATATATTATTTATTCATTCATTTATTTCTGGAGAACCCTGACTAACACACCATACATTCCATGCTTTTACACCCACTCCATTTCTAAGCCACTTAGAAAGTTAGTCATGGATTCTGTCTTACTATTGTCATTTCTATGCCCCAGACAAACCCAGAACTTTTACCACTCTTCTTTAGAGTTCTCAAACTGTGTTCTCTGATCTGCTCATCTTTGCTTAAACATCCAGAGTTATCCACTACATTCCAGTGGACATGGTTTCTAGGCCCCTGCACCCTCTCCTCCATCATTATGACTTCCTTTGCAATATGCTTTCTTATTTAATTGTTCCAAATTCCAGGCCACACACTTCTGGGAGCCTTATTTCAAGGGTTCTCTGAATCATTTTTGGTACCATGTTCCTTAGGGTTAGATTCAGCTGCACACAATAGAAAATCCCAAAGAAGATGAAAACAAGATCAGCATTTCTTGTTCTCTCACATAGAGTGGAAACTCCACAATTATGGCAGACGCTGAAACATCTATATCTCTTCTCTGCAGTCTTCAGAATGTGGCTCTATCTTTATGGTCAAGGATAGCTGCTGAAATTCCAGCCATCAGTTCTTACTGTATTCCAGGCAGCAGGAACAAGGGAAAGGAAGACATATATCTCTCTTTTAAGGTCCACACAGTGCTTCAGTGGCCAGAACTTGACCATATGCCCACACCCTAGCTACAAGAGAGCCAAGTAAATAGTCTTTTATACTGGCTATAAAATATTCAGCCAAAACTTCTGGTTCTGTTAGCTAAGGAAAGGCAGGGGATGAATATTTGGTAATTACCTCAGAATCTCTTCCATTACTCCCAAGCTTCTTTAATGGAGTGGTGCCATTTTCATGGGTGGGTAACAGGGATAAAGGCAGAAACATTTTTTTTTTTTTTTACATTATGAACAGTCTTCCACTCAAAGGTTGGGAACCATAATCTCAGGTTAGAATATTTCTCTTTAAAGGTAATGTCTAGAGCAGAAAGAATAAACCTAAGGAGGCCTGGAAAATAGAAACTATTGTTCCATTTATTTCTCTCCCTTTCTCTTCTTCTGAGAAATACACCTTCCCTAAGTCCAACCAGGGGTTGGGATGCAGTGCCCTGTTCTCAGAGGCCATGTTACCAGGCCACAGGTGATCAGGTAGGGACTGGACTCCTGCTTCTTTCTTATCCAATCAAGACCCAGCTTCTCCAACCATTTTTCCCTCCTTCTAGAAGGTGGCAGAAATCCCTGGGGAATGTGTCCCTCTGGGAAGGTTGAGTTCTCTAGCTTAGCTCTCTTCAGCAATAAAACTAACATCCTGGTCTGTGCCTGTTTGGAAGAGAGGAGAGTTATTTCTAGGCTCCCACAACCTCAATACAGTTAAGTGGCAAAGGTCAGTGGCAGAGCAATTCATGTGACTTGTGCAATAAAGTTAAAGGAATGACAAGAACAGGACAATCCAAACAAGCATTGGCTGCCCTATTTGTGGGACATTGCACTGTGAACCACACTATGATAATATGCAAGTGGAGAAAATAGTTACAATAGCATTTACAGCCCTGGGTGGAGAATTATGGGAGCCCAAGGCAGGAAAGATAAGTAGATATAGCCCAGGCAAAGAGTTGTGTGGGCGAGAGGAAATAGGGGTGGAAAGAATTCCAGGCAGAGGCAAGGGCCTGTGAAAATACCCAGGAGTAAGAAGAGTATGGTAAGTTCAAAGACTTCAGGACAGCTTCCTAAGGTGCACCTGAGGAATGTGGGGAGATTGGAGGCTACAGAGGTGTTGAGGATATAGCAGAGGCTGGTCTGGAAAGTGGATTTTATTCTGAAGCCAGAGGGATGCCACTCAAGTTCTAAGTGGGGGAGGGAATGACAGGTTTAGATTTTAGAAGGGTCATTATTGTTGTGCTGGGGACACCAGAGTGAGGGGGGTAAGATAAGGCAAGAAGCTGAGAAATGATTGTGGATCAGGTGGTTGAGGAGCCTGAGGCGGATAGACAGGAGTGGTATTTAGGATCCAGAAATTATAGGTTTTGTGGATGGGTCGTAGCTGGTCAGTGGGAGGAAACAGTCCATGGGACTCCTAGAGTTTGGACAGGTACCCATCACCCTGAGCCTTTGTTTGTATACCCATAAAATAAGGACACTGGTATTCTAGGGATCTTCATGTAACTTCCTAATGCAACAAAGTCCTTAGAGTTGTGAAGGAAGGGCATGGGTCAGCTGCGGGAGTTGGAAAAAACTTTGGGAACAGGTAAGACATGAGCAACAAGCAAATGGATAGATGGGAGGAGGAAGGGAAGGATAGAAATCATAGTGCACATGAAGGAGTGGTGCTGAGAAGGAGCAGGGCAGATTTCAAGAACAGCCATGAGGCTCGTCACATGGACCCTGAGGGCTTTTACTGGGGACAGTCTAAGTTGAACTGGATGCAAATCTCTTCATGTGACTGGTAAGTAATCAGAGTTGTTAAAAAGTAATCAGTTGTTAGATATACTTGACATGTTAGTGTCTGGAAGACTGGCTAGTCTTCCCCATCCACTCTAGGTGAAGCTCAACACTTCCTCTTGTGTGACCATAATAACCAGAGAAAGTGCCCACTTAATATTCATAAGGTTGTTTTATGATTGTTGAACAGCAGGTCCATGTGGCTGTAAAGAATGTTAATTGTCTTGAGTACAAAATGTGTCATAATAGCCCTAATATAAAAATAACCCTGGGTTGTAATGACCAGTAACAACCCAGGCTTGACCAACCAGAAGTCAGTTCTGCAGTCAGCCCTGGGTTGCCGTGGCACCCCAGGGTTGACTACTTCTGCTGCAGGCCTGGTGCCCCAGCACTGACTGCTAAGGGGGCTGCAAATCAGGGGCAAAGAGAGGCCTGATGAGAGAAGCAGGGACTGATCTATTGCCTCTGTGGCAGCTTCTGATCAGCACTTGCTTCTCTCTTTCTCTTCCAGGCTGGCCAGCAGCCATGCCTCCATTTTTTTCCAGGACTCAACTGGGGCTGCTGATCATCCCTGTCTTTTTTATCAGGCCCTGTTGATAGGCCCAGAGACACTGACTGACATAGAAACTGACCAATCAGAACCAAATGTGGGTGCTGTGAAGAACCAATGGCTGCCTAGGAGGCAAAGCTTTTGACATTGATTGGCATAGGAACTGATCAATCGGAACCAAATGTGGGTGCTGTGAAGAACCTAGGAGGTGGAGCTTCTGACACTGACTGGCATAGACACCAACCAATCAGAACCAAATTTGGGTACTGTGGGAAGTCAATGGCTGCCTAGGAGGCAGAGCTTTTGAGGCTGACAGGCATAGAAACCGACCAATCAGAACCAAATTGGTCAACAAGGGAACAGCACTTGGGGGTAGGGCCTTTAGGGACAAGATCAGGCCAGCAAGGGTGGGCAGTTGGGGCAACCAGGCTGAGTTGGGGCAACCAAACTGTCCTCAACAGTTTGGGGTGAGATCAGGCCAGCAGGAGAGGGCCATTGGGGGCAAGATCAGGCTGGCAGGGGAAGGCAGTTAGGGACAACCAGGCCAGCAGGGGAGGGAAGTTAGGGGTGATCAGGCTGGCAGGCAGAGGCAGTTAGGGGCAATCAGGCACGCAGGCAAGTGAGCAGTTAGGAGCCAGCAGTCCCAGATTGTGAGAGGGATGTCCAACTGCTGGTTTAGGCATGGCAGTCAGACATCCCCCAAGGGGTCCCCAATTGGAGAGGGTGCAGGCTGGCCTGAGGGGACCCCTGTTCTGTGCACAAATTTCATGCACTGGGCCTCTAGTGTCAACTATAATAATAATAATAATATAGCTACCACTTACTGAGCACGTATTAAGTATCAGACACTGTTCTAAGTCTTAGGACTTTATGTAAGCCCTACAGGGCAGATACTACTGTTTTTCCATTTTACAGATGAGAAAACCAAAGCCCAAGAAAGTTACATGAAAATTTGCCAGAGGTGACACTTTAAGGAAAGCAGATCTATGTCAATTGTGTTCATCTCTGTGTCCTCAATGCCTAGTACACACTAGGGACACAGTGGGTTGCCAATGACTGTTGGGTGAAAAGAGTCTTGGAAAAATGTAGCCTGATGCTTCCAGACACGTGTTTTAGGGCTGGCCTATGGGTGGTTATAAGTGCTTATGTCTTGGTTCACTCTGTACTCAAAAATAGCTTCTCTCCTAGACATGTCCCAGACAAAAAGCTATGCTGTGGGTTTTAAACAAACAAGCAAAACCCTGTGGCTACTGAAGTAGTACATTGCTAATCTGCTGAAGGGGAGACAACACCTGTTTTCAGGGGTAGAATGGTGAGCAAGCATTATTTTTAAATTCTCACCTGAGGATATGTGTGGTCTTTATAACATTGATTTTAGAGAGAGAGGAAGGGGGAGAGAAAGAGAGAGAGACATCCATTATTTGCCTCCTGTACGTGCCCCAACTAGGGATTGATCCTGCAACCCAGTTATGTGCTCTGACTGGGAATTGAACTCGCAACACTTTGGATGGCAGTCCAACAAAACTGGCCAGGGCAAATAAACAATTTAAATGAATGGTAAGGATAAGTGGTCAGTCATTTGGCCCAAGAAGACCCAGCCAGACAACCAGACATATGCTTTATGTAAAGAAGAATCAAGACTTTTCCAAAATTTACATTGAAAATACAAGCTTTCAAAATTGGAAGGAACCTCATTCAAAGCCAGTGTATCTAAAACAAATGTTGGAATTTGTCAGGAGATTATACAGAAAAGTAATATTACATCCTGAAAGAACCTCAAAAACATTATGCTGAATAAAAGATGTCAAGTGCACAAGAGACAGCTTAATAGTTGTACAGGGCTGGGAGTGAGTAGACACAAGGATCTTTTTAAAGTGATGACAATGTTCTAAAACTGGATTGTGGTGATGATTATATAATTCTGTAAATTTACTAAAAATCAATGATTTATATACTTAAAATTGATAAATATTACACTATGTAAATCATACCTTAATAAACCTGTGTTTTTTGTAAAGCATAAATCTTTAAAAACAACCAGGGAAGTTATATTTCATAAAATTTCTATGTAAAAGATTTAGAGATTTCTGAATCTCTGAGAAGGTCCAGAGAAGAGGTATGGTGGATAGAGTTAATAAAGGAATGATGAACTGCATGCGGCTGGAATCTAGACCTGTAGATATCCACCTAGAACCATCCTTTTGGTCTTCACAGAGTTTGTTTGGAGTGTATAATTAGAGGGGTATTTCTCTTTGCTTGTCCAAAGACACTCTCAATGTGGATGCCTGCTGATTTTCCCTGGACCTGTGAGAGGAACCTGGCAGACCTACCGATTAAGTTCACAGGCAAGGCCAGGAGAAGGCAAGTGCTGGGCTGGATGCAACCCCACTATCTCTCCTATCCCCACGCTGTGACAGGTGCTGGTAGGAAGCCGTACTTCTGGTTTCCAGATTCATGGACATGTAGTGTCTATGTTTCTACCTTATCTTTCTCCAGGCAAAGAGTGCCAAAGCTGTATGCCTTTTAAATCAGCCCCCATTGAGCCTTCTGTGTTTGCTTAAGACAAACTGTTAGTTCACTTTGGAGGAGGTTAAGTCCTTCTCTTCCAGCAGTGGAAGATTGATATGGTCTTGACATCCAAAGTAGATATAGCCTGTCATCCATGCATATACCTATCCACCCCTTTACTCTCACCTGCACTCCTTCATCCCTAAATCTACTCATCAAGCCTCTTGCCCTCCCAGCCACCCACCCAGTCATCCAGCCCACTCTGAGCCCAGCTCCTGCCCTTCAAAAGATAATGACCCAGAGGCAGTGTTTGGCAATATCAACTTTCCAAAGCCCATTTATGTTGTACTTCACATATATGCACCAAACTTGGTGCTACTCTGGAGTTCATCATTTCAGGAACTATCTAATGTCTCATTCCTTCACTTCCTACATCCAGTGTACTAATAACTCATGTGGGCTCTCCTTCCAAAGTACATGCAGAACCCATCCTCTTCTCTGGATATCCTCCACCACTTCTGTCCAAGTCACCATTTACTGCTCTATTTCATCAACCTCCTCACTGGCCTTCCTTTGGGCCCTTCTCCTCATAGCAGCCAGAGCTGATCAGATCACTTTGCTCCCCAGTGATATCCTTCCTGGAATAAAATCTGAACTCCCCATCTTCTTTCTTAAGGCCCTGTGTCTCTGTCTAGTTCTACCAATCTCCCCCTTGCTCATTTGGCTGAGGTGGCTTTATTCTGTGCCTCAAGAACTCAAGATCCTCTGTCCTCAGAGCCTTTGCGGATGCCTCAGCCTGGAGTGCTGTCCAGATCTTCTCATGGCTGGCTCCTTTCTGCCATTCAGAGAGACCTCTTTACTCACAGTTCAACGAAGCCTGCCCAGGTACTAGCATGTCACCCATTTTCACCATTGTACTTATAGTTATTTTTTAAAACCAGAGCCTGAGTAAATCCATTGACTATTTCCTCCATGTATTAGTCAGGGTTTTTTCCATTACAAATTATTGGTCTTAATTTAAAGGAAAGAAGAAAGGAAGGAAGGAAGAAAAGAAGGAAGGAAGGAAGGAAGGAAGGAAGGAAGGAAGGAAGGAAGGAAAAGAGGGAGAGAGGGAGGGAGGGAGGGAAGAAGGAAGGGAATGAGAGAGAGAAAAAGGGAGATGGTGGAGAGAGAGAAAGCAACAGGAGGGACCTCTATTGGCTAATAAAACTGGGAGATTCAAGAAGCAAGTTGGCTTCAAGCACTACTGAATCACATGTTTTGTCAAAATACCAGATAGGAATGGGCCTCTTCTTCCATCTCCTGGCTCTGCTCCCCATACTGATAAAATCAGTCACTGACAGCCTTGAATTACCCTCATCACTGGCTCTTCCTGAGGGCAGAAGGAACCTTTTTCTTCAGTATTCCAGCAAAATCCTGAGAGGACTCTGCTTGGTCCAGTTGCCCAGCTCTAAGCCAATCACTGGGCACAGAGGAGTAAGAACTCTGATTGGCCAGGCCCAGTCACATGAACACTCAGGTATATCACATGCCTACCTGAATCCATACCCTCAGAATGAGGAGGATGGTATCCCCAATGAGAGGGTGGACAGACAAATATGTCCTCCACACTTTATGTATTCTCTCTACTTGCTTACCTCTTCCCACCCCCAGCCAAACACAAATCACCAGAGAGAAGGAGTGAAATATGGGTTATTTCCTTATACCTACCCTTTGGAAACTGGGTCCTATTCCAAGCAATTGGTTCTACGCTTTCCCTTTTTAACCAGTCTATACTGTCTCTGCCCACTATTCCCTTTGTAAAGAGCTGCAGGAGGTGCATCAATAGCTAAACTGTGGTCCTAGCTCACAGAGCTTGCAGCCTAGCAGAAGAGAAGTGACCCACAAATATTTACCATGAAAATAAGTAATTACTTGGTTGTGTGATCATAGAAAGGGAAGTCAAGGAATTACAGAAGGCTTGGGTACGGGGACAGAAATCAGGCTTGAGACTTGGGCACATTTGAACAGATGGAGAGTTCTGTGCATTCTGTTCAACTTTCCTCTGCAAGTTGTGAGTGTGTGTGGTGAAGAGTAGGTGGAGATTATGCCTTCACATAGGCAAGCATCCTGCCCCATGGCTAAATTTAAAGGTCTCCAAAGGCAGAACTGTGTCTTCCCCTTCCTATGACTCCATAAAACCTCCCAAGGTCATGTGTATCTTGTTCTTGATCATTTGGGGCCAACCCCACTTTTCACAGGTCTTTCCTTAGTTTTGTAACTTGTCTCTGTCACTACCCCTTCATTTATCTCATCCTCTGTTTTTGTCTCTCCAATTCTGTGAGTTTGCATCTGTAGAACTCTTCATCTCTTTGTTTCTCTCAAGAATATACTCTCGACAAACACCAAGATGGCGGCATAAGCATACACCTATTGTTCTGCCTTGCGCAATGATTTAAGAACTACAACATAACAGCAGAACAGACAAGCACCCAGAATCGCCAGAAAGCTGGCTGAATGTAAACTCCACTAATAGGAGCAGAGGTGGGACACAGACTCAGGACCTGCGGGAGCGCAGACAGAAACAGGTTAGGAGCCGCCCTGGTCGCGCGCTCCTGCGGGCTGGGGCTGGAGCAGGGACCGGCCAGATTTCTCCGACGGGGCCCAGATTTCCCGAGCCGGGCGAGGTCCGAGATCCGGGGTACGAGAAGTCTCCCCGCACAGATTCCCCAGAACCAGCGAGGTCCGAGGTCCGGGGGACACACCCTGGAAGTGGGGCGCGGCAGAAGCTCCTAGTCCCAAGGGTCGCGCAAACCCGCGACTTGCCCCCTGGAAACTTGTCTCCTGGTTCCGAAAACCATCTATTTTACAGCCCTGGGCTGGACTTTTGGTGTGCAGGCACATTTGGGGAAAGGCAGAGTTGTCTGGTAAGGGGAAGAGACTAGCGGCTTTCTCTTGGAGGAGTCTGCAGCCATCCCCACCCAACACAGACCCGGGCACGCAAGCGCCGCATAGGACCCAGCCGCCACTGCCACCGCTGGGAAGCCCAGAGACTCCGCCCATCCAACCTGAACACAGTCTCCATTCACAGCCAATTGGCCTGGAGGCCAAACCTTCCTAGGGCTAACAACAAAAAGCTGGGTTTAAATTTAAAAACACTGAATACAACCCATAAAGGATTGCAGTAAGAGTACCCACCTCAGGTAACTGGGGAGACTGAGCCACTGTCCCTTTGAGGATATCCACCACATAAAGCAGCCACCATGCAGAGACATGGAAAGAAATCAGGTGTGAAAGAAATGGAGGAGAAAAGACGACAAGACATAGAGTTCAAAACCACGGTTATAAGGCTTTTCAAGAGGCTCCTACAAAAGGCCGATCAACTTAATGAGAATTACCAGGAAATAAACAAGACCAACCAGCAAATGAATGAGAATTACAAGGAGATGAATGATACTTACAAGGAAATGAATGAGACCCTCAGGTAAATGAACAAAACCTCTGAGGATACGAACCAGACCCTCACAGATAAAAAAAAAACGACCAACTAGAAATCAAGCATACACAGACTGAAATAAAAAATATTAGACAAAGTCCTAAAAGCAGTCCAGAGGACCACAAGAACCAAGTCAAAGATTTGAAATACAAAGAACCAAAATCCACTTGGCTGGAAAAGCAAGAAAAAAAAAGAATTCAGATAATTGAAGATAGCGTAAGGGGCCTCTGGGACAACCTCAAGCAAGCCAACATCCAAATTATTGGGGTGCCAGAAAAAGAGAGAGAACAAGTTAATGAAAACCTACTTGAAGAAATAGTGACTGAAAACTTTCCCCACCTGGTGAAAGAAACTGACTTAAAAGCCCAAGAAGTACACAGAACCCCAAAATATAGGAATCTAAAGAGGACCACACCAAGACATATCATAATTAAAATGCCAAGAGCAAAAGATAAAGAGAGAATATTAAAAGCAGCAAGAGAAAAACAGTTGGTTACCTACAGGGGAGCACCCATACGATTGTCAGCGGATTTCTCAACAGAAACGATGCAGGCCAGACGTGAGTGGCAAGAAATATTCAAAATAATGAAGAGCAAGAATCTACAACCAAGATTATTCTATCCAGCAAAGCTATCATTCAGAATTGAGGATCAGATAAAGTGCTTCGCAGATAAGAAAAAGCTAAAGGAGTTCATCACCACCAAACCAGTATTATATGAAATGCTGAAAGATATTCTTTAAGAAGAAGAAGAAGAAAAAGGTAAAAATATAAATTATGAACAACAAATACACATCTATCAACAAATGAACTTAAAAATCAAGTGAACTGATAGGCTGATGAACAAGATAAACTGGTGACTATAACAGAAACATGGACATAGAGAGGGAATGGACTGACAATTCTTGGGGAGAAAAGGGTTGTGGGAAGTACAGCAAGAGATTGGACAAAAATCTTGCAACAATGGGAGAGGACATTGGGGAGGGGGAGGTGAGGGCGGAGGGTGGGATAGGTACAGGGTGGAGGGAAGATATAGGGGGATAAAAAAGGGGAAACAATGTAATTAATAAACTGAACAATAAAAAAAATAAAAAAATAAAATTAAAAAAAGATTAAAAAAAAAAAAGAATATACTCTCCCCTCAGAGTGGAGACCCAATTGCTTTTAGTAAGAATAGTTAACCCCACCTCTCAGGAACTATATTGGCATTCTGTTTCTACCATACACCATGAATTAGATCTGTTGGCACTTCAAGGCCAAGTAACATCTCATGTTCACCACCCACTGGCATTCAATCATTTATTTAACAAAAGTAAAAAGTAGCAGGACTGCAGAGGACATATATAACCATTTTAAGAAAACTAGCTGTTCTCAAGCACTTTTAACCCTTCTCCTGCCATGCAAATACACAAAAACAGGTGGTGTGTTCCCCATAGCTGATTCTTACCTGTTGGCTGAGCTGGTGGCCAAGTTTGCTCAGCTGGTGCTATAGACACAGACCTGGCATTTCTTTCAGCTTTCCCTTATTTCACTAGCAGACCTGTGCTGAGTGCCAGACCCTGGCTCAGTTAGGGAATGAGTGAAATCTGAATGGGTGGAAATCAGAGAACAAATCCTTCAGAAACAATGATATATGCTCTAAAACAAAAGTGGATTTTGGGGAATGTTCTGGAAGGGATGAGAGGTAAGCTGGTCTTTGAAAATTAGTAGCTTGAATTGGTGATTGTCAAGATATAAAGTTAAAAGTTCACTAAATGGGGTCCCTATCCAGACAGAGCCCAAATCCAGTCAGTCAATCAATCAGTAACTAGCATGGTGTACTTTGCAGGAAGCCCAGGGAAAATAAAAGTACCCACAATTTCTTTCCCAATATTATGTGGGTGATGGTTCCTATCCTGGATAATCTGACAATTCAGAGAGACTCAGTAGTAATGTTTACAGAGTGCAGAGCAGCAGACTGCCTTCAGTTCTGGGGCAGAATAGGAATATGTCATGATAGAGGGGAGTTCAACTATTGGCCTGTCTTTTCCACAAGGGCATTGGAAGGACAGAGAAATGAGATGGTTCCTTATAACAATCATGCAGTAGAACCCTCACTTTTTTCCCCTAAGATCTCATACCCAGTAAGTGATAAAGTAGGACTCAATCCAGGTCTTCCTGGATTTGATTATTTCAGGGGCTTTTACTTCATTACTAGAAAAGAATATGTATTAATTATCAGCCTTTTAGTAGGGCTTAGTTTAAATTCATTTACCAAGGAGATGGGACACCAGAAAGATAAGTTTTGGTGCAATTCAGAGAATAGGAAAAGTCCAGAACACAGCTACCCTTCAGAAGGGGAACAGAGGGAACTGAGTGACTAGAGGTAACTGATGTGCAGAAGCACATATAGATGCTCAATGTGTGTTAATTTGGCCAACAGGCCATTACAAACAAACAGAAGGACACAAAGCGAAAATGCTCCTCTCCTAATGGGGAAGCTGGGCCTATCTTGGTCAGGAGGGTGAGTGAGGTGGAAGGCCTCCCTACATCTAGTGGATCCACAGTGGCTGGGCTGGCCATGCATTTTTGGGCCATGCCTCTTCAGACGTGTGCCTGGGATGTGGGGAAATTCTGCCCTCCCAGCAGATAAGAAGGAGTTCCTTGACCTTGCCTGCCTTTTTCATTTGGGTATATGGGGAATGGGGCACTTTCTCTCCTCTGGTGTGTTCCCAAGAACCTGAAGGTAAGGAATTGCCCCACATTTAATGTCCAGTGCTGAGGAGCATGGCATCCCAGGCCTGCAGATCCATTCCTTCACTTTCCAGCATGGAACCTTACGCCTCCAACCTTCAGGACAGCAATAGTCTGCATGGGTTTTCAGCTCCCTTATCTGTACCCCCTGAGTGGAGAGAGTTAAGTAGGCCAGATAAAGCCCCTAGCTGGGGTTGTACCAAGTTGGCTTGTTCAACACCGCCTACCTGGAATCAAAGCATCAATTATGGCTTCAGCATCATGTGCCAATTTGTCCTTATTGGGTCTTTACCTTCCCTTCTGTAAAGTGGATTCCTGCTCTTCCTACTTCACAGAGTCCATATACAGACGCAAGGTGTTTGCTGTTTAGTTTCAACGAAACATCTCAAAATTGCATTTTCCAACCCATTAACACCAAACCATTTGTTCATAGACCTTATTCCCTGTTCACATTAGTGAGAGAACATTAACAATCCTGGGAATATTTACACTATGACCTGGCAGAAGCAATAAAACTGGGGGGTGGGGATGGGAAAGGGGTGGGGAGGGGAGGATAAAGTGTAAACCCACTTTGGTTTATGAAACACTCTGGTTCTAAGTAAACCACCATGGAGAGTCACATGGGTCAAAAAAAAAAAAAAAAAAGACAAGAAGAAAATAAAACATCCCCTCTCAAGTATTTAGAATCATTAAACAGGCTATGGAAATAATACATTAGCCATGCAGGGGCTGCTTATCTGCCAGAAAACACTTGATAGCTGGAGAAGACGATGGAAAATGGATAAATTCCTAAGCCTGGTGCTTGCATCAACACTATCTCAGGATGAATAATGGATCCCTCTCCCCAGCTTCTGGCCACTTCCCCAGAACCCAAGGACTCTAAACATTACAGTTCTATATCACTCCTCAGATGATCTTTGGAGACTCTTTAACATGTGACTATCTGTGATTTTACAATTCTTTTGACATTCTTTCATTCTTCCAGCCTTCTTTAGTCCTCTGTGACATGTGACCTCACTTCTTTAGGCTGCACATGCCAGGCAATCTCTGTGTAAGCTGTAGAGTGCCTCTGGTGACATGGGGTCACATATGTGGATGTGCCTGTCACAGGACCTTGCCTTGCCAGGAGTACCGACCTCCAGAACTCCAGACCTCCACCCCAACTGGTGGGGCTCCACCAGGAGTTCAGATAAGCCTCTTTCCATGGGGATCCTATTAGCTGTGCGCTTCCCCCTATGGGATGTGTATGTGTGTGTGTGTGGTGGAGGGGGGGGGTAGTTCTATCCCTAATACCACCATGTTGGGACAGTGCTCCAGTCTAGTACATCCTGGCCTCCCCCACTAGGGCTTGAGGTGGCATGTGTGTACAATGTTTTCAAATAACCTGGGTGATTTTTTAAAAATAAAACTGTTTTTTTATTGCTGTTCCCAGCCCATCTGGCACCAGCTGTGATGAGAATCACTTATAAGGTGAAGTGCTGTTGATAAAATTGCTCCCCTTGGAACTTAGCAATGCCCACCCGCCCCTCCCCCTTGGCTTCCTCTCATCTCCTGGCCTTTGCCCACCTCCTTCTTTTCCTCCCAACCCTCCTCCTCCTCATTTTTCCTCTCCTCTCCTTCCTTTTATTTCTACCCTCTCTTCTTTTCTCTGCCTTTCCTTCTAACATTCCTTGCCATCTTCCACTTGTCTCCTCCCTCTCATCCAAGGTCTGTCTGCCTCTCCTCCAGTTTGTTCCCTCCCTCCAGCTCCCACTGTTCTCTGCCTCACCAGTGGCTACACAGGTGGGGCCCAGTCAGTCCAGGCAGGCCCAGCTGGAGATCCCAGGCTTCTCTTCAGACAGACAGACACAGCCCAAACTCAATAGTTGCCAATCTCTGGGCAGCTGCTTGTGCTCTGAGGATGCTACCATCTCCAAATATGCCCTGGGTGCTGAAGGGACAAGCAAAGGAAGGCAGATTTGAAAAAGTATGGTAGGTTCAGGAAACAGTGAGTAATCTGAAGGAATAGAGCGATGAAGAGGTGTTAAAGTGGCTGTTAAACCCACCTAGGTTTGAGGAGGTGGGTAGAGAGCTGATTAGAGAGGCTGAACTACCTGGCTAAGGAGTTGCCCTGTGGCTGTAGTGCTACCCTGCCGTATAGTGCTCACAGCTTCTGTAATTCAACTTACTTTATGATGAATGACACAACTGTGTGAGCTTCAAGTTCAGGTCTACCACGGCACCTGCTCAACTGTTTCTGGTGATTTTCTCAGACAGACAGCTTTCCTGTCTGCATGTCTGCTTGGTTCTAATGGAAAAAACAGATCTTCAGAAAGCAGTTAAGGCAAAAGATTTCCTGCTTATTTCCAGCAAGAAAGAAAGAGACCAGAGCTTCCCATAGCTTTGAGAGAAGAGTGACTTCCTGAAAAACCTCTTGCCTAATGTTTCATTGATAAAAACTGGATCACGTGCCCCTCCCTGAGCCAGCCACTGGCAAGCACAAAACAAATGGCCTTACACTGATCAGGCACTCCCTTTGGATTGAAGACAAGCCCCAAATCCAAGCTGATACTTAAGGAGATGAGGTGGGCAAGATGGAGAGTGAACCACAACACCCTCTACAGCTTAAGATCCCCCCAGGGGAACCTGGCGATGGGGCAGCAAAGAGCATCTTCTGAGACCGGCAGTATCGGCTGTAACATTTAGAAAAAGTGTGCTGCGTTGAAATGATCACAGATATACTATTGGCTTTAAATTAAATCATGGCACTTTGAAGAAATGTTCTGCTTAACTAAGTTGCATGAGGGTCAGTCAGCTCACACATGTTTTGATTATTACTGCATTTCTAACACATGGAAAATGCACAATAAATACTTGTTGAATGAGTGAGTGCAGAAATGATTAAGATGGGCAATTTCAGGCTACTTTTCTGCTTTGGCAGAAAAGTTTGAGAAATTGCAATAAACGGGGTATCAAAAGAGTTATTTTCTTTTTTAAATAGCTGCCTTATTGATACAGAATCCATAGGCTATAAAATTCACCTTCTAAAAGGGTACAATTCAATAGTTCTTGTGCCTTCACAGTGCTCTGTGATATCACCAGCACCAGGAAGTTTTAGAGCCAGGTGTGGGGACAGTCAAGCCCACAAAGTGTGAGGACACAGTGCTGTGAGTGGCTGGGGGCAGACAGGGCCTGGCTGAGGAACAAGTGTTTGGTGGAAGCTAAAAGAACCACTAGAAACTATTGCAATGCTAAAGGAACCCGGTGAAGCCTCGGTTTCAGAGTGGGAACAGCAAAATCAGAAAAGAAAGGGCTTATGTAAGAGAGGTTACAAAGGTTGCAAATGCAGGTTTGGGGGCTGCTTGCAGTGGGTAGAGAGACTTCTGGGTAAAGACACTGCTTCATTTTCAATCTGTCGGGATTCCTGTTGCTCACATCCATGCTGCTTGGTTACATCAGGCTGCAGCCAAGAGCACTATGTATGTCCATCTCTCCTGCCTGGGGCAGAACTGCCAGGAATATAGGTTCCCAGGGGCAGGCACATGGAGATGCAGAGCTGGCATGGCTCCAGGTGCTGTCTGCCTTGCTCAGCTACTCACGAGTAATAGTTCAAGGATAGAGCTGATCCAGTTAGGGAGAAACAAAGCCAAATTTATGTTCCACTCAGGTGGGTCCTCTCAAGAGTTCTGGAACTTCCTGCACCTGGGCCTGGGGGAGAGCAGGTGACAATATCCAGCTCCATTTAGCAGGGTGTGCCAGGAGACAGTGAGTCCAGGAGAATGGCTTTCTCAAAGCTCTACAAAGTGGGCTTGGCAAGAACAGATTAAACAGCATCTTCAGTACAAAGCCTGGAGGTGGCGTAAAAACCTGAGCACAAAGCAAAGACCCAAGTCCTGGCCCAGCTCTGCCTCTCTCCAGCTGCCCCAGCTTTAGTCTTCAGTTCTAAAATATAGGAAGGAGACTAGTTGAGAAGCGCCCAAAATGTTTTTCTCTGAACACTAAGCCTTTGAAAAAAGTTGGGGATATTCCAAATATTCTGTTAGCCTCCTGGACACAGAAGGGCTCTGAGCCTTTGTGATATAGAAACGGTTGACCTTTTCTCAATTTGGAATCTCCCCAAGTATTTAATGGTTCAGTTGGAGCAGGGTGCTCAGAACATCACTCCTAACCCTAACTAGAAACAGCTTCCTACTCCCAAGTGCCACAGTATCTGAAACCCTGCCTTCACAGGTTCATTGTCATTTTTGGTCTCCCAGCCTCTCTTTAAAGTACTGTTAGATGGAGTAACATTAAGCCGTTATGAGTTGGAATTTTGCCTGGGACTTAACTAGCGCTGGACACAAACTGGGTCTGGGATGAAGAGCAGGATAGGGTCCCAGGAGGTAGAAGATCAGTTAGTAAGGAAAGAAGGAGACCTATATTTGTCATTTAGCAACTCAAAGTGTTTTTAAGGAATCATTTGCGGCTGCAGACAAGATAGAGACTTTTATACCCACAATGAGATTTTTCAGATGCAAAAAAAAATCTCAACTAAGCCTAGAGAATGGGGTGGCCTGCCCTAGAACCCATGGAGAGCGTGCAACAAGCCAGGTTGGCCTCCGGGCACCCAGGCCCAGGTTTTTTTGGCAGCACCAAGCTTACTGGATCTGGGGCTGCTTCTTGCACAATGCTTGGCTCCCCAGCCCCATGATGGTTCTGTTTCCAAGAATGATTTCTCTTGACAGAGAATGGAGGTAAAGGGGCAAAGGAATATCTCCAAATGGTTGACCTGACAGCAGCAAACTTCATTTTGTGTTACACGTTGATCTCTAATTGTATCCCATGTAGCCTGGAACTGAGAGATCAATAAATCCCATAGATAATTAACATCCCCTCTGGCATCCTCAGCTTTGGTTAGAAAACAGTCAAATTCATACTCTTAGCAAATTTCTCATTTTCTGCCAAGTCCTATGAACTGTAATTCAGCCAAGGACCTGGTTGAGGCTTGAGAAATGCATGGTGACCTTAAGGGCACAGCTGGAAAGGAACGCACAGAATTGCTGGCCTAACCTCCTCCTGTCTAAGGGGAAGGATGAGAGAGGCCCACAGGGGCCACCAAGGTAGTAGGAGCGCCAGCCCCATCCTCCTGTTGATCTTCTCACTCGACCAAGCTGCTTCCATTAAATTATTAATTCATGTGGTCATTTCGTTAACCTTTTTAAAAGACGGTCTGGATGTAGTAGAGGAAGCAACAGATTTGTAATAAAGCTATTTCCATCATTTCTCATCCTCTGCCCCTTAAGAGCCAGTTGGCCTTAGTTATGGCACTTCCCTACTTGCTAAACTTCAGTTGTCTCAGTTGCACAAGGGAAGTGATAATTATCCCTGTTTGAAAGGACCATTGTGAGGATTCAATGAGTTGTAAGTGAAAGTCCTCACTCAGAGCCTGCAGAAAAATAGTGAAAATTCCCCCAAACTGAGTGAGGCTCAGGACTAGTCATCAGATACCAGCTCTGCTCATTCAAGTCCAGACACTCATGTTAAGAATAGGCTGGCTGGGGAAGAACCTGCACTTACAGCCAAGACCTGCAAGGGCTGTCCTGGCCAGAGTGTGTCAGATGTGTGTTGACTCTTCCACTGACTATGGGGGCTTGGTGGCCACGATGGAGTCGGGGACCCTCAGGGTGAACATTTGTTTAATGCACACATGCACAAGGCAGTGTCTGGTGAACACGGCAGGTGGCATGTGGTCCACAGGAAGCTGTTACACGAGCGGACTGGGTGGGAATCACACCTTCTCTCTCTCACACACACACACTTTCTTGAATGCCACCGTTCCCACCCCCACACACAATTGGCCCTAAAGCCGAGATTCATATTGGCCTCATAGTCTTCATCCAACTGCTGCCCAAATCTGAGTACCAAAATCTCTGACCTTCTCACACCCATGTTATGTCAGGGTTGGACTCAAGGAGGGCCCAGATCTTTGTTCTCTCTCTGCCCTGCCACTAGTACAGTGTGTGCTATCAGAAAACTCCCATCTAGGCTCTGTAGACTGAAATTCCATCACAGCATGGCATGAACTAGCTGTGTGATTCTGAGAACCTCACTTCGATTTTTGGGCTTCAGTTTTACCATGTGTGGGATGGAGAGAGGGAGCTACTGGTTGTCCATCTTCAGCATCTCTGTAGGCAAACCACAGCCCATGAGACGTGGGAAAGGCATGGCAGATTATCGCATCTAATGCCTTTTAAATATATATTTTAGCAGATGAATCTTTAGCAGATTAATATTTTTAAATCAGAACCCCAACTTATAAGATAGAGAAGAAGTGAGCGGCTTAGACTGACTGAAGACAAGGGCTGGCCTTGAGGCCTCCTCCTCAGCAAAACACTGCTTGGAGAACAAGCACTTCATTTTTGAGGAGAGAAATCTAAGGCTGAGAGAAGGCCCCCTGCTCAAGGTCACTGCTCTCCACAGAACCCCAATTCTTTGGGAGGTAGGCGAACCCCATTACTGTGGTGTGGGTTCTGAAGGCCCATCTGCCACCTGAGGCCCCTGGGAGCTGCTGCAGTTACCAGGCAACCAGTGCTCCCCATTAGTACCTCGCAGCTGTCCTCACAACCCAAACTGCTTCAGAAAAGGCTGCTGGGCTGGCAGGTAGGAACAAAAGGATCAGGCCCCTTTGACAGACAGTGTCCCTCCCATTTGCATGCCATTAAACTGCAGGCCAGCTAGCAGAGGAGGACACATAGCTTCAGATTCCCTGCCAAGCTGGGCAAAGAGGCTCATTTGCATTCTGGACACCTGCCCTGAGCCATAGGAGTGGATTTGAAAAAGAGGGTTTTCTTGAAGAGATGATTAGAGGTCTGGTATTGACTGGGGGATACCCTCATCTTGGTGGTGAACCCAGTTTTTCCCTGCCTCCTCCTCTCCCCCAAACTGTCACACAAGCTGGAACAGACCTTTTTTATGCAAAAGGGCTTTATTGCTCTGAGAGCTCCTACTTGTCACTGCATTACAGCTTTGGGGAAGACAAAGTAAATTCTAACAATCCAGGCTTATCTAAGCCTCTGGAGCTTGCCTCTCTCTCTCTCTCTCTCTCTCTCTCTCTCTCTCTCTCTCTCTCTCTCTCTCTCACACACACACACACACACACACACACACACACACACACACACCAGTTACCCTGCCCCCTATCTCCTACTGTCCCCTCCACCCCCCTCAAAAATAAAAGAGGAAGAAAGGTACATAGGCCACATTTTCTCCACATGCCCCTTCTGAGGCCTCCTGGGTGCTAGTGATTGACAGGAGGCTCAATGCAAGAGGTTTCCTGTGATAGAGAAAGAGGTTTTCTTGAAGCATTCAACTCCTGACCTTTTAAAGCTCGGGGAGCAAAATGATTTTCAGTCACTTGGGTCTGAGTGAAAGGTATGAGAATTGATCAATTGCAGGGCTCAGGCCTCCTGAGGTCTCAATGTTATGTCATTAAAATCTTACAATCGAGTTATCCTAATGTATTCCAGCAGCCACCTTCTCAGAGATGATTAGTAAATAGACTCAGTTACGTGGTACCAAAGGCTTTCTCCCAGGGCTGCTCTGGCTCTGAGAAGGCCTGCAGTGAGTTAAGGGCCTTGGGCTAAAACCTGGCCTTGGACATTGGCAGGGTTTTTGTTTTGTTTTGTTTTGTTTGTTTTGTTACACTATAGGAACTATTGTTGTTTCCATATTTCTTCCTCTCTCTTTCTTTATCTTTCACTGCCCTCTGGTCCTAAGGTGGCAATGTAGATAGGCCTGGCTAGTTGTGTTTCTTGTTCCTTGCCAACAGTGTCTGGTCTGGGGATATAGCTGACTCAGCTGAGCCAGTCAGAATCTTCCCTGGGATTGCTCTTTTTACTGAGGAGCCTGAGCTGGGAGTGTGAATTTGATGGGAACTATTTTCCCTGCCATGTGCAGTCTGTCTGCAGCAGTCAATCATGACAAGCAGAGAGGAGAGCAGAGCATGAAAAAGGTCTGATTCCTGAAGCTCCTTCTTCAATTCTACAGTGTTACCTTCATAGCTTTTCTAGCTCCACAAGTCTTAAAATTCCTCTTTTGCTTGTCACCTAAGGTTCAGTTCTGTTCCTTGCAACCCAAGTTCTGTTGTGGTAGGAGCTAATATTCCCAAAGTATAATTGTCTGGGGCTTGGGGACAATGAAATTGATAGGGAATGATACAAAGCATAGTCATGTAAGTCAGAGGTGCCAATCACGGCAGTACCTCAATGGCCCCTAAAACATAAGCTACATGCTTCTTTCCCAAGTTTTAGAACAATGTCTGGCACATAGCTGCATTGACCAGATTCCTATGGGCTGTCCTCTGACATCCATCCCCTGTCTTTTTTACTCTCTGCTCCCTTACAACTTCGGTTTGTATGTGGTACCACATGGCCCAGCTCTCCAGTTCCAGAGAGAAATATAATCCAATTGGCTCATCTCATGTGTTAGTGCCAGGCCACCTTATAGATTAGTCTGGTGTCTTTGAGTCAGTGTTCAGGCCTGGGCCAATCAGCTGAAGTAAAAGTGTAGGGAGTCACATGGTATGAAATATGGCCATGTGGGCAATCAAGGTCACAGTCCAACCAGTTCTCCCTGTTAGGGGTCATAGCATCCTTAGCACAGAACCTCTTGTTCAGACTGGTCTCAAGAAGGCCAAAAACTACCTACACTTTCCAGAAACTTTCCCTGTTCCAGAAACTTCACGTGAGGCACAGGATTTTTAGTTGGCAGTGAGAACCCTTGTCCCATTCCAGGGAGTGTGCTCCAGGGGCCTCTTGATGTGTTTCTTGCTTGAATTGCAAATAGAATCACTGCATAAACCCACATAACTCAGAGCCCCATGTTGGCAGTATCTTATTTTTCAATTTCTTTTTTTTTAATTGAATGAACATATTTTATGCAAGCCGTTCTACCTTGGTGAAGGCTGTTCCCCTGTGATTCATCAAAGTAATAACTAGAAATCCCATTATTTTGCTCCATCCTCCTGCTGAGAACATCACATAACTGAGAAATGTTCATGCGTCTCACAGAGTTATGGGGAGAGGAAATGGGGGTGGGGAGAGAAGGAGAGGAGGTACGAAGGAACAAACAAGCGATTTGTGTACAAAGTAGGCATTCAGAGCCATGGGGAGACACTGAGAGGGAAACACAGATCACTCATGGTTATCGATCACATATACACCATTGAAGCATAGAAAAACCCACCTACACTCCTCTACTCAGGTGTCTCATGCTTGGAAAAGGAAAAAGAAAATAAAAGAAAAATAAACTCATGCCTGGCCAGTGTAGCTCAGTGACTGAACATCGACCTATGAACCAAGAGGTCACGGTTCCATTACTAGTCAGGGCACATGCCCTGTCTGTAGGCTCGATCCCCAGTAGGGGGCATGCTGGAGGCAGCTGATCAGTAATTCTCTTCAATCATTGATGTTTCTATATCTCTCTCCTTCCCCCTTCCTTTCTGAAATCAATTTTTTAAAATGAAAAAAAAAAATAATCTCACAGAATTTTAAAATGAAAAGGAATGTTGGAGAGCTGGTCCAATTGCCTTATTTAACATGTAAGAAAACTCAAGCTCAGAAAGGTAGCAGATACCCTGATGTATTCCGTTTGCAGATACTTGTTCCTAGGTTTGTGTCTAAAAATATATAAATCGACAAGTTTTCTTATATGTAAGTTTTAAATGCAGAGTACATCTTTATTTGTTACTAAGCTCTTGTTCCTGAGTTAACGCTGTTCAGACATCCTTATCACTGCCATCTGAGGTGTGACTGAAATACTTACTATTGTTTTGGGTTTTGCTTTGTTTTTCATGACCTTTGTTAGGATAGCTAAGCACCTGAAGTATTTTCAAAAGGCTGTTTTCAGGACTGAGAGCCTCACCAGCTCTCTGGGGCAGGCCGTGTGAATGAACCTTTTTAAGGTTAAATAAGACAAACTTTCAGCTAAGGTTTCTGAGACCCTTTCTATTTCTTTTCCAGTTTTAATTGGCACTTCCTTAAACTAGCTCCCCTCACCTCCTGCCTTGTCTACTGACTGTTTCCAATCTCTTCTCTCTCCAATCCTCTTTTCCTCTCACCACCAGACTAAGTTTTTCTGAAGCATGTGCCTTCTTAGAGTAATCAGGTCCCCAGCTGTAAGCATCCACCTCTGCATTAATTAGTCAGCTCCTGGCTGCAGGTGCAAACATCCAGCTCAAAGGACAACGGAGTTTAAAAAAGGTGGGAGCATGGGATATTGACAAGTCAGGTAGCTAAATGCTCAAGGGGCAGAGGCTAGATTCAGAGGGTTAACTGATGCCATTGAGGGCACAGCTTTTCCTTTATCGCTCAAGTCTGCTTTTCTTCAAGACAATGTCTTCTATTTTTTTTCAACTTTTCAGTTGATTTACACATCTTATAAACAATACAGACTGAACATTTTTGTAATCAATATGATGATATCTGTTTTAACTTTGATCTATTGAAATGTATTATGATTACTAATCTGTTTGGATTTATTTATATCATTTTTGCACTTTTATTCTGCTTTTCTTACTCTTATTTTTCTTCCTCCTATTTGATTGAGTGATCTTTTTTCCTTTCTTTTTTCCTTTACTATTTTGTAACTTATATATTGTCTTCACATTTTTCTTAATTTTTTAACATGCATACTTGACTTAATTAAGTCTGAAGTTAATAAAAAGTCATGTTATCAAACAGTATAAAACCTTAGGATACTTTAATAGTTATTAGAGTAATAGTTATAGATTAATAGTCAGCCCCTTCCCATCTTATATGTTTTTCTTATTCAGTTCTTTAAGTCCATATTTTTTTTTAACATACCATAACTAGAGGCTGAATACACAAATTCATGCACCAGTGGGGTCCCTCAGCCTGGCCTGCAGAATCGGGCCAAAACCGGCTCTCTGACAGGTTCCGGATTGCAAGAGGGCACAGGCCAGGCCAAGGGAACCCACTGGTGCATTATCAGGGCTGGGAAGGGATGTGGGAGGTTGGCCAGCTAGGGAGAGATTGTGGGAGAGCTCCAGGGCATGTCCAGCTGGTCTGGCTCAGTCTTGATCTGACGGACCCCAACAGCAAGCTGGGGGAAAGGGGGTCCCTCAACCCAGCCTGCACCCTCTCACAATCTGGAACTGCTGGCTCCTAACTGCTCGCCTGCCTGCCTGGTTACCCCCAACCACTCTGCCTGCCTGCTTAATTCTCCTAACCACTGCTACCTACCTGCCTAATCACCCCTAACTGCCTCTGCCTCAGGCCCCACTGCTGTGGCTTCATCTGGAAGGATATCCGGAATGACATCCAGAAGGTTGTTTGGCTGTCCGGTCTAATTAGTATATTATACTTTTATTATTATAGATGATCACAATAGAGTTATGCTTTGTCTAATGACAGGGATATGTTCTAAGAAATGCATCATTAGGTGATTTCATTGTGTGAGCATCACTTATATAAACCTAGATGGTATAGACTACGATTTTCAACGTTTTTCATCTTATGTCACACATAAACTAATTACTGAAATTCTGTGGCACACCAAAAAATATATTTTTGTCAATCTGGCAAAAAAAATAGGTTTAATTTTGATTCATTCACATTGGATGGCTATTCTGTATTGGCTGTGTCATTTTTTTTATTTGACAATCTAATGAAAAAGAGATCAGTGCCCCTGATTAAATGGTCAGGTATTGCATGTTTTAAAATTCTTGTGTCACACTGGTAGAAAATCACTGGTATAGCCTATTGCTCCCAGGCTACAAGTCTCTATACCTTGTTACTCTTCTGAACACTGTAGGCAATTGTAATACAATAGTATTTGTGTATCTAAACATTTAAATATAGAAAATGTACAGTAAAAATATGATTAAAGAAAGATAAATAATAGTTCATCTGTACAGAGCACTTACCATGAATAGAGCTTGCAGGACTAGAGGATGCTCTGGGTGAGTCAGTGATTAAGTAGTGATTGAATGTGAAAGTTGAGAGATTCCCAAAATACAAAAGTAGTACTATCACATATCTCAATCCTCACAAGACATAAGCTGGCATTGCAAATTATTTATGTTTATAATAATTTATTACAACAGTGTACAGTAATGTCATAGGCCTTCACATTCACTCACCTCTCACTCATTGACTCACCCAGAGCAACTTCCAATCCTGCAAGGTCCAATCATGATCAACTGTGTACACTTAGGCTACACTAAATTTATAAAAATATATTCTTTTCATTCTTCAATAATAAATTAACCTTAACTTACTATAACATTCTTACTTTTTTGAAATATGTTTTTATTGATTTCAGAGAGAGGAAGGGGAGGGGAAGAGGGATAGAAACATCAATGATGAGAGAGAATCTTTGATAGGGTGCCTCCTGCACACATTGAGCCCACAACTCAGGCATGTGCCCTGACTGGGAATTAAACCATGACATCCTGGTTCATAGGTCAACACTCAACCACCGAGCAACACTGGCAGGGCCATTCTTACTTTTTAAAATGTTTATTTTTTAATTTTCAACTCTTTTGTAATAACACTTAGCTTAAAACACAAGTGCATTGTATAGCTGTACAAAAAATTGTTCAGTCCTCAGTGGTTTGGTTCAGTGGATAGAGCATTGGCCTAAGGAGTGAAGGATCCCAGGTTCAATTACAGTCAAGAGCATGTACCTTGGTTTCAAGATCAATCCCTGGCCCTTTTCAGGGAGCATGCAGGAGGCAAGCAATCAATATGTCTTCCTCACATCAATTCTTACTTTTTTAAATGTTTTTTTTCAATATTTCTTTCTTTCTGTCTCTCCCCCTCCCTACCACTTTCTCTCTGTCTCTCCTCCTCCCTACCACTTTCTCTCTGTCTCTCCCCCTCCCTACCACTCTGTCTAAAAATCAATAGAAAAAAATATCCTTGGGTGAGGAGTAACAAAATGAAACAAAAAGATTCATTCTTTATATCTTTATTCTTTATTAATAGCTGTCATACATTTTCTGACATTATGACATTTCTAGGTGATGTGAATTTTCAGCTCCATTATAATTTTACTAGAGGCCCAGTGCACAAAATTTGTGCCTTGAGGGGATTTTCCTCAGCCTGACCTGCACCCTCTCCAATCTTAGACCCCTTGGGGGATGTTCAACTGCCAGTTTAGGCTCAATTGGGATCAGGCCTATACTGGCAGTTGGACATCCCTGTTACAATCCAGGATGGCTGGCTCCTATCTACTTGCCTGTGTGCCTGCCTGATTGCCCTAACCATTTCTGCCTGCTAGCCTGATCGCCCCCTAATTATTCCCCTTCTGGCTTGATCACCCCCAACTGCACTCACCTGCTGGCCTGATTGTCCACAAATGCCCTTCCATTCCACAACATGCCTCCTCTGTGCAAGATGGTGGAAACACCGGGACTGGCCTCCTCCACACTGTGCAGAGCTGCAGGATCCCCATGCTTCAATGTGTGGAGCAGCCACTGAGCCTTGCCTCCACTGTGCAAGCAGCCATCTTGTGGCGGCTAGCTTCTGATAACATTGTGTGCGAGAGTGTGAGACTTTAATAATAGACTTTTATTAGTATAGATGGGACCACCATTATATATGTGGTACATTATTGATAGAAGCATCATTATTAACTACATAATAGTATACTATATAAGAAGTCTTTTATTGGATTTATCAACTAATTTATCATTTTCTTTGCTTATCACTTCTTCTTGCATCTCAGTCCTTGTTTCTAGATAGGATTTTCTTTTTCTTAAAATAATCCTGCCATAGTTCTTTCAAAGAGGATTTGATCATAGGAAATTGTGTTAGTCTTTGTTTGAAATTCCTTTACTTTTCCTTTCTATCTGACTCTTAATTAGAATTCTAATATGGCATTTTTCTCACATCTTTGAAGATATTCCATTTTCTCCTTGTTTCTATTGAAAGTTGCTCTTGTTTTCTAGTTGCTAATTGTAATCATCTGTCTTTCCTTTGTTATCTCTCTAAAAACTTACTTATTGTCTTTGATAATTAGCAATTTTAGTACAAGGCATGGTGTTTGAGGAATGGGCTTATTTTTATTTATCCTGATTGGGACTGTCTTGGATTCCTGAGTTTGGGGATTAATGCTTATCAGTAATTCTGAAACAGTCTTATCCATTATATTGTCTAATATTGCCCCTCTTTCATTATCTATATTCTTTTTCTGTAACTTCCATTAGGTGTGTGTGGGACTTCTGATTCCATTCTCTATATCTCTTAACGACTTTTTAATATCTCTTTAACTCTCTATATACTATTTCCTTAGGTACATTTTCAAGTTTAACAATCCTCTCTTCAATTGTGTCTAATCCAGTCTTTAACTTACCCACTTTCTTATATCAGTGTTTTTTATTTATTTCATAATTAACACTGTACACTTAGGCTACACTAAGTTTGTAAAATATTTTTAATCATTCTTCAATAATAAAATGTTTTTGCAACACATAAGCTATTTTCTCATAGTGTCATGTTTTTTCTGATGTTATTGATTCTTCCTTTTATGCACTTATTCATTTCAAGCCTAATAGTTCTACAATCTGGAGTTATTTGAGTGGAAGGTGTGAGGGTCTAATATAGCTCTTTGTTGAGTCTCCTGACTCTCACTCAAGGTAGACAGATTCCTTTTGTGTGTGTGTGTGTGTGTGTGTGTGTGTGTGTGTGTGTGTGTGTTTTATGTAGGGTTACAAGATTGCTTTCAATGGAGCTTTATCTGTGTAAAAGCCTTTGGATTGATGGTATGCTACCAAAGAGTCTTGATTTATTTTTATCCAATCTACTAGTAGCATCCTTATCTATCCCAGCATCATCTTGATGTTAATTTATAAACTTAGGGATTCTCAGACCATAAAGGTAGTGCCATGACATACTTAAACTCTTCACAAGACAGAGGCTTGCATTATTAATTATCAAGAGGAATTGCCCTCCTCTCCAGAGTTCAGGCCAAAACAAATACTTTCCTGTTTTTCCCCTGAGTAAGATGGTTTTCTAGTTTACCCTCTTGCTCCAAGCATAGTGCTTGAAGGATCCCATCTTTATGCAGTGTTCTTATTTCAAACTCAATACAGAATCAAAGCCTTGTCCCCTGTTCCATGTGAGAATCCATCTCAAATCCAAGTTATAGAAATGACACTACCCACACCCACCCTTGAGCAGCTACAGCCTCAATTTATGTCAAATAAATTGCAAGCTCAGTTAGGCATCTTATACATATTTGTTACAATCCTATCTAATAAAAGAGTAATATAGAAATTGACTGTACCTCTGATCAAGCCACGCCCACAAGCCATGCCAACCAACCAATCAGGAGCTGGGACAGAGCCAACCAGCAAGCACAGAGCCCCGGGGCTGGGTGATTGCTGGCTGGGGCAAGGCCGGGGCCAGGGCAGACCAGCCATGGGTCCCATTGCAGGGCGATGGCTGGGTGCCCAAGGCCTAAAGCCTCAACCAGAGGCTTTAGGTCTTGGGCAGGCCAGCAGTGAGCAGTCAGTAGGACATCCCCTGAGGGCTCCCAGTATGTGTGAGGGCGCAGGTTGGGATGAGAGATCACCCACCACGCAAATTTCATGCACTGGGCCCCTAGTTTATATATAATTTTAAAGAAAATTTTTGAAGGGGCTATTTTAGATTATCTAGGTAAATGTTGCCAGGATCAGACATCTCTGCTTTCTTCGAAGCTAACTTCATTCCCAGAGAAGCTTGCTCTATGTGGTGAGACCAATGGCCCCTAGCAAGTTGAGGCTTGCAGGAGCCTTAGAGATAGAGAGACCAGAAGCACAGAGTGGCTAATTTTGAAACAGTGATAAGTATTGGCCTGATTTGTGTCATATACCCATCTCTGGACCAAACATAATGACTCAGCTGTCCTTCAGGGGAGAGATTAGCATAGACCCACCCAAACCACTATTGGAAAAGGGGAAAACTGGTGCTTGAGAAGCAAAAATAACAGGTATCAACCACAGTCGCTTTAAAATATACAAAGTATTATCTCATATAATCCTTACCCTGTGTCTCCCTATTCACATAGCTACTGAAGGGCAGAGCTAGCACTGAAATGTTGGTCACCTGATTCAAATCTTGGACATTTTCCATTAGGATAAATATCTTGACTTATTACATAAAGCCATATATTCTTTAGTCCTGCTTTATCTGTCTAGATTCATCTCCCACTACTTTACTTGTTAAACTGTTCAGTCTCACCTTTGTGCTTCATTCATACCAGCCTGCGATGGTCCCACAGTCTTCCATTCAAGCCAAGAAGAGAGGAATTCCTGGAGCACAAGTGACAAATAGGTTTTCCTCTCATGCCAACTCTGATCATGGGCGGGATCATTGATGGAGAGAGTGGTCTCCAGAGAAATCTGTAAAAAACTGGGGAATACAGGAGACGAAGCTAAATAAAAACATGGTTCCAGCTGTAGCCTCGTTTACATGGAGTTCTGCAGTGTGAGCATATCACAAAGCTGTCCCATAGTGAAATAATGCTTTCATATCTCTGTGTAAGTCAGTCATTGGTTGTGGGCACCCGGAGAATAGGTGGGAGGAAACTGTTGACCTCCCAGGTATCTCTTGGAGAGGAGACTTCATCTGCTAAGTGGGATGGTACAGAAAAGAGAGAAGCTGTGAGCTATTGACATCAGACATTCACCACAGCTGGGGGTGGGGGAGGGCAGTGAGTGAACTGACTAGGCCAGTGGTTTGGCAAATTCATTAGTCAACAGAGCCAAATATCAACAGTACAACAATTGAAATTTCTTTTGAGAACCAAAAACCAACTTCTGTGCATGGGCCATGAAATTTCAATGGCACTGTATGTGCATGCCCGCACGTGGTATTTTGTTGAAGAGCCACACTCAAGGGGCCAAGGAGTCGTATGTGGCTCATGAGCTGCAGTTTTCTGACCACTGGGCTAGGCCAAGAAGATCTGGGAAGGGCATTATTGCATCTATGATGATGGGAATATTATAACAACAAGTTATGAAAGCTGTCCTTTGTTGAGCGCTTATATGCCAGACACTATTCCTAGCACATTACATGTGTTCCGATTTAATACTAATAATAACCATATAGCTAAGGACCAGTATTCCCCAAGATTATGGCCAAGGAAGCTGAAAGGAGCACAGAGTCTAATAACTTAAGGTCACATAATAAATAAGTTTCACATTGCATCCTAGAACCTGGATGTATCGCCACTTCATGATGCCTGCTGTGTGTGAGAGACAGGAGTGCCACACTGTCTCTCCCCTGAAATGTATCCTTTTAAAAATGTTGGATTGCCTTGTGCAGGAGTCTTCTCCCTTCAGATGCCTCAGGGCCCTTACCTTATTATATGCTCTGTTGCTCATCAGCTCACACTGTCCAGGGCACATCTGGAGGATAATGTTTTCTTCCAGAAGCTTTCATTTGAAAGGGAAACTGACCACATGGAGGCCATTTGGCCTTGAACAGCCAGCCAGGATGGTGAGAGACTTGGAAATCATGACATATGAAGAATAGGCAAATGGACTGGGGATGCTGTACCTAGAAAGACCTTCTGAGAGGAGTCACAGGGTCTCAAAGCAGAAAAGGACAGTTGCTCACAAATGCAGATGGATGGGGGCAGAAAGGGAGGAAATGACTTATCCCAGACCTAGTAATCAGCTTCGAAGTGATACAGAATCCTGATTTGTAGCATTTGCCAGTTTCTGTGACATAGACACCCCCACTGGGGCCAACTTCAAGCTCCCAATGTGCCATCACTAAATACAGAATTGTGGACAGATGTGGACAGTTGGCTGTTGTGAATTGGTAGAAGTTGGCTCCTGTACCCTAGTGATTACCAATACGGAGCCCATTCTGCAAAACCAGATATTCTCCACTACTTTTCCCAGAAGGCACCCACTAAAGGAACATTCTAATGTTACATAGGTTTGGAAAGCATAGCATTCTAAATCCCATTCTCAGAGTATGGCTTTGTGCATTAGCTTATTAGAGGCCCCCAATGTCCATCAGTAAAGAAACCTGAGTAACTTCAATTAGCTCAGCATTCTCCAAACCTGTTTGACTGCCCAACCATTTCATCCCACACCTCCTAGCAGCATCTCCCAGAACCAGTGTCCAAAGGGACCCCCTTTGTCAAATGCCAACCAAAGCAGTATCTTCACATAAACAATGGGCAATTGTTGAGGAGGAGACTCCACTTTCTATTTTCTTTGGTTTCAGAGAATGAAAATGAGACTAATAAGTTAAAATTAGGGGAGACAGATACAAATAGTAAGAGGAAGTCTTCTAATAATAAGACTACCTCACAGGAACATGGATCTTGAAAGAAGAAGGTGGCTATTGGCACAGAGGGTGAATGATCATATGGCAAAGCTTGCCCCAGGAAGGCAGTTAGAGAAGATTCCTTCCAAGAACTGTTTGTGAAGTCCGAAGATTCTAATAATTTAAAGTGCATAGACTCTGTCTGGGGTCTCACAGCAGAGCCCATGGGTGGGGGGGAGGGACTATCTATGTGTGGAAATAGAGATTCCAACGTGTGTAATATAATTTTAGAAGGACTAGGATATCTCACTTCCTAAAATACATATTATATTTTAGTATTCTTTATGTTTACTTTCTGCATTAATTCAACATTAAGCTTTATTTCTTTAGCTTAATACTTTATTCCATGTTTAAATGTATATTTTCCTGGGAGAGGATTAATTTGATATAAGCTACCACTGGCCAATTATCAACCTGCAGTGTGGTTAGGTTATCAGTTCCTCCCATAAAGCAGGGTTTTTTTGTTTGTTTGTTTGAATATATTTTATTGATTTTTCACAGAGAGGAAGGGAGAGGGATAGAAAGTCAGAATCATCGATGGGAGAGAAACATCAATCAGTTGCCTCCTGCACACCTACTACTGGGGATGTGCCCGCAACCAAGGTACATGCCCTTGACCGGAATCGAACCCGGGACCTTTCATCTGAAGGCCGACACTCTATCCACTGAGCCAAACCGGTTTTGGCTAGAGCAGGTTTTGTTTGGAGAGGGAAGGTTGGGAGTGGGGGCAAGGACAGGGTCCTGGATATCTGGGTTGGAGGCGAGAGAGGCTTCAGGCCTGGGCAGGGTGAGGGGATGCCAAAGACAGTTTTGGATGCCTTCATGAATGTGTTTGGGGCTGGGCCTGTCCTAAAGATATCCCAAAACTATTTTAGGAAGCAGCAAATTTAGCTGGTGGCTGGTTTGCAAATCATCCAGAAATGTTAGTATTTTTGATGAGACAATCTGTCTCAGAATGAGACATTTAAAGCCTTCACAACCAAAAGGGATTTGCCTTTTTGAACACTGCCATCCAAAAAAGCACAAGCACAGCAAGCCAATTTCAGGAGCAGGTTAAACATTTATAACCTTGCTAGCGTTGCTTGCACAAAGCTTTCCAGGTGAAACCTTGCTTCTATATTTACAATATGACAGAATTCTCAGAAGAGCCTGAAAAAAACAAGCAGTGTGGTCTTTATTTTATAAATGAGGAAACTGAGGCACTCACCTAAGGCTACCTAGGGAATTAGAGGGTAGAGCTTAGATTCACCCTTCTTTTCATATTTCAAATGCCATCATAAGAAATGTGTTAAGTTTGGGTTGCATTTTTAACAAGGTGATACAAACATAATTTAAAGTGTCAAATGTTCCCACTGGCTTTTAGTGAAAAGCAGCAGTCCCCTGTTTCACGCCCTCCTGGCCCTGACTCCCCAACCTACAGGCAATCACTTCTATTTTTTAGCTACTTCTTGTATTTAACTTTATGTTTTGAAGTAAAATGTTTACACTTCTAGTTCTTAATTCATTAAAAAATTAAGTACAACCTAAAATCATCTTTATGGAAAATGAAAATTTAAGGTTTCATACTCCCATACACATATATTCACACTCATGCATACATACAGCACACTTCCCCTCCTCCCAAAGTCACAATATGGTTATATCACAATTTTTATTTCTATGTTCATTTTAATTTCCTGAATCCCTCTGACTGTTCGTTTGGTATAATGTCCTGTTTTTTTTGCATGGGCAATATATTGTCATTTATCTCTCTGAGATTTTACGTTTTTATTTGAAGTCTTTATTTCCTGCTTCCATTGTTTCTCTTTCTCCCCCTTCTTTTCCACTGGCTTGGATTGAAATCTGTCTTTCAGTTAAAGATTGTCCTCAAATATCTGGCAATCCTTGCCTTACAGGCATATTTGCTCATGAGACTGTAAAAGGCATTGGACACCCTCCACTCCTGGGTGGGTGCTTTCGCTGTCAGATGATGTGGTGGAGACCAGCCAGCTCCTTGTGATACTTTACCTGGAGTGCAGAGTTTTTCTCAGCTCCACATGATCTGACCTCAAAGAGGAGTGGAGTGTAGGGCACTGCTCCATGTTGTCCTAGTCTGTGAAATGACCCTTTGGAGATGACAAATTGCTGGGAGTAGGGATTATTTTCTCTACCCACCATCTCATAGCTTTCCTCCTTCATCTGAAAACTCTTCTCCTTCTCTATTGTCTCTAGCCTGGGGCTCCTGCATTGTGGCCCCAACATGCAGCCTGACCAACCCCCAAATCATTGTTTCTCAAAGAGGAGCACACTGCATCTTGGGGTGTGTGCCATTGTTTCAGAAAACAAAGCCACCGGATAAATATGGGGCATTACTTGCAGTGTCAATATCTTCCCTGTTAGAATAAGTAAAATCATCTATATATGTAATTTTTTTCCCCCATCCAACAAATACGTATTGTGTCGCTGTGCTACAGTGGGAGACAGAGCCTCACATTCCAAAATGGAGCCCTGAATACTTGCTTCCTTGAAGAAGTGATTATACATACTGGGCAGGATCTAATCATCCACAGACTCAACAAAGATTCGCTGTGTGCCCCTGTGTGCCAAGCACGGTGGTAGGCTAGAATAAGTAGATGGCAAGCCTGATGAGGTCCCTGCCCTCACGGAACTTCCATTCTGGTGACTATCAGTAATGACCTGGCTGCATAAATACTCATTTCAATGAGTAAAATGAAAAAACTAAAAAATAGAAAGGTTTCATGAATAGTTGCATATTTTTTTGTGAAGGGAAAGAGAAGCTGAGGTAGAAAATTCTGAAAGCCCATTAAGAGGCTGAAACCAGAAAACAACTCTGTAGGTTAAAGATTCAAAATGGACATAGGAAACATAACATCAAGACTCTCCAGGGAAATGGTTAAGTCAGAGCCAAAAGCATTAATTAAGAGGAGCTTGAGCTAATGAGAATGGAGCAGAGTGTGGAGGAGCCTGGGGAGGGAAGGTTTTAAGTTTGGGGCCAATGCTGGGCTGACAGAAAGGATACAGCAGTCAGACAGCATCAGCCATAAGCTAAGCATGACTCCTCCTTCAGTGCGAGGGGCAACCGCAGCTGCAGGACTGAGCCAGGGGCTCAGAAGTGAAGCCGGGACCTGGGAATGGCCCCTCTTCTGACACTCAGGACTTCTGACTTCAGGAGAGGACCAAGTCAGCATGTGGCCAGGAACAGGACCAGCCGGATGTTAGTGTTAGAGGTGTTACAGCAGGACTGGTGGTTTGTTTCACAGTCTCCCTTCCTGTCCTTGCTCTCTCCCCTCTGTCCACATTGGCTCTGTCTAGCTTGGTCCAGCTTGTGTTTTCTTTTTGAGGAGAATAAGGCAGCTAGAGCTGGTCTCTGAATGCACAGAACAAGTAGTCTTCATTCTTTGGCAAGGGAATGGTGGGTAGGAAGGAGCAGGGTAAACAATGGGCCTGAGGACAGGAGCAAGGAGAAGGTGGGCGCGAGGGACGCCTTCTCAGGATCTCTCAGCCCACTCTGCACAGACTGCAGACTGTGACAGCTCTGAACAAGACATGCTCAGACTGCCTCTTTTGTAAACTAATAGTGGTTGTCACAAGTTGTTAGTATCACAAACAGTTGGTCCTGGGCTGAGCCATTGCACAGCTCAGCAAAGACAAAGGCTCCCATCTCTTCCAGTTAACTCATCCTGTGTGCCTGCTTGGCACCAGGCGCAGTTCAGAGTACACAGAGCAATGCGTGGGCGCTGACAAATGAGCCAGGGCCACCAACAAGCAGCCTGCTCCATGCCATTTGACCCCTGTCCCTGCTTTGACACACCTCAGATGAAGCCCCTGTGGGTGAATTGGAGAGCCTCACACAGAGAAAGGGAGGGCCCTGGGGCTCAGAGTCAGCACTCCTAAAATTACACCTGCTCCCAATACCCAAAGCAGATGCCCCCTGAAGCGATAAGGACAGTGGCGATGCGGGTGGGAGCACATGAATGATGGTGTGCGGTGCCTCACAACAAGTTCTGTGCCCGCCTATCTCCATGAATCACCACAGAGCCTCATCTTTCATTAGAACATTCGGCAGTAATTGCTGGCAAAACGCCACTTGCCTTTTTCTCATTTTAACAAAACATTTATGCATGAAAGATTTAATGCCAGGTATCAAGCATCTCATTGTAAATTTACCACTAATTAAGCCTAATTAAAATAATTAAATGGCTGTGGAGTCACCGTGTGAATTAAAATTGCTTCTCTTCCACCCGACTGTTTCTCAGTAGCCAGGCCCCCAGTTACAGAGACAAATATTATGTCTCTGGATTTTTTTTTCTGTCATCAGCCTGCTCAGCTTCACACGGATTATTTGCACGGCCAAGGAGATTTGATAATTAAGATAATGCTGTGATTTGACGGTGTGGTTTTTCAATTTCGGGACCCCAGGAGATTTGCCTTTATCTTGGTGAAGTATAGACAATTTGACAAATCTGTTGCTTGGAGCAGTAGCTGGCGTTTGCATATTCATTACTCATTGGGTTTTTAATCAAAGTAGCTGATGGACCCCTTTCACTACAAATAACTTGGTCATGAATAATTTATTCACTCTCACTGGCTGGGCAGGCGCCCCTGAGCCTGGGGCGGGGTTGGGGGGGGGCGATTGGCTTGCCAGGTTGGCCTGTCGCTCCAGATGTTTGGGTATCCATATGTGCACAGCTCATCAAAACCCGCAACCGCCCGCACCCAGGGGCCTCGGTGGTCCCCAGATAGGCCATCTGGAATTGGAGGGGAAAACAAACCATAGTGAACTGTGGGATGCGTGCTTATGTTCAGGAGTTGTGGAGGGGCGCTCAGGAGGAGCGGGAACGCCGTAGGTGCTCGGATCCAGGGCAGCAGGAAACACTGGTGCTCCGAAGCCACAGGCAGGGCCATTCCAGATCTTCTTGTGGGTTCCTGGCCTAGCCTGCTTCTTTTGCCCCTTTCTGTACAACCCATCACCCCATGCACATACACACACCTTTCCCCCAGAATCTACCCTAGACAGGGTGTGCTGCCCCTCCCCTTATAAACCTCCCACCCCAACCCCCACTCCTGGGTAGGTTCTGCTCCTTTATCTGCCATTTCCCTTCTCTGCACTATGCTCTGCAAGACTGCTGTAGAATTGCCCCAGGCCTCAGGCACTCTTCAGAGGCCTCACCTCAATCATATAAATTTCATTCAATGTACCCACAGGCCACATGAAATATCCTAATATATAAAAAACCCAGGGTCCATAAAGATTGAAGGCTCGACTGAATGCCAGGCTGCATACCCAGCAGGCTCTGGTGGGCAGGGACAGAGGAGCAGCTGAATTGCTGAATTTTGGGCGAGGGGGTAGGTGGGGTTTGGAGGAAGGCGGGGCTGGTCAGCAGCTACTGGAGCTGCTGGTGAGGCTGCCAATCAGACCCTGCTTCTCTCTCTTTCCAGGCTGTTCCTCCCTCTCTCTAAGAGATCAGCAGTTCAGCTCACTGGCCAGCAGCCTGGGGTGGCTGTTGATTAGCCTCCCTCTCTGATTAGTTCTGGAGATAGGCCCAGAGATGCTGACTGGGATAGAAACTGGCCAATCAGGACCAAATATGGGTGAACTGTGAGGATCCAATGGCTGCCTAGGAGGTGGGGCTTTTGATGTTGACTGGCGTAGAAACTGACCAATCGGAACCGAATCTGAGTGAACTGCAAAGGCAGAACCTAAAATGGGGCTTGAGGAGAGGTTTTAATGGCAACAGCTATTTGGTGTAAGGTATAAGGAAAGCCGTTCAATTTTTTAGTGATCAATTTTGCAGTATAGTGCATTAGGCTGGCTATCAGTCCAGAAATAGGCATTATGTATTTTTGTCTGCCAAGAGCATCTCCTCCTGCTGAAAAAGGCTTTCCCCCCACATTTAAGCAATCCTATTCTATATAATCTATCTATACTAATAAAAGAATAATATGCTAATTAGACCAGGTCAACCAGCCATCTTTTGGACATCTGACTTCCTTCTGGACAAAGCCATGGTGGTGGGAGCCAAGGCAGAGGCAGGTAGGAGTGAGGTCAGGCCAGCAGGGAAGGGCAGTTAGGGGCAATCAGGCAGGCAGAGAGGTTAGGGGCGATCAGGCAGGCAGCAGTTAGGGGTGAACAGGCAGGCAGGTGAGCGGTTAGGAGCCAGCAGTCCCAGATTGTGAGAGGGATGTCTGACTGATGGCAGTTGGACATCTCCCAAGGGGTCCCTGATTGGAGAGGGTGCAGGCTGGGCTGAGGGAACCACTCCCCACCTGTGCACAAATTTCATGCACTGGGTCACTATTATTTTATATATAAGTGTGGAAGAGTGGAATGAAAGTACAGTTGACATGTGAGATCATAACATATTTTGTAGCATTTCATGGACACCATTTCATGGATGTTGATTGTCTCCCTGGGTATTAGCATTCTGCAGGCTCCTGACACGCAGGTGGACTTGGCCTTGGGCCTCCAGTGCCAGGTGGTTTTAAGGGCCCTGGTAGACACATTAGCCTTTGCCAGTTCATTAAGATTCAACTTTTGGCACATCTGCTGGGAACCCTCCTTGACCTCTACCACCCGAGGCTGAGGTGATCCCCTCCCTAAGGCTTCTAGAGCACCCCAAACCCATGGAATTAGACAATGAGCTTGGAAGGGCAGCATGGTGCCTTGTTAAAGTATATGCCCCCACATCTATCATGTTTGATGAAGAAATAAACTTTGGATTTCATGTTTCAAAGAACAGGAACAATGACCTTGAAAGGGAACTTAGCCGGAAGAGCAATCTGAAAGTGTGTGTGGAAGGCAGACAGGAACAGCCCTTCTTGCCTAGCTGGGGGTGACTTGAGCCACAGAACTATTGTGCAAGGTGTAAAGTGAACACTTCTTCTTTCTCAGCCAACAGGCTCATCTGTGCCAGTGTGTGTGTGTGGGGGGGGGGGGGGGCGCGGGGGGTGGACCGCCTGGGACTCAGATCTACTGTGTTACGGAGGTCTACTTACCCCCAAGGACTTTGATATCAAAGGAACAGACCCTGCCCAGGAGACTAATCCAACTAAGGCAAACCTCATCCACACACACCCTCTTAAAATTGGGGTGTAGGTAAACCACATGTTCCCTGTGCTGTGGCAAGTGAGGCAGCATCACTGTATTTGTTTCTCCCCAAATCCAGCTCCATATCCCAGCACACTGGTAGGAGCTGGGAGAAGAGTGCACAGTAATCCTGGGCAGGTGTGAAAACCAGCAGGCCATGCTCTCTCTGGGACAATTAAAGGAGAGGTATTTCCTTTTCCCCCCCTATTTTTTTCAATGTAGGAGGGAAGGTCTGATTATACAATGTGTGTTTTATGGGGAGGAGGAGAGTGAAGAAACAATCTGAGCCTTAAGCAGATACTTCCCTGAGCCTGTCAATGATGACAAAGAGCCCCTCTCACTCCAAGTGGTTGCCTGCAGGCCCACCAAAGAGCAGGATGCTGGCAGTGCTCTGTGCCTTCCTAGTGGCAGAGAGGAACTCCCCACCAAAGCCCACTCGAGACTATGTCGTTGGAGAGAGCTGAAGCTACAATCATCAGGTGGCTGCCCACCCCCTAACCCCACTCCTGGAGGCACCAGCCCAGATTCCAGAGGGAGACATAGCAGAGGCAGGGAGCAGTCTCTTCTCTAGAGGGTGACACTGGAAACAATGCAGAATATTTGCCCTCTGAGGGCAGACAAACACCAGGGTGCTGGAGAAAGACCAACAAAGTGTTCACACCAGAACTTTCCTCCACCAGGGCCCTCCCGTGCCCTGTCCACTATCCTCTACCCACCGACCAGTAATGCTTTTTAGGCCAGGAGAGAGGGAAGCAGAGACCAGGCTGTGGCTGAAGAAGAACCTGCCCCCAACTAAACCTCAGGGGTTAGAAGAAGGGGCTGGAGGACTCCTGACATAGGGGCTCCAAATGGAAGACCAGAGGTGAAATCAGGATTGGGGGAGTCAATCAGACTTTCCTTCCTGGAATTTGAATGAGGACACATTGGAGAAGCTGCCAGGTGAGGCCAGCAGAAAGACATGGAGACCCAGAAAAAGGAGCCTTTATTGTGGAACTGGGAGTGAAATGTAGTACTCTGCTTCTGAGGGAGGAGATAAAATTAGCTGGTCCCTAGAGATGACTGGGCTGCTGGAGATGGTTACTCCAGGGAGCTGAGAGTTCTTTGTCTTCTTCACCATGATACACACACATATCCTTAAGGTCAACCATGTGACTGGGATCTGTTCCTTGCCTCCTACAGCAGCGAGCCCTTGCTGCTTATCACTACCTGTTCTGGAGGCCTCCCCAAAACCTCCAGTCCTTGCTCATTTCCTCCAACTGCTGGCCTGGAGCACATACTGGAGCAAAGGAATGCAGCAGTAGCTCAGGTAGGTGCAATAATATTGGAGTTGTGCACCTTACTCAAAACTCCCAAGTCAGTCATCTGCAGACATAACCATAACCATTCTTGGGATCCATTTCAGATCCTGAAATTATTAGTCTAGTCAGAACAATAATATATATTACCAATTCCTTGACAATTTTTTATTGTCTTTGTGTTGTATTGTTGAATTCACAAAATCTATATTTAATAACATCATTATAATTTTCAACTTCAAATATAAGTAATATTTTTACTTATGCTTCCAACTCAACAAACGTTTTATTAAAGACCTACTGAGTGAAAGGCATGGTGCTGGATGTTTGGGACTTTTATTGAACATTTGTTGATGTGATTCTCCTAATAGCCATGTTGGTTGGTATTGCTATGGTCCTAATCTTTCCAGTTTACCAATGAGGAAACTTAGATCAAACAGCTGGTAACTGGTAGAGCCAGGATTTGAACTGTAGAAATCTGATTCCAGGATATATGCTCAAATTCATTATTAGAAAAAAGAAATAAAAATCCCATCCAAAGCTTACTGTCCAATAGCAGAAGCAGACCCATAAAACGGTAATTTAAGTTCTTATGGTAAGTGCTCAGAGCACACATTTTTAACATGTAAAGTTGTAGGTTTTATAACATTTATTTCTATTAATTTTTTGTGACTTAAACTTACTGTGAATGACAAATATAATGTCAAAGACTACTGAGCATAGACATGCCTGTCTCTTGAGCTCTTGGTTTCTTCCATGATGGGACCCAGCTTTTGTGACAGAGAGATTGGGAAGAAGTGAAACAAGAAAGCTAAGCCATGCTGGTATCTGTCATCATGGTTGCTGAGACATAAGCTAGGAACCCATCTAATTGGGTTCATATTGTTTTGTTTTATATCCTCAGGGAAACTCTAAGCCCCTGGAAGGTAGAGTCAGTGGCTTTTCATTCATTAATTCCTTTAACCATGAAAGGAAAAACATTACATTCAGCACCTATCAGATGCCAGGTATAAGCTAGTGGTCAGAGGTACAGAGATAAGGAGGAGACCTTACATTCTGAAGAAGGAGCCAGATGGGCAAAGAGCTAACAGGTAACACAATACATCCAGGGCTGTGTCAGAGGAGAGAGCAACCAACTCTGCCTGAGAGGTAGAACAGGACAAAAAAGGAGAATGATAATAAAGAGTGGCCCAGCTTTCAAGTGGCCATAACATCCAGTTCTTAGATGCCCTTAAATAGTTTCGTTATCACAGTTGTGATTTGTGACCACATTTCAATACACAGAAACTCTAGCACACCAAGTCCCACTCTTCTCTCTCTAATACGTGCTTTCTATCCCTTTATCCCTCCTTTATTGTCTCTGCAGTGACCCTTTATCTACTTAACTTTCCCTCCCCTCTTCATCTTATCATACCTCTCCTCTATCCTCTTAGTCTCCATCTTTCCTTTCTTAACTGTGGTTAACTGACATATACAAGACTCAGAAGAGAGCAGGAATGCAGCAGGACAGAGCTATGTAATAGCCTGGTTCTACTCAGGTTCTACCACATCCTCCTGGAAGATTTTTCATACTCGTCAAGAAAGTGCCAGAGTACTTCACATGTGAGTGAGTTGTTACTGTCAACACTGGCCTTGGGTTCCACCCTTTTTCATTGGGCAAAACATTGTGAGTAGTGCTAATGTATTCACTCACCCATCTATCCATTCACTCAATAAACAAGACATTCCTGAAGTAATTACCAGGGAGGTTGAGATGTACATAGTCCATTGGCAGAGCCAAACACCCTGCACATGATGACAGTATGATGTGACATAAACCAGAGTTGAAGGCAATGGTCTGTGGAAACAGAGCCTGGGAAAAAAGATTGAAGACTGATCTGAGATGCAGGAGAAGGATCAATGAAGGATCAATATATATAAGCCAAGCAACTGGAATGATAGAATGACCAGAATGACCAATCACTATGACATGCCAACCAGCCTGATCAGGACCCCTATTGGCCCTCCCAACCACCCATGGTCCCTCCCCTTGGATAGCCCTGCCACCAATTGCCCTCTGACCCCGATTGGGGGCAGGGTCAGCAGGCCAACCTCCCGTGTCCCCTTCCCCCTGCTGGCCTGGTCCAATCGGCCCCTATCTGGGTGGGCAGCCAGACCCCACCCATGCACAAATTCGTGCACCGGGTCTCTAGTGGTGTCATAAAAACCAAGAGAAGGTTTTAGAAGAGGGGACAATTGCAGTTTGTGGGCCAAGGGAATGAAAATGGGACAGCTCCCCATAGGTCTGACTTCGGGAAGATGTTGTGACTGGTGGTGCAGTTTCAGGGGATGGGATGGAAGTCTGGTGGTGGTGGATCAAGGAGAGAGTGGGGACATGGAAATGGTGAACATTAGTGCAGCTCTTCAGAAGTTTTAATATAAAGAAAAGAGAAAAAATGCAGTAGCTGAAAAGAGATGTGGAGGTGGAGAGTTTGGGGATTTTTTTTAGGAAAGAAGAAGTGTGAGTATCATGGAAGATTCCACTGCCTCCACCTTGAACTGGAAGAAGAGCATCTACTGGTTTTCCTCTACGCTTCCCTTCAGAGGGTCCCAGTTCCTTCACCAAGGCCTGTCATGAGGAGAGTCAGCAGGCAGCCTCTGCTGTATCTGGTTCTGCTGGAAGATCTGGAGCCAGGAGATGGCTTTTAGAGAAGTTTCCAGCTGCTAGATTCAGGAAATGCATGTCATGGCTGATTCCAAAGGCCCCAGAAACAAGTTGTCTGGAGAGCTGGACAGCCCTTCTCCATGCTGGATGACTCTCATGCTCACATCTCAGCTACTCTGTGAGTCCTTTCAAGAAGTGGCATTTGCAGAACACTTTCTCCTTAGATCTTGTGAGTTTAGTTGCTTGGTTCATCTCTGCACAGTCCTGACTATCACCATGTGAAAACCTCTTTTCTAGGACCCTGACTCCCTGTGGCTTCCTAAGCACATGTCCAAGGGTCCCTGGAGCCAACAGAGTGCTGCTCTTTTGAGCCACAGACCCTGTAAGTGCTTGGCTGAGACAATGAAAGCAGGGAGTGTAGGGAGGCTATAGGACTCCTGGGGACAGTCAGACATGGGTGTCTGAGTGCATGAGTGTAAGTGTAGGTATTTAGCATGGAATCCAAAAATCATAGAATTGAAGTCCACATGGCCATCAGGACTAAGAATCCTCTTTTCACAGATGAGGAAACTGAAGCCAAGAAAGAGAAAGGGACTTGTCTGATGTGGTACATAGCTTGTAGCAGAGCTGGGTCTGGCCCAAGCCCTTTACTATTGGCCTCTCACACCATCCACTCCCAATCTCAGATGATTGCATTACAGGATTGGGTGTGAAAATCCATTTGAATTCCGGATAATTTTTCTGGAAAAAAACAATAGGCTCAAGATGGTTACATGTAACTCTGTAACCAGCTATGATGAATATAGGTGACACTTTTCATGTGGTCTCAGGGAAGCCCACCCTGAGCCCAAGTGTAGATCCCTGTTGTTCACCCCAGAGCACCCTGCACATCTTTGCAAAAGTCATGGCCCTCTGCACTCCTTGTTCCATAGCTGCCATCCACACTAGGGTGCTGATTAAATAAACGATAGCCTCTCCATATAGGGGAGCACATACAGGCACTAAAATGCCATGTAGCCTTAAAACAACGAGGAACTCTGTGTGCCAACTATATCATCATAATTCACTAGTTGTTAATAACAGGAAAGGAACAAAGGAAGGCCAGGCATTATAGGCATGCCATTCAGATAGCTTCACCAGGAAGCTGCAGCTTTGCACTCCCCAAGGAACCACCAGCCTCTTCCCTGCAAATGCTGTGGGGAGGAGACTGGACCAAGGAAAGGCAGACACATGCCCAGTGAAGCTGGGGGATGTAGAGGAGGTACTTGCCTATCAATCAAATCTGGGGATGGAGATGGCTGGCCAAAATGGGCATGGCCACTGCAAAAATTTGGGAATACATAATCCCCTAAATTAAGAAATTATCTCTTGTTATGCTTGACTGTTGGTATGTGTGTGTGTGGGGGGGTCTTTTGCTCCTACTTTTTGCATTCCCCCGTATGGTCCAGGGCCATGCGGACCGCACGTTCAATGGACTATGGACCACAGTGGAAAACATGAGCTAAGCTAGCCTGATGCTGGATTGGACTTCTGTTCCAACATGGAATGAAAACTTTGGATATTGGCTCTGACTTTAGTTCTACTTAAGCCCCAGCTATACTTTTTGCATGACTGGACTAAAGGCAATGGGACTTTGGAAACCCAAGGGTGTAATCAAATGGAAATAAGCTTTCTCACATATCTCATCCTCCCACAGGGGCCTCCAGAAATGCTTACTCCAGTGGTACCCCCAAAACCCCATTTCTACTAGGAACCTGGGGAGATGAGCCCCTCTCCTGCCCAATAACACCAATATAGCCAAGTCGCCAAAACATGTTGTGAATTGAAAAGGCAAGGTGCAGAATGTGTGTATAGTGGGCTGGTATTTGTATGCTCAGTTGAAAACGCACACACACACACACACACACACACACACATATACACACACACAACTCTTTGTAAATGCCTAGGATTTTTCTAAAAGTATACATAAGAGACTACCAACACTAGTTGATTCTAGTGAGGAGATGGACTTTCCACTAATTAGTAAGAATAAACTGAATTACTATAAAAAGCTGACTTCTTTATCTCTTGGCTCACTTAAAGTAAGGAGTGTTTTTTATTCGTTTAGTAATCCAGGGTGGGCATTTTACACAAGCAGGATTAGTCGGGGATCCCAGCTGATGGTGACTCTCTCATCTTTAACACAAGACTTGAAGCATAGTCATCATTGTTCTAACCCATGGGAAAGGGACCCAGCTGGTGGAGCCTGCAGGGGAGGTTGCCATGGATCAGACCTGGAGGAGGCACAGATCTCTGTTCACATTCTATTGGCTTGAGCTCGGTCACATGACCACAGTCACAAGAGAGGCTGGAAATGTCCAACAAGAAAGGAAGAGCAGATTTGGGTGGACAGCTGCTGGGTCCCTGCTGGACTAGCCTTCTGTTTTTGGATTTTTCTATAGAGGTGGCAAATTGTATCAGTGAGAAATGTATAAACTACTCCATAAATGCTGTTGAAAATATAGAGTAAACACGGGCAAAAAAAAAAAAACAAAACCATAAAAAATGGAAAGTTAAGCAAACAATGACCCACAAAAATTTCCATTTGATTTAAAGAACCGAACGTAATCTGAAGCAGGGGAGATTAGAACAAATATAATCTCAGGGAAATAATGTATCTTTAAAAAACTCAGAATTCAATGGCAACTGATAAAATTTTTTATTTTATTTTTTTCTTAATTGATTAAGGCAGTAGTCAGCAAACTCATTAGTCAATAGAGCCAAATATCAACAGCAGTATGATTGAAATTTTTTTTGAGAGCCCAATTTTTTAAACTTCTACTTCTTCTAATGCCACTTTTTCAAAATAGACTCACCCAGGCCATGGTATTTTGTGGAAGAGCCACATTCAAGGGGCCAAAGAACGGCATGTAGCTCTCGAGCCCCAGTTTGTCAACCACTGGATTAAGGTATTACATATGTGTCCTTATCCCTGCACTACCCCCCACTCATGCCCTCACCCCCACCCTACCCCCCACTCATGCCCTCACCCCCACCCTACCCCCCACTCATGCCCTCTCCCCCACCCTACCCCCCACTCATGCCCTCACCCCCACCCTACCCCTCACTCATGCCCTCTCCCCCACCCTACCCCTCACTCATGCCCTCACCCCCACCCTACCCCCCACTCATGCCCTCTCCCCCACCCTACCCCCCACTCATGCCCTCTCCCCCACCCTATCCCTCACTCATGCCCTCTCCCCCACCCTACCCCTCACTCATGCCCTCACCCCCACCCTACCCCCCACTCATGCCCTCACCCCCCTGGTGTCTGTGTCCAAGTCTTTTTGTGATCTCTCCCTTACCCCCACCCTCCCCTAACTTCTCTCTGAGGTTTGATGGTCTGATCAATGCTTCTCTGTCTCTGGATCTGTTTTTGTTCATCAGTTTGTGTTGTTCATTATATTCCACAAATGAGTGAGATCATGTGATATTTACCTTTCTCTGACTGGCTAATTTCGCTTAGCTTAATGTTCTTCAGTTCCAGCCATGTTGTTGCAAATGGTAAGAATTCCTTCATTTTTACCGGTGTGCAGCTGATAAATTTGACCACATAAAAGTGTCATAAAAATGATAAAGAACAAAATAAAGTTAAAAGACAAGAGTTAAGAGTAGGAGGAAATATTTGCCACATGAATTAAAGACAAAGAAATAATATCCAACATATATAAATCGCATGTACAGATCAATTAGAAAATAAACAAGAATTCAGTAGAAAAATGATCAAAGAATGTGGAATGGCTGTGCACAGAAAGAGAAATGCCAACAGCCATGAGAAAATGCTCGTGCTTACAAGAAATCAGGAAAACACAAATGAAAGCATTAATGGGATAGTGCTTATCACTTATCAGATGAGCAAAACATGGGAGAGGTAGGAGGCAGAGATTTGAATGTGGATTGAAGAAATAGTCTTATGTGTTGCCTGCAGGTGTATAAATTGGAATATTATTATTAGAGAGCAACTTGGCATAAACTATCATATTTTTAAATGTGCATAATCTTTGACCAAAAACGTTTGAGTAGCCATCCTAGAGAAGTACTTGCATGTGTATAGAAAGCAATATATGTAAGATGTTTATTGCAGTACTAGAGGCCTGGTGCATGAAATTCATGCTCTTGGATGGGTCCCTCAGCTCTGTCTGTGCCCTCTTGTGATCTGGGAGCCCTTTGGGGATATCTGACTAATGGCAGGGAGCAGGCCTAAGCCAGCAGTCAGACCTCCGTAGTGCTGCCACAGAGGTGGGAGAGGCTCCTGCCATCACTGCTGCACTCACCAGCCATGAGCCTGGCTTCTGGCTGAGCAGCACTCCCCTTGCAGTTGAGCATCTGCCCCCTGGTGGTCAGTGCACATCATAGCAATCGGTCGTTCTGTAGTTCGGTTGATTTGCATATTAACCTTTTATTATATAGGATAGCCATAACAAGAAAAGAAAAAGAAGGACCAAATTAAATGGTCCTCAACAGAGAGAGGTTAAACTGACACACTGTAGAACACTTCACAGAAGTTTGGCTTTTTAAAAGGAATATATATATGTAAAAGAAATGAAGCCTATCTGCAAAAATATATTGTTAAAGGGAAAAGCAGTTTGTAGAAGAATATATATACTATTTTGTAAACAAAACGAACCATATATTTTTATATTAATACGTGTACGGGGAGGGCGGGCAAAACACAGAGGTTATTCCTGTATTATTATTTATTAACTAGGGGCCCAGTGCACAAATTTGTGCACCTTGAAAGGAACTGTGAGCCACAATGCTGCAGTAGGCACAAGGATGGGTCTTGGCCCATCCCCCGCTCCCCCACCCTCCCCCTCTCACCACAGCCCCTGGTCCCCTGTCTGCCTGCAGCCCTGTTCCCACTGCCACTGCAGGTGCTCCAACACACTGACAGCACAGAGCAATTGGGGCCAGCATCAGCAACAAGTGCAAGCAGGGCCGGCACTGTTCCTGGGTGCAAGTGGCAGTTGCTGCTCTGATGGCCCCTTAGGAGCAGGGGCAGGGGGAGGGGAAGAAGCCATGAGGGATGATCAGGTCTGGCAGTTGCAGCTCACATCTGCTAATGGCATTGAGTGATTGGGATCGGCAATGGGCACTAGCAGTGGGTGTGAGTGGTGGCTCTGGTGCTGGTAGCGGATGCAAGTGGGGCTGGCACCGGTGTGAGCACCTGGCAGGACTGCAGCACACGGGAGCAAAGAATTTTCAGTAACCACCAGAGACTCACCTCGATGACAGCAACTGACACCCTGCCTTGGTCTGGCATTCCCACTCATCTGTTCCACCATCCTGCCCTGGCCAATGCCTACCATGTTCCACACACACCCCCTAGTGGTCAGCGCATGTCATAGTGACTGGTTGTTTGGTTGTTTTAGTTGTTCCACCTTTTGGTCTTTTTGCATATTAGCCTTTTATTATATAGGATTGAAAACCTACTTTTGTCCCACACGATATATAAATGCTTATAGGATAATCTGGAAGAATCCAAACTCTTAACAGCTAGTCCTTCTGGAGAGACGAATAGGATGGGGTTGCAGCGAGTGAAAGCAAACTTTGCTTTTCCTGCATCCCTTTGTGATTTGTCAGAATTTGTGACATGCTGTCATAAATCTGTATTCATTTTTGTCCAAATATATGCATATTCACTCATATCCACATATTAAATATTATAACAGGACACTTACTGAGCAGTTATCACCTAGCATTGTGTGTAGCACTTTACTTGCATTATCTCATTTAATCCTCACGACAACCTTATGACTTAGGCACTGTTACTATCCCCATTTACAGAGGAGGAAGTTGAGACTCTGAGAGTTTATTTTTTTTCTTTTATCTTTATTGTTCAGTTTATTAATTACATTGTTTCCCCTTTTTATCCCCCTATAGCTTCCCTCCACCCTGTACCTATCCCACCCTCCTCCCTCACCTCCCCCTCCCCACTGTCCTCTCCCATTGTTGCTAGATTTTTGTCCAGTCTCTTGCTGCACTTCCCACAACCCTTTTCTCCCCAAGAATTGTCAGTCCATTCCCTCTCTATGTCCATGTCTCTGTTATATTCACCAGTCTATCCTGTTCAACAGCCTATCAATTCACTTGGATTTTTATGTTCATTTGTTGATAGATGTGTATTTGTTGTTCATAATTTTCATCTTTACCTTTTTCTTCTTCCTCTTCTTAAAGAATATCTTTCAGCATTTCATATAATGTTGGTTTGGTGGTGATGAACTCCTTTAGCTTTTTCTTATCTGCGAAGCACTTTATCTGACCTTCAATTCTGGATGATATCTTTGCTGGATAGAGTAATCTTGGTTGTAGATTCTTGCTGTTCATCACTTTGAATATTTCTTGCCACTCCCGTCTGGCCTTCATTGTTTCTGTTGAGAAATCCGCTGACAATTGTATGGGTGCTCCCTTATAGGTAACCAACTGTTTCTCTCTTGCTGCTTTTAATATTCTCTCTTTGTCTTTTGCTCTTGGCATTTTAATTATGATGTGCCTCAGTGTGGTCCTCTTAGGGTTCCTATATATTGGGGTTCGGTGCACTTCTTGGACTCCTAAGTCAATTTCTTTCACCAGGTGTGGGAAGTTTTCAGTCACTATTTCTTCAAATAGGTTTTCATTGTCTTGGCCTCTTGCTTTTTCTGGCACCCCTATAATTTGGATGTTGGTATGCTTGAGGTTGTCCCAGAGGCCCCTTACACTATCTTCAATTTTTTGGATTCTTTTGGTTTCTTGCTTTTTCAGCTGAGTGGATTTTACCTCTTTATATTTCAAATCTTTAACTTGGTTCTTGGGGTGCTCCAGGGCACTTTCAGGTCTTTGTATAATATTTTTTGTTTCAGTCAGTGTATGCTTAATTTCTGGTTGGTCCTTTTTCATATCCTTGAGAGTCTGCTTTATATCCTTGAGGGTTTCTTTCATTTCCTTGTAGGACTCATTCATTTCCACGTTGGTCTTGATCATTTCCACGTTGGTCTTGATCATTTCTTTGCAGCTCTCGTTTATATCCTGGAGGGTGTTGTTCATTTTCTTGTAGGACTCATTCATTTCCTTTGTGGTCTTGCTTATTTCCTTATAGGCCTCGATCTTTTGTTGGAGCCTCTTAAAAAACCCTATAACCGTGGTTCTGAATTCCATGTCCAGTCGTTTTTTTTCCTCCATTTCTTTCACATCTGATTTCTTTCCATGTTGCTGCATGGTGGCTGCTTCCCTGAGTTGGTCAATTAGCTTTGTGTGGTAGACTTCCTACTAGGGATAGTGGCTCAGCCTCCACGGATACCTGAGATGGATATGGGCTGCACAGTCTTGCTGAAGTTAAGCTCAGTTAATCGTTGTTAGCACTTGGAGGGTTGACCTCCAGGCCAATTGTCTGTGAAGCTCAGCTGTGCTCAGGTTCGGTGGGCACAGTCTCCGGGCCAAGCAGACAGTGTTAGCTCCACCCTATGCGGCCCCGGGGACTCTGTGCCGGGGGCAATGGCCGCCAGCACCTCTGAGAGAGCCGCTGCGGAGCTCCACCGGCTGCCGGGGAATTCAGACTTTCCCAAAATGAGTCCACCGGCTGCCGGGGAATTCAGACTTTCCCAAAATGAGCCTGCATGCGCAATGTCTCACCCAGGGTCATAAAACAAAGCAGTCTGACGGTTTTCCGAATGAGAGGCAAGTCGCGGTGTGCTCTCTGCGCCGTCACGCAGCCGAGCTGTTCGCGCAAGCTGCCTTCTCCACAAGCCGGGAGACCCGGAAGCACCCGAGCTTGGCGTGCCCTCCCACTGTCCAGTTTTCACCCTGTGTGATAGTGGGTTCTCTGGACTTCGCCCAGAGCTGGAGAATCAGTCCAGTGGGATGCCTTTGTCTCCCAGTTCTAGAAAACTGGCCGGTTTTCAGCCGCCCGCCCTCTCCGCGGCGCGCACTCCAAACCTCTCTCCTCGGGAATCTTTCAACGCTGTCCGCCGCCGCTCCTCCGAGTCACAGTGTCTTATCTTCACTTTTATTTGTGGAATTTTCACTCGGCGGGCTTTCTGGTGATTCTGGAAGGTGTTTGTTCTTTCGTTAAGTTGTAGTATTAAAATTGCTGAGTATGACGGCAAGATAGGTGTTTTGCCTTTGCCGCCATCTTAGTTCTCCCCGAGACTCTGAGAGTTTAGATCAAGTACCTGCAGGCACACATATAGGAAGTAACAGCACTGGAGTTCAAATTCAAGTGTATTTGTTTTCAGAGGCCACATTTACTTTTGACCTTCTAAGAAGATGCAACCCATTTTAGCTTATGACTCCTGAAGCCCAATCTCTTCCAGTTCTGCAGCTGTGCAAGGCACTTGGGTGTACTGGAAATGCAAGGACAGCGTGTTGGAAGTGCTGGGGGACCGTAGCTCTCAGTAGGTGGGTCCCCTGGAAGGGGAGCTCCAGACCAGTTAGCCCAAGGACTCTGGGCTGTCTGCCTTTCAGCTGATGCTGGTCCTCCCAGGATCACTGAACAGATAAAAGCTCTGGCTTAACCTTCTCCTGATACAGATAGGGAAACTGAGGCTCAGAGCAGGAGGGGCTCCATTGCTTGTGCAGGCAGTGCCCATGCCCCAAGCTGCCAAACCCTGTTGCAATTCCTTCCCTGGTAGAGATGGAGGTAGAACTGTTCCCCACTGGTGAGTGGTGAGGGCCAGACAGGGCAGGGCATAAGCTCTTCCAATTTCTTCATAAATCAGCCAGGTTTTAGGGTGGTTTCTATACCACAAAGCCTCTTTGAAATAAATGGGCTCATTTATTCCTGAGGAAATATTCACAAATACCTCTGGTAAACTGATGGTCATTGGTGCCAATTCATTGGAACCCCCAATTTGGGGTGCAGTAACAAAGAAAATTTTATTTAGTGCAACACAGCTCTGTGATATAGCACAGCTGTGGAACAGCTCAATTGTCATACAGCATGACTGTGAAAACAGCACACTCTGAGGCAAAACTGGGGCCAGGCCCCTCTCCAGCTAGACAGCTCTGCTCTGCTTTGCTCCTGCTGCCTGTCCACTCTGCTCTGGCCTGGTCTATTCCATCCTGTGCCAGTCTGCTCTGGCCTGCAGTGGTCTACCTGCTAGTTCGGGGAAATACATTCTTTAGTCTTTGGCAGAAAGGGAAAGTGTGCTCCCCAAGCCAGAGGGGAATTGGCTTATCCTATATAATAAAGAGGTAATATGCAAATTGGCCCTCATGCCTTCACAAAGATTGCCACCCCCATGTCATCACAAGATGGCCATGACAAAATGGCTGCTTCCTTGTTGTCACAAGATGGCTAGCAGGGGAGGGTAGTTGGGGATGACTAGGCTAGCAGGGAAGGGCAGTTGGGGGTGATCAGGCCGGCAGGGGGTTATCAGGATGGCTGGCAGAAGCGGGTTAGGGGCAATCAGGCAGGCAGGCGAGTGATTAGATCCAGCAGTCCCAGATTGTGAGAGGGATGTCTGACTGCCGGTTTAGGCCCAATCCCTGCCAGTCGGACATCCCCCGAGGGATCCCAGATTGGAGAGGTTGCAGGCTGGGCTGAGGGACAACCTGCTTCCCCCAGTGCATTTCGTGAACCAGGCCTCTAGTATAGACAGAAGTCTCCACCCTTGGTTCCTGATTGGTTTGTCCTCATGCAAATGAGGATTCCAAATCCTCAAAGTTTAATTGGCCCAAAAGGCACTGTCCTGATTGGTTAGAGTGGAGCTGTTCTCACTGGTTGGTAATGAAACTGATGGGATATAGCTGCACAGCTCCAACTTGACGGGGAATCCTATTGGTTGAAATAGTATTCCAGGAACTCCTCTTTAAGGACTGGCTCAGGTGGAAGAAACACAGTGCAGGCAGGCAGTTCAGTGCAGGTTTCTCCCTGAAGTGCAGTTTGCAAGAGAGGCCACTGTGTAGAAATGGCTACTGTTGTTTTTAATTTAAGGCCAGTTACTCTTTTAGTAGATATCTTCTTTATAAGGCACATACTCTGATGTCTTAACAAGTGACAGAAAACAAGGACTAAAACAACCCTATGAAAGCCATGGAAGTCTCTCTCTCTCTCTCTCTCTCTCTCTCTCTCTCTCTCTCTCTCTCTCTGTCTCTTTCCCTTCTCTCTCTCTCTCTCTCCCTCTGTCTCTCATCTATGTCATTGTCTGGACCTCTCCATCTCACTATCATAATTTATCTCTGTCTCTGACTAACTCCCCATTCCAACTTGCCCCTGAGTCATTGTGGACTCAGGTAGCATCTTGACTTCCAGTTGTCTCCCCTGCTATTTTCCTCATCTTCCTTTTCCTTCCTTTCTTTGGCCCTCCCCAGCCAACTATGTGTGCAGATACTGGGCAGCCTATGACCTGCGGATGAGAGGGATCCTAGCACTGGGGCTTGTGACCTGCTTATGAGGCAGCACTGCCTTCGTGTGGATGTGCAGGTGAATGTTCCCTGTAATCCCAGACCGTGCTGGGGCTGTGAGCTCTGTCAGTCTCCCCATGGCACTTGTTAGCATCAATATGATGTGCCGTGGTACAACTTGCCACATTTCCTTTTTAGACATGTTGACAAGCTTATTTTAAACCTCTGAGCCTGGAGTTAGGATGGTGATATTGGTGGTGCAAAGGAGCCCAGGAGGAGGCTCTGGGTGTCAGATCTTCACTGGCAGAGCGTGGTTCGGCCCAGACAGTCACTCGGTGTGCCCTGGGGAGCTTGAAGATCACAAAGCATGCTAGCACTCTCCACCCACGGTGAAAAGCAGAGTCCTGCTGGGGCCCCTGGCTTGCTGTCACAGGTGTGTTCCCCCTCCACACAAGCTGAGAGCCTGAGACACATGCTAAGCCAAGTGCCAGTCACCCTGGCTGTGATATCTGACCCAGCCAGGCTGCTCCAACCAAAGTCCAGGCCCATGAAACTGATGGGCAAGCTGCAGCAACTGCTGGCCCTGTCCAGGAGTCCTCTGCCTGGTCAATCAGCAGTAGATAGGGGCCTCCCCTGCCAGAAGCACAGCTCTTCCCCCAGCCATGCTCTTCGAGAGAACCTTTTAGGTAGGCTGCCCTGGGCACCAATTGCTCTGCTAGTAAACACTCTGATGGAGAAAAAGCACTATGCTAGGGCGCAGGAGACTGAGTTTTGCCCAGCTCACTGAGAACACAGGTATGTCATTACCTTACCTGCCACAGTGTCCTAATTTATACATCCAAAGATCCTCTAACAGTAAAATGGTGAAAGAAATTAAGGCACATCACACAGTGGAAGGGACTATCACTGTGATGGATGTCAGCTTCCCTTTCTTTTCGTAATATCTAGGCACATGCACCTATACCTGCAAACTACATTTCCCAGCCTTTCCTACAGCCAAGGACAAAAACTATAGGACAACTAGTCAAGGAGTTGTGGTAGTGAGATGAGTGTATTTTCTAGATCACACCCTTAAAAGGGAGCTGCTTATCCTCCATTTCTTCTTCCGGGACTCCCCTAGCTTCTGCCACACAGATGGGAACAATGTTTAGGGAAAAGGCAGAGCAACAAAATAGAAGGTGCCTGGGTGAGTGGATGAGGTGGTGGGACTGAGCTGCCTGTCACTGAGTCACCACCTTTGGAACTCTGACATGAAAACTGTACCTCTTACCTTGTTTAAACTTCTGCTATTTGGTCTATGTTAAAGCAGCCAAACCAATATCCAAACTAGTCTTCATGCTATGGAATACTCTGGGGACATTAAACAGAACAAAGCAGCTCTATAAGTACCTCAAGGTAATGGTCTCTGGGATCTAGTGTTGGGCGAAAAAGGCAAGTTGCAGAAAAACACATAGAGCATGATTTTATTTAGTTTGTAGCATGCACAAACCCACCTACACAGAGAAACATACAAATTTCAATGTCCATGCCTCCTTATGGAAAAGCATAGACAGAGAACTGAAAGGATACATGCTAACTGATAACAGTGGTAACTTCTCAAGAGCTCTAGGATTGGATCCTAGAGGGTCGAGTACTAGTAAGAATTGAGATTGTTTCTTTGAATCACTCCAAATTAGATTGTAGTGTCATGTTTCTGAACCCCCTGCCAGCCACGATGTCTTACGATCCTAAATACACAGAGTTCAGATTTGACACTGTCACCCTCCACTCTCGCCCCCCCCCCCCCACCACTCGATTCTTAAGAGGTTTCCAGGACACCTTGGCGAATCAAATTGATTGCCAGGGCCTGCAACCTGGGGGGTGGGGGGTAGGGGAGTTTGTCTTGAGAATGGGAAAGTCTGTGTTTAATGGGTATATAGTTTCAGTTTTATAAGAAAAGTTATGGAGATGGGTTAAGTCACGAATATATTTAATACCACTGAACTGTAACTTAAAACAGTTAATATGCTAAATTATATGTTATATGAATTTTACCACAATAAAACAATTTTGAAAGACTGAAATAAATGAAACAAAAATAATGTGTTAGGGAAGTGATTATTTTCCCTTATTTTTATTTATCAAAACTATTCATAATGCCATGTATCTCTTATGATTTAAAAAATAATGGAAAACCCCGCCAAAACCAAAACTGTACTTTAAGAATGGTAATAACAATTTCCATTGAGTTAGACCCTACTATGGGTGGCTGCAGGGTAGGTACCATAGAAGCATTATCTAATCATACAGCTATTCTACAAAGTTGATGCATTGGACATATTATGAAACTGGGATTTAGGAAGTCTATGTGGAGAATTCAAAAATCTTTTTTCAGGAGACAAACATAAAAAGGATGTACCCAGTTACCAGGAGGATCTTTAATTGCACTCCTTCTATGTGTACATCTGTGCTGGATGGGGAAGGCATTCCAAGCAGAGAAAGCAACAAGAAAAACAGCAGGGCTACAGCTAAAGTGCCAGTGGGGGTCTTTGTGGGGAGAGTATGGCCACCCCGGGAGAACTGTGCCTGTGAGGGTATGGGAAATGGAAGAGGCTTATGAGGAGGGTGTGATCGGAGATGTATTCTTTTTACATATTTTAATTGGATTTGTTGTGGTGATGTTGATTAATAAAATTATACAAGTTTCAGGTATAAAATTCTATAATACCTCATCTGTATATTGTATTGTGTGTTCACCACAAGTCAAGTCTCATTCCATTACCATTTATCCTCCTCTACCTACCCCCACCTATTGTTCCCACTGACAATCAACATACTGTTGTCGGTGTCCATGAGTCTTTCTCCCTTTTTTTTCTTTGCTTAATCCCTTTACCCTTCTCACCCATCCCCCAAATTCCTCCCCTCTGACAGCTGTCAGTCTGTTCTCTGTGTCCATGAGTCTGTCTCCATTTTGCTAGTTTATTTTGTTCATTAGACCCACATATAAATGAAATCATATGGTACTTGTCTTTTTTTGACTGGCTTATTTCACTTGGCATAATGTTCTTCAGTCCTCCCATGCTGTTGCAAAATGTAAAAGTTCTTTCTTTTTTATGGGTGAGTAATATTCCATTGTGTAAATATACCAGACCTTTTTTATCCACTCATCTACTGATGGGCACTTGAACTGCTTCCAAATCTTGGCTATTGCAAATAACACTGCAATGAACATAGGGGTACCTATATTCTTTTGGATTGGAGTTTCTGTTTGTTTGGGGTTTTTTTAGATAAATTTCCAGAATTAAATTGCTGGGTCATAAGGCAATTCTATTTTTGTATTTTTTGAGATAACTTTATACTGCCTTCCACAGGGCCTGCACCAATCTGAATTTCTACCAACAGTGCACAAAGATTCTCTTTCTCTATATCCTCACCAACACTTCTTTGTTGACTTAATGATGAAAGCCATCCTGACAGGTGAGTGATATTTCATTGTGGCTTTAATGTTCATTTCTCTGATTAGTGGATGAGCATCCTTTCATATGTCTGTTGGCCATCTGCAAGTGTCTATTCAGGTCCTTTGCTCATTTCTTAATTGAATGATGTTGGGAAAATTGGACACATATGCACAAAAAACCCAAACAGACAAACCCAAAACAACAAAACAAACAAACAAACAAACAAAAAACAAAACTAGACTTCCTTCTTACACCAACAATAATAAATTCAAGCCCTAACTGGTTTGGCTCAGTGGATAGAGGATCAGCCTATGGACTAAAGGGTCCCAAGTTCAATTCCAGTCAAGGGCATGTACCTTGGTTGTGGGCACATCCCCAGTGGGAAGTGTGCAGGAGGCAGCTGGTTGATGTTTCTCTATCATTGATGTTTCTAACTCTCTATCCTTCTCCCTTCCTCTCTGTAAAAAATCAATAAAATATATTTAAAAAGAAGAAACTCAAAATGTATTTAAATCCCAGAAGAAAACATAGGCAGTAAAGTCTCAGATTTTTTTCTTATGTATCGCTTGGACAAGAGAAACAAACAAAATAAACAAATAGGACTACATCAAATTAAAAAGGGTTTGCATGGCAAAGGAAATCATCAACAAAATTAAAAGAAAACCCACTGAATGGGAGAACATATCCACTAATACACCTGATAAGGGCTTAATATCCAAAACGTATAAGAAACTTATAAAACTCAATATAAAAAGTCAGAGTTGTACTGTTGAATATTAAAAGCTAAGGAAAGAGTGAACAGCACAAACAAATTTTTTAAATCTCTAGTTAAATGGTAGTGTGTGGGGTGGGGTAGGGAAAAGAGACTTGTAGGAGTAAGGCCATCATAGAAGGTGGCACAATCAGCCATCAGCAGAGGAAGGGTTCCCAGAGCGAGTAGGACACAAGGTCTGCCTGGAAAGGAGAGCCGGAAGGACAGGTGGAGAGCTGCAGCGGGGTCTGCATGGCAGCAGTGCCCTCCAGGGGTTGTAAAACTGACCACTGTTTATATCAGGGACCTGCCTTTCATATAGGGGATTGCAGATGTTTGAAAGAATGCAGCAACAAATGTAGAACCATGTCTTAAGTTGAACCACATAAAATTGCCATTTTGTACACTTTAAAGCAGTCACATGTCAGCAGTTTCTATAGTTCCATCCAATTCATAGTGTGGCCTCTCCCCTAAAAAAAGAAAAAGCAAGTGTGTGTGATCAAGGTCATTGGGGCAACAGGTAAACACTGGAGTGTGATGGAATTGGGATGGGTTGGGCAAGTTGGAGCTTTTATTTTCACTTTAACGACACACTTCAATATGGCTTACATTCATCACAGTTAGTATGGTGATTGTTATTCTTAGAAATAAAGAAAATTCAATAAATATGGGAGTTGAATTAAGTGCATTTTAACCCTCAAGGATAAGCTGATTCTGATCTTGATTCTGTCACTTATGCAAGATATGGCCTCAGTCACTTATCTTCCCATTTGTTAAAAGAGGAGTTGGGTTAGATTGGTGAGACCCAAACCTGAAAATCTCCTAGGAACACTTGCGGGGGGGGAGGGGGGGAAGAAATCAGCATCAGCATGCCTGGGAAGCTGCATTTGAATAGTCCTTCCCCAGGGAACTCTGATTATCAGATGTGGGAACCCCTGACCCCAAGGTTGCATGTGTTATCTTCCAGCTTTAACATTACTTTATTCCATATCTTTTGTTGTTTTTATCTTTCCTTCTTTGACTGAGTTTAGCCCCAATCCAATAAGACATTCAATTCCATAACACAGAAATGTCTTAAAAGAACCCTTCTAGCACCCAAGGAAGTACTGGAGCCAGAGTGGAATATATATATATATATATATATATATATATATATATATATATATATATATAATGCATATGAATGCTTAAATGCTTCACATGGATTAAGCATTTTCTTTTACTCAGATTATTATTTTTTGCATGAACAATCAACCATTTTGCATTTGGAATCCTTCTGCAAACAGAGCAGTTTGTCTTTGTGTTTGCTCATTTAAAAACAAATATTTGCTTGCCAAGCAAATACTGTCTCTTAGGATGTGCTATTAATAGGATAATTAGGCAGCCAGTAATGAAAAGGATTGCTGGTAATTATGGCAAGATTTGTTTTGGCATTTGAAGGTAGCAATGGAGGCTGGAGTGCTAAAATCTACCTTAGCATTAATTAGTACAATTAGAACACACCTGAAAAAAATAGCCCAGCTGATGAACACTCTGCTCTACTTTTAAAGTGACAGCACTCAGTAGTTCCCAGGCTGCCTGGGCAGTCCCAGGCCTGGTGCTTCTAGAGGGTGGTGGATAAGACGGAGTACTTGAATTTGACTAGCCTCACTTTTCAAGAGCTCATTGTCTGTGAGCGCTTTCCTGTCAACACCACCCTCTTTCATTCTACAATTTGTATGAAAGCAAGTTCTGTATTTTCTCATTTGAACCTCATGATAACCCTTTGGGATAGGTAAGCAAGATTTAGGGGTTTGGGGGTTTCTTTGCAGATAAGGAAATTGAGGATCAGAGATGTCCAGGGGTTTCCCAAGGTCAGAGAGAAGGTCTGAAGTCATAGCCTAGGCCTGAGAAAAATTAGAGAAAAATTTGGACACATCTGTCTGCACAAAATGCTGAACTTGCAGGAGCTTTGGGACTCTAACCTATGACCCCCCACTGACTTCACTGGTAACACAATATGGGTCTGAAATAGCTACATTCATTCAGCTGGAAAATATTCTCAAAGGTATTCTTTTCCCTCTTTCCCTGCTGGCCTTCTCCTTCCCCTGACTCATTCTCAGTGAGGTTTCTCTCTATGAGCAGGCAGGCATGGGGGCCTGTGGGCACTGGTGAGCCAGAGCATGCATCTGACATGCATCAGTGTGTGTGTGGCTGCTTGAGCACTTGGTGGGGAAAGAGGCGCGTGCGCGCACACACACACACATGCGCGCGCGCGCGCGCACACACACACACACACACACACACACACACACACACACACACCTTCCATGGGGAAGAGCATTAGAGCAGTGAAGACAGGAAGAAAAAGCGCAGCCAGTCTAAGGAACACTCTGAAATATAAGGCAAGTTATCCAACCCATTTAGAGTCTTAGTTTCCTCGCATAAAATATGGGACTAGAATTGATATCAACTGCATAGATTTATCTTTAAGGGTACAGAAAGATGGTTCCTAGGATGCCTGGCCCACCATCATCACCACAATTATTACCACAGTTGTTGCTGTTGTGAAATTTGCTTTCTTGCTAAGTGTGTGTATAATCACACACTGCGGTTGTCTCATTCAAGCATTTGGGGCAGTTCAGTGGGACAATGAGGAAAGAGGGCTGCAAAGTCAAGGCAGACCATGCGCTTTCCAAGACCTGTGAGCCCACTTCTCTACACAGGACACATACGAACCTGCAGGATCCTGCCAAGTAAAGGCTAGAGACTCAGGCCTGAGATGTGTGGCTGTTGCCTCCTGCACTCCAACCTTTAAAATCTTTGTCTTCAAAGATAAACCATTACTGTACAGTAGCTAGCAATTTACCGGGAATCATGCCACAATCTTCTTTTTTAATTCAAATTTTATTTTTCAATTACAGTTTACTTTAAATATTATTTTGAGTTAGTTTCAGGTATAAACAATGATAATCACATACTTTACAAAGTGGTCCCCCTATTTCCACTAATATTTCTGTCTCCATTTTGTTAGTTTATTGTGTTCTTCAGATTCCACATATAAGTGAAATCATATGGTATTTGTCTTTCTCTGACTGGCTTATTTCACTGAGCATAATAACTGTCTAAGTCTATCCATGCTGTGGCAAATGGTAAGATTTCATTTTTTATGGCCAAATAATATTTCTTTATATATATGTGCCACTTCTTCTTTATCAAGTCATCCATTGATGGGCACTTGATTGCTTCCATATACCTTTCATAACTTTACTAGTGGCCAGGTGCACGAAATTCATGCACAGAGGGGGGGGGGTCCCTCAGCTCAGCCTGAATTCTCTCCAATTGGGGACCTCTAAACCAACTGCTGGTTTAGGCCTGATCCCTCTCACAATCTGGGACCATTGGCTCCTAACTGCTCACCTGCCTGCCTGCTTAATCACCCCTAACCTCTCTGCCTGCCTGCCTGCCTGATTGCTCCTAACTGCCTCTGCCTGCCTGCCTGATTGCCCCTAACTGTCCTCCCCTGCCAGCCTGATCTCAGCCCCACTGCTCTCTCCTACTGTCTTGATTGCTCCCAATGGCCCTTCCCTGCTGGCCTGATCTTGCCTCTAACTGCCCTCCCCTGCACCCTGATTGCCCCCAAATTCCCTCCCCTGCTGGCTGGATCTTGCCCCCCAGGGATAAATGAATAACTCCCCAAGCTGGCTTAGAATGCAGATTTAAATACCTTCTTCCTAGGGAAAGGGAACAGGAGATGTAGGCCTCCTAGAGGAGAGTAAATGATTTTTAGGAAAGATGAATGGGGGTGGAGAGAAATAGTTTGTAACAAAGTTTGGGTGTTATGTCCTGTGACAGGAGTCAGTCTTCTCTGCCTGATGACACTTCTCCCATCAAGGGGACCTATGACATTTAAGCTCCTTTAGGGAGGGGGGGGGTCCAATTTTAGACAGATCAGGAGACTTCAGTGAAATCCTCTGCATGCACTTGCAGTTTTTCAAGAATCTGTAGCTCAAGATCATCAATGTAAAAATAAAGCATATGTTGGGGTGTGACATGTTCTCTGACCTTCAGAAAAACCCAACAAAAGCTTGTTTCCTCTCTCAGATGATTTGCCACAGTAGGTTATTCCCTGGAGACGGCATTCTGGGAGTGGTCATTACATACCTTGTGTATGTAGAAAGGTGTGGGCCACATCACTAAATAATCCAGGGACAGTTTTCTCATCTTGAGGAAAGGGAGATAAAGTTATAATAGTTTATCTCCCTTTCCACAGTTTTCTTGTGGTTTGTGTCTCAGCTGCCCCCGCCCGCCCCTCGCCCCCCTCCCCCCAGCAGCCCCAGCGCCTATGCATCGGGCCTTGGGGCTGCTGGTTGCCAGGCCTGAGGGTTTGTATCTCCAGTCCACCCCCTCTCACCCCCCAGCCCCAGGTCTGCAGTGACGGGGCTTGGGGCTGCTGAGTGCTGACCTCCCTGCTGGTTTGTGTCTCAGATTCAGCCCCTCACAGCCCCAGCACCCCCATGGCGGGGCTTGCAGCTGCTGGGTGCCAGCCTCCCTGCTGGTTTGTATCTCCAATCTGGGGGCTGCTGGGTGCTAGCCTCCATGCAGGTTTATGTCTCCAATTCGGCCTTTGCAGCTCCAGCACCTGGGTGGCAGAGCTTGTGGGTGCTGGGTACTGGCCCCCTGTGGGTTTGTGTCTCTTATCCAGGGGCTATTGGGTGCCTGCCTCCCAGCAGGTTTGCACCCTGCACGTGCCCCGCCCACCGAGCCCCCCGCCAGCCCAAGGCCTAAAGCCCCCGCCCCGGCACAGCCCGCCCCACCCTGCCTCTTCCACAACACCCCCCCTCAGTACTTCAAACTCACTGCTACAGTGGGTCTATCAAGAGAACTACATTTCCCAGAATTCCTGGCGCCCACAATACCCTGCATGAACCAAGAGCACAGTGAATTTTCTCCAGCCCGTGGTGGCCACTGGGGTCTCCATACACCCCAGATACTGGCAGCAGCCCTTGACTCCCATCGTGGGTTCTGGGCTGGGGAGCATGCAGGGACCCTGGGGCACTCATTTGCATGTGATTCAGGCACCATAAGCTTAAGGTGGGCCGGCCCTTAAGTACCTTGTGGGCCACCCATATAGGTTGGTGGTTGCTTTCACTGCACTGTGGCCTCACCCCTGCCAGCCTTGCCCCCTGTGTGCTGGCAATACCCCTGCCCTGCCCCACCCTCTGCTCTGCCCCCTGCTCCACCTCCGCCCCCTGTTCCACCTCCGCCCCCTGCTCCACCTCCACCCCCTGCCCCACCTCCACCCCCTGTTCACCCCTGCCCCCTGTTCTAATTGGCTGGTAGCATAGCCAATCAGGAGCCAAGATACAGTCACATTTGCATGTTACTCTTTTATTATATAGGATGGGATTGCTTAAAGTGGGGGTGGGGGCAAGGGGGAGAAGAGCTTTTTTCAGCAGGAGATGCTCTGGGCAGATAAAAATACATAATCCCTATATTTGGACTGATAGCTAACCATATGCACTATACTACCAAACCGGCCATTAAGAAATTGAATCACTTTCTTACACCTTACACCAAACAGCTATTGCCCTTAAAACCCCTCCTCAGCCCCCACTTTAGGTTCTGCCTTCACAGTTCACCCAGATTAGGTTCTGATTGGTCAATTTCTATGCCAGTCAGTGTCAAAAGCTCCGCCTCCTAGGCACTTCACCCAGATTTGGTTCAGATAAGATGTTTGATATAATATTAGTCTTCTTAAATGTATTGAGATTTGTTTTGTGGCCTGACATGTGGTCTATCCTGGGAAATATCCATGTGCCCTTGAGAAAAATGTATGTTCTACTGCTTTGGGATGAAATGTTCTGAAAATATTAATTAAATCCATCTGGTCTAGTGTGTTGTTTAAGACCACTGTTTCCTTGTTGATTTTCTGTCTGGAAGATCTATCCAGTGATGTCGATGGGGTGTTTAAGTATCCTACTATGACTACATTCCTGTTAAATTCTCTCTTTATGTCCATCATTATTTGTTTTATATATTTAGGTACTCTTATGTTGGGTACATAAATCTTTACAAGGGTCGTATTCTCTTGTATTGATCTTTTCATCATATGTAATGTCCTTCTTTGTCTTTTATTAGAGCCTTTGTTTTAAAGTCTATATTGTTTGATGTAAGTTATGCTACCACAGCTTTTTTCATTTGCATTAAATATCTTTCTTCCATCCCTTTACTTTCAGTCTCTATGTGTCTTTCAGTCGGAAGTGGGTTTCTTGTAGATATCATGTATATGGATCTTATCTTCTTTTCCATTCAGCTATGTCTTTTGATTAGAGCATTTAATCCATTTACATTTAAAGTAATTAGTGATAGATACATATTTATTGATATTATACATATTTATGTTTCTCTTTATTTTTCCCTTTATTCTTTTTATATAAGTCCCTTTAACATTTATTGTAATACAAGTTTGGTGATAGTAGTTAATTCCTTTAGCTTTTTCTTGTCTGAAGCTATTTCACTTTCAATTTTAAATGAGAGCCTTTCTGTGTAAAGTAGCCTTGGTTATAGGTCCTTGCTTTTAAAAAAAATTAATATATTTTTAATGATTTCAGAGAGGAAGGGAGAGGGAGAGAGAGATAGAAACATCAATGATGAGAGAGAATCATTGATTGGCTGCCTCCTGCATGCCCCCTACTAGGGACTGAGCCCACAACCTGAGCATCTGCCCTTGGCCGGAATCAAACCCGGGACCCTTCAGTCCGCAGGCCAACGCTCTAGCCACTTGAGCAAAACCGGCCAGGACAGTCTTTGCTTTTTATCACTTTGAATATTTCATATGCCACATGCTTTCAAGCATGGCTTTTAATTTTTACAGCAACCCCCTGAGCCAGGTATCATCATCTTTTCAAGAATGATGACACCAGTCAAGGACCAGGCCAGAATTGAACCTGAAATTACTGGTCCCAAGCCTAACCTCCACCCCACACAGAGTTGTGCATTTTCTGTGACCCAAAATTTTCTGCTAAGAACTTGAGGCTTGAGGCCACTATGGGCACATTTCTGGGAACTGTCAGACCTCTCTGCCACCCCATGGCCATTAGCATTAGAAATCACAGAAACAGGACTTGAATTTTGTAAATGGAACTCAAAGAAGGAAACCTCTCACATAAATGTTGAACTCTTATGTCCTGCAGTAGCTGGATTTGCATTGATTAATTAGAAAATTGTATTTACATAACCCTTTAGTCTGTATTTATATGTTGCTAAAGGTGCAGCGAACTGGGAGGGGAATTATATCCAGATTAGCTTTTGTCTATTAACAGCCTGGATTGGAGCTGCTTTCTGTGCCGAAAGGAAAGAATCAAAAGTATTTGCAGCAGGAATTCCCAGTGAGGCCTCTATCCCTCTTTTTTGCCTTGGACCCAGTAATTCTGGGCTCTTCAAGGATTACCCAGTAAAGCTCCTGGCCTCCTTAGTCAGAACAAGAGGCAAGATTACCCAAAGAGCTAATTTCCAGCTGAGTTTGGCCCTTGATTTCCTAAACAAAATTGGCTTTATTCTTTTCAACAAGTATTTGGCAAGATTAAAGATCCCTCAATCTGTGCAGCTTAATATGCACTGTGTTGGAAGCAGCCCATGGCTTCTACTGATGGGGAAAAGGAAGTGGGAAGGGCAGAGTATAAAATCCCATTTATTGAATGAGAAAGACATTTAATGGATAAACGGTATTGATGTAGGGATCTTAATAAATTGTGATGTTGGGGGAAAGTGATTTGATTTCAAAATTATTTTAAAGGTCTCAGTTCTTTTGTCATTTTTTTCTTTCTCTTTTTAAAGATGGATAAACATATGGGCAAGGTTGGAGGAGATGGGGCTGGGAGGGTTAGCTCTATTCTTCAGTGTGTGGGGGAAGTCTGACCCTGGGGCCATTTAGGTGTGGGACTCAATGAATGCTGGATCCAGGCTGCCAGATGGGGCTAGTGTGGTCAGGTGAGGCACAGGGTTGTTGTGGGAAGAAAGGCAAGAAGGCTGAGTTTGGCTTCAGGCAAGTAGCCTCTCACTGTTCCCACTGTTGCCAGGAAGTTGAATTCCACTGAGTCTAGTATGGCTAAAAGTTGTTGACCTTGGCCAGACTGCTGTCCTACCTGAGCCTGTTATTTATCAGTTATAATGAAGGGAGGGGACTAAGTTACTGATGAGATTTATTACAGCTCTAATATCAATAATCTGTGGGGTTTCTCCATGGATTCCATAGCCAATCAGAGCAGCATTTCCCAACAACCTGCACTGCTCCATAGCAGTGGAGAGCACTGTGGTTTAACAGTGCAAGTTCTGCAGTCAGCCTGCTGGAGAAAAATGTGTGCTGGCTCTACCACTTATGAGTCCCACAACCCTAAGCAAGCTCCTTAACCTTCCCTGGTTTTGTTTTCATCCTCTGTAATATTGCAATGATAGCAACAGCTACATCGAAGAGCTGAAGTGAGAAATAGATGAGTATATGTGTGTGTGGGGGGGGGGGGGGGGGCGTCCCAGGCAAGACACCTTGAGCATTCCTTAACTGTTTGTGGGCTAGATCCAAGGCTTTCCCTTTTGTTCAGGTTTGGGAGATACCCATTGCCCTTAGGCAGGCAATTCCAGTAACAGGAAGATTATCTTATCAGTAAGGATTTACATGATTGTTTGATGGGAAGCTGCTTTAATTAAAATGTTTTAGCTCTGACCTTTCAGAGCCAATTAAGGTTGTTTACCAGCCTTCCAGGATTCCTATCCACATTTTTCTATTGGTGCGATCAGGATTGGATTCAGGCACCTTTGTATTTTTGGATCATAAATAAACTGCTGCTGTTTGGGTGTCAGATGCTATCTCTCCCTCAGAGAGAACAGACATCCCACCCAGCCCCAGCTATTTTTTCTATTACTGCATCTTCATCTTCTATACTTTTATTTCTTAATCCCCAGCTCCTCTACTCAGAAACTGGACCCAATCTCTCTCTCTCCAAGCTGGACGTGGAAAAGAGAGAAAATCACCCACAAGTAAACATATGCAAAGCTGCTAGGGCAGTCCCTGGGGCCCATCAGGAGCTCCATAATAGTAGCTGTGGTCATCATCACCCTCCTGACCGCAAACCACTGCACCCTCCCTGCCAGTGCTACTCATCTGGTGCTAAGAACACACACCTTAGAGCTCTTGAGCTATTCTTCAGCTTGACATGTGCTGCTAAAAGGGCAGAGCAGGACTGCAAAGAACAATTTAGACAGCTGCCATTTTGGACTGTGTGACTTGGCAACCACCATGTTGGCCACATGATGTGTAAACTTACCTGGGGGCTGCCATCTTGAAATCACAAAGACCAACCCCTCCCTTTGAATTAGCCAATCATGAAAGACTGTGCGCCTGAGCTCCAGTCAAGAGCAAAGGACAGGTTATTTGCATCACTAGCCCCAGCCCTCACCTAACCAATCGGAATATGCCCCACCTCCTGACCCCTAGGCCTATAAAATCATTAGGCTTTTGAAACACGTCCTTTTTTGCTTACTGCCACTACATCGGTGGAGACAGAGAGCCAAGTCTGGGCTTGAATAAAGGCTCTTTTGCTTTTGCATCAGACTTGGCTCCCTGGTAGTCTTTGGGGATCATGAAATCTGGGCATAACCCTGCATAAGCCATGTTCCCTGGTGTAGATGCTAGGATGCCACCAAATAGTTGTTGAATGAACAACCATTTGTAAGCTGTGACCCATGAGCAGCACCCCAGTTTCTGCTCTGGGGTCTTCTTTCTTTACTTCCTCTGTCTAGTCCTCAGTGAAGATGAAAACCAAAGATTCTCCTCACACCCAGCATTCCTGCTCATACTCCCTCCTATCTTGAGTATTTTACCAAGAAGGTGGAATTTTCTGCTTTCTAAGTGCCCAATTGCTCCACCCAATTTGGAAAGCAACTTGAATTCTCTTAGAGGCAGGGAGTTTCTTGAGTTGATGTGAGGGAGGTGGTGCCGGGGCACAGTCCTGGAGCAAGGGAGAGGGTACAGGTCTCTGCACCCATGATCACTCTTTTCCAAAGTGCGTTCTGCACAGCACACATTACAAAAATATTGTCAGAGGGGAAAATCTTGCAAAATAAATAAATAGATAGATAGATAGATAGATAGATAAATAAATAAATAAATAAATAAAATAAAAATGTGGCTGCTATATCCCCTTTTTGATGACAAGAGAAACTCGTAGTGATTAAAGGCCCTGAGAGATCCTGCAATGTAAAAATAAAATAGTTTAGTTTCACTTTACCCAGGGGTCTCTAAAAGTTTCCTCTTTTCATGTGATTCTCCCCATGGCCTCCTATGGAATTGGATGGCAGCCTCTGATCCTTCCATCCTGGATCTAAGAGCTGTGCTTCCTCTCCCAGGGAACAACAAATAGTCAGGCAAGATGCAGTTGTCCTAAGAAGTGTTTTAGTGTCCTCATTTTTTGGCCTGAAGGAGAAAAAAGAGATGAGGGAATCAGAGTCATGTGATTCTCATAAAAGGAACCTGTGGCCCTTGATCCAGGACAGGGAGAGAGATGGGAGGAAGTTCAAGGATGAGTCAGGAAGACCAACTTGAATGGCCCGTTATAAACCAGTCAATCAGAGAGCCACCCTACAAAGCAAATTGTATTGCACTATTTAATCAAGGCTACTAGACATCTGGACATTTCTGTTAATCCCCATCCCTCCTGTTGCCATAAATCTAAGCTAATCCTTTGGGGTCCAGGATCATGAGAATAATCCTCACATCTGTGTGGGCTTTTCAGCTTTTGAAATCTCACTCACGGAATTATCTCATTAGTTCTCCTCAATGCCTTTGGGAGGGACTCAGGAATGATCATCTGTATTTGGCAGAGAAGATGCTGAAATCCAGGGAAGGAAAGTGACTTTCTTAAGGTCACTCATAAGGCAGTGGAGAGCTAAAACTAGTTCATATGTCTCCTGATCTCCAGTGAGAACTCTCCCCTGAGCACAGTGTCGCCTTATAAAGAACGTCCTGAGACAGATGTCTCCCCAGGCCTTCCACAGTCCTAAGGCTGGGTCTGGCTCAAAAAGTCATACGTTCCATCCCCCCGCCACGGTATGACAATAGAACAGCACATGCCCTCACCTGCCACCCCCCCCCACCAGCGACTTGCATCCATTGGTTATGCTTATATGCATGCATACAAGTCCTTCTGTTGATCTCTTACAGCCCCTGCCCCGCACCCTCCCCTGACTTCCACTGTAGTTTGACAGTCTGTTCAATGCTTCTTTGCCTCTGTATTCCCCCCCCCCCATTATTTTTCTTTAAAAATCTTGCATCTGCATACTAGAAATAAACATATAAGAACAAAAAAAAAAAAGATGTTTTAAGTCTCTGTCTCATTGTCCAACAGTTCTGAGTCCCAATTTCAATGTCAAATAGTTCCTTATGTGTACATATCGGCAATGATATCTGGATGGTAAGGCCAATAAATTTAGCAAGACCCTCGAGGATATGAAAAAGAACCAACTAGAAATTAAGCATACACTGACTAAAATAAAAAATATTATACAGAGACTTAAAAGCAGACTAGAAGATCGCAAGAATCAAATCAAAGATTTGAAATACAAAGAAGCAAAAACACTCACCTGAAAAAGCAAAAAGAATCCAAAATTTTGAGGATAATGTAAGAAGCCTCTGGGACAACTTCAAGTGTACCAACATCAGAATTATGGGGGTGCCAGAAGAAGAGAGAGAGCAAAATACTGAAAAACTATTTGAAGAAATAATGACTGAAAACTTTCCCCATCTGGTGAAAGAAATAGACTTACAAGTCCAGGAAGCACACAGAAAGAATCCCAAACGAAAGGAATCCAAAGAGGACCACACAATGACACATCATAATTAAAATGCCAAGAGCAAAAGATAAAGAGAGGATATTAAAAACAGCAAGAGAAAAACAGTTACCTACAAGGGAGCACCCATACAACTGTCAGCAGGGTTTCTCAACTATGCAGGCCAGATGGGAATGGCAAGAAATATTCAAAGTGATGAATAGCAAGAACCTACAACCAAGATTGCTCTATCCAGCAAAGCTATCATTCAGAATTGAAGAGCAGATAAAGTGTTTTACACATAAGAAAAAGCTAAAGGAGTTCATCACCACAAAACCAGTATTATATGAAATGCTGAAAGGTATTCTTTAAGAGGAGGATGAAGAAGAAAAAGATAAAGATAAAAACTATGAACAAAAAAATACGTATCTATCAACTAGTGAGTCTAAAAACCAAGTGAATAAAAATCTGATGAACATAATAAACTGGTGAATATAATAGAATCGGGCACAGAAAGGGAGTGGACTAACAATTTTCAAGGGGAAAGTAGTGTGGGGTGTACAGGAAGAGACTGGACAAAGATTGTGCACCTATGGATGAGGTCAGTATGTTGGGGGGTAAGGGCAGAGAGTGAGGTGGAAACCGGATGGAGGGGAGCTATGGTGGGAAAAAAGAAGAACAATTGCAATAATCTGAACAATAAAGATTTATTTTTAAAAATGAAATAAATGAAGAGCTTCTTCCTTTCTGGGGTTTAAGCGGAGAAGATGTAACTCCAGCCTTATGGAGAATGCCAGCCTGGGAGACTGAAGCTGGTGTGTTGCAGGAAGCAGCACAGAGATGGGAAAAGGAGGCCTGGGCATCTGAGGCATGGGGTGCAATCAACTCCAAGGCCCTGACATCCCTGCCCTCTCCATGGGTGAGTCATATGAGCCCATGAAGCACCTTGGCAGTGCCTCCATCCGCCCCACAGGACCATGACATCCCAAATATGTAGAAAGTCAGGATTACCACCCATGCTGTTCACTCTGAGGGGTCCCACCGCACAAATGCATACCAGGAAAACAGGCAGTGATTTAGGAAGGCTTACCAAACAACACTCCATATAATGAACAAAAGACCTGAGTCTCCTCAACCTTTATAGACTCCTAGAAATTCAGCAGTAAAAGAATTAAAGACTGGAATCCTGACCTCTCATTTAACATAAGGGTGAGAAAATGTGTTTCATGTCCCTGAATGTTGAATCCTAAGAGTACATTCTAATTAAAAAGAGTCTCAGAAAATAGGGAATCCAGAATTTTGGACTCTGATCTCTTGTCTGCCTTCCCCTAATCTGGCTCACACAGAAAATAAAAGGTGAGGAAATAACTAGATAATGGGAATTAGCCTGTATCATCTGATTTTCTCAAATATGGTTTTGAGGACCAAGTCATATTATATAATATGTGACTATGAAAGGATTTATGAAAGTATCAGCACTGTTCTAAAACAACAGATTATTATTATGAAATTACAGTCTCAAGTTTCCCTTGACACAAAGCCTGACTTCACCCAGGGAAATAATGATAAGCCAGGCTATGTGCAAAGCCTGGAGAAGGCAGTTAGAAAACTGAGTGAAAATTATTTCCCAGCAAGCCTTAGCTAGACAGCCCTCAGCTCAGCTCCCTGCCTTACAGTTACCTTAACTTGGGGAGTTGAGTAACAGACCCACAATCCTGGTTTGTCTGGGACTAAGGGTTCTCATGAGACATCAGAATAGCCCTGAAAATGCTTTGCCACATTGCCTGGCATCATGCAGTGGGTGACAGAAACAACTGGGAGCAACTGGTGTGTACCATTTCACGTATTCTCGTAGGATAAGCAGCCATGCGGTTTGTCTGGAACTGAGGGGTTTCCTGAGTTAATAGCTGTTGGCAGGACTCACTAGCACCCATATCAGTGTTTTTAACACTTCTGTCCTTTGTCCTAGGCCACTGTTGTCATCTCACCCCAGGCTTGGCATAGGTATAGCTTGGCTCAAATACAACCAAGCCCTATGCCTCTGTCCGAGGTTCTGAAACATTTTTGTGCTCTTAAAACAAGGCTATTTATTCTAACTCTGGGATACTTGTTGGTTCATCCAGCTATTCATTAAACAAATATCTTTATCAGTGAGCTTTGGATGTATAATAACTAAACTTAATGGCTTAAAATAGACTTATTATTTTTTATAATTCTGTAGGTTGTTTAGGTCATTTTGGTTTAGGGGCCATCTTGACTGATCTGTGGTCAGCTAGTCGTTTGGCTGAAACTGGATGAGACCATCATGGTTTACTTGTATGTATGGTAATTGACAAGCTGTTGGCTGTGGAACCTCCATATTTTACCTTCAGTCTCCAACATGTGAGCTCAGGCTTAATTGTGTGGTAAGCTCAGTACTCCAAGACTACAGGAGAAGGCAAGCTCCAGTGATCAAGTTCTTTTCAGGTCTCCTCTGTCACATTTGCTAAAATTCCATTGTCTAAGGCAAGTCACATGGGCAAGCTCTGAGCCAGAGTGGGAAGGGAGTCCCCAAAGGCCCAGACACAGGGAGGAGAATGATTGATGTTGTTTTTCAGAAACAATCCATTACTTTTCCCATTATCCTGCACCTCCAGACCATAAGGCTATAGATAATGAGCCTCTGGTGAACCCACAGAGAAATTAGTTTTCCCTTAGAAGTGTTTTAAGCTGAGAGTCCACTTGGCCTCTACTGAAATCATTCCCACAACTGTCTTTTTGAGCTTTCTCTAACATTCAGGACCACCTTTCAGTTCTTGTTGCATTAGAAAACTACCATTTTTATTTCTAAACTAGATGCCTGGTGAACAAAATTCGTGCATTGGAGTGGGTGTGTCTCTCAGCCCAGCCTGCACCCTTTCCAATCTGGGATCCCTCTCCCAAATGCTTGTCTGCCTGCCTGCCAGCCTGCCTTCCTAATTGGTCCTAACCACTTCTGCCTGCCAGCCTGATCACTCCCTAACCACTCCCCTGCCAGCCTGATTGATGTCTAACTCCCCCCTGACAGCCTGCTTGCCCCTAACTACCCTACCCTGCAGGCCTGGTCATCCCAAACTGCCCTCCACTGCAGGCCTGTTCCCCCCGAACTGCTCCCCCCTGCAAGCCTGGGTCCCCCTGAACTGCCATTCCCTGTAGGCCCAGTCACCCCCAACTTCCCTCCTCTGCCAGCCTGGTCATCCCTAACTGCCCTCCCGTGCAGGCTTATTGCCCCCAACTACCCACCCTTGTAGGCCTGGTACCTCCCAACTGCCCTCCCCTGCTAGCCATCTTGTGGTGGTCATCTTGTGTCCATGGGCAGGATATTTGACCACATAGGAGCAGCCATATGTGTGTTGGAGTGATGATCAATCTGCATATTACTCTTTTATTAGATAGAATAGAGGCCTGGTGCATGGGTGGGGGCCAGCTGGTTTGCCCTGAAGGGTGTCCTGGATCAGGGTGGGGGTTCCTTTGGGGTATGGGGCAGCCTGGGTGAGGGTCCTGTTGTAGTTTGCAGGCTGGCCATGCCCCAGGTGACCCAAGCAGAGGCCCTGGTATCTGGGATTTACATATCTTCTGCAATTGAAACTTTGTAGCTTGGAGCGGAGCCAAGCCTTCTGCTTGCTGCTGCCATTTCTATTGCAATTCTATAATTGAAACTTCTTAGCCTTAAGCAGAGACCTGAGCCAGCAAGGGCAGGTGGAAAGCTTGGCTTTCTCCATCGCTCGGGAAACTAAAGCCTCCCTCCTGCTCTCTGTGGCTGGTAGTCATCTTGGATGGATTTATTTGCATATTCTCTCCTAATTGGCTGGTGGGCGTGGCAGGTGGGCATGGCAGGTGGGTAGTCAATTTGCATATTACTCTTTTATTAGATAGGACTAGAGGCCTGGTGCACAAAATTCGTGCACAGGGGGTGGAGGATGAGGATGTCCCTTAGCCAGCCTGCACCCTCTCCAATCTGCTATCCCTCAAGGGATATCCAACTGCCCGTTTAGGCCTTATCCCCATAGGATCAGGCCTAAATGGGCAGTCGGACATCCTTCTCACATTCCAGGACTGCTGGCTCCAAACTGCTCACCTGCCTACCTCCCTGATTACCTCTAACCACTTCTGCCTGCCAGCCTGATCACCCCCTAACCACTATCCTGTCAGCCTAATTGATATCTAACTGCTCCCCTGCCAGCCTGTTTGCCCCAACTGCCCTCCTCTGCTGGCCTCGTCACCCCTAACTGCCCTCCCCTGCTGGCCTGATCACCCACAACTGCCCTCCCTTGCAGGCCTGGAACCTCCCACTGTCCTCCCCTGCTGGCCATCTTGTGGTGGCCATCTTGTGCCCACATGGGGGCAGGATCTTTAACCACATGGAGGCAGCCCTCTTGTGTGTTGGAGTGATGGTCAATCTGCAAATCACTCTTTTATTAGATAGGATAAGATAGAGGCCTGGTGCATGGGTGGGGGCCAGCTGATTTGCCCTGAAGAGTGTCCCAGATCAGGGTGGGGGTTCCCTTGGGGTGAGGGGCAGCCTGGGTGAGGTAACTCTGGAGGTTTGCAGGCCAGCCACACCCCCCAGCGACCCAAGTGAAGGCCCTGGCATCTGGGATTAATCTATGTCTACAATTGAAACTTTGTAGCCTGGAGGGGAGCCAAGCCTTCTGCTTGCTCTGTGGTGGCAGCCATTTCAGTTTGAAACTTTGGAGCCTAGAGTGGAAGCCTAGGCCGGCAATGGCAGGCAGAAAGCTTGGCTTCCTCCATTGCCAGGGAAACCCAAGCCTCTGTTCTCTGTAGCTCAGTGGCTTCTGCCATTTTTGTATCTTTTATAATTGAAAGTTTATAGTATTGAGTGGAAGCCTAGGCCAGCAATGGCGGGCAGAAAGCTTGGATTTCTCTGTTGCCAGGGAAACCCAAGCCTTCCTCCTGCTCTCAGTGGTGGCAGCCATCTTGGTTGGGGTTTATTTGCATAATCTGCTCCTGATTGGCTGGTGGGCATGGCTGTGGTGGTAGTTTGTGGGTGTAGAGAAGGTATGGTTAAATTTGCATATTACTCTTTTATTAGATAGGATGAAGAAAAAACCTTTTGAATTGCGAGCCCTTCAACAATATTCAGCACCAATTTTTGAGTTGTGTGTGGCTGGGCAATACATTGTTAGTTGCCTTCTTGGATAAATTCACAAGCACCCTATCTAGGGTGCAGTAGAATTCTCAGTTCCCAACTCCCCAGAAGAGAAAGTATGTTAGAGAACACTCCCTAGGGGGCAGACCCTTAAATACATTCTCATTTAATCCTCAAACAGTCTTGCCTAATAGTGTTGCCATCTTTATTTCATAGAGAAAGAAACTGAAGTTGGAAAAACTAAATATGTTGGCCAAAATCACAGAAGTGGCAGCTTTCATGACAAAAATTTGAACCCAGAAGTTGTGACCTCAAAGTCAGCGTTCTTTCCTTCACAGCCATCACCTCAGGCCTGCAGGGTTTTAGCGTCAGGATCTGGGGCACAGGGCTTGAATCCCAGTGCTGCCCCAGCTCCTGTGTGACACCAAGCACTCAATGAGGTTCTCTGTCTCATTTGTAATATGAACATCAGGTTACCTGTACATGCTAGCCAGGCTCAAATGGAAAAAATACAAACATCCTGGCACTACTCCCTAGCACTAGGAACAGGAAGGTCAACTAGTTCTTTGGACAGTGATTTTGGCAAAATATTTAGAAATTTTAAATGTGTATGTTCTTTGATCCGGTTGTTCTAATTCTGAGAATTTACATTTAAGAAGTATGTTCAGCCATGGCCACTTTCGTTCAGTGGTTAAAGCATCAGTCTGAAGACTGAGGAGTCGCTGGTTTGATTCCTAGCCAAGGGCATGTACCTCGGTTGCAGATTCCCCAACCTTGAGGGAGGCAACTAATCAATGTATCTCTCTCACTTCAATGTTTCTCTTTCTCTTTCTCTTCCCTACCCCTGCTCCTGTCCACTTTCCAGAAAATCAATGAGACAAATATCCTCAGGTAAGGATAAAAAAAAAGAAATATCTTCACACATGTGTAGATTTATGTACAAAAATGATTATTTTAGCATTGTTTATAATATAAAAATAGAAATAATTTAAATGCCCAAATGAATTATGCTTATTCATATTATAAAAATAATTTACCATTTTAAAGAGAGGAAAGATCTACTGATGAGGAAGTATGTACAAGTTATTTTGTTTAAAAAAACACACACACATATATATATATGATGGCATGGAAAGATCAATAAAATATTTTATTTGTTTTTATTTTTTTCTTTATTGATTAAGGTATTACATATATGTCCTTATTCCCCCATTACTCCCCACCTCCCATTCATGACCCCAACCCCTGTTGTCTGTGTCCATTGCTTAGGCTTATATGCATGCATATAAGTCCTTTGGTTGATCTCTCCCCCTTACATTCCTACCTTCCCTGAGGTTTCACATTCTGATTGATGTTCCTCTGGTTCTGGATCTGTTTTTATCAGTTTATGTTGTTCATTATATTCCACACATGAATGAGATCATGTGGTATTTATATTTCTCTGCCTGGCTTATTTCACTTACATAATGCCCTCCAACTCCATCCATGTTGTTGCAAATGGTAAGAACTCCTTCTTTACTGCAGTTTAGTATTCCATTGTGTAGATGTACCACAGTTTTTAATTTTCTCATCTGTTGATGCGCACTTAGGCTGTTTCCAAATCTTAGCTATGGTGAATTGTGCTGCTATGAACATAGGGGAGATTATATCATTCTGATTAGTGTTTCTAGTTTCTTGGGGTATATTCCTAGAAGTGGGATCACTGGGTTAAATGGGAGCTCCATTTTTAGTTTTTAGAAGAAACTCCATACTGTTCTCCACAGTGGCTGCACCAGTCTGCATTCCCACCAGCAGTGCACGGGGGTTCCTTTCTCTCCACATCATCGCCAGCACTTGTCATTTGTTGACAGGTATGTTGTTTTGATTTGCAGCTCTCTGATGATTACTGACTGAGCAGGTTTTCATGTCTCTTGGCCTTCCTTCTGTTTTCTTTTCAAAAGTGTCTATTTAGATCAGTTGCCCTTTTTTTTTAATTGGGTTGTTTATCTTCTTTTTGTTAGGCTGCATGATTTTCTGTAAATGTTGGAGATTAAACCCTTATCATTGATATCATTTGCAAATATGTTCTCCCAAGCAGGGGGTTTTCTTGTTGTTTTGTTGATGGTCTCATTTGCTGTGTAAACGCTTTTTATTTTGATGTAGTGCCATTTGTTTATTTTCTTTTTAGTTTCCATTGCCCTAGAAGCAGTATCAGTGAAGAAATTCCTTTGGCATATGTCTGAGATTTTTCTGCCTGTGTATTCCTCTAGTGTCTTTATGGTTTCCCATCTTATGTTTCAGTCCTATATCCATTTTGAGTTTATTTTTGTGTATGGTATAAGTTGGTGGTCTAGTTTCATTTTTTTTGCATGTATCTGTCCAATTTTCACAATACCATTTATTGAAGAGAGTATCTTGATTCGATTGTATGTTCATGCCTCCTTTGTCAAATATTAATTGAGCATGATAATTTAGGTTGATTTCTGGGTTCTCTATTATATTCTATTGATCTATATGTCTATTCTTATGCCAATACCAGGCAGTTTTGAAAACAGTGGCTTTGTAATACAGCTTGGAATCTGGTATTGAGATCCCACCTACTTTGTTCCTCTTTCTCAGGATTGCTGTGCCTATTCAGGGTCTTTTTTGTTCCAGATGGATTTTTGGAGAGTTTTTTCTATGTCTGTGAAATATGCCATTGGTATTTTAATGGGGAGTGCATTGAATCTGTAGATTGCTTTGAGTAGTATTAACATCTTAATGATGTTGATTCTCCCAATCCATGAACATGGTATGTTCTTCCATCTGTTTACATCTTCCTCTATCTCTTTTTCAATGTCCTGTAGTTTTGCACGTATAGGTCTTTTACCTCCTTAATTAAGTTAATTTCTAGGTATCTTAATTTTTTTGGTGTGATGGTAAATGGGATTGCTTTTTTAGTCTCTCTTTACATATATGTAAGTTCACTATTGTTGTATAGAAATGGCATATATTTCTTGGCATTAAATTTGTATCCTGCTACATTGCCAAATTCATTTATTAAGTCTATTAGTTTTTGGGTTTTTTCGGGTTTTTTATGGACAATATCATGTCATCTGCAAATAAGGACATCTTTACTTCTTCTTTTCCCATTTGAATGCCTTTTATTTCTTCTTCCTGTCTAATTGCAATGGCTAATACTTCCAGTACTAAGAGGAACAGGTGAGAGTAGGCATCCCTATCTTGTTCATATTCTTAGGGGAAATGGTTTTAGTTTTTGCCCATTGAGTATGATGTTAGCTATGGGTTTGTCATATACTAGAGGCCTGGTGCATGAAATCCATAGTCCCTTAGCCCAGCCTGCACCCTCTCTAATCTGGGACCCCTCAAGGGATGTTCGACTGCCCATTTGGGCCCGATACTACTGGGATCGGGCCCAAACAGGAAGTCGGACATCCTTCTCACAGTCCAGGACTGCTTGCTCCAAACTGCTCACCTGCCTGCCTCCCTGATTGCCCCTAACCACTTCTGCCTGCCAGCCTGATCACCCCCTAACCACTACCCTGGCAGCATAATTGATATCTAACTGCTCCCCTGCCAACCTGTTTGCCCCCAACTTCCCTCCCTTGCAGGCCTGGTCCCTCCCAACTGCCCTCTGCTGACCATCTTGTGGTGGCCATCTTGTGTCCATATGAAGGCAGTATCTTTGACCACATGGAGGCAGCCCTCTTGTGTGTTGGAGTGATGGTCAATCTGCAAATTACTCTTTCATTAGATAGGATAGGGGCCTGGTGAATGGGTGGGGGCCAGCTGGTTTTCCCTGAAGGTTGTCCCATATCAGGTTGGGTGGGGGTTCCCTTGGGGTGAGGGGCGGCCTGGGCGAGGGGCCTGTGGAGGTTTGCAGGCCGGCCATGCCCCCAGTGACCCAAGCAGAGGCCCTGGGATCTGGAATTAATTTATGTCTACAATTGAAACTTTGTAGCCTGGAGGGGAGCCAAGCCTTCTGCTTGCTCTGTGGCAGCAGTCATTTCTATTTGAAACTTTGTAGACTAGAGTGGAGGCCTAGGCCCGCAATGGCAGGCAGAAAGCTTGGCTTCCTCCATTGCCAGGGAAACTCAAGCCTCTGTTCTCTGCAGCTCAGTGGCTTCTGCCATTTTTGTATCTTTTATAATTGAAAGTTTGTAGCATTGAGTGGAGGCCTAGGCCGGCAATGGCAGGCAGAAAGCTAGGCTTCTTCTTTTGCCAGGGAAACCCAAGCCTCTCTCCTGCTCTCAGTGGCTGGCAGCCATCTTGGTTGGGGTTTATTTGCATAATCTGCTCCTGATTGGCTGGTGGGCATGGCTATGGGCATGTCTTGTGGTGTAGCAAAGGTATGGTCAAATTTGCATATTACTCTTTTATTAGATAGACTAGCTTTTATTATGTTGAGGTATAATTCTATTCCCACTTTTTTGAGAGTTTTTATCAACAAAGGTTGTTAGATTTTGTCAAATGCTTTTTCTGCATCAATTGATATGACTATGATTTTTATCTTTCAATTTGTTTATGTGATGTATCACATTTATTGATTTATGGATATTGTACCATCCTTGCATTCCCAGGAAAAATCCTACTTGGTCATGGTATATCATCTCTCTGATATAGTGCTGGATCTTATTTGCTAGAATTTTGTTGAGGATTTGGCATCCACGTTCATGAGAGATATTGGCCTGTAATTCTCTTTCATTATGTTATCTTTATCTGGTTTTGGTATTAGGGTGATGCTGGCTTCATAGAAGGAGCTTGGAAGTGTTCCTTCCTCTTGAGTTTTTTAGAATAGTCTTTGAAGGGCAGGTTTTAGTTCTTCCTTGAATGTTTGGTAAAACTCTCTTGTAAGGCTGTCTTGCCCTGGCCTTTTGTTTGCTGGAATCTTTTAATGACTGGTTCAATTTGTTCCACAGTTATTGGTCTATTGAGATATTTAGATTCTTCCTGGTTGAGTTTTGGAAGGTTATATTTTTCTAGAAATATGTCCATTTTCTCTAGGTTGTCCTGTTTGTTGGAATACAGTTGTTCATGTATTTTTTAACAATCCTTTGTATTTCAATGGGGTATGTTGTTGTTTCATCTCTTTCATTTCTGATTTTATTTATTAGGGTCCTCTCTCTTTGCTTCTTGGTCAGCCTGGCTAGAGGTTCATCAATCTTGTTTATCCTTTCAAAGAACCAGCTCTTGGTTTTGTTGATCTTTTGAATTATTTTTGTTGTTGTTGTTTGTTTATTTGTTTTGGTCTCAATGTCATTTATCTCAGCTCTGATCTTTATTATTTCCTTCCTTCTGCTTACACTGGACTTTTTTGTTGCTCTCTTTCTAACTCTTTGAGTTGTAGGGTTAGGTAATTTATTTCCATTTTATTTATTTATTTTGCAGTAGGCTTGTAGAGCTATGAACTTCCCTCTCATGACTGCTTTCACTGTGTCCCATAGAATTTTGGATTGTTGTATTTTCATTGTCATTTGCTGCCATGATGTTTTTATTTCTTCCTTGATCTCTTTGGTAACCCAGTCATTATTTAATAGCATGCTGTTCAATCTCCATGTGTTTGATTTTTTTTTTTTGGATTGTTTTTATTGTAGTTGATTTTGAGTTTCATGCCACTGTGATCTGAAAAGATGCTTGATATGATTTCTATCTTCTTGATTTTGAAGAGACTTTGCCTATGACCCAACATATGGTCTATCTTTGAAAATGTCTCATGTGCACTTGAAGAGAATGTATATTCTGTGGCTTTGGGGTGAAATTTTCTGAAGATGTCTATTAATTCCAGCTGGTCTAGTGAGTCATTTAGGATTGATGTTTCCTTGCTGATTTTTTTGTTTAGAGGATCTGTCCAATGGTGATAGTGGGGTATTAAAGTCTTCTACTATGATTGTATTGCTGTCAATCTCTCCCTTGGTATCCTTCAGGAGGTTTTTTTTTATGTATTTGGGTGCTCCTGTATTGGGTGCGTATATGTTTACAAGAGTTATTTCTTCTTGTTGGATTGCTCCCATTAGTATTATGAAATGGCCTTCCTTATCTCTTTTTATGTCCTTCACTTTGATATATAATTTGTCAGATATAAGTATTAGTACCCCAGTTGTTTTTCCATTTCCATTCGCTTGAAAAACCTTTTTCCATCCCTTCATTCTCAGTCTGTGTTTGTCTTTTTTTCTGAGGTGGGTTTCTTGTAGACAGCAGATATATGGGTCATGTTTTCATATACAATCCATTACCCTATGTTTTTTGACTGAGGCATTTAATCCATTTACATTTAAAGTTATTATTGATAGGTACTTATTTGTCTCCATTTTTTATTCTTTAACCATGTGTTCTTTCTTTGTTTCCTATTTCTCTTTTTTATAGCAGACCCTTTACCATTTCTTGCATTGCTGGTTTGGTGGTAATAAATTCCCTTAGTCCTTTTTTTGTCTGTGAAGCTCCTGATTTCACCTTCAATTTTGATTGATAGCCTTGCTGGGTATAGTATTCATGGATTCAGACCCTTCCTTTGCATGACTTTGTATATTTCATTCCATTCCCTTCTGGCCTGATGAGTTTCTGTTGAGAAATCAGTTACTGGTCTGATGTGGGTTCCTTTGTAGGTAACTTTCTGTCTCTCTCTGGCTGCTTTTAAGATTCTTACTTTGTCATTGGTGTTTGCCAATTTAATTATAATGTGCCTTGGCATTGGTCTTTTGGGGTTCATTTTGCTTGGGACTCTGTGAGTTTCTTGGATTTGTGTGGGTTTTTTCTTCCCTATATCAGGGATGTTTTCTGTCATTATTTCTTCAAACAGGTTTTCTATTTCTTGCTCAGTTTCCTCTCCTTCTGGAACCCCATATTATGCAGATGTTGTTTTGTTTCATGTTGTCCCAAAGTTCCCTTAGGCTCTCCTCCTGGTTTTTAATTTTTTTTCCCTAGAAGCTGCTTGACCTGTGTATTTTTTTCTACCTTGTCTTTTAGCTCACTGATGCAGTCCTCTCCTTCTTCTAATCTACTCTTGATGCTTTCTATTGAGTTCCTTATAGCAGCAGTGTCATTTTTCAGTTCTTCTTGGTTCTTCTTAATTTCCTCTTGGTTCTTATTCATATTGTTGAATTTGTCCTCCATTCTTTTAAGCCACCTTATGACCATTTCTCTGAATTCCTTTTCTGACAGGTTTCCTGCCTCCATTTCATTTACTTCCTTTTCTGGTGATGCCTGCTTTTATTTCATATGTAGGCTATTTCTTTGTCTCCCCATGGTCTCTCTTCTCTGGGTGTCTGGTTATGTATCTCTCTCTCCTGTGTTGATTTAAAGACACAAAATACAACACAATCAGGTACAATACACAAGGCACTGAACAGAAATGTGCTCATGATATTAATAACACCAAATAAAGGTGACTACCAGAGAAAGAAAAATTAGGGGATATGAGAAAAAGAAGAGAGAAAGAAAAAATGAAAAAGAAAAGAATAAAAGAAAGGAGTGCAAAAATGAAATTGGGAACAGGAAAAAACAAGTAAGAAAGAAAAGAAAGAGAATAAGAAAGAAGAGGGGAACAAACTATATATATGGGGAGAAAACTCCAATAGAACAGCCACTAATCTCAGCAAATGCCAGCAACAAGTACCTGAAGATGAATAAAATGTACAAACAACAACTAATATCAAGCGAGGGAAAACAGAAGCAAAAAACAAACAAAAACAAAGCAAACAAAAAAGCAAAACAAAAAGAATAAGCAACACAATCTCACAAACAAGCATAGAACATCTGTTTCCCAGATTAAAATGGGCGGCTTTCTAGAGATTCCCTGTTATCAGCTCTGATGACCCCTTTCACATTCATGGATCACGCCAGCACCACAGCGAGGATTTCTCTACGTCCAGACTTCCCCGGGTCCTCCAGCTCCCACAGTGCACGCATTTCTCTGTCTGGCTGGGACCAGAGACCTCACCTCATCCCAGGCGAAATCTGACCTTTCCATGGTGGAGTGCAGAGCTCCTCTGAATCTGTGTGTTTGAGCCAATTGGAGCCCGGTGCTCTGGAGTTCGCATCTGTTTGGTGGGTGCCTCGGTTGTAGATTTTCAGGCTTCTGATAACATCCACTTTCCCCTTCAAGATGGCGCAGTGTCTGCGTCCAAGCCAGTGGCTCTGCTCACTAAAATATTTTAAATGAAAAGGTAAATTGTAGGATGATAAATAAACCTATGGATGCTTATTTATGGAGAGGGAGAGAAAGAGAAAGAGAGAGAGAGAATGAGAGAGAGAGAAAGAGAGAGAGAGAGGGAAATTTGGGAGAAAACATACCAAACTGTTAACAACTGCTGCCTCTACAATAGCAAAACAATGATGACTTAGCTTTTTGTTTATTTGTTTTTATTTTTTATATTTCTATATTATTAAACATGTTCACAATAGATATTCTATATTTTTAATCAAAGAAAGAGAATTTTAGTGCTGGAAGAAACTCCGAAGGTAAACAGAGCCCACAGAGAGAAGCTGGCTGGCCACTGTCTCATAGCCCACCTTTAGCAGAGTCAGGCTGACCCTGGCCCCTTGATGCCCAATCCAGGCCAGTTTCAATCGTAAAGACAAGCCCTTCAGAAAGCATGTAAACCATGGCGTCTTGAAGAACTGCTAGTGAAGTACAGGGAAAACGCTGGTCAGATGTAAAGAATGGCATTTGGTCTTGGCTCAGCCACCCACCTACTGGGTGAACTCACTGGTCCAAGCTCTATTTTCAACATCTGTTAATGATGTCCACCTCTCAGGGTTGCCCTATGTCCAAAATAAAACAAGCAGTAGTCCTGGCAGCAAAACAGAAACTTGAACCCTAAACAAGTCTATATTCATTTATTCAGTCTTCTTCTCTGAACACTGAAACTAGCAAAACCAACTTCACTGGGTTGCTGGAGAAATAAAGTGATGAAATGCATGTCAAGTCCTTGGCATGGTCTAGGGACTCAGTATGGAAGTCATCATCATGATATGAAAGCCCTGTGAAGATTGGTAGGCTCACATTGGACAGCCAGCAACAGGGTCTTCTGATTCCTAGGCTAGCTTCCAAACCAGCAGCCCAGCCCATCTTTCCTGCCTCCTTAAAGCAGGATGCTACAGAGAGCCCTGGGCTCTGGCCTCGCATGAGAGCCACACTTTGACACTGCTGGTCCATTGGCCAAGTACAGATGGCAGTCATGAGCCTCACCCATGGAGACAGGGACACACTTGGGGTCTGGAGTCAGACAGGAACCGATGAAACCCTGAGTTAATCCCTAGAGGCTTTATGACCTTCATTCTGCAACAATAGGGAGCCATGGCAGATTGTTAAGAGAAGGACCTGACTTGAGAGAAGATTGTGTTCTTCTGTTCTCCTAAAGATTGGATTATTCCTCTGTCTTTATGAACTCTTGTCGTCTCTTCTCACAGTCTCAGAAATGAAAGGAAGGCAACCCTTCCCAGTGTTTTCCAGGCTGCATCTGAAATCCTGGCTGCATCTCTCCTCTGTGCAGTCTAGGACCGGCTAAATGAGAGCAGGAGGCAGGAGCCTGGCAGGAAGACACTGCTCCACCAGAGGGGGCCCCATTCCAGGGACTTGAAGCTGGGAACAGGTATTTCCGACCCCCTCTTCATGCTCAGAGAAACTATTGTGGGGTCCCAGTCAGGCCTGTTTGACACATGATGTTCCTGCTCCTCTAGCAATTGCCCCTGATCCCCCTCATCCCCTGGCTTTACTCTCTTCCCCCAGAGCATCTGGGTCCACAGAGGCACAATGAGGATTACACTGGATTTTATCGAAGAGGCCAGAACTCCTGGGAGGTGGGCCCTTTGTGACCTCCCAGTGGCTGGACAGGGAGGAAAGACATCTGGGCTCTGGAATGACTTGTATTCAACTAGAGCCTATTTTCTTCAGAAAAGGAACATAAGGGTGATCCATCCAAGCCACCACAGAGCCATCACACACAGTCCCCTTCACACCTCTCATAAAGTCAACCCTACCTGTCCTAGACACAGATAACACTTGGCCAGGGGCCCTAGTTGTCCTCAGCCTTGTGTTGGACCCAGAGGAATAGCTTCACTCCCCTCCCCTCCAATCATCCCCACCATCTACAACTAGAGCTTATGAAAACCTGGGAAAATATGACATTAGCATGCAAAGCCATGGTGAGTCAGCGGGTGCTGTGCAGTTCTGACTGTGAGTGTGGCGAGAGGTCAGAAGAGGAAAAGCCCCGAATAGCCAGCCAGTTTGCCAGAGCTCTGGGCTCTGTATCTTAGCACAAGCCTGGCCTGGGCTGCAAGCATTCTGCATGATTTGTGATCAAGGTCCCAGTTGGGCCCTGGCCAGTTTGTTCAGTGGTTAGAGTGTAGACCTGCAGACTAAAGGGTTTTGGGTTCGATGATTCCCAGTCAAGGGCACGTACTGGGGTTGTAGGTTCAATCCCTGGTCCTGATCGGGGCATATGTGAGAGCAACCATTCGATGTGTCTCTCACATTGATGTTTCTTTTTTATCTCTCTCTCTCTCCCCCCAATTCCCCACCCTCCCAGTTGCTCTCTAAAGAGCAATATCCTCCAGTGAGGATTTTTAAAAAATGATCCCAGTTGGAATGTTTTTTATGCTCAAGTCTTTGAATTAAGTGTTTGGGGGAAGGGAGGCTGTGAGGAGAGCCAGTTGTGAGGCTGTGAGCTGAAACAACAAAAATTCTAATGCATAAAGATGAAGAAAATATATGTTTGGGAGAAAAGAAACAGCACCTCTCTAGGAGTTTTCTTCTTATGTTAAAGTCTCTGTTTCTAAGTTTGGATATGGGTCTCTGCATTCACTCCAAATGTTTTTCCAGAGGAGTCACTGCTATGTTTCCATTGGCATTCTCACCCTACCTCAGAGCAAGAGGGCTGGGAAACCCCAGGGACTTGCTCCTCAAAGTGGAGACTCTGGACCTGCAGCGTCCATATCACCCGGGAGCCTGTTAGAAATGCAGAGTCTCAGGCCCCACCCAGACCTCCAGAGCCAGAATCTGCATTTTAGTAAGTTCTCCAGGTGCTTCCAGTGCACATGGTGCTTGAGAAGCTGCTGTGGGTATACTCGTTCCCCAGGAAGGCCCAGACACTGGTATCAGGTGGCATGAGAGTAACCATTTACTCTTTATAGCTGACTTCAGTGTCCATTTATAGCAAATGATGCATCATTTACAGAAACGGCAAAATGACATCAGTTGGTATGTTTTACAAAGTGAGTCGACACAAAGGAAACATTTACTGACTAATTGCAAGGGTGCTCAGCTATGATGAGACCCCAGGAGAGGGAACGAAAACTATTTCTGACGGGTGTATCCAGTGCGGCGTCTCACAGGTTTTGATGAGGAGACAGCTGTGCAGACAGAGATAGGGACTGGCCCAGGTCACGCAGTGAGTGCGATGACAGAGGCAGGACTGGAGCCCCAGGCCCCGTCCAGGTCAGCAGCCTCCCTCTCCTTCCATTCCCCTGGCCGAGTGGCTAAGGCAATGGCCCAGCTGCAAACCTGATTCTGAAGCTCAAGCTGAGGCCACAGTGGCATCAGGAACTAGGATACTTGCAGGTGACACTAGGAAAATCAGCCATGTCTGTGGCTAGTACTGCAAACGACGGGATCATGTGGCCAGTGGAGGCCAAGGCTGAGTCATTTTGAGATGAGCTGACTCCCTCCACTCAGGAACCCTGGGGCACCTGACTAATCACCCATGAATCAACATAGGCTGAAGAGCTGACTGTCTTCTCTGTGTAGTCCAGTGAGGTTTTCCAAGTAGGAAGTCTGAGCAAATTAGAAAGAAGTTGGTCCTTTATCTTTCCAATCTGGCCTGTGGAGCTCTGCACAGATCTCTGGGCTAAGGACATCCAGCTCCTTTTAAAAAACAAACGAAAAACTTCAAAATAGTTTTGGGTTTTCTCAGACCTCTTTGGACTACCTGTGATTGGGTATTGTCAGTATCTGTCGGTTTTCCCACTTTTTCTACAGCACAGAATAAAGTTGCAAACTCGTTGTCAAGTCCCTATCCCTTGTTCCTAGCTCTTTATCTTGGCATTCAATGCTTTCATCACTAGGGCTTCAATCTAGTTTTTCAGCCTATTTCCCACCAGTCCCCTCTTCACACCTTGTCCCAACAAAAATAGGCCATAAAACACAGGTAGCCAAACCACACCTGCCTTCTGCAACCTCCCCACTTGGCATTCCACAAAAGCCAGGCCTCTGCCCAGAATCCCTCTTTACCAGTGAAATCCTTTTTCTTAAAGGTCCAGTTTCTTCTCCAGGAAACCCTTTTGATTGTCCCTGAGCCCTGTTTGGAACTTCCATAGCTGTCCATTACTACATTACTACAAAGATTAGAATAGGTCTTGACTGACAATCTCTAGGGTTATGGGTGGGCTTTCCCTCACCTGTGTGTTCCAGGCTTCCTAGTCCAGAGCCTGACTCATGGAAATCCCACCAGGACTAAAGATCCAGATGTGATCCCTAGAACTGCTGGCAATACTAATTGGTATTACACTAGGCAAGTTACTTAACCTATTTATTCAGCTGTAAAATGGGAATATTAATCGCTCCTTCACATGGAAGGCATGAAAAGAAAATGAAACATGTATAGCACTTAGTACACTGCCTGGCATCTCCTAGTGATTCACATATTATAGCTTCATTAATGTTATGGATCATAGCATTAAAGTTAACATCATTTGGGTTGAAAGATACATTCGCAACACTTAGACCTGGATGGTCCCTGGAGAAGTCTGGGCCTAGCCCATCCTGTCCACTTCCCACTGGCCCCTCTGTGATGCTGTGCCTCACTCCCATTATAGCCCCTAGGCCTACCCCAAATGCTCCCCTTTCCCCATGCATTAGAGGGGACTGCAGTCTTATTTGCATTAAGATACAATGATTGGACGCTGGCCAGGTAGCTCAGTTGGTTAGAATATCGTCCCAATACCCCAATACCTGGTCAAGCCACATAGAAGAATCAGCCAGTGAATGCATAAATAAGTGGAACAACCAATCTATTTCTCTCTCTCTCTCTCTCTCTCTCTCTCCTCTCCTCTCCTCTTCTCTTCTCTTCTCTTCTCTTCTCTTCTCTTCTCTTCTCTTCTCTTCTCTTCTCTCTCTCTCTCTCTCTCTCTCTCTCTCTCTCTCTCTCTCTCTCTCTCTCTCCCTCTCTTCCTTTCTCTCTAAAATAGATTTTTTAAAAAGGTAACAGTGACTGGGCCCTGGCTCTCCTCTCCTGGTTGAAGGAAGCTGGGCCTGAAGGAGAGAGTGCTTGCTTGGGGTCTCACTCCCAGAGCCATGGCTCTCAGACCTGTGGGTTCTGTGGAAGGCACAATGACATTTCTTCCCCAAGATCTGACACAGATGTGGCCGCTGAGATGGGGCTGAGCTTCTTCCTCCCCGTTTTCAAGGAACAATGACTCTTTCCAAGTCCACATTTTCTTCAGCAAATGCACTTGTATGAGAGAAGCATGATTTTCAGGTCTTTCTTTCCTGAAATAGGAGAGACCTCGAAGCAAGGAAATCTTTTGGGGGCCCACCCTGTGGTCAAGCCTACCCTGGGAGCAGAGAACATGTAACAGGTGGTCAAACCTGCTCAGGAAGGTGCACAGTGACCCTCTGGGAGTGTCACTTCCCCTCCCAGGTGTGAGGAGGCCCTGCCGATGGGAGGGCGGGGGTTGGGGGCAGGTGTGTGAGGCTAGAGGTCAACTGAGGGGTAGGAGCAGGGCGGACAGACAGAACAAAGAACCAGAGAGTAAGGATGTGAGCCAACCTCTTCAGAGAGCAGCCATAGAGGAGGTCAGGTGACAGCTACCAGAATAAAACAGACGGTAGGGCTTCTAAAGGGCCCCAATGAGCAATACTTCTCTGGCCCTCGCAGACCTGTAGGAGGAGGCTCCTTGTCACCCCCTGCTCACCTGGTCAAGGCAGCAGACACTGGCTCCAGACCTGGCATCTCTCAGCCTTACTTGGTTCAAAAGAAGGAAAACCTCCTGAGTGTTCAGTTGAGGGTGGGCAGGGGAGTGGGGTTGAGAGACTAGGACTGTCTGCAAAGCCCCACTTAAAATACTCACCATTAAAATACCGAGTAACCCTATGAGAATTCAAGGAGGTAAGAGGAAGACCAGATATGTGCCTACCCTTCTCTATCAGATTTCTGGGGCCCCAGGTTAGGTCCAGATAAAAATGGGAGGGTCTGGCTCAAGAGTGTAGAGACCACACGAGAAAATGGGAGAAGCTATCTATGGGAAGGACTTGGGTGGTTTTTCTTTTAACCCAGGGAACAATCTTGATTTTAAAAAATCCAAAGGAATCCCCTCTATGAAACCAGGATCATCAGACAGGGTGAAGGTCAGAGCTGTCAGCTTCCTCTGTTCCAGCAAGATTTTACCATGTATTATATTATTTCAGTGGTGCCATTCATGAGAAATTGGATGATAAGGTCAAGTAAACTATTACACTGTAATGGCAGATTTCATCTGGAGAATTCCTGATTTTAATTGCTATAATAGATTCGAGCACATGTGACTTTGCAGTGCCTCTCACTAAAGAGCTAGAGATGCTGTCCTCCTTAAATCTTCTAGCCTGAATGACTCGCTTGGCCAGTAGAATGCAGCAGAAGTAGCATTGTCATTTTCTAGTTGGTGCTTCAAGAAGCCTGTGCTTCTGTCGAGGGCTTGAGCAGATGACTAAGCTAGCGTGCTGGAGGATGACAGACATAGGAGCAGCACACAACTACCCAGTTACCAAAGAGGAGGCCCTTCCAGGTCAGCAGCCAGCCAGCCAGCCAGCCCCAAGCATGTGGGAGAAACCAGCCAAGGGCAGCGGAGCCTCCTGGCCTCCTTGCAGCTGGACCCATACTGAAAGCAACGAGCAGTTGCCCCAGGCCTCTGAGGGTTTGTAGTTGTTTATAAAATAGCATCTATGTGGTAATAATAACTGATACATTTATCCGTTAGTTTTCATCTGATAGTTGGCCATGAAGAGATGTGGTCCCTAATCCTTCCCCATCCCAAGAATTGGATTTCTAAGAACACATAACCAAAAAGGACTTGGAAAAGGAAAGCTACTTGTTGGCTCCTGGATTTTAAATGAAGGCTAAGACACATTTTCTTTGTTCATAATACCACCTAAAGAACCAATAATTACACTCCTTAAACATTCATAAAAGAAATTAATTAGACTTCCAGCTCATCTTGGCTTTCTCTAAAAAACTTACTAAAATTACAGTAAAGAGGTTTTGAAAGGATAAGTACACAAGAATGGGGAGAATGAAAGCAAACAAGAGGTTCCAAGAAAACATTAGAGGAAAAGAAACAAATGAACAACCGCTAAAATGACTTAGATTTCAACTTTTTCTCTCTCTGAGTACCTGTAAGGGCTAAGCTAGAAGATGCAAGATGACCTATACCCTGTGACCTGAGAAAGTCTCAGGGGTCAAACACAACACTCTCTCTGAAAGGTAGGGGAGCTGGAGGAATTGCAATGATAGGCGTGACTCGAAGTTGTGTTTGACCAAAGGAAAAGAGTAAACCAAGAGGGAAGGTGCTGTCCAAGAGATGAGAACCCCCAAGGAGAGAGGACCCAAAATAAACAAATGAAACCCCTGGATGATGGTGGAGGGAGGTTGGGATGGCAGCTGCATGGCAGACTTGGAGACCCTTCTCCAGATTGAAGCAAAAGATAAAGAGCTCCAGAAAGGATGTCTCCATGAGAAAAATAAAGCTGATCTACTGTCCAATGTGTTCTGGCATTCTGGCATTCTGAGAGGAGTTTTACAATTCTTTTGGCCAATTTAGAAATGAATTAATGATAAGACTATAGAAAACTAAGCAAATAAAAAAAAGAGGATACAATTTTTAACTGCAGGAAACATTGAAGTTGTAAAAGAAAGGAAATGTAATCACAATACACTACATGTCCCTGCTGTGAACAATATTCAAATGTTTATATTAGCATAAATACTATCGATATATTAGCAAAACTTGTGACAGAACTATATTGGGAGGGTGAGAAAAGAAAATGTGTGCATATGTATGTGTGTCAGAAAGTTAAATTATATCATGCAAACCCAATAGATAATATTTAAAATTTAAAAAGTCAGAAAATAGACAGATAATCATATTTTTAAAAAATATATCCCTAGCCAGTATGGCTCAATTGGTTAGAACATCACCCCATAAAACCAAAGTTTTTGGTTTTGACCTCCAGTCAGGGTATGTTTCTCTATCTATCTATCTATCTATCTATCTATCTTCACATGTATCCTATATAATAAAGAGCTAATATGCTAATTAGACCTGAGTGTGGAACAACCTTCCAGAATGACAAGTGGGCAGGGTCACAGGGCCACAGAGCCATGGGGCACCTGGGGACATGAGGCAACCGGGGCTGCAAGAGGCAAGGCAGCTGGAGCTGTGAGGACTGAGCCCCTTGCATGAATTTTGTGGATTGGGCCTCTGGTGTGTGTGTGTGTGTATGTGTGTGTGTATCCTAATTAATAAAAGAGTAATATGCAAATTGACCATTACTCCAACACACAAGATGTGATAAAAAATGGCTGCCCCATGTGGACACAAGATGGCCACCACAAGATGGCCAGCAGGGGAGGGCAGCTGTGGGGGACCAAGCCTGCAGGAGAGGGCAGTTGGGAATGACCAGGTCAGCAGAGAAGGGCAGTTGTGGGGGGATCAGGCTGGCAGGGGAGAGCAGTTAGGTATTGATCAGGCTGTCAGGGGAGTGGTTAGAGGGTGATCAGGCTGGCAGGCAGAAGCGATTAGGGGCAATTAGGAAGGCAGGCAGGCAAGCAGTTGGGAGCCAGCAGTCCTGGATTGTGAGAGGGGTATCTAATGGGCCATTTAGGCCCAATCCTACTGTGGTATTTGTCAGAGTCTAAACGGACAGTAGGACTTGAGCAGTCCCAGATTGGTGAGTGTGTGTGTGTGTGTGTGTGTGTGTGTGTGTGTGTGTGTGTGTGTGTGTATACATGGAGAGAGAAAGGGGGGGGGGGGGAGAAGGAGAGAGAGAGAGAAAGAGAGATGAAAAATACAAAGAAAAGAGTTAAAGATGATTGTCTCAAGAAAGCAGGACTGGGTTAGGGATGAGCAGGATAGGGGACTGCTTTCTTCAGCTTCACAAACATATATACATTACTGTGATAAAAATTTTAATTAAATTTAAAAATCAATTGAGGACCATGTGTATTAAAATGACAGAGTAAAATATATAGTTATTAATCAAATACTTGTTAGTCAACTACAAAGCAGTATAGCAGGATGGATACACACACACGCACACACTTCCCCAGATAACTGCCTATTAAGGAAAATGGGCCTACTAGGTGTTCGGGACACAGTGGTGCGTATAATGACACGATGTCACAGTGGAATAGAGTGGGAAAGTTTTGCAGATGAGGCAATGTTAATCTGGGTTTATTTCTGCTATTCACCTACTTCCTAACAACAAAGAACTTAAATCTTTTTAAGCTATATCACCTTCTTAACACATTTTGTACCAAAGTAAGGACTGAACATCATCACTGTCACAGTTTATCAGCATCAACATGCCAAACAGCTAATCTTTAAGACTGGTCAAAAGTAGAGGGTAGAGAGCCCCTAGACACGGAAGTATCCATGCTGGACCTCCCAGGTCAGCGCATGTTTATCAAGAAGCTAGGAAAAGGTGGACGTGTGGAGCCAGGGGCCTCCATTGGACCGTGGGGACACTGCACAACATACAGAGCTGCTTGCTCCCTGCCATTCCTGACAGCCACAACAAGGCCAGCACGTGAGGCAGCAGCTCCTGACCACCAGCCACGACCTGGAACAATGGCAGGTCTGATCAACATCCAAAGCAGTCCTCCAGTTTATCCAAAATCAGACACCCTCCGATCGATCCCTCCTGGGAGCTGTCAGACTGGCTGCTTCCTGGTGTCAGCCAAGAGGAGGGAAGCAATTCATTTACTGGGTCTGACTGTGGCTACATGACATCAAGACAGAGGGGCACTTCTGTCAAGGAAAGAAGTCATTCACGGGGAGCAGCCACAAGTAGCCACAGCAATGGGGAGAAAAGGTGGTGCAAGAAGATAGAGACTGGGAAACCCTCCAAGCTACCCCTCCTCACTTTAGAGATGGGAAAACCAAGGTGCAAAGGGAGGAACCGATTTGGTCAAGGTCATATCTTGGTTTAGGGGAATACTCTGACTTAAAATGATGAAACCCAGCATTTGTAGAGTACTTAAGGTGAGCTAAGCCTTTAATATAATATTCTCCAAAAACTGTGAGGTAAGGATCCTTGTATAATATGTAAGGATCTCCATTTTACAGATGAGGAAACTGAGGCTCTGAGTCCTAATTAAGTAGTTCAATATAAAACTCTAGTAAGTAGGGAGGATGAAACTTGAATTTCATCTGATCATTGCTAAGCCATGAAGCTAACCACTATGGACTATTCTACCTCCTGGAGTTAGAATCGAGGTCCATGTGTCCTCAGGGCCCAGCCTGCTGCTCCCAATGCACAATTGTGGCCAAACCCTGCTTGTTTATGGCAGTGCCCTTCTCTCTGTCTCTCTATGTATTTCCTTCTCCACGAGTGTCTGTGTATCTCTCTCTCTTTCTGTGTCTGTTTATATCTTTTCTCTGTAGTATTTGTCAGTGTATATTTTTGTTCTGTGTGTGCATGTCTCTGAGTGTGTATGCATTTATCTGTATCCACTGCCCTATGAATAACTGAGAAAATGAATTCCACAATAGATGGGTGGATGGATGAATGGGTGAATGGATACATAGATGATAGATGGATGGGGGACTTCTTCCATCCACAAGCAGCAGACATGGCAATGAGCAAGCACCTCTCGATCCAAGCATCACTGGCAGCCAAGTTTCCCAGGTCCACTGTTCAGTCTCCCCCTCTAATGCCTTCCCTCCCCGAGGCCTGTGCATTCCAGTTTCATCTTAACCCAAAGCTGTTTCCCCACAGCTTGGTGGCTTATATCCAGTTTTATTGTTGATACAGATCTTTATCTGCCTTGGGCTTATAACTGACATTTAAATCACTCTGCAAACAATGAATCAATATTTATGGATTCTTGGACTGATGCATTTGTCAAACCTGATGTTCTGAGCTTCTCCCAGGCCAAAAGGGGACATGAGTCAAGGTCAAGGCTTTGTCTAATTAGAAATGGAGAACTGGTCTGCCTCTATTCAAAGTTCTCACCCTGGAATACAGCTCTGTACCCCTAGACAATCTAACTAGACCCAGGCAGTTCCCCATTGGAAATTCAATTCCCTTCATAAACAGTGGAAGTTTTCTGTGTGTGCAGAGCACCGTGTTAAGCCTACATGAGAGACAAGGATGAATAAAATAAGGTCCCCATTCTTTAGGGGTCCCCAAACTAGGAGGAGGCAGAGGTGAGCATAGGTAGTTACAAGCAGGTTGCACCCAGGGTGGCAACAGAGATTCAAACACATGTTGTGGGGTAAAATAAAGAAAAAAATAATTCTAATAAGTGAAACTTCTTGGAGGGCTCCCGGGAGGAGGAAAAGCATACCAGAAGGAGAAACAATAGGGTCAATAAGACTTGGAGCTGAGGAAAAGGTTTGTGGGAAAGTGTCATAGAAAGGTAAACTGAGACCTGGCCCTCAAGAGCTCTGGACACCAAACTGAGGCATGTGGCTTTTCTTCTGCTGGTGAGGGGGAGCCATTGAAGGGCTGATACAGGGAGACATCCCCATAGAGCTGTGCTTTCAGAAGCTCCCTGGGAGCAGCAAGAAGTGGGGCCCTAGATGGCAAGGGTGGAGGGTGGGAACATTGGGACACCTTACATGGAATCGCACCATCCCTGGGCCTCATTCTCCAGGGCACAGCAGAATGGCTGGGCCAATTTTTTTCTTGGTCTTTTAAGTATGGCCCTTGCCTGCATTGAAACAAACAGCAAACATGAAACCAGTGCTTCTGGGACCTCTTTGGCACTGTGAATTATGGATGTGGCTTAATTGTGGAGGCCAGGCCTTTATCACCCTGGTGAATGCAAGCTCTGGTTCCAGGAAAACAGACAGCAAGCTCTGTCCCTGTGCCGCCATGGACATACTTTCCCGGGCAGCAATTTACTTGCCCAGCTTCCCTTACCACTCAACTGCAGAAACTCTTAAGTTGAAGCTCCCCTCCTAGCATCTCTCTGTACAGGGCATAGTCTGGGCATTGCCGGGGTGGGGTGTGAGCTCCCGGAGTTTGGGGCGGTGGTTGTGTGACCTGGAGAAGTTCAAAGGCATTTGCAGGGGTCAGCAGGGCTGCTTCTCCGCCCTCAGGCTCAGTGGGCCCTGTGCTGGGAGTCCACAAGAACGTTAGAGACCCTTTTAAACCAAAAGCAGGAAATAAACATGTTTGTCTGAATATCAGCCCACTCATAAAATGTAACTGTTAATATTTTCAATGAAGAAATGGGGCCTAGTCATAATTTGGCCCCGCCTAGACCCAGGCATTCAGTTTCACTGTTCTCTCAGTGGGAATGGAAACAGCAGACGGAGCTGGGGTGAAGCCCCACCGGCGTGACTCAGCGGCTCTAACTCCCTCTTCGCACCTTAGTTTCTGCATCTATGCAATGGGCCAATGGTCTGAACCTCACTGTTGGGTTGAGGAGGCTGGAGATGTGTGCAGTGTCTGGCAGAAAGGCACTGGTACCTACAACTGTTGCCCATTTGCCCAAGCTCTGTTTATGCTCCACGTTCCCTGAGAAGTTTTCCGGACCATGCCAAATCTCTTCCTTAATGTCTGTGCTATTGGGGGCCAAGATGCCCAGGAGCCTCAGCTTCTCTCTGTAGTTCTCAGCTGGGCCTGGTCCAAGCCACACTCAGCAGGTGCTAGGTATGGAGAGGCCATCCTGCCAAAGAAGCTGACCGGCCTGAGGGCAGGGGCCACACTTTACTCATCAATCTGTTTTCCACAGCTTACCCAGGGGTGTCTGTGACCCTTAGGTGGTTGAGGAACTCTAAAATTGTGTGTGGAGCATCCTTGTAGTTTTCTCTTGTAGCTTCACAATTGAAGTTCACTGGTTCATTCAAATGCCAACTGGGATGCCCACTCAGTCCTGTCCAAATTGCTAAACCTACCTTGTGCCGCTCTTCTTCCTCCTCCTGGCTCTGGCCACACACAAACATCAGGGCCCTTGCAAATGACATCTACCTCTCCAGCAGTGCCCTTCTGCCCACAGTCTGCATGGCAGACTCCTCATTCTTCATGTGTCATTCAGACATCACCCCCAGGGAGGCCTTCCCTGACCACCTTCCTAAAACGGCTCCTTTCATTAGTTCTTTTAGCTCTGAACCTGACAAATTTATTCATGGTATTTAACATGTTTCTTGTTCTCTCTCTCTCTCTCCCCCTCTCTCTCCCTCTCCCTATCTCTCTCTCCCCCCTTTCTCCCCCCTCTCTCTTTCTCTCCCTCTCTCTCTCCCTCTCTCTCCCTCCCCCCTCTCTTCTCCCCCTCCTCCTCCTCCTCCTCCTCCTCCTCCTCCTCCTCCTCCTCCTCCTCCTCCTCCTCCTCCTCCTCTTCTTCTTCTTCTTCTTCTTCTTCTTCTTCTTCTTCTTCTTCTTCTTCTTCTTCTCTCTCTCTCTCTCTCTCTCTCTCTCTCTCTCTCTCTCTCTCTCAGCTGCAGAGCAACATGTTAAGCCTACATGAGAGACAAGGAAGAATTTCCTTGAGAGCGGAAATGCGGCCAGTTTAAATCATTACTCTGGTGACACAATGCCTAGCACAGGCTAGACTTTGAAAAATACTTGTCAAGTGACTAAGTCAGTGGAGGAGTAAGTTAGTTATCTCACTAAGAAAGATTGAGTGCTTACTGTATCCTGGGCCATCAGAGGTCTCTGTACCCAATGTCTCCTGTGCTGTAGCAAGGTGACTTGTGCAGCCCGTGCAGGGGCCTGGAATGGCCAGGTATGTGGGAGAGGGCAGCGGCCCCATCAGTAGTGCCCAGGGCAGAGCTCCCCTGGGGAAGACTGACACTAAACGATCCAGACCCAGACACTTCACTGAAGCATCAGACTCCCAGTGGGAACACAAGGACTTTTGAGGGTTTAACTTGAAAGCTTCATACATGGAACACAACACTGGGGTTTTCACGCAGCTTCACTAGACCGTTAGCCTGAGCTAATTATCATAGACTTGTTTGAAAGAATCTGGCTTTACTCATTCAACCAACAAATGTGTACAAACTTTTCCCATGAGCCAAACACTGTGCTGAGGCAGCATGTTCAATGAGGGACAAATGCAGCCACTGTCTGTCCGTGGTGAGTAAAGAACACTAGAGGAGACAGTGGGGCAAGGCATCCAGCACATCAGCTCAAGAGGGAATCTTAGACAGGCAATTGGTATGCACCAGAACCCCTGGGGGCCTGGGACCCTCCTCCGAGTTACTGATCGGAGACTGTGGGCCAGGGTGAGAGAGAGGGACACCTCATAGGGGCCTGTGTGCCCAGCCTGAAAAAGAACTGTTCTTTGGGTGAGGGCTTTACTTTGAGGGTCAGGGTCTCTCTCTGTCCTCCTACCTAGCAGAGTATGCTGTGGGGTGGCAGGAGCTTCAGCACATGTTGGCGCACAGTATCCCCAACCTCAGGCAGAAGGCACCTGATATGTTCCCCATGGCCTTGTCCAGCCTCCCGGAGACAAATGCCACCTTACTCACCTGCATCTCCTGCCCGGAGGGGCTGCAGGCTAGTGTGTGTCACACTGTGTGCGTGTGTGCACACACATGAGAGTGCATGTGCCTGCTAACAAATACATGTGAGTGCAAATGTATGTCAGTGAATATGAATGTGCATGTGTCTGTGTCTGTGGATGTGTGCAAATGCAATGCATATGAATGAATATGTGTGAATGCGGCTGAATGTGTGTGTATGTGACTGTATGACCATGTGTGAGTGCGGTTGCATGCATATGTAGCAATATATGCGAACGTGGGGCAGCATGTGACAGTGAGTGTGTGCGGTGTGTGCGGTGTGTGCAGTGTGTGTGCTGGCTGTGGCCCCAGCGGCCCCTCCCTGGCGCTCCCGCCTCCCTGGAAGGAAGATGCGGGCAGGGCCAGATGGTCTCCTCTGACCCGCTATTTATCATCCCAGCTAAAGCTTATTCAGTTTAATGCTCTACGGCAATTCATTTAAGGGCTCTGTTTGTTTCTGCTGATGAGGACTGTTAATTTGCACAGCAGTCTCATTAGGCCTAAACCACCAATTAATTCCTTTTGTTCTCATTAAATGGCTGATTTCAAAACATTTCCCAGACAACAATGGGCTGCCCCGGCCAGCCAGTCACCACCACAGGGGTGGCATGGAGCAGGCCCCTGGAATGGCTAACCAGGCCTAGCTCTGTAAACCCTTGGGTCCTGCCGGCCACAGCTGGGCCCAAATACGAGGCCCAAAGACCATTACCTGGCTGGGTAGGGCAAAGTGGGCAGAGGGAAGGGAGGATGGCCAGCAGAGGAGGTTTGTACCAGCAGAGGCCTGGGCCTGGTACATGTGCCTCTGGCTCCCTGGGGGCCCTGTAGGCAGGCCAGAGTGGGGGCCTGCTCTCTGTGCCCGGGCCGGGCATATCCCCAGGGAGCTGGTGACCACCTCCCAGCAGCACTGAGCCAGAAGGAGGGGAGAGGAGGGATGGGAGGGTGGTCTTGAGGCTGTAGCCTGTTGCCCTGGGCGACCAGCAGGATGTCTATTTTGAAAGCCGCTGAGCCATTTTTCTTCATCCAAGCGCAGTCTCACACAGTTTCATGAATACTAACAGATGGCCAGTGTACACAGGGGATAAAAGCAGGGGTGGGTGTTCTAGTCGGAGGCTCACCCTACTTTCAGCCTCTCCGTTGCAGGGCTCTTCCATTCCTCCTCCGTCTCCTTCTCCCTCTCTCCTCTCCACTCCAAAAAAGGCAGCAGAGACCCCCTCCTCAGTACCCTTAAGGGCTCCTAGGTACCAGGTGTGGAAGCCTCTGGGCTAGCTGGTCTCTGAGAGTTCCAGGGCCATGTTTTTAAGGAGTTTAAATTGCCTGGGCCCTTACTCATTTTCTCCTCTGTTAGGGCATCTATGTCATTGTCCACGATGCCCTAGTAAGAGGGAGGCAGGGGAATAAGAGGCGGGAGTGAATGACATCATACACAGCACGTGCCATGGAAATTCCACGAGGAGCAGCTGGATTTACAGCAGCGTGAGAATCCCCACCCCACCACTTCCTGGCTATTACTTAACCTCCAAGTTTGCTCATCTGTTAAATGGAAGTAACATGTGTACCTCCCTGCTGGAGTGATGAGGTGAGGGTTAAATGAATCAATACCGAGTGCTTGGTAGACATGCAGTAATTGCTCGAAAAATGGTCCGTGATGCACACTCCCACATAACTGGACAGTGACCTGCCTTGCTTCTTCCCCAGCCTCACCCATCTCCCCAACACACACACCCCTCACGCCTCACTCACTGCAGCCTGCCAAGCCCATTGGACCTGAACTGCCTTCACCTCTACAGAGTTACCAGATTTAGAAAATAAAAATGCAGGATGCTAGTTAAATTTGAATTTAAGATAAACAACAAATAATTTCTATAAGTGTTTCAAATATCATATGGGTTATAGCTTTCCTTAAATTATGTTTTTAATCTAAAATTAAATTTTAAAGTGTATTTTATCTGGCAGCCTTATCTCCAACCCATGTCTGGTGAACTTCTTTTCATCCTTCCAGACTCAAATCAAGCATCGCCTCCTCCAGGAAGCCCACCATGATACCCCAATAAATGTAGCTATCCCTGTTATTGCCCTCTCAGGTCCCTAGGCTGGATCATCTCTATCTAGCTCTCATCACCACTCTTCACAATTCTTTGTGATAAGTAATCCACATGTCCATCTTTGAGATGGTGGGGAGGGTATTTCACCCCGTACACTGTTCTACATGTAGTACTGTTCACCACTGTCTCCTCTATTCTCAGTGCACACTATACTTGGATGGGGAACTCCTTCCTGTCCTCACAACCAAACTGGGGAGGGTAGACAGGAGGTGGGACCTGGGACTGAGATTGCTGGTTGCCACTCAACAGACCCATTTTCCCTCTTCTTTAGTAACAAAGCCCTGCTGGGGCAGCATAGTCCCTAGCTTAAAGGCATTTCCCAGGCTCCCCTGCAGGTAGGGAAGGCCAAGTGATTAAGTGATGGCCAGTGGGTGTTATATAGGAACTAGAGGCCTGGTGCACAAAATTCGTGCACAGAAGAGTGTTCCCTCAGCCCTGCCTGCACCCTCTGGAATTCGGGACCCCTACTCCTTTTTCTTACCTAGCTAACCTCTTCATATTTTAAAAAATTAACTGAAATATCACCTACTCTAGGAAATCCTCTTTGAACAAATGTCTTTACAATCTGTATTAAGCATTGTCATAGTATACCATTCTTTTTCTTTAACAGTTACTTAGAGTGGGTGCAATGTGGTTTTCATTCTTGCATCTGATTTTTTTTCTTGTTGTTCTTGTACTAGCAAAGCTTATCCAATTTACCTTTGCCCTTCAAGGGCTTATATTTGGTTTAGTTTCTACTTGGCTCCCTGCTTTTTTTTTAAAAGCAATAAATTTGGGTTGTGATAGTAAGTCTCACTTGTAATCAAGCCTGTAGGTCTCTCTATCTGAATATTTCTATAATACCTATCACTTTACCATACCAGAGATTGTGTTCATTTATAGAAAATAACAATAAATGTCACCTGATCATTTGATCTTCTAGTAATATTTTATAGCACGATGTATTATTCTAGTAATTTAACTATTACAAAACTGAGGCATACAGAAATAAATTACATTGAACAATAAAGAATGACTCAAATATTAAAGCATAGTTCACTTAGGGCCTCCCTTGTCCTGTGCCTCAGGTGTCATAGCATAGCACACAGTTCACATGGAACTCAGCTTCCTTTAAAATGGGAAGGGATGTCATACTCATGAAGCAACTACTTCCACGCATATTTTTTATTTCATTCATAGTGCATACTCTTTGTACTAATTATTGGAAAATCATCCTAGCAATTGCCTCTGTTCCTCTCTGTATTATTGCCTTACATTCTGATGTTATTACTGAACTTTTATCATCACTCTCTCTAATAAGACTGTGAAATTTTAAGAGCAGAGATCATGACTTGAGCTTGTGTTTCTCTGTTATGGTGCCTAAATAAATACTCAAATGCCATCCAGTCCAAATGACTGTAATGAGAGAGGTCCACCATTGATGGAGACCTCTAATTTTTATTTAAGGACCTCACTTGTTCTATGCCTTTACAGAGGGGTGAATAGGGGCTGAAGGAATTTAAGGAAAGCCAAACAGAATTCTCCTCCTAAAAGGTTTTGCTAAGCTGGCGACCTAGACTGCCAGGCATTTGCCCAATTAAAACCCAGACACATAGCAATAACAAAGACACTGGTCTCCTATTGCTAATGCATGGGAATCAAACCCCAGTCTGCAGGAAATCACCCCCACAGTCAGGGCCAGGCCACTGGGTAGACCTGGACTGGTGCTCCTAACTCTGGGGAGAGGGAGACTTCACATGGCTGCAAGCTAGAGGCCCTGGACTTGCCGGGACAAGTCCCTAGCGCAGGTTGGTCAGTAGAGCTGCTTCTTTGCCTGGGATTTTGGGGTGACTTGGCCAGGCCCTGCCTGGCCTGTTTGCCCCATGATCATGGGTCAGCTTGGCCTGGGCTCTTTGCCCGTGATCACAGGACGGCTTGGACCTGGGCAGGTGGCACTGGGCACTGCCCCTGCTGCCTGACCTGGTCCAAGCTGCCATCAAGATCAAGGCTTGGACCCAGGTAGGCAGGCAGCTTGGACCCAGCAAGCAGCATCAGGCACTGCCCCCCGCCACCTGCCCAGGTTCCTGACTGCAGCTTGGATTCCACTGGTGACACAGGACACTGCCTGCACTGCCTGTGTATGCAAATTTACCTGCCATCTTTGCTGGGTTAATTTGCATAGCACTCCTGATTGGCTGTGGGTGTAGCAAAGGTACAGTCAATTAGCATTTTTCTCTTTTATTAGTGTAGATTCCAAGAGGGCTGGAAGGTGGTGACTTCCCTTCCCTCTTTTCTGCTGGAATTATAGATGTGCTGACAGGAGCTCCAGCAGCTATTGTGGAGCATGAAGTGACTTTGAAGATGGAGCAGAACGATAAAGAGAGTGTGGCTCAGATTATTTTGTGGAGTCAACATTCCAGCCCTCCAATGTATACTATCAAGAACTATGATGATCAGAAATTGTGCCCTATGTGTAAGCTAATAAGTTAGCCTGACACAGTTTCATGAATACTAACAGAAAACACCCAGATCCTGGGTCAAAAGAAAGTACTTCATCATTCATGACACAGCAGGCAGCATGAGCATCGTGTTCAAGTCAGTTTGCACTAGTTCTCATTGTTTCCCATCCTGTGGGGCGATGCAGAGCAAACCAGTTTGATGCTGCAAATACTGTGGGTTTGTGTCATAGGTAAAAAACCATAAGTGTCCTGGCAGGCTTTAAGGAAATAGCAGAAATTATAACTCTGTTGGCCTCATTGAATAACTCCTGTGCTGTCTGCCCAGAACTCTCCTCTTTTGGGTAACAGCACCCTCACTTCTTTTGGGAACTATCCCTCCCCCTCACCTACCCACCAGTGAGGTTATGAAAGAGATCACAAAACACAGCACCCACCCCCAGCCACAGGACAGCACCAGGCTTATTATTCAATTTGGACCAATAGAGTTCTTCCCAGGGATTTCCATTTGAGATGAAGGCTAGAAATCTATGGGTGGGAGTTATGGGTTGTCAGGGCACTCAGTCTTATAAAGGAAATGGCTATCAGAGACTAACACTTGATGAGATGAGACACAACAAGGGTCCTCTTGGTGATGGTGCGTGGGTGCCTGGGCGCCCACTGCCTTGCTTGCTCTATAGGTCAATCCCACAAATCAAAGAAGCCCTCTTATGCCCAACTAGTTTGAAAGGGATTATCGTGAACTGCATCTCAGAATCCTCATGACTACCTTCCCAGTTGGGTCTGGGGACCTTAGACAGAGACTGATTGGCATCCACCGTGTGTCAGCCTTTGGGAGAAGGCAAAGAAACACACAGACAAACCACCAGTGGGCAATCCATGCAGAATGCCGCTGGGACCACTCCAGTAAAGGGTGTGCCTCAGACCACACAGTTAAGGGAAAACAAAAGGTTCTCTCCCCGTCTCCATGACGCTGTGCGAATTGAACCATTGGAGTGAACCAGGGAAGGGGGCCTCAGTGATCTTGGTTGCCTGCTGGCAAGTACACAATCTCAGCCCACCCTTCACAGCCAGCCCTGGGAAAGCAGGTGCTGCCGTAATCTCCACATTATTAGAATTCATTTCCGTATGTTTCTTTTGTCTTCTCTCCAGGATAATTGTTCTTCTGGGGCTCGAGATGTGGGAGGGCAGGAGGTGTGTGTTCCTGTTTATCAACTCACTAAATGCTTGCTTTAAATTAAAAACCATACCACATACTGGCTCACACAGGAATAATATTAAGACCAACGGTTTGCCTGCCTTCTGCTATCAATGCCAGTCTGATTTAAACCTGCTTTTTCTTCTCACCTGGGACACCATTCTGGAAACATCTAGTGATAATCTAGTTCCTACACCCCCAGTCCTTTTTTTTTTCTTTAAATTTGGGAGGTCCTGCTCAACTTAAGAGGACACATAGACTAGATGATCCCTTTTACCCTTTATTCTGTCAGCCAAACCCTATTCAAACAGAGGGTCTGTTGTATCCGTTCACAAAGCTATTATTGTACCTTCTCTGTGCCAGGGTCAGTATTTTGTCCTTCACATGCATTGTCTTGTCCAATCTGATCTAATACTCCCAATAAACCCGAGAGAGGTTTGACTATCCCTTTCCAGAGGAGAAAACAGAGGTTCTGGGAGGAAGTAGAGTGACCTTGATGAGGTCACTCAGCTGGCAGGCAGTGAGTTGGCACTCCTGTCCACTGCTGTCTCACTTTAAAGCCACCCTTCTACTCAGCAGTTCACATCAATCTTACCTCCACTATCCAGCTGCTCTCTCACCAACCTGTGGCCAATAAAGTAGGATGCCAGTGGTTTTGTAGGTGCACTGGATCCAGCCTTATGTGGACCAGACTGGTGGCTGAGACTCGCCTAGAGGGATTGGACCAAGGGGAAGAAGCCTTCTGCTGCTGCCCCAAATCTAAGCTTCAGTTGTCTTCCATTGACTAAAGTGTGTCTATTAACCCCTTGGATTAAGTTATGTGGTCTCTAGGCACCCCCTTTAAAATATGCCCACTCTCAGAGCATCAGTTATCTACCACTGCAAAACGCAGTCCCAAAGCTTAGTGGCTTCACACAACCACCATCCTGTTTCCTCACTCTTCTGTGTGCAGCAATTTATCTGGGATTTCTTAAGCAGGTCCTGCTGGTCTCCTTGGGGGGCCCTCATGTAGCCACACTCACCTGGCAGCTGAATGACTTAAGATGACCTTGGAGTGTTGGCTGATTGTTATTGTTAGCTGAGGCTCAGCTCAGAAATCCCTTATGTCCCTTCCATTGCATTTCCTTGCTCAAAAGCAAGTCACAAAGGTGGGAATGGGCAAAGGGGCAGACCCAGAGATGGGAGGAATTTGGGAATTTGGGGCTTTTTAAAATTAGTTTTTTGCAACTTGCCACATTTGGGAAGCTTAGTGACTTAAGGTGCCTCTTAACTAGGTTTTCTCAACCTTGCTTGGTACTACTGACCTACAGGGCAGGTAATTCAGGTGGTTCTTTGCTATGGGGGCTGCCATGTGCATTTCAAGATATTAGCAGCATCTCTGGACTCTGCCCACTAGACACCAAGTGTGTCACCCGCACCCAGTGTGACAACCAAAAATGTCTGCAGACATTGCCTAATGTCCCCCGGGCATTGGCCTGCTTGAGGACTGCTGGTCCAAAAGCTCAGGACCCCAGAAGTTGCTCCCTAAGCCCTTCTCAGTGGGTCCCCACAGGTCCTATGATTGGAGCCCTCAGTGCTGGCCAATGAGAGAGAGAGAGAGAGAGAGAGAGAGAGAGAGAGAGAGAGAGAGAGAGAGAGAAACTTTGACAGTGAGAAGCAGGTGGTACAATATGGAAACCCAGCCCCCACCCTTGCCAACAGGACAGGGTCACCAGAGGCCCCCTCAGCCCTGCCAGCCTGTGGCAGAGGAAAGCCTGGTTTCAGCTTTGACGGACCTGACTCAGGGGTTCTCGGATCCAGGTGGCCTGCCTCGCCTGCCCACTGGCTCACTTGGCTAGGCCGGGAGCGAGTCTAGCCTCAATGGCTCAGCCTTCATACTTGCCCAGCTCCAGCCAGCCCTATCCTCAGGCAGGCCTGGGCCTGTTCTGAGTGGACTGAGGACTGGAATAGCAGCCAACTGCAGCTACCCTGAGGCATGTCATTGCCTGAGATCCCTGCAGCTGATCTGCAAATGTGGCCAGCTCTGTCTTCAAACCACACCCAGAGCCTGACCACCTCGCACTCCTCTCACTGCCACCACCCTGGAGCTAGCCTCCTGCACTTCCCATCACATGGCCCTCCTTCTGTGGTCTAGGCTCCACCTAGTAGCTGTGTGTGATCCTGCTAAGACATAAGTGTGATCATGGCACGTCTCTGCTCAACTCTCTAGTAGTTCCCATGCTCTCAGAGGCAAAGCCCAAGTCTCCATGATGAGCAACTGGCAAGGCCCATGGGATCTGGGCTGCCACTACCTGCCCTTGCCTCCTGCTGCTCTTCACCTGGCTCAGCTGCTGAGACCTTGCTCCTTGCTGAACCTGACTCACTCTGCCTCAGGGCCTTTGCACTGGCCTCTTTGTCTGGAATGCTCTTCTCCCACATTCACAGGCTCCCACTCTCCGCATCAGTCAGATATTTTCCCAAAGTCATCATTTCCAAGGGCTTCCTTCAGTTATCCTTTTAAAAATGCCAACCCCATTACTCACAGTGTCTTTATTCTCTCCATGGCATTCATCTCAAGGCCAGCATGTGACCCATCTTATTTTCCCTTGTTTGTTGTCAGTGTCCTCTGCTAGCATGCATTCCATGGGGCAGGGGTTTTATTTCTTCCTTCACTGTTGTACACCCAGGGAATAAACAGTGCTGAGTGCATAGCAGGGGCTCAGTAAAAATTTTCTAAAGAATGGATTGCATGATTAAGTGGATAAATAAATCCTATGTAGGACAGGGAACACACAGGTTCTGGAACCAGCCTGAGTTCTTCAAGCACCCTGTGCCTGGTGGATGGGAGGCATGGAAGACCCCTCACAGCCTCAGCTCCAGTCAGTCCTTCCAGAATCCATCCATCTCCTCCTCTCTCTCCCCATCCCCTGTCTCCCTTAGGTCTTCCTCCTCCAGCCTCTCCCCTGCCCCTGCTAGGAGTTCAGCAGGCCTGGCTGTGAGGTTTGTTAGCTCTGCCAGCCATGAGCCGTGGTGGGGTTCCATCTGGGGGCTCTAACCATCTGGTTCTGGGAAGGAAGGAGAGGGGAGAAACCAGCCTAGAGGGTAATGCTGCAGAGTAGAGGTCGGGGACAGGACACCTCACCATCAGGCCAAGGTGGGAGCTGGTCCTAACACCTGCATTCCCTGCCACATTTTTACTCAAGAAAACACACATACACACACACACACACACACACACACACACACACACACACACACACACACTTACCTGACCAGAGTCAGCCCCTCCTTTCCTCTTAGTGTCTCCTACTCCCTTACTAGAATGAGAAACTGCTCAGGGTGTCAGCCACCTGACCCTGAACGGGGATGAGGAGCCAGGGCAGTGACACCTCATCCCCTAGGCCTTCCTAGAGAGTGATTTTCTCCATTTCATGGGTGAGGAAACTGACATCTGCCCTATTTGAAATGTTTACACAAGCATTTATTCACTTTTATAATAAAAAATAAAACGAGTTACATATAAGTTAAATGACTGTGAGATAAAAGAATAAATAGAAGAAAAAGAGAGAAACAGATCTAAAAACAGAGTAAAGAGACAGAGAGAGGAAAGAAGGGAGGGTATCACTTCCATTCCTCTGTGAGAGAATGGGTGCCCCACCCTTACCACTGACCACACGTGCACACTGAAAATTAGTGCTTCTTCTGGTACTGCGAGAGTCACACTGATGTGACAGACCAACAATACGGAGAACATATAATGACTCCCAGTATAGTTAACACTGCTGTGTGATACATGGGGAAAGTTGTAAAGAGAATAAATTCCAAGAGTTCTCATCACATGTACTTTTTTTCCTTTTTTTGTATATACATGAAAAGATGGATGTTAGCAGAAAAACTTGTGCTGACCATTTCACAATATATATAAATCAAACTATCATGCTATATGTCTTAACTTACACAGGGATACATGTCAATTATTTCTCAATAAAATTAGAAAAATGTGTTAAGGTGAGCATGTTCACCAGCCCCCCAACCCTGCCCAGTCCCCCAAAGAAACACCCCTCATCCTCCACTCAGTTCTGCCTCCCTCCCTCCTCTGGGACAGGGTAGGGTGACTTCCTTGTGGGGGCAGGGGGTTACCTTGACCTCTAAGTAATACAGTACTGAGGGAGATTGGTAGGGAAAAGGAAAAAGAAGGTGCCTACACTGGGAGGAGAGAGAGGTTTGGGGTCTTTGGAGGAACTCGATGGGAGAGAAAGGGGGGTAATAAGGGTTACTCTGGGCTGTGTATTTAAATCTCTTTTAATTTCCTTTGAGAAACTTGAGTAAAGAATAATTTTTTATATTATGGTACTGGGGATTTCTGAACACTACTTTCTATTTTTTTAAATATATTTTTATTGATATTTTGCTGTATAACTTATAATTAATAGTAGTACATGTTTTCCTTTCCCCCTCCCCCTTATCCTCCCCCCAGCCTCCCCTACCCCCCAGCACATATCCCCACCCTCCCCCCTCCCCGCCCCAGTGTCTTTCATTCATTGGTTATGCTCATATGCATGCATACAAGTCCTTCAGTTGATCTCCCCCCTCATCCGCCTCCCATCCACCCAAGCCTTCCCCTGTAGCTTGACAGCCTGTTCAAGGCCACCCTGCCTCTATATCAATCACTCTCCCCTGTTTCTTTTCTTCAAAAATATCTTGCCTCTGCATATTAGAAATAAATGTATAAGAACAAAAAATGTTTCAGTCTCAGTTTCAATGTCCAACTGTTCTGAGTCCCAGTTTCAGTGTCAAATAATTCTTTATGTGTACATGTCAGCAATGGTATCCAGATGGTGGACACATCGTGGCAATGCAAGATCCATCCTCTCTGGTTTGGTCCTGGGATGCCTGCAGACATGCACAGCTGCTGACTGCTAGCATGGCAAGGTGTCGTCAGTGTCCCCCATCTCTGGACCATCCTCGTGACTGGAACAGATCCATCAGTTCCTCAAAGTCGCAGGAACCCACATGGTCTTGGAGTTGTTCTCTGAAAACACACAAACACATTCTCGACCAAAAGTTAACAAAGGGATCCTCTATGCAAAATAGACTTGGGATTCTTTTTAATTTTTGCCTAAATGATTTTCCTTTGGCTTATTTTGACACCATGTGTGTTTTTTCATGGGTGTCCTGCAATTGGTTTTACAAATGGAATTTACTTTACTGGAGTAAGAATTTCTAGATGTATTTTACTTACTCGATATTTTTTTCCTTACATGATATTACCCCACTGTCCCCTCCCCTTTTTTGATTAATGGGGCCTTTTGGAAATTTTATATTGCAGTCTTGGTAATTTTAAATTTTAATTTTTGCACACAAATATGACTGCTTTAGGTTCTTTGGATGTTAGGCAATTTTACAGTGAGATGAACTACTAATAGATTTTTTAGTTAATGTTTTAGGAAAAGCTTTTTGTCCAGTACACTAAAATTTTCTTGAGTATTTACTTATTTCACTTGGCCAATTTAAATTAATCTGAAAACTTGATTACTATTTTACTGTCAATTTTAATACTCAAGCAAAAATCTTAGTTTACCCTGTGGAAAAGAATATTTGCAATTTTGAGTAGGTCCCGAGCATTCCTGGTAATAGACTGAATTTAGATATAGAACAGCTATTGCTGGCCGAGTCTCTGTCTGCCACCTCGGTCCCGGTATGAGTTGTGCGTGGGAGGCGAAGCAGCCGTGGGGGTAGGAGACCTCCCTCAGGAGGGGTGAGAATTCAACCCCTGCAAGGTTTGTGGATAAGGGTCTGTGCCCCACCTCTGTTGACCTTTTAGTTCTCTCCTGTTGGCCCCTCTGCGACTGTGCCTGTCTTAGGTTGTTCCTTCCCTGAGGAATCTTACCCGTCTCTGGCTAACCAGCCATCCTCCGGGGCCAAACAGGGTGATGTGAGGTTCAGTTCTGTCTCCTTTGTAGTCTATGCCCCCGTGGCCTCCACGTCCAATACCTGCCTTGGGGTCCCCTCGCCTGCTGGCGGGGTCCCGGTACTGATCACATATCTCGGGGGACCCAGGTTTCTTCTCCAGAGAGGGCCCAGTTCACACCATTGGTCGAGATACAGACCCATGGTGCCAGCTGCCCAGAGGCTTCAGCCACAGCTGAAACTGAAAACTCAGGCATCAGTATATTTGGATAGTAAGAAGAAGGTCCCTCTTGGCAGAAAGGGCAAGAAGGGCCAATATAGAATGCTCGGATGCCTTCCCAGTGCCTTAATTCCTTCTGAAAGGGATTAATTTCTTTCCTATCCTTTTTTAAGTTGCTGCCCAACATTCAAAGAATTAGTTTGTAAGTTTATTTGGGATAATTGTATAATATGCTGTTGTCAAGTATCAAATATTATAATGACATTGTAGAATAATATCATGTAAGGGTATTATGGTGTCACGGGAGGTTAAGCAGGGCCTAGCCTAAGGACTGGTCTCCATAGGATATGACAAGCTCTAGGCCATGTCAATTCAATCTCAAACTAGCTGCCATTTTTTTTATAACTTTATATAAACTTTGTCAGGGATGTAAAAACACAAATCACTTACCTCAGTTCAAGAGTTCAAATATATTGACTTTTCCACTTACTCCCACCACCTGCCACTTACCCTGAGGTTTGACATTCTGATGGACTTTTCTCAGTCTCTGGATCCATTCTTGTTCATCAGTCTATGTCATTGATTGTATTCCTCAAATGAGTGAGATCATGTGATATTTGTCTTTCTCTGCCTGGCTAATTTCACTTAGCATAATACTTTCCAAATCCATCCATGTTGTTACAAATGGTAGGAGCTCCTTCTTTTTTTCCGTGGCGTAGTATTCCATTGTGTAAATGTACCATAGTTTTTTAATCCACTCATCTGCTGATGGGCACTTCGGCTGTTTCCAAATCTTAGCTATGGTAAATTGTGCTGCTATGAACATAGGGGTACATATATCCTTTCTAATTCGCCTTTCTAATTTCTTGGGGTATATTCCTAGAAGTGGAATCACTGGGTAGAATGGGAGCTCCATTTTTAGTTTTTTGATGAAACTCCATACTATTCTCCACAGTGGCTGCACTAGTCTACAATCCCACCAGCAGTGCAGGAGAGTTCCTTTTTCTCCGCATCCTCGCCAGCACTTGTCGTTTGTTGATTTGTTGATGTAAGCCATTCTGACAGGTGTGAGATGGTACCGCATAGTCGTTTTGATTTGCATCTCTCGGATAATTAGTGACTTTGAGCAAGTTTTCATATGTCTCTGGGCCTTTCTTTTGTCTTCTTTCATGAAGATTCTATTTAGGTCTGTTGCCCCTTTTTTTATTGGATCATTTGTCCTCCTTTTTTTGAGTTGGGTGAGTTGCCTGTAGATGCTTGAGATTAAACCTTTATCACTAATAACATTTGCAAATATGTTCTCCCATACAGTGGGTTTTCTTGTTTTGTTGATGGTTTCTTTAGCTGTGCAAAAGCTTTTGATTTTGATGTAGTCCCATTTGTTTATTTAGCTTCCATTGCCCTAGGAGCAGTATCATCAAACAAGTTCTTTTGGCATATGTCTGAGATTTTTCTTCCTGTAGATTCCTCTAATATTTTTATGGTTTCCTGTCTTACGTTTAAGTCCTGTATCCATTTGGAGTTTATTTTTGTGTATGGTGTAAGTTGGTGCTCTAGTTTCATTTTTTTACATGTATCTGTCCAATTTTCCCAACACCATTTATTGAAGAGACTGTCTTGACTCCATTTTATATTCATGCCTCCTTTGTCAAATATTAATTGAGCATAGTGGATTGGGTTGATATCCAGATTCTCTATTCTATTCCATTGATCTATATGTCTGTTCTTGTGCCAGTACCAGGCTGTTTTGAGAACAGTAGCTTTGTAATACAGCTTGAAATCTGGTATGGAAATCCCACCGACTTTGTGCTTCTTTCTCAGGATTGCTGTGGCTATTCGGGGCCTTTTTTTGTTCCAGATGAATTTTTGGAGAGTTCTTTCTAGGTCTGTGAAGTATGCCATTGGTATTTTAATGGGGAGTGCATTAAATTTATAGATTGCTTTGGGTAGTATGGACATTTTAATTATGTTGATTCTCCCAATCCATGAACATGGAATGTTCTTCCACCTGTTTTACATCTTCCTCTATCTCTTTTTTCAGTGTCCTGTAGTTTTCCACGAATAGGTCTTTTACCTCCTTAGTTAAGTTTATTCCTAGGTATCTTAATTTTTTTGGTGTGATGGTAAATGGGATTGCTTTTTTAGTTTCTCTTTCTGTAAGTTCACTATTAGTGTATAGAAATGCCATAGATTTCTTGGCATTAGTTTTGTAGCCTGCTACGTTGCTGAACTCATTTATTAAGTCTATTAGCTTTTTTATGGAGTCTTTTGGGTTTTTATGTACAATATCATGTCATCTGCAAATAAGGATAGCTTTACTTCTTCTTTTCCAATTTGGATGCCTTTTATTTCTTCTTCTTTTCTAATTGCAATGGCTAATACTTCCAGTACTATGTTGAACAGGAGTGGTGAAGGTGGGCACCCCTGTCTTGTTCCTGTTCTTAGGGGAAATGGTTGTAGTTTTTGCCCATTGAGTATGATGTATGCTGTGGGTTTATCATGTATGGCTTTTATTATGTTGAGGTATGATCCTTCTATTCCTACCTTATTGAGAGTTTTTATTAAGAAAGGATGTTGGATTTTGTCAAATGCTTTTTCTGCATCAATTGATATGACTATGTGATTTTTATCTCTCAATTTGTTTATGTGATGTATCACATTTATTGATTTGCGGATATTGTACCATCCTTGCATTCCTGGGATAAATCCTACTTGGTCATGGTGTATGATCTTTCTGATGTACTGCTGGATCCGATTTTATAGAATTTTATTGAGGATTTTGGCATCTATATTCATGAGGGATATTGGCCTGTAATTTTCTTTCATTGTTTCATCTTTATCTGGTTTTGGTATTAGGGTGATGCTAGCTTCATAGAAGGAGTTTGGAAGTGTTCCATCCTCTTGAATTTTCTGGAATAGTCTGAGGAAGATAGGTTTTAGTTCTTCCTTGAATGTTTGGTAAAACTCCCCTGTGAAGCCGTCTGGACCCAGGCTTTTGTTTGCTGGAAGCTTTATGATGACTGCTTCAATTTCTTCCACAGTTATTGGTCTATTGAGTTGTTTAGATTCTTCTGGATTGAGTTTTGGGAGGTTATATTTTTCTAGAAACATATCCATTTCCTCCAGGTTGTCCAGTTTGTTGGAGTAGATTTGTTCATAGTATTTTTTAACAATCCTTTGTATTTCCATGGGGTCTGTTGTTATTTCACCTCTTTCATTTCTGATTTTATTTATTAGGGTCCTCTCTCTTGGCTTCTTGGTGAGTCTGGCTAGAGGTTCATCAATCTTGTTTCTCCTTTCAAAGAACCAGCTCTTGTTTTTGTTGATCTTCTGTATTGTTTCTTTGGTCTCTATGTCATTTATTTCTGCTCTGATCTTTACTATTTCCTTCCTTCTGCTTACACTGGGCTTTTCTTGTTGCTTTCTTTCTAACTCTTTGAGTTGTTGGGTTAGATAATTTATTGCCGCTGTTTCTAGTTTTTTTGCGGTCGGTTTGTAGAGCTATGAACTTCCCTCTCAGAACTGCTTTCACTGTGTCCCATAGATTTTGGATTGTTGTGCTATCATTGTCATTTGTTTCCATGATGTTTTCTATCTCTTCCTTAATCTCTCTAGTAACCCAGTCATAGTTTAATAGCATGCTGTTTAGTCTCCATGTGTTCGATTTCTTTGGATTGTTTCTATTGTAGTTGATTTCCAGCTTTATGCCACTGTGATCTGAGAATATACTTGATATGATTTCTATCTTCTTGAATTTGGAGAGACTTTGCCTATGACCCAACACATGGTCTATCTTTGAGAATGACCCATGGGCACTTGAAAAGAATGTATATTCTGTGGCTTTGGGGTGAAATGATCTGAAGATGTCAATTAATTCCATCTGGTCCAGTGAGTCATTGAGGATTGATGTTTCTTTACTGATTTTTTGTTTAGAGGATCTGTCCAATGGTGATAGTGGGGTATTAAAGTCTCCTATTATGATTGTGTTGCTGTCTATCTCTCCCTTGATGTCCTCTAGGAGTTTTTGTATATATTTGGGTGCTCCTGTATTGGGTGCGTATATGTTTACCAGAGTTATTTCTTCTTGTTGGATTGCTCCCTTTAGTATTATGAAGTGGCCTTCTTTATCTCTTGTTATGTCCTTCACTTTGAGATCTAATTTGTCAGATATAAGTATGGCTACCCCAGCTTTTTTTCCATTTCCATTCGCCTGAAGAACCTTTTTCATCCTTTCACCCTCAGTCTGTGTGCGTCTTTTTTTTTGGAGGTGTGTTTCTTGTAGACAGCAGATACATGGGTTGTGTTTTCTTATCCAGTCTATTACCCTATGTCTTTTGATTGGAGCATTTAAACCGTTTACGTTTAAAGTTATTATTGATAGGTACTTATATGTTGCCATTTTTGTTCTTTACCTCTGTGTTCCTTCTTCGCTTCCTATTTCTTTTTACAGCAGATTCTTTAGCATTTCTTGCATTGCTGGTTTGGTGGTGACGAATTCCCTTAGTCCTTTTTTATCTGTGAAGCTCCTGATTTGACCTTCAATTTTGATTGAGAGCCTTGCTGGGTATAGTATTCTAGGATTCAGACCCTTCCTTTGCATGACTTTGTAAATTTCATTCCACTGCCTTCTGGCCTGATAGGTTTCTGTAGATAGATCACTTGTTAGTCTGATGGGGGTTCCTTTGTAGGTGACTTTCTGTCTCTCTCTGGCAGCTTTTAAGATTCTTACTTTGTCATTGATGTTTGCCAATTTAATTATAATGTGCCTTGGCGTAGGTCTTTTGGGGTTTATTTTGCTTGGGACTCTGTGAGCTTCTTGGATTTGTGTGGGTTTTTCCTTTCCTATATCAGGAAATTTTTCTGTCATTATTTCTTCCAACAGGTTTTCTATTCCTTGCTCAGTTTCCTGTCCTTCTGGAAGCCCAATTATACAGATGTTGTTTTGTTTCATGTTGTCCCAAAGTTCCCTTAGGCTCTCCTCTTGCCTTTTAATTTTTTTTCTAGAAGCTGCTCTACTTGGTTATTTTTTCCTACTTGGTCTTCTAGCTCACTGATGCGATCCTCTGCTTCTTCTAGTCTACTCTTAATACTTTCTATTGAGTTCTTTACTTCAGCAATGTCACTTTTCATTTCTTCTTGGCTCTTCATCATTTCTTCCTGGGTCTTCCTCATTTCCTCTTGGTTCTTACTCATATTATCAAATTTGTCTTCCATTCTTTTCAGCCACCTTATGACCATTTCTCTGAATTCTTTCTCTGACAGGTTGTTAACTTCCATTTCGTTTACCTCCTTTTCTGGTGAGCCTTGCTTTTCTTTCATATGTGTGCTGTTTCTTTGTCTTCCCATGGTCTCTCTTCTCTGTGTATCTTGTTATGTAGTTCTCACTCTCCTGCGTTGATTTAAAGGCACAAAATACAACACAACCAGGTGCAACGCACCAGGCACTGAACCGGAATGTAGTCAAAGTAATGGTAATTCCAAATAAAGGTGACCGCCAGAGAAAGGCAAATTCGGTGATAGGTGGGAAAAAAGAAAGAGAACCTCCCCCAGACACAGACAGACACTCACACACCCACACTCACACAAAAAGAAAGAGACCCCCCCCCCACACACACACACACTCACAAAAAAGAAAGACAGGAATGCCAAAATGATAATGGGAAAAGGGGGAGAAGAAAAAAAAGAGTAAATTATAAATGTGGGGTGAAAACTCCTATAGGACAGCCCCTAATCTGAACCAAAACCTGCAACAAGTACCTGGAGATTGATACAAATTACATACAACTACTAATATTAAGAGAGGTGAGGGAACACAGAAGCAAAAATCTATCTCAAAAACAATGCAAATGAGGACAACAAAACAAGAAACAACATCAAAAATAAAAATACCCCCCCTACAGGACAAACCAAAATAACAGAATAAGCAAATCAATCTCATAAACCTGCTTAAAAAAATCGATATAATCAACAGTCAAGTAAACAACAATAGGACTGGGATAAAAACACTTTAAGATAGTGAAGTCAGAGAAGCTAGAGGTATATATGCACTTGGAGTAGGTGGTTGGAGGTTAGATATATCAGTGGGTTGAAATTTTAACAGGGGGTAAAGGGAAAGAATTAAGGTAAATCTAAAGCGGGAAAAGTGTAAGGGAAACAAGGCACTAAATAGGGAAAGGTTAGCAAGAGAGTGGTGGTATAAAGGTGAAGTTGAGGTAGAGTAAAAGATACTAAAGAGTAGATGAAAATAGACTGTATTCCCAAGGTCGAAGAGAAAATATAATCAATTCTCTGTCACACAAGAGTCAATTTGTGGTTTGGCCCCTGGGTGGCAGTGTTTCTAGATTGACTTCTGGGTCTATTGGACCTCTCTATCCTGAACTAAACAATACTGCCTCTCTAATGGTGACTGCTGTTTTAGCAACCAGGACCCTCCCAAAATCTTCAGGGTTTCCCTCCTCTGTCAGGTCCAAATTGATTGCGCTCCAGGGATTAACTCTGCCACCAGCTCCAAGGGCCCTCTCCCACGTTTACCACATCCAACAGCCACAGATTTTATTTCAGGTGCAGATCTCCAGGTTTTGAGTTCCAAGGTGCAGATCTCCCAGACTGCCAGCCCCCTCAGTTTCGTGCCCAAAGTACCCCCAGGGAAATCTGACCTTTCCGTACTGGAGTTTAGAGCTCCCTGGGCTCTGCGCGCCTCCGCGCCAAATGGGCACTGGTGTTCCGAGAGTCTCAGCCGTCCAGCCGGTACCAGTACCATAGCTGTATATTTTCAGGCCCTTTCCCTTCAAGATGTGTGGTCTGCCTCCGCGCGCCTCCTCGCGCAGTTGGCTCAGGGAGAGAACCAAGCAGTACTGGGGCCGCTCAGGCTGGGGAGGCCAGCCCAGCAGTCCTCTATCTTCTCCTGGAGCACAGCTGTCCCCCTAGTCGCCGACAAACGCTCCCTGCGCAACTTTCAGCTGCTCCCTCCCTCTGCCCTGAGAGCAGATTCAGATCGAATCCCTCTGTTCCACCGCCATTTTCTCCTCTCTGAACACTACTTTCTAAATGCCATACTTACTGAGGCTCCTAAGGGCTACACAGGCTAAACAGCATCTTCTAGTTGGCAGAGGCTTTCCATATATTATTTCACAGCTACAACAAACCCAGGAAGCAAACAATATTATACCCCCAATTTTAAGATCAGGAAACTGAGATTCATAGAAAGACAACTAGAATCAGAAAAATTGAACATAAGAGGTAGAGCTGGGTTGTGACAGAAAGTCCTATATACCTTTCATGACCCACACTGCCTCCCTTCAGCCTGTGTGCTCAGAGCAGTGGCCCTCGGTCCCAGCACCAGAATCACATGGAGAATGTAAAAAACGAACATTCTCTGGTTCTCTCCCCTGGAGCAGGGCCAGGGCAATGGAATTTTTATCAAGTGAATATCTAATGTTGAGCTAAAGTAACCTTGAGCAAAGAGAACAAAGATGGAGGCATCACACTGCCTGATTTCAAACTATATTATAAAGCTATAGTCATCAAAACTGTATGAGTCTGGAATAAAACAGAAGTAAAGACCAATGAAACTGACTAGAGTGGCCAGAAATAAACCCACAGATATAGAGTCAACAAATTTCCAACAAAGGAGTCAAGAATACTCAAATGGGAAAGAAAGTCTCTTTAATAAATGGTGTTGAGAAAACTGGAATAAGATTAGGCCCTTATCTTATTATATCACTAGAGGCCCAGTGCATGAAATTCATGCACAGGTAAGGTCCATAGGCCTGGCTGATTGGGGCCTTCTGGCTGCCAGCTGGGGCCTTCCTCCTAGCTGTCAGCTAGGGCCTCCCTTCCTTGGCTGTGGGCTGCAGGTTGGGGCCTTCCTTTATTCGGTGCCACCCCTTACTGGTCAGCTCACATCATAGCAAGCAAACTCCTGGTCTCCTGGTTGATCTCCTGAGGGGACAATTTGCATATTAGGCTTATATATATATATAGATACACTTAAATAGATTAAATACTTCAATGTAAGATTTGAAACCAAAAAAGTCCCTGAAGAAAATATAGTGGGAAATCTGCTTGACATTGGCCTTAGCAATAATTTTTTGGATTTGACATCAAAAGCACAGGCAACAGAAACAAATATAAACAACTTGGACTATACAAAACTAAAAAGTTGGCAAAGGAAACAATCTACAAAAGGAAAAGGCAGCTTAGGAAATGGGAGAAAATGTTTGTGAACTACATATCTGACAAGGAGTCGATATCTAAAATATATCAGGAACTCATACAATTCAACAGCAAAACAAATAAATAAATAAATTTAAAATGGACAAACAACTTGAATAAACATTTTCCAAAGATATGGCCAATAAGTACATAAAAACACGCTCAATATCACTAATTATCAGGGAAATGCAAATTAAAACAATGAGATATCACTTTATACCTGTAAGATTGACTATTATTAAAAAGTCAAAATATGAAGAGTTGTTGAGGATATGGAGAAAACGGAATTCTCATGCACAGTTGGTAAGAATGTAAATTTATACAACCACTATGGGAAACAGTGTGGAAGTTCCTTTAAAAAGTTAAAAATAGAACTATCTTATGATCCAGAAATCCCTTTAGGGCACAAAATAAAATCACTGTCTGGAAGAGATATATTTATTCCTATGTTCATTGCAGCATTATTTAGTAGCCAAGGAAAGAGTCTAAATGTTCATTGACAGATAAATAGGTAAAATGTGATATATAGAGAAAATGGGATATTATTCAGACTTAAGAAATAAGAAAATCCGGCCATTTGCAACAACAACAAAAATGGATGTGAAGGACATTATGCTAAGTAAAATAAGCCAGATACAGAAAGACAGATATTAAGTGATCTCAGTTATGTGTGGAATCTAAAAAATAAAAAAGTGAACTCCAATGGAATAGAATAGAGAACCCAGAAATTGACCCAAGCCATTATGCTCAATTAATATTCGACAAAGGAGGCATGAACATACAATGGAGTCAAGACAGTCTCTTCAATAAGTGGTGTTAGGAAAATTGGACATATATGCAAAAAAAGTGAAACTAGACCACCAACTTATACCATACACAAAAATAAACTCAAACTGGGTAAAGGACTTAAAAATAAGATGGGAAACTATAAAATACTAGAGGAATCCACAGGCAGAAATATCTCAGACATATGCCGAAGCAATTTCTTCACTGATACTGCTCCTAGGGCAATGGAAACAAAAGAGAAAATAAACAAATGGGACTACATCAAAATAAAAAGCTTCAGCACAGCAAAAGAAACAATCAACAAAACAACAAGAAAGCCCACTCATGGGAGAACATATTTTCCAATGTTATCACTGATAAAGGTTTAATCTCCAACATTTACAAGGAACTCAAACAACTTAACAAAAGAAAGATAAACAATCTAGTAAAAAAAAAAATGGGCAAAGGACCTAAATAGATACTTTTTGAAAGAAGACAAGAAAGGCCAAAAGGCACATGAAAACTTGCTCAAAGTCACTAATCATCTGAGAGATGCAAATCAAAACAACAATGTAGAATCATCTCACAACTGTTGGAATGGCTATCATCAACAGATGACAGGTGCTTTCAAGAATGTGGAGAGAAAGGAACCCTCATGCACTGCTGGTGGGAATGCAGACTGGTGCAGCCACTGTGGAGAACAGTATGGAGTTTCCTCAAAAAACTAAAAATGGAGCTCCCGTTTGACCCAGTGATCCCACTCCTGGGACTATATCCCAAGAAACTAGAAACACCAATTAGAAAAGATTTATGCACCCCTATGTTCATAGCAGCACAATTTACAATAGCTAAGATTGGTAACAACCTAAGTGCCCATCAGCAGATGAGTTGATTAAAAAGCTGTGATGCATCTACACAATGGAATACTATGCTGCTGTAAAAAAGGAGTTCTTACCATTTGCAACAGCATGAATGGAACTGGAAAACATTATGCTAAGTGAAATAAGCTAGTCAGAGAAAGATAAATATCACATGATCTCACTCATTTATGGAATATAATGAATAACATAAACTGATGAACAAAAACAGATCCAAAGACAGAGAAGCATTGATCAGACCATCAAACCTCAGAGGGAAGATAGGAGAGCAATCAACCAAAAGACTTACATGCATGCATATAAGCCTAGCCAATGAACACAGACAACAGGAGGTGAGGGCATGAGTAGGGATTATGGGGGGTTTATGGGGGAATAAGAACACATATGTAACACCTTAATTAATAAAGAAATTTTTTAAAAAGTGAACTCATTGAAACAGAATGGTGTTTACTAGGGGCTGGAAGATGGGGAGAGATATTGATCAAAGGGCACAAACTTTTAGTTATAAGATTAAGTTCTTAAGTCCTAATGTATAGCACAGTGACTAAAGTTAATAACAATGTATTGTATATGTGAAATATACAATGTATTGTATATGCTAAAAGAGTAGATCTCTAGTTTTCAACATGCAAACACACAAACACAGAAATGTTAACAATGTGAGAGGAAAGATATGTTAATTAGCTTGGTTATGATAATCATTTCACAATTTCTACATATATCAAAACATCAGGTTGTATACATTAAATGTGTACAATTTCATTGACATAAACCCACAGATATAGAGTCAACAAATTTCCAATCATACCTCATAAACCTGGGGGGAGGGGGAGTAGAATCTAATGTTATTGATCAGATGTCAATAATCAGTGAAATAAGCTGGGGGATAATATGGATGTATAATGAGCTGAATCATTCACAGGTCAGTACGTAGCCCTACAGAGGCAGGCAGAGCTGGTGGCATAAAGAAAGAGGGTGGGCCATTCAACGTGCCCACCACACTGCCTATACATGTAGTTTAGGTCAAATGGGTGGGCCCTAAGATACCAAGACCATTTTTAATAAGGGTTTGGGGGCTATGGCATGAGGAGAGATAGAGATCATCAGGAGCTCACTTGGGCATGCTCCAACAAAGTGGTGACTACCATCGGTCCTGAGGACTGGGAAGGGGAGGGAGCACAGTTAAGTCCCAGTAGATGTTGTAGATGTGCCTTTTGGGACTGGAAACTATTGTCATCAGAGGGTTCATGCATGGCCCCAACATTTACTTTTACAATCAGTTTCCTCTCCGTTCTTGTCAAGAGTTTAGTAAAGTTCCTTCTAAGAATTTCCTCTGCTTTTTCTGAAAGGCACTTACAGAGGTATTTAATTAACAAATTGTGCAATCAGGAGAAACCAAGATGTCAGCATAGATAAACACCTAAACTGCTGCCTCACACTACAATTTCAAAACTACAACTAAAAGACAAAATGGACATCATCCAGAACCACAGGAATACTGGCAGTGTGGAAATTCTACAACTAGAAGGAAAGAGAAAAACACACTGAGACTCAGAGGAGCTGCAGGAGGCAGAGATACTGAGATGCACACACAGAGAGGATTGGCAACTGAGTGTGTGGCTGGCTTTCTTAAGTGAGAGAGAGACAAAAGCTTCCAACTGCACTGAACTCCACTTCCTGGCAAAACTCTAGGTACCCAGACTCATTCGGGAAAAAACTGGACTGTCTGGCAGCAGGCAAAACTCAAGGACGGCTTTCTCTCAGAGGTGCTTGCAGTGATTACCACAGGACACTGAGGCACAGGGGCCTATTAAAGCAGGGCTGACGGGAAACCAATGCTATCTGCTCCACCCTGAGACTCCACCCCATCCAAGCTGAGCACAGAGGCTTTTGCAAGTCTCATAAGGGTGTCTCCAGCACAGAAGTTCTCCCAGCATGGTCACAGCTGATCCTCACAGCCAATTGGCCTGGAGGTCAATTCCTCCCAGTGATACCAACAACAATTGAGACTTAACTACAATAAGACTGTGCACACAGCTCAAAAAGGGGTGCACCAAGAGTGTCCACCTCACCTAACTGGGGAGGCTGAGCCACTCTATCAATTCAGGGAAGTAGCCAAAATGCAGAGACAAAGATACAGATCATAAATGAAAGAAATGGAGGAAAACAAATGATAGATATAGAGTTCAAAACCATGATTATAAGGTTTTTCAAGAATTTTCTTTTAAAAATGCTGATAAATTTAACAAGATGCTTGAGGATATGAAAAACTACCAATCAGAAATTAAGCATACAGTGACTGAAATTTAAAAAAATATATTATACAGAGATCTAACAGCAGACTAGAGGATAGCAAGAATCAAGTCAAAGATTTGAAATACAAAGAAGCAAAAAACACCCGACTAGAAAAGAAAAAAAAAAAAAAAAGAAGAAGAAGAAGAAGAATCCAAAAATATGAAGATACTGTAAGGAGCCTCTGGGACAACTTCAAGCATACCAACATCAGAGTTATGGGGGTGCCAGAAGCAGAGAGAGAGCAAGATATTGAAAACCTATTTGAAGAAATAATGACTGAAAACTTCTCCCACCTGATGAAAGAAATAGATTTACAAGTACAGGAAGCACAGAGAACCCCAAACAAAAGGAATCCAAAAAGAAATCCAAGATACATCATATTTAAAATGCCAAGAGCAAAAGACAAAGAGAGGATATTAAAAACAGCAAGAGAAAAAGTTAGCTAGTTACCTACAAGGGAGCACCTATACAACTGTCAGTCAATTTCTCAACAGAGACTATGCAGGCCAGATGGGAGTGGCAAGAAATATTCAAAGTGATGAGTAGCAAGAACCTACAACCAAGATTACTCTACTCAGCAAAGCTATCATTCAGAACTGAAGGGTAAATAAAGTGCTTCACAGGTAAGAAAAAGCTAAAGGAGTTCATCACCACAAACCAGTATTATATGAAATGCTAAAAGGTATTCTTTAAGAAGAGGAAGAAGAAGAAAAGGGTAAAGATAAAAATTATGAACAACAAATACATATCTATCAACAAGTGAATCTAAAAATCAAGTGAATAAAAAAATCTGATGAACATAATAAACTGGTGAATATAATAGAATCGGTCATAGAAAGGGAGTGGACTGACAATTCTTGGTGAGAAAGGGATGTGGGACGTGGGGGAAGAGACTAGACAAAAATTGTACACCCATGGATGAGGATGGGGGTGTGTGTAAGGGCAGAGGGTGGGGTGGGAACCAGGTGGAGGGGAGCTATGGGGGGGAAAAGGAGGAACAATTGTAATAATCTGAACAATAAACATTTATTAAATTTTTTTTAATGTGCAATCAGTTATGTTGAAAGTGTTGGCTTACTCATTCACAATCCATTCCACCTCTTCTTCCCAGGGTTGCCTCCTGAATAGATAAAACCTGTGTGCACATACTCCCTTTCAGCCAGGGTTTCATTGATTTGTGTTTCTCCAATCAATGCAATCATAACTTGAATTTAGAGAGGCTAGCATGAACCTTCCATTTTGTCACAGAGGAACCAGGGTTCTAGAGTATACAACTGTGGTATAGATGCCCTATGTGACTCATGTGGAGCATGCTTAGCAGTCTGGTTCTTAAAAGTCCACCTAATGCCCATTTCTCCAGACTTGTCTCCAGTTCTAAAGGCCATTTCATACCCTTTCTGCATAAATAGCCAGAGTGGATTCAGTTGTTGGCAGCTGAATACTGATTGCTTCAGTCACTCAATGCCAATGTCTCAATAAGGATAGAGGTCATAGCTCTCTTGTTCACCATTGAATCCCATCCAGAGCCTAGAACACAGTAGGTGATCAAAAAATATTTGTGACATACTGACTGGAAGAATGAATATCCAGGCTACCCTACCACTGCTAAGCGATTTCTTCTCTGGATCAGACTCTCTATCAGAAGGCAGCCCCCAAGAGCTGGAGGGCACAGCATGGTGGAAAGCCCTGTCCACCTCCTGTTTTCCTACTTACAGAGCATTGACCCAGCTGTGTGACCTGGAGGGCGAGAATAACGAAGAGTAACCCACACCCCCTCCAGCTCCTCCTGCCATCAAGGAGGATGATTTGAGGTGGATTTGACTTCACTTCACCTAAAGTGCTGCTGTCTTAGGGAGTCCTGCAGGGCCCCCAATCACTTCACAACAAAATAACTCACCCAGGGGGCAAATTAGTCCTGTTTATTTGCAATTAGGAGAGTCAATTAAGAAAAATATCTCAATAGTTTCTAATCGTGGCCATTAAAAAAGTCACTCCACTTGAAAAGTTCAGAGTGGCCAGGTGCTTCCCTGGGCTTCAGAATTGCTCTGTCTCCTTTGCAGCCACTGTGGGTGGAGACCACCCAGGCCCGGAGGCATGAGACAGGAGCACCCAAGACCCACATCTTCCGGACCCATGAAGAATGATGATTATAGGCCTCACTAGCTCTGACTGTCTGCTAAGACACAACCCCAGCCTTCTTTGAAGTCCCCAGGTGTTCCTGGGCATCCCCAGCAGGTGGCTCACAGGCGCTCGTGAACAAGCCCTATTGAGTGTGTACCAGAGCAACCCTCCTGGTGCTCATGTCCTGTCCACACAGCCCACCTCTGAGTTCAGCTCAGCTGAGATGACATTCAGTGCTCAGACTCGTCATGTTCTGTGGGAGCCAATAAATGAAAACTTTACCTCCCTGTCTCCAGAGACAAAGATTCTGAGAGGCTCCTTGACACTGCTCAGTGGGATCAGAGGACTCAGTGGGACAAGCCCCCCACCGCTCACAGCAGGTTCCTTCATAATGCTCCATGGCACTAGCTTCCTTTTTCCTGTCTTCATTCCTCATTTCTGCTTCTGGGAATCCCCTCCCAAATAAGCTACCTGACCTAACTCCAAGCCTCAGTCTTTGCTCTCTGAGGAACCAGAACTAAGACCATAACTCTGTCTATCTGCATCCTCCCCTGTCTGCCCCGGCACCTTCAGTATTGCTATGATGTCTTGCAGGCACAACCAATGTGCTGTCAAACACTATGTTCACTGAGCAGGACTCTCCCTTCTCCTGCTCATGGCCGCTGCCTGGCTCCTCAGAGCAGCGTTGTTGGGCAATTTGAGCCGAGGGAGGAGAGATGGCTCTTCTGGAGGCTTCCAGGGCAGAACTGCGGAGGCACCAGGTTGTTCAGGTTGTGCACTTTCTCAGTCACCCCAGGAGCCCAGACAGGAGTCCCTGGGAATTGAGCTGAGAGAGCACCCAGTGACAGGCCCCTGCACACTCAAAGTGCCTACTTCCTGGGTAAGGCTCCTGCTTCTTGTGGATGAACTTCTTCCAGGGGGCACTCTGCCCCCCTATAAATGCAATTTTCCTTTGCTCCACCAGCTCTGTCACTGGCATGTCTGGACTCTAGTGATCAACACAAGTTAGGTTCAAATTAGGATCCTTAAAGGACTCACACCAAAGCTTACATTAGTCATACCCTTTCTGTTGATGAGGAGCTCCTGCTGCATAGGGTCCATGGGATATTTTTGGTGGCAGAAACAGAGGACTCCGTTGAGATTGGTTAAGTGGGGAAAGGGTGGGTGACAATTCCAGCTTTAGTTAATTCAGTTACTCCGTGATGCCATCAAAGACAAGGGTTCTGTCTCTTTTCCTCTCTGCCATCCTCAGGCATGACCCTTCGTGCATGCAAGATGACTGCTACAGCCCCATGCTGGGGGAGGGGCCCTGTGTCCAGCTCAGAGATCTCGGAGCGCTCCAGGCAGTGTCCAGAGCAGGGAAGCAAGAAGTCCCTTCTTGGTGCATTTTTTGACAAGCAAGGGATGGCTTTTCCAGAAGCCCTGACAAATTTTCTGCTATCCAGCCAGACCTGGTGAAATAGGTGTACAATGTTGCCAATTTCACAGATGCCAAAGTTGCTCAGGGAAGCACAATGTCACAGCCACAGCAGTCCTGTGTCAGCTCTTAATCTCTGTCTGGGTCTCCTGCCCTCTCCTGAGTGCACATAGCCCCTCCAGTGAGATAGATGGCAGGGCAGGGGCAAGAAGTAAGGCCCCCATACTGCCACCCAGGGGCTGGACTCACAAAACAGAAAGGAGAAGAAATTACTACTGCTTTAATGAAACTCTGCCTGTCCACCTCACACTCATGCCCCGCCCTGCCAGCACCCATGCCCCACTTGCCCCCGCCCCCGAATTCTTCCCTGCTCTGGCCACAGGAAACAGGACAGTGTAAGCTGTCCCCTGGTACATTAGCATCCAACCAGGCAGTCATTAACAGAGTCACAAGCAACTTCTCAGAATGATTGCTATTGCACAGGGAACTTAATGGAATCACATGGTCATTTTTCATTTGGAAAATAAAAAGAGATGGTGGGGTGGGTAGCAAAAGGAAGGAAAGAATGCCCACCAGCACAAGCTGCTCCAGTCACTCCTCCTGTGGGGATGGCCAAGAGCCTGATGAGAGCACATGGCATTCTAACTGGCTAATCACCCAGCAAAAGAGAGACTCAAGCTTGTTAGCCAACTCAAGCATGATGGATGTTCTACTTCAAAAATGCAATTGGGGAGACAGGGGAGATGTTGCAGCAACAGCTGGATAACACTGGTCAGGAAGGGCCAGGTAATGGTATCTGAGCAAGGGCAGGGGACACCTGAGACTCTAGCACAGAAGACCAGACTGAGGGAGGTGTGAGCAGCAGGAATCCTGTGCTCTACTTACAGAGTGATGAGTTTCCTTTCTTGAACAGAAAACTTTCAAATGACACCTTATCACTGCGTATGTGTCCCAGGTGGTAAGACTTAGTGCAGATTGGGAACAGCACACATTTCCTGCATCCCTGAGGAAATCCCTGGAGCCATTTCCTCCCCAGGAGGGAGCTCTGCCTGGCTGGGTTGCATTCTCTTCAAGAGGAAGGACAGCTGGGGCTGCAGTGAGCTGGTAGGGGGAGCTACTGCCGTGGTCTCAGGCCAGCCAGTCTCCTATCCCTGCAGCCTGGATGAAGGCTCTGAAGCTCTGAGCCCTCCGCAGCATCTTTTGGAGCCTGTAATGGGCTATGGGGTTCCCACAGGTGACTGGAGGAGTCCCTTCCCAGGGGTTCAGGAGAGGCTAGAGACGTCTCCTGGGAGGGAAGCTGGTCAGTTGCAGCTGTCCTCCGTGATGATCAGGCCCAGTGGCCACCTCTGGTAAACTTGTTATCGTTCTTATCCTGTAGCTAAAGAAACCAAGACAGGGGTCCTTTGCAAGTGAGTCTACGCAGAGCCAGAATTAGGCCTGACTCTAAGTTGGGCACCTATGACAGGGCATCTCAGTGGTTGGTCTCCTTGGGTAATGCTCTACTTGAGTTCATCTCTTTTCTCCTCTCTTCTTTGGGAGATGATCCTCTATCCAAGAGAAGAATCCCAGCCTTCTGCTCCTGCACAGGTTTCCTCATTCAGGAGACCTTAACTGGCAGAGCCCAATATGGCTGGTGGTATGTACTTGAGTTGAACTAACTTAAGAGTTGGGCGCTCAGGGGCCCCAGGGCTCTGGCAGCATAGGAGGGCTGCAGAGAGAACCAATGTTGGCTCTGCAGTCAGGAGCCAGGCATCAGGACTTGGCTCTACCACTTACCAGCCCTGGCATCTAGGACAAGTTCGTACACTCCTCTAAATCTTGATTTCTCTTTCTACACAATGCGTATAAAGTTAATTTAATTTTCAGAATTACTGAAAGAATTCAAAGTGATTATTCAGGTCCACAATTATTTATATGAATTCCTTGGACTCAGATGTGTTTAAGAATTTTTTTATTCTTTTTTTATCTTTATTGTTCAGTTTATTAATTACATTGTTTCCCCTTTTTTTATCCCCCTATAGCTCCCCTCCACCCTGTACCTATCCCACCCTCCACCCTCACCTCCCCCTCCCCACTGTCCTCTCACATTGTTGCTAGATTTTTGTCCAGTCTCTTGCTGCACTTCCCACAACCCTTTTCTCCCCAAGAATTGTCAGTCCATTCCCTCTCTATGTCCATGTCTCTGTTATATTCACCAGTCTATCCTGTTCAACAGCCTATCAATTCACTTGATTTTTATGTTCATTTGTTGATAGATGTGTACTTGTTGTTCATAATTTTCATCTTTACCTTTTTCTTCTTCCTCTTCTTAAAGAATATCTTTCAGCATTTCATATAATGTTGGTTTGGTGGTGATGAACTCCTTTAGCTTTTTCTTATCTGTGAAGCACTTCATCTGACCTTCAATTCTGAATGATATCTTTGCTGGATAGAGTAATCTTGGTTGTAGATTCTTGCTGTTCATCACTTTGAATATTTCTTGCCACTCCCGTCTGGCCTGCATCGTTTCTGTTGAGAAATCCACTGACAGTCGTATGGTTGCTCCCTTATAGGTAACCATCTGTTTCTCTCTTGCTGCTTTTAATATTCTCTCTTTGTCTTTTGCTCTTGGCATTTTAATTATGATGTGCCTCGGTGTGGTCCTCTTAGGGTTCCTATATATTGGGGTTCGGTGCACTTCTTGGACTCCTAAGTCAATTTCTTTCACCAGGTGTGGGAAGTTTTCAGTCACTATTTCTTCAAATAGGTATTCATTGTCTTGGCCTCTCGCTTTTTCTGGCACCCCTATAATTCGGATGTTGGTATGCTTGAGGTTGTCCCAGAGGCCCCTTACACTATCTTCAATTTTCTGGATTCTTTTGGTTTCTTGCTTTTTCAGCTGAGTGGATTTTACCTCTTTGTATTTCAAATCTTTAACTTGGTTCTTGGGGTGCTCCAGGGCACTTTTAGGTCTTTGTTTAATATTTTTTGTTTCAGTCAGTGTATGCTTAATTTCTGGTTGGTCCTTTTTCATATCCTTGAGAGTCTGCTTTATATCCTTGAGGGTTTCTTTCATTTCCTTGTAGGACTCATTCATTTCCACGTTGGTCTTGATCATTTCCACGTTGGTCTTGATCATTTCCTTGCAGGTCTCGTTTATATCCTTGAGGGTGTTGTTCATTTTCTTGTAGGACTCATTCATTTCCTTTGTGGTCTTGCTTATTTCTTTATAGGCCTCGATCTTTTGTTGGAGCCTCTTAAAAAACCCTATAACCGTGGTTCTGAATTCCATGTCCAGTCATTTTTTTTCCTCCATTTCTTTCACATCTGATTTCTTTCCATGTTGCTGCATGGTGGCTGTTTCCCTGAGTTGGTCAATTAGCTTTGTGTGGTAGACTTCCTACTAGGGATAGTGGCTCAGCCTCCCCGGTTACCTGAGGTGGATATGGGCTGCACAGTCTTGTTGAAGTTAAGCTCAGTTAACCGTTGCTAGCACTTGGAGGGTTGACCTCCAGGCCAATTGTCTGTGAAGCTCAGCTGTGCTCAGGTTGGGTGGGCGGAGTCTCTGGGCCAAGCAGACAGCGTTAGCTCCACCCTATGCGGCCCCAGGGACTCTGTGCCGGGGGCAATGGCCGCCAGCACCTCTGAGAGAGAGCCGCTGCGGAGCTCCACCAGCTGCCGGTTGCCGGGGAATTCAGACTTTCCCAAAATGAGTCTGCATGCGCAATGTCTCACCCAGGGTCGTAAAACAAAGCAGTCTGACGGTTTTCTGAATGAAAGGCAAGTCGCGGTGCGCTCTCTGCGCCGTCACACAGCCGAGCTGTTCGCGCGCAAGCTGCCTTCTCCACAAGCCGGGAGACCCGGCAGCACCCGAGCTTCGGCGTGCCCTCCCACTGTCCAGTTTTCACCCCGTGTGATAGTGGGTTCTCTGGACTTCGCCCAGAGCTGGAGAATCAGTCCAGTGGGATGCCTTTGTCTCCCTGTTCGAGAAAACTGGCCAGTTTTCAGCCGCCTGCCCTCTCCGCGGCGTGCGCTCCAAACCTCTCTCCGCGGGAATCTTTCAACGCTGTCCACCGCCGCTCCTCCGAGTCACAGTGTCTTATCTTCACTTTTATTTGTGGAATTTTCACTCGGCGAGCGTTCTGGTGATTCTGGAAGGTGTTTGTTCTTTTGTTAAGTTGTAATATTAAAATTGCTGATTATGACGGCGAGATAGATGTTTCACCTTTGCCGCCATCTTAGTTCCTCAGGAATTTTTTTATTTTAGAGATGAAATATGGCGAAAATACTACATATTGTGGATTACTGCAGCATGATCTGGGACTGGGCCTTGTAATCAGACACATTAACATTTCTGCAGAAACTAATGAATATTTATAGCCCATGGGGTAAATAGAGACTAAAAACATGTGCCAAGTACATTTTTAAAAATACTTTTGGTGGGAGCACCAAGATGGCGGCATAGGTAAACACCTATTGTTCTGCCGTGCGCAACAATTTAAGAACTACAACATAACAGCAGAACAGACAGCACCCAGAATTGCCAGAAAGCTGGCTGAATGAAAACTCCACTAATAGGAGTAAAGGTGGGACGCTGAGACTCAGGAGCGGCGGGAGCACAGCCTTTCAGACCGAAACAGGTTAGGAGCCGCCCTGGTCACGCGCACGGGCTGGGGCTGGAGCAGCACCCCAGGCTGGATTTCTCCTACGGGGAGGGCGGAGACGTCCCACTACACGGACTCCCCAGCGCCAGGCGAGGTCCAAGATCCGGGGTACATGGAGACGTCCCGCTGCACAGATTCCCCAGTGCCAGGCGAGGTCCGAGGTCCGGGGGACGCACCCTGGAAGCGGGGCACGGCAGAGGCGCAAACCCTCGACTTGCCCCCTGGAAACTTGTCTCCTGGTTCCGGAAACCATCTATTTTACAACCTTGGGCTAGACTTTTGGTGTGCAGGCACATTTGGGGAAAGGCAGAGTTTTCTGGCAAGGGGAAGAGACTAGCAGCTTTCTCTTGGAGGTGTCTGCAGCCATCCCCATCCAACACAGACCCGCGCGCGAGCGCCGCATAGGATGCAGCTGACGCTGACACTGTCTGCGCAGCTCAGAGACTCTGCCCATCCAACCTGAACACAGTCTCCCTTCACAGCCAATTGGCCTGGAGGTCAAACCCTCCTAGGCTAACAACAACAAGCTGGGTTTAAATTAAAAAATACTGTGCAACCCATAAAGGATTGCAGTAAGAGTACCCACCTCAGGTAACTGGGGAGGCTGAGCCACTGTCCCTTTGAGGATATCTACTACATAAAGCAGCCACCATGCAGAGATATGGAAAGAAATCAGGTGTGAAAGAAATGGAGGAGAAAAGACGACAGACATAGAGTTCAAAACCACGGTTATAAGGCTTTTCAAGAGGCTCCTACAAATGGCCGATCAACTTAACGAGAATTACCAGGAAATAAACAAGACCAACCAGGAAATGAATGAGAATTACAAGGAAATGAATGAGAACCTCAAGGAAATGAATGAGACCCTCAAGGAAATGAACAAGATCTCTGAGGATACGAACCAGACCCTCACGGATAAAAAAAAAAAAGGAACAACTAGAAATCAAGCATACACAGACTGAAATAAAAAATATTACACAAAGTCCTAAAAGCAGTCCAGAGGGCCACAAGAACCAAGTCAAAGATTTGAAATACAAAGAAGCAAAATCCACTCAGCTGGAAAAGCAAGAAACAAAAAGAATTCAGATAATTGAAGATAGCGTAAGGAGCCTCTGGGACAACCTCAAGCATGCCAACATCCGAATTATTGGGGTGCCAGAAAAAGAGAGAGAGCAAGTTAATGAAAACCTACTTGAAGAAATAGTGACTGAAAACTTCCCCCCCTGGTGAAAGAAACTGACTTAAAAAGTACACAGAAGTACACAGAACCCCAAAATATAGGAATCTAAAGAGGACCACACCAAGACATATCATAATTAAAATGCCAAGAGCAAAAGATAAAGAGAGAATATTAAAAGCAGCAAGAGAAAAACAGTTGGTTACCTACAGGGGAGCACCCATACGATTGTCAGCGGATTTCTCAAAGGAAACGATGCAGGCCAGATGGGAGTGGCAAGAAATATTCAAAGTAATGAATAGCAAGAATCTACAACCAAGATTATTCTATCCAGCAAAGCTATCATTCAGAATTGAGGATCAGATAAAGTGCTTCGCAGATAAGAAAAAGCTAAAGGAGTTCATCACCACCAAACCAGTATTATATGAAATGCTGAAAGATATTCTTTAAGAAGAGGAAGAAGAAAAAGGTAAAAATATAAATTATGAACAACAAATACACATCTATCAACAAATGAACATAAAAATCAAGTGAATTGATAGGCTGATGAACAAGATAAACTGGTGACTATAACAGAAACATGGACATAGAGAGGGAATGGACTGACAATTCTTGGGGAGAAAAGGGTTGTGGGAAGTACAGCAAGAGATTGGACAAAAATCTTGCAACAATGGGAGAGGACATTGGGGAGGAGGAGGTAAGGGTGGAAGGTGGGATAGGTACAGGGTGGAGGGGAGATATAGGGGGATAAAAAAGGGGAAACAATGTAATTAATAAACTGAACAATAAAGAAAAAAATAAAAAATAATAAAATAATAATAAAATAAAAATACTTTTGGTGTTCTGAATGCTTGATATCTCAGGATTTTGAATAAGGGATTAGGATTGTAATGATAGTAATACTATTTACTGAACATTTACTGATTTGCATGTATTAACTCATTGAATCCTCATAGCAACTCCATGAGATCAATGATAATGATTATCCTTATTTTGTAGTTAGGGCTAGGAGGCCAGAGAGGGTGCTTCACTTGCCCATAAGCACACAGTGGCTAATGGTAGAGCCAAGATTGGACACAACCAGTCAGGCTTCAGCAACTGTGTCATTGTTCAGGTTAGGGACTGAGAAGGGTAGTGGGGATGCTGGCAGGGCCTCAGACAGCCCCCACCCAATTTCTTAATGCAGCAGATGGGCACACAACTTCCATGTTCTTCTGTCTTCTTCCCACCAGGCTGAAAATGGAGCCATACTGACATGTTTCCAGATTCCACATCTTGTGCGCCTCTAAAACACACACACATACACACAGGTCTCCCCCTTCCAGCCTCCATCTTCCCAGAACCACCCATCACACTGCCTGTCCAGACTGAGGTGTGAGGATAGCCAAAGAGATATGCTCAGCCCCCAGTCTCCTTTCTGCCTCTCCTTTCCCCTATGTGACCCCCCTGCTCCAGGTCCTTATCACCCCCCTGCTCTTCCCCAGAGGATCAAAGAGGCAGTGAGGGGAGTAGAGTACTCCTAGCTTCCTGACCTAAGCAACATAGCTTCCACCTGACCATCAATATACAGACTAAGATTAAGGGAAGCCCCAGAACCCTAGACCTGGAGTCGGAGAAGTCTGGGTTTAAATTCCAGTTTCTCTCCCAAGCTGGTGTGTAATTTCAGCCCCCCTGAGGCCTAGAAAGAATAGCAGGTTCTCAGCAGATGGCTGGGACTCATTGGAGAGTTAACCTTGTTCACTGGAGCCAAATTGGCCAGCTTGCCTCTCAGGAGACTTCCTGCCAGCCTCTCTCAAGACCTTGAGAGATGGGCTCCTGTGGCTACCTGTGGGAACCACACAGCCCAACAGGCTCACAGGCTGCTACGGAGGGCTCAGACCTCAGAGGCACAGTTTTGTCCAGGCTGCAAGGACAGGAGAACGGCTGGCCTGAGACCGCAGTAATAGCTCCCCCCGTCCCCAGCCACCAGCTCCCTGCAGCCCCATTGGTCCCTCCTCCTGAAGAGAAGGCACCCCAGCCAGGCAGAGTTTCCTCCTGGGGAGGAAATGGCCCACATGGGGTTTTCCTAGGGCACAATCATGTGGTTCAACATGTGCTGTCCCCAATCTGCTTTAAGTCTCACCTGCTGGGACAGTTCTCCTAATCCACCAGTTGTTATCCCATGGCCTCATGGGCAATTGCCCCACCGGTGCTGGCAGAAAGCTGTGAGGCTGGGGATCGCCCTCCCCCACCCCTCTCTGATTGAAGAGGAGGGTGTGAGCCAGCAGCTCTGCCACTGCCTTCTGTCTGTGGAGAGGAATGGTTTTCTCTGGCAGGGTGGTTGAGAGCTCACAGAACAGACTTGTGACTCAGAAACCTCAGTTTGAATTCCAACTCCATTGCTCATGAGCTGTGTGACCTTAAGCATCTCTCTGAATCCTTGTTTCTTCATCTGCAAAATGGGGATTTTAACACCTCTTAAAAGGGCTCTTGTAAGGATTAAACAAGATCACTGATTCAACAGCAAAGGATTATGAGCCCTTCTGTGTGTCAGACATGTTCTGAGCAAACAGAAATGGCTCTGACCTCATGAAACTTGTAGTCTGGTGGGTGAGCAGACAAAGTGGCAAATAAAACAAAACAGGATGAAAAGAACTTGGCTTAATAAACAATATTTCTTAATATCCTCCTCTGGGTGTGGCTTAATACTTGGTTAATATTAACTTATTGCCAAAACCAGTTTTGCTCAGTCGATAAAGCGTCAACCTGTGGACTGAAAGATCCCAGGTTTGATTCCGGTCAAGGGCATGTACCTTGGCTGCGGGCACATCCCCAATAGGGGGTGTGCAAGAGGCAGCTGATTGATGTTTCTCTCTCATTGATGTTTCTGGCTTTCTATTCCTCTCTCTGCCTCTCTGTGAAAAATCAATAAAAATGTATATTTTAAAAATATTAACTTATTAAACCATTGCTATGTATCAGTATTTATTATTTACTTATGGGTTATTATGAGAGTTACATGAGATTTTATACATAAATATATAATATCATATATGTGTGTATGTGTATAATCTCAGTTAACCCTCATAGGTATTTTCCCCATTTCTCATGTAAAGAAACTAAGGCTTAGAGAGGTAAAGTGGCTTGTCCAAAGTCACGCAGCATATACAGGACACCAGCCCCAGTCAGTGCACCCAGGGCCCATGTTCTTATGTGTAAAGATTCTGTCTCATCTTAGCTTGGGGTGTGGTGTATGTGAAAGGGCTCTCTGCAAATTACACAGCGCTTCAAGTACATGGGATTTTCATGGTTCTAATCCCTGCATCAATCTGGTCCCCTGAACACAGGGCAGATGAGCCTGAGATGGGAGCCAGGGAGACCAGCCCAGGCACTTCCAGAGGAGAAACAGCTTCCCTTCCAAGGGGGACACTGGACACAGAGGTGGCAGCCTCCGGATAGATGCCTCTACGGGGCTTTGTGGGGCTACTCAGCCCCAGAGGGGGACATCTCAGGAGGATTACTATCGTCCACAGGACAGCCACTTTCTCCATCAGTGCCTCCACAGAAAAGTGCCTCAGCCCTGAATCTGCCACATAGGAGGAGGCACAGCTTTAGTGACAAGCACACTTGGCTTTGAATACTTGTTTCCCAGCCCTGTGATGTCAGGTAAGCCATCTAGCCTCTCTGAGCCTCAGCTTCCTCCTCTGCAAAAGTAATGGGAACATCCTGTCTTGCAGCAGATGGTAGGAAATCAAGAGTGGGTTGCTGCTGAAACCAGTTTGGCTCAGTGGATAGAGTGTCAGCCTATGGAGTGAAAGGTCCTGGGTTCGATTCCGGTCAAGGGGCATGTACCTTGGCTGCGGGCACATCCTCAGTAAGGGGTGTGCAAGAGGCATCTGATCAATGTTTCTCTCTCAATGTTTCTGACTTTCTATCCCTCTCCCATCCTCTCTGTAAAAAAATCAATAATATATATATATTTTTTAAAAAGAGAGTGGGTTGCTGGGTGGGTGCCAGCAGGTGGAAGTAGTGTCTGTCTTGATTATCTGTTGTGCATGCCTGAACAAAGTAGAAATTACATTGAATTTAGGCAATTAAGAGAATTTCCCATAAAAATTTAATTCTTCAATAAAGCAGGGCAAAATGAAATAGGTGAAGCATTTTTAAACTGTGAATTAATGATGTATAGTTATAGCCATAATAATAACAGCTACTAATTACAGAATACAGAAGGTCAAATCTGGGCCAGGAGCTAGCTGCGCACACAGTGCCCAGTCCCCACCTCTGAGACAGGGCTCACCTGTGCTTTGCAGCCAGTACACCAGGGTTCAGCAGGTTGGCATTTGCCCACCATTCCACAGACACCACATGGCAAAGCTACCGCTTCTCACTCCCATGTCCTCTCTTCCACACTTGGGCCCTTTCACATACACTTAAAGCAAAGTGTAAAGAAAAACAAACCAAGAACAAGAACCTTCTCTCATTCCGTCTAGCTGTTTCTAGTACTGGTTTACACAGAATTTGGTTTCAATAACATTTCACTATTTTCCACACCTTAAATGTTCCTTTTTCACCCAAGGCCACAATGACCTCCCATAACAGAGATGGGAGCCAGGAGAGTGCCCTTCCACAAAGCGAGCTCTACAAAAACCTCATCCGAATGTCCATGCACAGTGACTGGCACTCACAGGTACCTGGTAAATGCCAGTTTTGTGTGACCAACTCACTTTCTCAATTAACTTACAACCCTTTTTCCTTTTTTTAAACCATGGTTCAAGTAGAAGCAATTACAATTTGATTGCCTTCAACAATGTATTTATTTTTTTAATCTTTATTGTTCTGATTATTATAGATGTTCCTCCCCCCCATATCTGCCCTTCACCCAGTTCCCACCCCACTATAGGCCTTCCCCCACACACACACACCCATAGGTATAAGCTCTTCCCACACACCTCTCAACCCTTTCCTTCCTCCCCCGCCCAGAGAATTGTCAATCTGCTTCCTTTCCATGCCCCGGATTCTATTACATTCACCAGTCTGTTCTGTTCATCAGGTTTTTATTCATTTTATTTTTAGGTTCACTTGTTGATAGATATGTATTTGTTGTCACTTTGTTGTTCATAATTTTTATCTTTACCTTTTTCTTCTTCTTCCTCTTTTTAGAGAATACCCTTCAGCATTTCATATAATACTGGTTTGGCGGTGATGAACTCCTTTAGCTTTTTCTTATCTGTGAAGCTCTTTATCTGACCTTCAATTCTAAATGATAGCTTTGCTGGGTAGAGTAATCTTGGTTGTAGGTTGTTGAAATTCATCACTTTGTGTATTTCTTGCACTCCCTCCTGGCCTGCATAGTTTCTGTTGAGAAATCAGCTGACAATTGTATGGATACTCTCTTGTAGGTAACTAACTGTTTTTCTCTTGCTTCTTTTAAGATTCTTTCTTCGTCTTTTGCCCTTGGTATTTTAATTATGATGTGTCTTGGTGTGGTCCTCTTTGGATTCCTTTTGTTTGGGGTTCTCTATGCTTCCTGGACTTGTAAGCCTATATCTTTCACCAGGTAGGGAAAGTTTTCTGTCATTATGTCTTCAAATAGGTTTTCAAGATCTTGTTCTCTCTCTTCTTCTGGAACCCCCATAATTCTGATGTTGGTATGCTTGAAGTTGTGCCAGAGGCTCCTTACACTATCTTCATATTTTTGGATTCTTTTTTGTTTTTTGCTTTTCTGGTTGGGTGTTTTTTGCTTCTGCATATTTCAAATCCTTGACCCGATTCTTGGAATCCTCTAGTCTGCTGTTAGATCTCTGTGTATTATTCTTTATTTCAGTCAGTGTATGCTTAATTTCTGATTGGTGCTTTTTCATATCCTTGTGGGTCTCACTAAATTTCTTAGAGGTTTCTAGACGATTCTTTAGTAACCTTATAACTGTGGTTTTGAACTCTATATCCAGTATTTTGCTTTCATCCATTTCTTTCAAATTTGACTTGTTTCTTTGTCTCTGCATTTTTGCTTCTTCCCTGTGTTTGTTTCTATGCACAGGGTAGTTGCTAAGTGTTCTTGAATTGATAGAATGGCCTTGTGAGATAGGTGTCCTATAGGGCCCAGTGGTTCAGCCTCCCCAGTTACCTGAGGTGGATCTCTTGGTGCATCCCTTTGTGGGGTGTTCACAGTCTTGTTGTAGTTAACCCTTGATTGTTGTTGGTATCACTGGGAAGAATTGACCTCCAGGCCAATTGGTTGTAATGACCATCTGTGTCTACACTGGAAGATCTATGGCACAGGAGACACCCTTATGGCGCAAGACTTGCTTCAATGGGGCTTTGGTTCTCATGGAGTCTGTCTTTTGAGAATGTCTCTTATGGATGTGGATAGTTGTAATCTGGTATGTTCTCACTTGACCACTGGGTATACTGGCTCTTAGATCTCCAAGGAGGTGCAAGGTCAGCCACTGTCTGGGGCCACCCAGCAGGATCTACAGAGACATCTGCAGATTCCTCCTCTTTGTATGGGGTTTGGAAGTACCTAGACAAGGCCCGGCTGCTGCTGGGCATTGAACCTTCTTTTGGAAGCTCTGGGTCTCTCTGACCCAGCTGTAGTTTTGCAGGTTTTAGGAGAAAAGACAGGTCATTCATATGCAAAAACTAATGCACACAGCTTGGGTATGGTTGTAAATTGGGAGGGTCATGGTCTCTAGGAATCACCAAGGCAGAGCAAACAGCAATGGCTGCCCTTCAGCCCTCCACTAGAAAGGTCTCTCATTCTGCACTTCCTCTCCCCCTGTGTAGGAACAACAATCGTTGCAATCATCTCTAAGAGTAAGCTGCCCTCATTTTCCTGTCCTAATGTCAGATAGTCCAGTTTCTCCCTGTGTGTCCCCCAGAGTCTCGCCTGGAACTGGAGTTCAGAGCTGGCAGGAGCTTGTATCTCCCTCCCAATTAAAAGAGCAGCACATCCAGATGCAGCACTTTCTGCACCTTCACGCCTCTTACCAGTCTCCCTGCACTTTCTTCTTTACTTCTCTAATTGTGGAACTTCCACTCAGCCAGCTTTCCTGTGGTTCTAGGTGGTAGATGTTCTGCCTTTTAGATGTAATTTAGATGTGGTTGGGAGAGGCAGCCATCTTGGTTCTCTCCAATGATGTATTTCTTAACTTGTTTTTTCTTTGGTATATTTTAAGAGAACAGAATCATTTTACAAGTCGCCCAGTGACTGCCCCGATGGTCTCCCAGGGTTGCCTTTCTCTGTGGTGCCCAATTCTTCTAGAGCCTACTGCCCTCATGTCCTGCATCCAGCCAGCCCCTAAATTCTGTGGCTTTCCCTTTAAATATCTTTCATTCCCAGGCCTATTCTTGGTTCCTGTCCAGCCTTCCCCTCACTCTTGGACTGTGACAAGCCTCCGCCCGCTCCCCTCCCTCATCCCTCACCCACATTCATAACCTACTCCACATAATCAGTCATCATTTTCAGGGGGTCAGTTCCCTCTGCAGACACCCTGGAGGCTCCTTGGTCTGCCCTCCTCCATTCCTCACATTCATTCTGGGCAGACTTTCCTACTGCCCCAGCCCAGCAGAGGCAGCACTGTGCTTTAGATGCTGTGGGGACCTGCAGGCTCTCCAACATCTAACAGGATGAGCACAAAAGTGGCTCTAGCACAGATGCTTCCCATGGGCCCAGACTTTCAAGTCCAGTTCAGCAGCTGCTTCTAGTTTGAGAAATACTTTTGGGTCTGGTGTGCCAGTTTGAGAACTAGGTGTGGTACAAAATATCAGCAGCTAATTGCTTACCATTACTAATAGGTCCGCACTAATTACTCTCTTACACCCAGGCAGGGTTTTACAGGTGAGAGGACCAAGGAAGAGGGAGGAGTGGAGGGCTGAGCCCTAGGCCACAAGTGAGTGGCTGTCAGGATGGGCTGGGCCTGAGGCAGGGCCTTTCCCATGACAGGGAGTAGGGGGATAGGGGCAGGGCTGATTAGATGAATCTACTGTCTTGCTTCTCTCCTCGCCATCTCCCAGAATGCAATTTACCGAAACATCTTATTAAAAGTATTCTGGAGGTGATAAAAATGTCACCAAAGATTTGCTCATTTTCTAAACTGTCATTTAAACAAAATTTATGATCAGGGGAATATAGGCAAGGGCGAAGAGAAGGTGGGCAGGGAAAGAAGGAAGATGATTTAAAACCAGTTCTTTAATAAATTAAAGATGCTGGCTTATAAGAGGGGACTTAGAGGGGGAAAGTGCTAGAAGGTCATCGCTTTCTCCATGCCAGCTGGCTGAGTTCTCACAGGCTACCACACCCCTGCAGTATCTCCATCCTCATTTGTACCACCAACCATTCTCCTCCTGACTCATCCCTGCAGGCTTGCCTGCACCTCATCCTCTTCCAGGAGCCTCCCAATCCTCTCACCATGGTTTCATTGTCTGAACATGAACTAGAACCTGAACCTAATAGAAGGTGAGGTGGCTGTTTCTGGCCCCCACTGGCCTAGAAGGTCTTTGAAGGCAGAAATCCTGCCTCTAACTCTTCCGTGAGTCTGAATCCTCATGATGCCCTCAAGGGGCGGAGATGGGTGACCCAATTTTCTTATAAACAAAACATATCAACCGAGAAAAGAAACACAGACCCAGGGAGTTTGAGTCCTCAGTATATACATGGAGCCAGAAAGAAGGGAGGTGGCAGAATCTCCTGCTCTGGCTTCCAGATTGATGGCCCAGCAGGCTGCCCAGAGCTTGGGCTCTGCTTATAGTCCAACTGTGTCCAACTGTGTCCCCTCTCCATTCACTGCTGTGTGACCTGAAACAAGTCGCTGACCCCTGTGTCCCAGGCCCCGGTCTGAGTTATGGGTGTCCACTGTGACAATGTAAGTGTTTTGCTGTCATTGTCATCACATGATATGAGGGAGAGCAGGGCAGGGCAGGTCAAAGCTGTCAGCTTTCTGCCTTTTGTTTGGAGCCACATCTGCTGCTCTACAGTGACCCCCACACCACCATATGCAAACCCTGTGTTAGGATTGAGGGATATGAAGGCTGGTACGCCCAGCCCTTGAGATGCTTCTGCTGGCAGGAGACCCTTCTTCAAGTATGAAGGCCACACTGATATAGTCCCTGGAAGTTACCTGACCAAGTGTCTTGCTTTGGCTGAGCAAGACCAGCCCTGAAGAAGGCCTCTGGGGAAAGGCCCAGAGGGTGTGCCTGGCAGGGGTGGAAACAAGGGTGTGGGTGCTGAGCAGGTGCTGACCCACCGAGAAAGGGAAGTGAGATGACAGGTTGGGGGCAAGGGTGCAGGCTGGACCCTTGGGGAGGGGTTTCAGGTCTGCCTCAGGCCAGCAAGGTTCTCTTCCCACCTCCCCAGCACAGACACCTGGCTCTAGTCCTGAGTGAGGTTCAGAAAGAGGGGTTGGGGCAGGGGCAGCCTGTGGCAAGAGCCAGGCTCTAGGGCTGAGTGCACACAGACAACTCACAGCTTGGGAAGCTGCCTAACTGGCCTCTGCTTTCCTTGGTCCACGGGCACGAGGTGCCTCTGCTGCATGATCTCCACGCTGAGGACCCAGTGCAGGCATCCACGGGAGTGAACTTGGAAAAACTAGCAAGCACAGCATGAGCCAGGTACACATTTCAGGACCTGGAGGGCCTGCCTGTGCATGTGCTGTGAGGCCTTGGGGGTGGGGGTGGGGAGAAGATAAATAAGGGGGAGACTTTATATCCAGATGGGAGGATGGAGACAGAGAATTTATGTGCATGGCATTTGGAAGACAAATACTGCATCACCGAATGTGACCCAGCATGGCAGGCAAAATAAGTCTAGAGAAGACTATTATCAAAAAAATAAATAGCCCGGCCGGCATGGCTCAGGGGTTGAGTGTTGACCTATGAACCAGGAGGTCACAGTTCCATTCCTGGTCAGGGCATGTGCCCGGGTTGTGAGTTATGGGCTCACAGTGGGGAGCATGCAGGAGGCAGCCAATCAATGATTCTCATCACTGATGTTTCTATTTCTCCCTCTTCTTTCCTCTCTGAAATTAATAAAAATATATCTACACTAATAAAAGAGAAAAATGAAAATTGACCATACCTCCACGATGCCCACCAGCCAATCAGGACTGAGAATCCAAATTAACTGAACAAAAATGGCATGTTAATTTGCATACACGGCACCAAGTGGCCTGGGTCCCAGGAACAACCTCGGGACCCAGACCACTCCAAGCCTGTAGGCCCGTGTGTAGATCCTAAGCGGCTGGGGCCCCAGAATGCCCCCAGCCAGGAGTGGCTTATGGGTCCCGGCGCCAAGCAGCCAGGGTGCCAAGAAGACTGGGTCCTTGATCAAGCAGGTAGGGGCACCAAGAGACTGTGGGGCGGGACAAGAACTTCTGCCGTGTCATCATGGCAATAGAGCGGAAGTGCCTGCCCCATGGCTGCTTGCACATGTGCCCATGCCAAGCAGCCTGGGTCCACGCCCTCCAGCCCTGCAGACACAGTGAACTCGGGCCAGGGACACGCCCCTAGCCCAGTGGACACAATGCAGGGGATCTTTTGCACATGGGCTGCAGAGTAAACACCTTTTCTTTTAAAAAATTTTTTTAATTGATTTTTTACAGAGAAGAGACGAGAGGGGTGGACTGTCAGAAACATTGATGAGAGAGAAACATCAATCAGCTGCCTCCTGCACACTCCCCACTGAGAATGTGCCCCCATCCAAGGTATATGCCCTTAACAGTAATCAAACCTGGGACCCTTGAGTCTGCAGGCCGTCGCTCTATCCACTGAGCCAAACCAGTTCAAGTGTAAATACCTTTCCTGACTGCTCATTGGCTAAGCTCCCTGTACACTGCCAATTGCAGTGGTCTTGGTAACTTGAGTAATACAAATCCAAGAAGGTGATCTAGGGTTTTTCTACCACACTCCTGGAAGAAAGACACATCTTGAAAATACCTAAAGAAAGTTGTCATTTTTCATGGTGAAGGGACTGGAGTCCATGTTGATGAAAACGCCTTGGTGACTGTGGTGACTGGCAGTGGCTGCAGCAGCGGGGTGATGGGGCGGCGCCTTCCCCTGATCAGCCCGGTCGCCCGTTCAGAGGGAGGCCGGACTGCGGCTTAGGCGCACTCCTCGTGGGACATCCATCCCCTGAGGGCTCCCAGTCAGTGAGAGGGGCAGGCTGGGTTGAGGGACCCCCCCCCCCACCCAAGAACACAAATTTTGTCCACCGGTCCCCTAGTTTAAACGTAAGTAGATAGATAGATACATAAATAAAACAAGCAAACAACAAGTGTTGGTGAGGATGTGGAGAAAAGGGAACCCTCATGTACTGTTGGTAGGAATGCAGACTGGTGCAACCACTGTGGAAAACAGTATGAAGGTCCTCAAAAAATTAAAAATAGAATTATAATATGATCCAACAATCCCACTTCTAGATTTATTTAAAGAACATGGAAACAGTAATTTCAAAAGATATATGCACCCCTATGTTCATTGCAACATTACTTACAATAGCCAAGATATGGAAGCAATTTAGTGCTCACTGGTAGTTGAATGGGTGAAGAAGAAGTGGTATAAATGCAATGGGATATTATTCAGCAATAAAAAGGAATAAAATCTTGCCATTTGTGACAGCATGGGTAGATATAGAGGGTATTATGCTAAGTAAAACAGAGAAAGACAGATACCATATGGAGGGATAAGTCAGGGGAAAAAGAAGTCCAGAAAATGCCCTGGGGCCCAGGGTCCCGGTGAGCTCTCGGAGGAGAATGAGCCTATGTTGGGCTTTGAAGGCACAGTGTGCACAGCTGGGAGGGAGAAAGGAAGGCCCGGGTGGCAGGAGGGGCCTGGGAACATCGGGGGAGGTGGAGGCCATGGCCACTGCAAGCCTGTGTGGGCCCTATGGGTGGGGAACCAGGACTCTGCAGGCCTCCCAGTGCAGCCACTGAAGAAGTCAATTTCCTCTGAAGACCACATCTGTGGAAAAGGAGCAGCTGGCCTGGCAAGCTCTGCCTTCCATCCAGAAAGCAGGCCAGACTCCATGTGGGGGAAGAGGAGGGGAGGTCAAGGGTCCAGCTGCCAGGCTAGAGGTAGCAGCTCCAAAGGGAAAGCTGTGCCCAAGAGCCCCATGCCAATAGCTCCACCAGCAGTGGAGCCCATTCCGCAGGCTTCCTCCCCATCTGTCCTCCCAACAGTCTCTCCATGCCTCACTGCCTCACTTCTGTCTGTGGCTCTCTTTTTGTTCTGCTTTCTATTGTTTCTTCTCTTCTCTTCTCTTCTCTTCTCTTCTCTTCTCTTCTCTTCTCTTCTCTTCTCTTCTCTTCTCTTCTCTTGTCTTCTCTTCTCTTCTCTTTCTCTTTCTCTTTCTCTTTCTCTTTCTCTTCTCTCTTCTCCTCTCTCTCTCTCTCTCTCTCTCTCTCTCTCTCTCTCTCTCCCACCCCACCCTCTCTCTCTCTCTTTCTCTCTCTCTCCTCCTTCATCCATCTCCCTCACCCTTCCTCCCTTCCCTCCCTTCCTTCCTTCTTCCACCTCTCTCTCTTCTCTGTCTTGCTCTTTCTCTCTGTGTGTCCCTTGCTTCCTCTCTCATTTTCTCCATACCTATCCCTTTGCTCTCCCTCTTTCTTTCAGATCCCCCTTCCCTGCTTAGTATGTTTGACTATCTGTCTGCCCCACAGCTCGAGCTGACGGACAGGAGAGGTCTCTAGGTTGATAACCCTGTACTCAGCCTGTGGCAGTGGCTCCTTTACTTCAACCTGGTGTGAACTGACTTTGACTTACTTGCCCTCTTCTGCCTTTGATCTTTATCTTTATTTGAAACCCTACGTTGTTAGAAACCTCTTGATGTCAGGTCTTCTCATCCTTCTAAGGCATAGCTGAGGCGGGCCTAGACCAAGGGATATGGTGGGATTACCCCTGGAAAGCACCAGGGCAATGACCCTTCAAGAATTAGTGTTGCAGCCGAAGCCTTCACCAGATAAGGGAGACGCACATCCTGGTCCTGCAATCCTGGCATGTAGAGGGGAGGACAGGGTACATAGGAGATAGGGTGCACATGATATGGGGGCATAGGGGATAAAGTACACAGGGGACAGAGTGTACAGGGAACAGGGTGCACAGAGAATAGGGTGCACAGAGAATAGGGTGTATAGGAGAAAGGGTGCACAGAGGACAGGGGAGATAGGGGACATGGTGCACAGGGGACAGGGTTCACAGGGACAGGGGAGATAGGGGATATGGTGCACAGGGGACAGGGTGCACAGGGGACGGGGTGCACAGGGGAGGAGGTGCACAGGGAACAAGGTGCACAGGGAATAGGGTGTATAGGAGACAGGGTGCACAGAGGACAGGGGAGATAGGGGACATGGTGCACAGGGGACAGGGTGCACAGGGGACAAGGTGCACAGGGGACATGGTGCACAGGGGACAGGGTGCACAGGGGACAGGGTTCACAGGGACAGGGGAGGTAGGGGACATGGTGCATAGGGGACAGGGTGTACAAAAGACAAGGTGCATAGGAGACAGGGTGTACAGGGGGACAGGGTTCACAGGGGACAGGGGAGAATAGGGGACAGAGTGCACAGGGACAGGGGAGATAGGGGACAGGGTACACAGGAGGACAGGAGGACCAAGGGGACAGAGTGGGTCAGGAGCAGGAAGACAGGGTGCACAGGAGGACAGTGTGGCTCATGAGCTCTACCCAGCTCTGCCATTGCTGCCTTCAGACAGGCCAGAATTCTGAGTTCCTGTCTTCTCCCCTGGAGTTTTCATTTTCTCCTCTCTGGGAACAATACTGAGGATGACAATTTTATGCAATAATATGTGTAAAATGCCCAGTGGATTACTCGGTACACAGCAGTGCTCAAAAATGCTGAGCGTCCTCTACCTCTACCTTTGGACACTAGGATGTCATGACAGGTCAGGCTCATGGGTGCCACTGCCTGCCCCCCAAGGGTGGCAGGGCCTCGATCACTCCCTCATTCATTGGATGAGTCAATGGGGTGCAGGGAAAGTTTAACACCTAGCACTGTTCCCACACTCTTGCCCTGTGATGATGACCACAGACTGTTCTCACAGGGTCCCGGGGCTCCCAGGGTCATCACCGAGTCATCAGGCCAGGGCAGGTTTAGCAGAACGGAAACGGCAAATACCAATCAACCCTAGTGTGCCTTAGAGTACCACCTAAGGTGGAAATATCACAGACAAGAGGCCAAACCCACTACGTGATCTAGGGAGTTAGAGCCAGCGCTAAGATAGCCCTGGTCTTCGCACTCCCAAACCTGCCACTGTGTGTACCCCCAAGCACAGACCTCAGAGACTGGGACTCAGCTGGTAGGGCTAGGGCCAGGGAATATGTGTGCCAGAAAGCACAGAGGAATTCCCATGTAAATGGACCCCCAGTCTAAGAAATACCCTCCCAACACTGCATGAAGGGCAAAGTGCATAGGAGACAGGGTGCACAGGGGACAGGGTGCATAGAAGGAAGGTGTGAATCTCACTCACCTATTTCCAAGTGGCAGGACAAGCTCGACTCAGGGTCCTCCTTAACCCTGCCCCTTCTCGGGGTAATTTAGGGTCAGAGGTTTATTAAACAAGCTGGAGGGAGACCAGCCAGTGCTGGAAATGTGGGTGCTCTATCTGATGCTGGGTGGACCCCTGTAATTCACTCTATGGGCTTCCTTGGTGGGTGAGGAAATGAATTGAGAGCTACTGGCTCCTAACCCTGTCTGTGCAATGGACTCACCTGGGGACCTGTAGAAAAAAGGGTGCCTGGGCTGGGCCTCAGAGACTTCGATGTGACTCCGCTGGGGTGTGGCCCCTGTGTGGGGTTTTATTTTTATTTTTTAATCTTTATTTTTCAGTTTATTAATTAAATTGTTTCCCCTTTTTTATTCCCCTATAGCTCCCCTCCACCCGGTACCCATCCCACCCTCTGCCCTCACCTCACCCCCCCCACTGTCCTCTCCCATTGTTGCAAGATTTTTGTCCAGTCTCTTGCTGCACTTCCCACATCCCTTTTCTCCCCAAGAATTGTCAGTCCATTCTCTCTCTATGTCCATGATTCTGTTATATTCACCAGTTTATCCTGTTCATCAGATTATTAATTCCCTTGATTTTTAGATTCATTTGTTGATAGACGTGTATTTGTTGTTCATGATTTATATTTTTACCTTTTTCTTCTTCCTCTTCTTAAAGAATATCTTTCAGCATTTCAAATAATATTGGTTTGGTGGTGATAAACTCCTTTAGCTTTTGCTTATCTGCGAAGCACTTTATCTGACCTTCGATTCTGAATGATAGCTTTCCTGGATGGAGTAATCTCGGTTGTAGATTCTTGCTATTCATCACTTTGAATATTTCTTGCCACTCCTGTCTGGCCTGCATCATTTCTGTTGAGAAATCCACTGACAATCGTATGGGTGCTCCCCTGTAGATAACCAACTGTTTTTCTCTTGCTGCTTTTAATATTCTCTCTTTATCTTTTGCTCTTGGCATTTTAATTATGATATGTCTTGGTGTGGTCCTCTTAGATTCCTATATTTTGGGGTTCTGTGTACTTCTTGGGCTTTTAAGTCAGTTTCTTTCACCAGGTGGGGGAAGTTTTCAGTCACTATTTCTTCAAGTAGGTTTTCATTACCTTGCTCTCTCTCTTTTTCTGGCACCCCCATAATTCGGATGTTGGCATGCTTGAGGTTGTCCCAGAGGCCCCTTACACTATTTTCAATTATCTAGATTCTTTTTGTTTCTTGCTTTTCCAGCTTAGTGGATTTTGCTTCTTTGTACTTCAAATCTTTGACTTGGTTCTTGCGGCCCTCTGGACTGCTTTTAGGACTTTGTGTAATACTTTTTATTTCAGTCAGTGTATGCTTAATTTCTAGTTGGTCCTTTTTCATATCCTTGAGGGTCTGATTCATATCCTCATAGGTCTTGTTCATTTCCTTGTAGGTCTCATTCATTTCCTTATAGGTCTAATTCATTTCCTCGTAGGTCTTGTTCATTTCCTCGTAAGTCTTGTTCATTTCTTTGTAGTTCTCATTAAGTTCATCAGCCTTTTCTAGGAGCCTCTTGAAAAACCTAATTACTGTGGTTTTGAACTCTATGTCTAGTCGTCTTTTTTTTCCTCCATTTCTTTCACACCTGATTTCTTTCCATTTCTCTGCATTGTGGCTGCTTTCCTGAGTTGGCCAATTAGCTTTGTGTGGTAGATGTCCTCTAAGGGACAGTGGCTCAGCCTCCCCAGTTACCTGAGGTGGATACTCTTACTGCAATCAGTTATGGGTTGTACAGTATTGTTGGAGTTAAGCCCAGCTAATTGTTGTTAGCACTAGGAGGGTTTTACCCCCAGGCCAATTGGGTGTGAAGGTAAACTGTGTTCAGGTTGGATGGGTGGAGTCTCCGAGCTGAGCAGGCAGCATCAGCTTTGCCCTATGCGGCGGGAGGGTCTCTGTGCCGAGTGGTAATGGCTAGAGGCACCTCCAAGAGAAAGCCGCCACTGGTTTCCACCCGTTGCCAGACAACTCTACCTCTCCCTAAATGAGTCTGCACACCCAAAGTCTTGCCCAGGGTTGTAAAACAAAGTAGTTCGGTGTTCTCCCGAATGAGGGAACAAGTCACCCGTCCTCTCTGTGCTGTCGCACACTTTACGCGCAAACTGCTATTCCAATCTATGCACACTCTCCTCAAACTCGGAGACCTCTGCAGCACCCAGCTTTTAGTGTGTGTACCCCGGACCTCGGACCTCACCTGGCACTGGGGAATCTGTGCAGTGGGACGTCTCCGCCCTCCCCGTTGGAGAAATCCAGCCGGGATTGCTGCTGCCAGCCCTATAGCCCGCACGCCCCATGGCTCCGAACCTCTCTCCAGGCATATCTTCAAGGCTGCGCTCCGCCGCTATTCTGGGTCTCAGTGTCTCACCTTTACTTTTATTTGTGGAATTTTCACTCAGTCAGCTTTCCGGTGATTCTGAATGATGTTGGTTTTGTTGTTATGTTGTAGTTTTGGAATTGTTGCGCAGGGCAGCACAATAGGTGTTTACCTATGCCGCCATCTTGGTTCCTCTCCTCGTGGGGGTCTTTAGAAGCTCCCCAGAGTATTCTAATGTGCAGTTGAGTCTGAGAACCACTGAACCAGGCCACTGGGGTCAATTCTATCATGTCAGAGCCTGTGACTAAGTGCAGAGCAGGTGTATCGTGAGAACATTTTCTGTGAGTGTGTGCCTGAGTCTGTGTCTATCTGTGAGTATGAATCTGTGCTGGTGTGTGTCTGTTCCACTGTGTCTGTAAACATGTCTGTGTCTGTCCACCTGTCTTGTGTATCTGTGTGTCAATGTGTGTGTGTCTATGTATCCATGTGTTTATGTATCTGTGCATATGCCTATGTGTCTATGTATGTGTGGGTCTGCCTGTGTGTTTGTTAATGTATGTGTCTATCTTCCATGTTTAAATCTGGGTCAATGTGTGTCTGTGTGCCTTGTGTGTATGTCTAGGTCTGTGTGTGTCTAAAGAGAAGGCCAAGAGGGTAGCTCGTAGTGAGATGGCAGAGCTGTAGAAGCAAGGAAGGGCCCTGGAGATCCAGGTTATGGGCTCAAGCCTTCACACCACATCACACCCCAAGACCTAAGGAAAGAGGCACCAAAAGGAGATGAGCTTGTTTGTGGCTCCAGATCTTGTTGGCCAAAGCATATTTGTGGTTTGTTTATCTTCTGCAGAATGCTGGGCCCAACCCAATGTAGCCTGTTTTGCTGGTGGGCCAGCCTCTCTGAGAACCATGGGCTTCTAAAGCTGCTCCCCAATCAGTGAGTGCACCTCTCGCTGCCCACCCAGGCAAGACTCCAGGCCAGTCAGAGCTGCTCCCCTCTTGGTATCCCACATAAGGAGGGGCCAAGCACAGCCCCCTCACCTCCCAAATGACCCTCTAGGATCCTGGGGATGAAGGTTATGGATACCTAGAGAGATGCTGGGAGATGAAGGTGGGCCAAGCAAGTTGGATGTTCTGCCACTTACCAGCTCTGAGATTTGGGGCACAGGTAAGTCCTGGTTTCCTCATCTGCAAATGGGCCCACAAGACCTGCCAATTTTCTACCTGAGTGGCTGACAGCACAGACAGGGAATGCAGGTAAAGATACTGGGCCAAGGTGTCCCCATCCATGCCCCCGGCTGTTCCCAGGGTTGAGGAATACCATCCACTCTGCTCCCTAATGCCTTCCCCACTCACTGGCTGACAACGGCTGTTCCCACATTACACCTGGTTGTGTGGGGTGAGGATATTCAGAAGCTCTCTGAATGTCATGTTGTTGTTAATAAAAAGACTTCATTTGAGGTAATTTAAAGATTAAAATAATATATGTAAAGGCAGAACAGTTGTTTTATTATTTACATTTTGTTGAGGCCTTCCCACAGGCAGACTATATATATATATATATATATATATATATATATATATATTTCCCCCATGTCTCAGTATTCCCTTCCTCCTCGCGTACTCTCTCCCTCTAGACTGGATGGAATGCAGTAAATAGGGAATGGGTTAGTAGTCAAAGACCTGGATTCTAAGTGTGCCCTTGCTCTTACAACCTGAGGGACCTTAGACACGTTCCCTCACCACTCAGAGCCTCATCATTAAAGTGAGGGTAGCAGGATTACAGGTAGGTATTTTGTTAGATGATGGAATGCAAAGCCACAAAACACCATATCCCAAAACTCTGGCAACACATTGATCGCCTGGTTGACTGGGAGCTGTGGCTTTATGCCACTGCCCAGCATCACGAGGGACTATGTCATACAGGAAATCACCCATAGGATAGCTGAGACTTAGAGAAAATACTGAATTGTCCACTTTATTTCCTCCCCCAGCAAGTAGACTAAATGGGAATTGGGCTAGGTTTGTCTGACCCCCACACCTGTGCACCACAAAGCCCTGCCCTCAGAGAGAGCTGGAATCCACTGAAGGGACATCAGAGAAAAGGTAAGATCTGTCTTGAAAATGTTCCCATGTCCAAGTATTCAGTGAACTCCAGGTTGAAGTGTGTCCTGTCAGATGGATCATGTGCTTTGGAATTGAAAAAAGTATAGATAATGGGATTAAGCCTGTGTAGGATGAAACCAGTCCTGTCTTTCAAAGGCTGCACTTATTGACCCAGGATGTCCATCCTGGAACCGGTGAATAACATGAGAAAGAACACATCTTCTGCTCCCTTTGTTCTGGGCTCTTTAAGGTCAGTTCAAGTGTCCCTTCTTCCCGGAAGCCTGCTCTGACTGTCCCAAGCAGACCTGGGCCCCACTGCATATGTTAACCCACTTCTTGTTGATGAATTTTCAGTTAATTATGTGCATATGTACCGTTCCTCCCACGTGAGTGTGAGCTCCTGGGGAACCACACTGAGTCTTACACACAGTTGCCCCCGGCACCCAGCACAGTTCTGAGGCCAAGTGGGAACTGAGGAAAAGCTTGCTGGTTTGACATGACATCATTTGGCGCCAAACACATGCTCTGTAAGGACAGCTCCCCAGGTCAGTTTCATACCCTTTGCCACATGCATTCATCGCTCAAAGTAAATCATTGTCCACCAAAGGGATCTTCTTTCTCCAAAATTTGGGGTATAGGTTAGGGGGCATGCTAAGAAGTGCAAAGGCCGTGTGAACTATAGGGGGAACCCAGGACATCAATCATCAGAAAAGACAGCCTGAAGGAGTAGGGACTTGACCTGGCCTGCAAGCTGAGCTAGAAGAGGTGTAGGAGTTACCCCCTGTTGGGGGCCCAACGTGAACAAAGGCATGTAAGGCCCACACACAGGCACAAGGCAGTCAGAAACCCAACTGGCACCACAGAAATTACAGCACACTTCCCTGGCTCCGTCCAGGTGACACCACCTTGACCCAGGCCTGAGGAATGTTCTAGCAGCTGGCCAGGCCCTTTCCCTCCCGCCTGACTCTTCCCTGGGACAAATGGCTGGGTTTGCAGCAGGCTTCTGGGGCTGCCCTAAAGTGGCATCTCCTCACAGGTATTGTTAGTCACATTTAATTTGGCAGCACTGAGCACTTTTGATTTCAAATGATTAGTTAGAGCTTGTGTGTGCGCTGTTTTTCTTCCTCCCTCCTCCCTGTCTCCCTCAAGGGGCCTGGGTGTTGTTTTGACTTTTATGTGTTACAATAAAAACTTCCATTGTAGCAAAATGTTTGCTAGTCAAAATTAGCTTGGTTAATTCCAAAGAATTGTTCCATCTTGGCTCCATAGGCACCAGGATCTTTTTGACTAAACGAATTGGCCGTGAGCCAGCTATCTCCAAGACAATTCCTCTGCAGTGCGCTTCCCCTGGAATTTACCTTCAAAGAAGCAAGGCCTGCCTTCACTTCCCATCACCTCTGAACTGGCTACTGGGTGCGTGTGCTCCGAGCCAGGGCAGGCAGAGCCAGTGCGGCTGGAGGTGTGGGTTCTGTGGGGTTGGTTTTGGAAGAAAGCCCCACACAGATACAGACGCTCATGGGTGCAATCCAGATCTGTATGCACACATACACCGCACCCATGCACACTCAGACATGCTGGGCCTAAACCTACACCCAGAGATGTTATACTGCCGGGCACACATCAACACACACGAATGTTCAGACACACCAGGCACAGGCCACAGACAAGCAGGGTGCCCCAGGGCCACACAGAAAAATAGAGACGTAAAGGCAGACCCACACAGCCTGGGGAGTGGAAAACACTTGAGCTGCCCTCCTGCATACCCGCAGGGCTCCGCAGGCAAGCTGGCCTCAGAGCCGCCCTGCGGTGAGGGAGGGGTAGGCACTATCTCCACACACTGCCAGTTACTCTGGTGCTAGGGCTGGAGGTGACCCACCCCATGTCCCAATGAAGCCAGAGCCCAGGCTATGCCCCCTCCTACAGCTCTCCACCCTGCCTCACCCTCCCCTTGCTGCCATCTGCTAGCCAAGGAGGTGGAGAAAGCCCGGTCAGCAGATCATCATTAGGAGGGAGTATTTGCTGAAATTGTTGGGGAGGCCCATGAGGCAGTGAGAGCGGCTGGTGTGCAACCTTACCTAGAGATTGGGGGCCAGAAACAGGGGTGGGAAGAGGTTCTAGAGGACACTCTGCTTTGGCTGGCCCTGGGACAGAGCCTGGAGATGGCTTCAAACCACCTGAGTTATTAAATGACACACTCCCCTCCTGCCCTCCCAACAGCCCCTTCCTCCTCTCTCCTCTCTCTACACTGAAAGGGTGAACAGCCAACTAGTTCTGGCGAAAGCCAAAGTGAGTATTATCTGAACACCCCCTGTGTCAGGCTCGTGCCTAGCATTTTAAATGCTTGTGCTCAGTGACTTTCCAAACCATCATGTGAGGTCAGTAACTTTGTCCCCATTTCGCAGATACTAAAGATAATAACAGCGCACAGTGTGGGCCCCTGCCCAGTTGCTGTCTCTCTCCTGCATCTAAGGAACAGACAATGAGGCTCAAAGAGGTTCAAAAACTTGCCCAAGGCCACCAGTTAATATTGAGGGAGCAGGATTGGCCTCAGGACCAGCTCCAAAGCCACTTTATAGTCAGGCATTTGGCAACCGCTCTCCTGGAAGCAAGGTGGCATGAGCACGGCTTCAGACAGCAAGCGCTTGCCTCTGAGGGTGGCAGGTTTGGGGGCAGAGCCCGTGGGCTGCAGGGTGGCCTGGGCTGAAAGCCTAAGCTGGGAACACTGTGGCAGTGGGGACAAGACTGGCAGGTGAGAGACACATTAGGTTGATAAGTTGCCTGACTTGTGTCCGAATGGCTGAGACACAAAGGGGCTGGTCTTAGTACAACGACAGCTGTACCTACAGACAGAACCACTGATGATATTTCTCTGTCACTCCCCTGCCTGGCTGCCCTCCCCATCCCACCCTCTCCACCCTCCCCACTGAATTGTCTGCTTAGAGAAACTGCATCGTGTCATAAGGCAAAACTGGCACCTGGGCCATTTATTCATTGTGTCAGTTTCATCAGGTCCCCACCTGATCCAGGCCCTGAGGCTGCAGCAGAGCGCTGGGCAGCACTCCTGCCCACCAGCTCGTGGGCAGACAGACAGCAATGCACTAAGCAGTAACATCCAGCGATGGTGAAGGTGACCAGAAGAAACATAATGCCCAGGGGTGATGGAGGAGGGAGGAGGGTGAGAAGGGACCAGGGTTGCAGAGATAGGAGGGTCATAAGCAGTGACTTCTCGGATATCTGGGAAGGACCATTCCAGGCTATGCAGACAAAGCCTCGAGGCTGGTCGCACTTGGTGGCTTTAGGAAGTCAGCATGACAGAGCTGAGTGAGCAGAGAAGAGTAGGGGGAGCAACCAGAGGTAAGGTCTTGTAGGGCTGCATGAGACATGGTGAGGGCTCTGCGGTGAGTCTTTATCTGTAGGCACCAGGATCCACTGGGCAGGAGATTAACAGCCCCCAGCAGAGAATCGCCCACTTTCCAACTGCTGGTGCTCTTCAATAGAGTTTCTGCGGCCAGCACTTCTGGTTCCCTGGCTTAAAGTCTAAGCCAGTGATGGGCAACCTTTTGAGCTTGGTGTGTCAAAATTCACCAAAAAACTGAGCATAACTCGGGTGGTGTGTCACTTCGAGAAAAAAAACAAAACATAATTTCGAGATATTTATAGTTCAAATAACAAAAATGTATAATTATAATATATAACTGTATTTAATAAACCAAAAACTAGTTATTTAACTTACCTGCTTAGTGACTTCTTTGTTCATTTGTCAGTCGGTTTCTTTTGTTGGTCTTGGTATTATTTAACTTGTGAGGGGTGCTGTGAACTAAGATGAGTAAGAGGGAGGAGGGATTCTTTAACTAACCTGCCTATTAGTGACCTTTTTGTTGCTGAATTTCATTGGCTAAACCTTCAATTGAAGGTTGGTATTTTGTACAATTCAAGCCCAAGCAAGGGCTACTAACTTCATCTGTCCATCTGTTTCTTTTGTTGGTTTTGATATTATTTAACACTGAGAATAAGATCTCACAAAAGTACGTAGAGGGAAAAATTGTGAGTAAAGCCATTGCTATATTTTTCAGGGTGCTAAAAGTGTCTGGTAATCGGTTCCAGGCACTCCTAATTTCCTGTTCGCAGTGGCACTCCTCTTGATTCTCCAAGCAGCACCTTTCCAGATTCTCAAGATTTGACCTCAAGTCGACAAACACCTAAGCCCAGATGCTGTTTTGAAATTCTGCAAGTTGCATACCCAAATCATCAATTTGTGTCCATTTAATTCCAAACTACTGTAGACTACTACATCAGGATACTTAATTATTTTTATGGTCTGTTCTAGGTTTCTAAATTGATTATCTATCACTGAACTGGTCAAGTAACGAGTCTAAAACATGCTGGTATTTTATATGCACGAGTTACATTCCATTTTGTACAGCTGCACTGGCCTTCTCAAAATACTTTGTTGCTCGAGGAAAATACTTACAAGTTTTAGTTTCTACATCTCGCTTGAAAATTTTAAGTTTATTTTCAAAAGCTTTTACGTATCCAAACATAACATTAATACTTTTGCCAAAACCTTGTAACTTTAAGTGCAGTTCATTAACATGAACAGAGAGATCTGTAAAAAAATATCAGGGTGTTGACCCAGTTATCATCATTGAGCTGAGAAAAGTTTCCCAGATCCTTATCCTCCAGAAATACCTTAATTTCTTCTATGCACTCCACAAAGCACTCAAGAACTTTGCCTCAACTCAGCCATCTTACATTATTGTAAATCAGCAGTCTACTGTAGGTGGAATCAACCTCCAGTAAAAGTGCAGAAAATTCTCGCTTGTGAAGGGGGCGAACAGCTATTAAATTAACTATTTTTGTAACAACTGACATTAAGTCGTTTAAATAGGTGAATCCTGCCTTGGCACATAAAACCTCCTGATGGACAGTACAATGAAAAGACACAATTGGATGTCCAATAGCTTCCGTAAACAATTTGATAAATCTGAATTTTTTCCCCACCATGTTTGGTGCCCCATCTGTCATCATTGACTCAACTTTAGAGATATCAATGCTTAGGTCATAGAATGTTTGTATAACAACCTTACATATTTTGCTGTCTGATGTACTTGTTGGCACTGATACTAACTTTGTCAACTCTTCTCTCATTGTGAGACCTTCAGAATATCGACCAATAATGGCCAACTGAGCATGTGATGTGACATCAGTAATTTCATCAAGAGAGATTGAAAAATATTTACAATTACTTATGTCTCTCTTTAATTGATGTTGTACGTTTGTGTTCAGTCTCATTATTTGGTCTTTTATGACATTTCTACTGAGTGGTAACTCAGATATTCTCTTAATAATTGCATCTTTATTCTGCATATTGTGAAATAGAACTGGTGCACATCTTAGGAGAGTTTCTTTAATGAATTCTCCCTCACTGAGTGCTTTTCCATGCTGAGCTATGGAGTGAGCAATGCTCAAACTTGCAGATGTTAAATTTGTAGAGTCTTTTATAAATTTAAGGATGGAATGAGATTGGCTCTTATAAAGGTGTAGCTGCCTGGAAATGTATTCCTTCCTTTCATCCTCACTTTTTTGCAAGAGCTGGGAATGATTAGTTTAAAAATGTCTATTTATATTCCATGTTCTACTTACTGCCGTTTCAGTACATAGAAGGCAAAATGATCTGCCATTTTTTTCTATAATGCCATACATCTCAGTTCATGTCTCTTGAAAGGGTTGGCTACTATCACTTCCTTTACTTAACCTTGGTTTTTTACTTTTGGGGTTCTCTATCAGGGGGGCAGTGACAGAAGATAGAATTAATAGATAGCCTGTTAGCCCTGCAGGCAATTAGGGGTTAACTAGCCTAACTGACCACAAGATGGCACATGTAACTGTCTTTTAGGAAAGGGTAGGGTTAATAAGCAGAAATAGGGGTTAATAAGGATGCACAACAGTAATAGTGGTGAAATGTAGTCTGCACTATGCTGCAAAATAGTGTTCCTTATATAAATTAAGATGGCTGCCATTATTTCTAACGGCGGGTAACAGCATCCATAGCACAGGCCCTCGCCTCTCCCAGCCTCCCCCTCACTTATCTCAGTAATGATGGTCAATTAGAAATCCAAGACACCCCAGAACAGTAGATTGGATGATGGTTGCTGTGGTTATGTGGTTGCTGGTAATGGCGATCACAGGGCCCCCAGAGATGTGTCCCCCATGGCATTCAGCTGCTTCTTGCTCTGCAGGCTGGAAGTGAGGTCAAAGATCCCCTAACGGCCTAACCGGAAATCCTAGAACTACACACTCTGTGCCGCAGTTCTGTTGTTTTGGTCTCCAGACCTCCGGCACAGAGTGTCTACACTACACTGCAGCAAATGTTTCATCCTTGGCATGTGGCCTCATACTTCTCTGTATGCGACCGCATGCGGCCTCGTGTCATCGAAAATGGCTATGTGTGCCAGTGCTGACAACGCATGCCATAGGTTTGCCATTATGGGTCTAAGCCCTCCTTCTTAGTCCTGTTTAGCAAAAGGGCTTGCAGAAGCTGCCGAAAACTCCCTACATTGCTGTGTGCGGCCAGGGCTGAGGACCTTGGACAAGAGCCGGTAGGCCCCAGCTGGGAAGAGGAGAAAAGGCAAGACCTGGGATGGAATCCCTGTGGCTTTCTGGCCCAGCTGTGCAGCCTTGAACAAATTGCTTGCCCTCTGTGAGCCCCAGAACCCTTCACTGTCAAATAGAGAGATGTTCCACCGGAGTCATGAGGCTCAAATGAGCACCAGGAATCAAGTGCGTTGAAAATATAAAAATTCTGCACACCCACAAGTTTTTACTTAAAATTGCTTCTTCCCCTGTTGGGGGAAGGAGAAGGCTTCTCTGGGAAAGGACTGTGCCTCCACCCTGCCCACCTCCCTTTGCCACTACCTGATCAGGTTTCCTCCAGGGCTCTTCATCCTGACAGCTAAGATGCTTCACTAGACTTCAGTGTCCAGCCCACTGGTGCCCAATATCTCAGCCAAGATTTATGCTCATGTTCAAGTCGGAAGGGACCTCAGGGGCCTAGGCTCTGCCTAGGCCAGGATTCAGAAACAGAGGGTCCATGGGGCTGACAGGTCCCATGGGGCCTTCCTGCCTCCCCAACAACCCTCACCTCTACTCCAACCCCAATTTCAGCCCTGGTGAGTCTCAACTCCCTGCGTTCATTAATTACTTTCTATAAAGTCAAATGTTTGTTTTTAATTGATGTTGCTACTTCACCTCATTTTCAGATACTATGAGTAAATGGGTTGAATATGAGAAAATATGAAGGGAATAGCTAGCTGATCAAATAACTAATCTGGGTCATCACAGAATTCTAAAATTTATTTCTTTCCAATTAGACAACAAGACTGCTGGTGAATGAACAAAGGCATGGGACAGTCACAGCTGGAGAGGCAGGCCCCTGCTTCCGAAGGAAAGCTCTGAGATGAGGCAGGGCCTGCCGTGCTCTGGGCCCACCTGACACCTAGGAACACTGTGGAGCCCCCTACCTCTGCGGGTCCCTGCCTGAGCTGCCACTGGTGCCTTCGCACTGCATCACAGCTCCACCAGCCTTTCCTGGGAGCACTGGCCGCTGCTAACGGTGACACGACCAGCACGATGGCATAAGGCCCAGAGGCTGCATCTGCCACCACCATGATGGCTGCGCTGTGTGCTCAGCTCAGGTCGTCCCAAAGCAAGTGGTGGTGTTGGGAGCCTCCTAACAGGAGTGTTGCCTTATTTCACATTTGAGACATTAAGCCACTCAATGAATAATAACTAACATTTAGTGACTTGTTACTGGGAGGCAGGAACTCTTCTAAGTACTTTCCACGTTTTAACTAACTTGGTCCTTACTATTATGATCTTTGTTTTACAAAGGAGTAAACTGAGGCACCAAGAAGCTAAATGGCAATTGGCAAAGGAGCCATTTGGAGCTGGGCAGTGACTGAGGAGCCTGTACTCATAAGCACACCGCTGCCCACCGTGGGGAAAGCCCACGACAAAGGGCTGAGGCTCAGAGTCAGGGTTGTCATCAACTGTGCCCGAGCATGGCTGCCTCTCTGCTCTGCCCTGTCCATGATGCCCTTTTCATGTTGAGTCTAAGCAGAACCCCAGAACTCTGGCTCACCAGCTGCCCTCCTTTCTGGGCCCTCTTTCCTCCAAACAGGCTAGAGTGAGCCCTTGTGCTCCACCCACCTTACTCACCTGCCCACCAAGCCTTCTCCTTGGATGAAAACCTCTGCCAGGCCCTGATTAGCCAAGTCTCTGGACATCTACCCCTCATTTGGGGGAACCTCTGGGCCCTTTTCATGGTCGTTCATGGTAGAGTGAGGCCTCTCTTCCTTGGGCTGGATTTGTACTCCGCCCAGTTCTTCTCTTCTGAAGCTCTGGGCCACTTTTCCCAGGCCCAGGCCCACTTCCCTTCACCCTCCAGTTTCTCCTCAAGGGTCACCACCATGGCCCTGGGCTCCCTGCCCCGCTGAGTGGGGCTATAGGTGGCACCGGCCTGCCGGGAGAGGCGGAGTGGGATGGCAGCTATCCCAGCTGCCCCCGGGCCTGGGCCTGCACACTGGGCCCAGGCTGGTCGGCCCGTGGCACAGTGGCTGAGCTGAGCGCTGGGCCCAGGCTGGTCGGCCCGTGGCACAGCGGCTGAGCTGAGCTGAGCGCTGGGTCCAGGGCGGCCGGCAGGCCCAGGTGAGAGGAGATTCCTGGCGTCCTCCAGAGCAGCACGAAGGAAGGCTGAGCGAGTCACACTCGGATCCCTGGGACTCTGGTTGCCTCTCTGGGCATCTCTTTTTAGGAGAAAAGGTTCTGCTCCACAGCATCATGGTCTCTGGGTAGGAGGGAGACACAGGGCTGAGTCTGGATGAGGCACAGAAGAAGGGCCGAGCTCAGGCCTGGAAGACTAACCTTGCCAAAACATGGGTGCCAGGGGGCCAGTTTGGGGTGGCCAGATACCTTGGCATAGTAACAGCTCCTCATCCTCATAAAGGCAGCGTTGGGCTTTTTTACAAGCATGCTTTGACATAAGCTTTTTTAAAAATCTCATAATGCAGGGAGGCAGGTCTATTTAGATCCATTTCACAAATGAGGAAACTAAGGACTGAGAGACTGAGCCCTCCAATGTCCCCAGCATAGTAGGGGCAGAGCTTGGGGTAGAGCCAGTTTAGCCCAAGCCCAGTGCTCTGACTCCTGCATTGCTGTGTTCAGCAGCCCAACCTGTTAGGGCATTACACTCCCAAATGGGAAAAGCTTAAGCGGGGCTCAAAGACTTTAGGCTAGCAACCATTTGGCTAAGTCACAGTGGTTAGGACTCTCCAGGTCCAGTTAAAAGCCTTCATCCCCAAAGGAAAGTCCTGGTGCCAAAAGGGGAGCTAAGGCTCCTGGGGTGGAGACTAAGGGAGGACAGGTGGGCTTCCATAGAGCAACCCTCTCCTAAGCCCCGGAGAAAGCAGCAGAGCCCAGGGGGAGGTTCAGGCTGGATGGGGGGTGCCTGCCACACTCTGTCGGCAGGGATCTGTGCATGCTCCACTTAGACAGGTCTGCAGAGCATCTTCTGGGTGATCACAAGTGGCTCCTCGAACTTCCTGCATGTTGTGCAAGTGTCTTAGTCCAGGAGCCCCACAGTCCCTGCAGTCCAGGAGCCCCACAGAGCCTGCAGTCCCTCCCCTTCCACTCAGAGGGTTTGCCGGTATGGTCCAGATGGACAAGTCCAGTGGCAGGCAGTGTGCTGGCATGGGGGTGTTTGTGGGTGTATGTCACAGGGAGAGTGCAGATATCATGGGAGCCTTGAGGGGTGACTCGGATCCAGGCCTACATGTGTCTCACTCACCCCCCAGTGCCCATCATACCGAGCCATTGCCTAGTTGTGTGACCCTGGGCAGGTTACTTACCTCTCTGTGCTTCAGATTCACCTTCTGTAAAATCGAGCGGACACTGGGGGTGTGAGAAGGATCCGAGGAGACAGTGAAAGGACCAGGTGTGCCATCTGTGCCAACATCCCTTGTGCTACCAGAGCATTTGGAAGCATGAGGGCTGGTACCTGGGGGTTCTCCAGGCTTCCCAGCCATCAGGAGAAGGGTCTGTTGATCCTAGAAACTAGAACCATCATCAAAGAAGACGGTTAAAGGAGCTGGAAAACTAAAACCTGGGAAATGTTGTTTACTAAGAACACTGCACGAAAGTAATCATTGTTTTCCCTGAGAAGCAGTTCTCCAAAGGGCCCTTGAAATACCTTCCCAAGAAACACTCCAAGAAGAACAATTGCAGTGACTTGCTTTGAGGGCTGCTTCAGACAAGGAGAATTACAAGCTTTGCTCCATCCAGATCCAGAGAGGTGGGGTGGGCTCATGGCCAAGGACTGGGCCAATTCCTTCCACAGAGCTCGGTGGAAAACCAGGGGTTTAAGGCGCTAAAGCATGATTTGTGGATGGGCCTTAGTATGCTGGTGTATAAAGGACCATAGTCTGTCAAAAAGAAAAGAAACAGCATAGTGCTTAGCATGCACAAGTCTCAATAGATGTCAACTATAATAATTACTCATATGTTATAAATATTATTTCTTTATAAGTATGCTAGAGGCCCGGTGCATGGATCTGTGCACTGGAGGAAGTGGGGGTCCCTTCAGCCTGGCCTGCACCCTCTGGCAGTCCAGGACCCTTCAGGGGATGTACATCTGCCTGCAGCGGAGGCGGGAGAGGCTCCCATCACCACCGCTACACTCACCAGCCATGAGCCAGCTTCTGGCTGAGCGGAGTACCCCCTGTGGGAGATCACTGACCACCAGGGGGCAGCTCCTGCGTTGAGTGTCTGCCCCCTGTGGTCAGTGTGCGTCATAGTGACCAGTCCTTCCTCCACTCGGTCAATTTGCATATTAGGGTTTTATTATATAAGATAATAATGCTATCACGGTATAAAAAATGAATGTCACTACTTGAAAGAATGGATAAAGCATTCAGATGTCATTCACATTCATCATTTTGGACATCCTTAGAGGAAATTTGTCCAGGAGAGACTTGCCAAAGTTATGCAGAAAGTCAGGAATGAAGCTGGGATAACCTCCTAAGCTTCTGGCTTCCAGGTTCCATTGAACTCCAGCCTTTCCCCTCACTGCCTGACAGAGCCTCAGCCCAGTAAAGGGACCAGCAGACCCAGCCTGGCCTATGCTATCTCTGGGCAGGGTGGTTCCTGTCAGTCATTCTGGAACCCCACCCACTTCAGCTCACGGATGAAAGCCAGGAAATCAGAGCCACACTAGCTACCCACGTACCCTGCTGGAAGGGAGCCTGAGATGACCAGAACCAACAGAACACCCCTGGAAAGTCTCCCTTCACCCCTCCCTTACACGCGGGGCCAGTAACCTAGGGCCTTGCATTCAGAAGGGGCAGCAGCCAACAGGACCTGTGGACCAGGGGGCTTAGGAACGGTTTTCTCAGAAGAGGCCTGCCCAGCACTCTCCCCTGGGAAGAGTGCTAACACTTTGGAATGAAAAGGAATTTTAAAGTTCTGGAGCCAGTTTTGCTTTCTCTGTGCACCAGTGGGCTGGGGACAGTGTGAGGGGCGGGGTAGAATCCACTCCTTTTATTTGCACACTTTGCAGGGGTGCACAGACTCCAACACTGGGTTTGAAACAGGGCAGCCCCCTTACTAGCTGCTTGAGCTTGGCAGGTACGTTCAGCTCTCTGAGCCTCAGTTGCCTCCTTTGTACAACATGGCCATTGGGTGCTGCCTCCTGGAGTTGCTGGTAGTGGGAAGTGAGGCACAGTTGGTGACAATGCACTTGGCACAGACATCAGCCACAGGGATGGGGAAGGGAGGTGCGTATGTGTGGCAGCAACTGTAACTATTCGCCTGGTGAAAAAGTCTGAGAATATTCGCCAAAATGTTAGTGGGCAGGGGCAGTGATCACTAAGAGGCAGGGTGTGTCATCTGTATATGTGCTTTCCTTTCTCTTTCCATGTTTCTGAATTCATTGTTGTTTCAAGATGATAAAGTGAAGAGGAAACCAGAGGCACTGGAGTGGGTGGTGGCAGAGGTGGTGGAGCCCAGAGCCCAGGGCGTGTGGGGGGAGTTGGCGTGCCGAGTGTGAGGACCCCCTAAGCCTGAGAGAGGTGGCTGTGTCTTCCTAGCTTTGCTCTGGTTGTGCCTGGATCAGACAATGCGAACACACAATCATTCATTATAACTCAATTACAGTGATTAAAGCTGGTGGCGTGCAGAGGCAGGAGGGAGTGTTGCCAACAAAATGTACACTCCATGTCATCAAGGAGAGATAACAGTAGCGGACGCTGATGCATGTCTCCCCTGCCACCTGCTCAGCACGGGGCCAACTGAGGGGTCGGCTAATGGATGACTGCGCAGCAGAGAGCTGTTGCGACAGGGCTGCCACTCTGGGGCCATGAGGAGCCCGGTGCTGGCTGGGGAGATGCTCCTGTGTCCCTATCTGCAGACATGGCTGCCCAGGAACCCAACGACTGGGAGGAGCAGGGGAAAGCCACAGTACTACTGCTCTCAGGTTGTACCAATGGAAGCAGAGGATTGGACTCTGATATCTGGTTTTCACCTCCATGTTTCAGATGGGGAAACTGAGGCACAGACCCAAAAGGATCACAAACATTAAGCCTGGGGCAGAGCCTAACCTCACACCTGCTCTTTCTCTCTTGAGGACATGCAGAGAGGGAAGCTGGGAGTTTGGGGTCACTCTGAACTGCCTGGAGATGGGAGGAGTAGAGCTGAGGCCTGAGACTCTAGGGGTCCAGAATGAGTCAAGGGAGGTAGCAGGAGGGCCCATGGGGGCAATGAAGGGGATACTGTCCACAGGCAGGGCTATGGGGAGTGAGGCTCAGGAGACTGTCCTTGGTCAACAGGCATCAGACCCAGATGTGGTGAGTTCTGGTCAGGGGGGCCAAGAGGAACTAGGCGGAAGAGAGGAGACAGAAGTCCATGGCTGGGGTCTGCACCCCTAGGAGGCAGAGGGATGGGGCAGATGGAGTGGCCTGTCAAAGGACAGCAATGACACCAGTCTCCCAGGACACCAGGCCTCCAGCTTTGTCAGCCACAGGAAATGAGACACTGTGCTTAGGACCAGCTGATATACTCATCTCCATCTGGAGGAGCCTCCCTCATGAGCCCCTGTTGATTGGTGGTGGGGGAAGGGGCAAGGGGTGTGAGAGGCAGAGGGGGGCTTAGTTCATCCAGCATACTTTCCCGGTAGTGCCAGGCTGATGCCAGTCACCATGGTGGTGGTGCTTGCTGCCCCTCCCAAAACTCTGCTCAAGGCCACAGCTAGCACTCATTCCCTAATGCCCAGAATTCTGCCACGAGCCTCTTTTGTTAAACTGCTCATTAGTTCCCCTGGGATACATCTGCTCCCACAGGGGTTCTACCTTGAGCCTCGAGTCTCACCCTGCCACCAGGGCCTTTGCACATGCTGATGCTGGATGCACTGCCCCTTCTCTGACCTTCATCCCACTTTGCCTCAGAGCCCAGCTCAGGCATCCCTCCTCCAAGAAGCCATCCCAACCCCCAGGAATCACCATAGGCCAGGTGGGGGGCGCAGGTCCCTTTGCTGCGCACCTGTTTTCTGGGTCCCAACACTCCCATGTTAGCCCCCTTACAGCACTGGCCAAAGGATATTAGGGTCATCTGGAGAGGCCTGCCCCCCTCCAACCCTGGCCGCATCATGGGGGTGAGGGCTGGGCCCTCTTCATCTCTGAATTCTCAGGGCTAACTGGTACATGCTGAACAGGGTTGGGTGGGTAGCCCAGACAGGAGCTGATGAAATGGCTGCTCAGAGGACTGGCCAGTCTCAGAGAGCACAGAGCCAAGCTCACGGGGGGGGGGGGGGGGGGGGGGGACAGAGGGCTGAGTCCTTAGAGTGAAGAGTAAGGAAGGGAAGATAAAGAAACAAGAGCCACTGCCCAGCCTGGCCTCTTCCACGTCCACCAGGGTCCTCAGTCCACTTAGCGGGCCACTGTGCGCGCCTCCCTCGTGCTCACAGACAGGCGAGAGCGGGCAGGGCAGTGGCCCAGGGTGGGCCTGGGAGCTCTGACTGCCGAGGCCGGAGCGTGGGAAGATGGGGCTGCTGTCTTCTCTCTCCCGCACATTCCACATCAGCCCCTCTAGAGACTGGCTGTAACCACTGGGGACCCCTGGAGGCAGGGCACCCGAGCGAGGTCCGGGCAGGACCACACTGTCCTGCTCAAGAAGCACAGTCTCTGGAACTCCCCAAGAACTGAAAGAGGAAGCTAAGGAGAGGTGATGGAGCCTGGGGCAGGGTGGGGAATCTGTGATGCAAAAAATCACTCAGAATCAAGAAATCTGGGTTTTAGTTTCAATCTTGACTCATGGCTGTGTGAGGTTTTCACTTGTTCACTCTGCCAACGCAGCCTGGGACACAGAGGACCGAGGCTGGCGGCCGTCCTGCCTCCATGGAGCTCCATTCGCAGTCACTCGTGCTCTCTGGGCCTCAGTTTCCCCGTATGGAATGGAGTGTTGGACAGAGTAGGAAAGTTATTCCCTTTCTGCTTCTCAATCATTCTGATTACCTCAGGGAGCAAGTTTCATGTGGGTGCAAAGGGTCCTCAGCGCCTCTCAAACACTGCTCCATCTCCCCCTTTTCCTTTTAACAAATGGGGAGTAAGGGGGCCTGGGGTTACAGGCCATTAGATTTGTCCTAATTGCAGTTTTAGTGTAGATACTTTTTAAGGTGAGTGCTATTCATTTAGAAAAATAATAGGAAGTTTTCTCTTTAAATACTTATATTTAGGCTTCAAAAATGAATTTTAAACAACTATTAAGTAACTCACAGATGGTAAGTGTTAGCAAAGCAGGGGAAATGTCACTAGGTGATAATTTACAAGTGATGCAATTCTTTGATCCTTGGCTCTAGGGACTGCTGCGTGGGAGGGTAGCACTGTTCATTGGGGGCCAGACTCCCAGGCCTGATTGCCATGGCTCCTGGAACTAGGCCTGCAGGGCCAGAGCAGGATGTCCCCTTGATAAAAAGCTGATGATGAATCAACTGGGAGAGACTTGGGACTCTCCAGGGACTATGGAGTGTGTCCCCAGACAAGCTTGAATGCAAATTACCTTGGCTGACAAACTCATCCATAGCAGTTGACAGCAGTTCCCGGACAGTGCTTCTGACAATCCTACCCGGCTTTATGCTTTCCTATCCTCTCTGCTTTCCTCAAAGTGACTCAGGCCTGCGGGCTTCCTCCCTTCCCTTCCTCCCTTCCTTCCCTCCTGCAGCTCCTTCTGGGGAGACACCAAGGTTCTGGGGAGATCCAAGGAGTGGCAAAGCCTTCAGCCACTCAGGAGCAAACTAGCGCAGCACTACATGGGGCAGGCAACTCAGAGTGTAGTGTGTCTAAAATGCCTTCTCTTCTCCCAACCTGCAATTCCTATTCATCCTTGAATACCAGAACAAATGTGATCTCCTCTGCAAGCCTCCATGATACCTCCCCTTCTGACCCTTCTAAAAGGTGCCAAATCCTTCTCAGGACATACATGGCATGCTGTCCAGACCACTAGTCATTTGTTTGATTTCTGTACTAGAGGCCCAGGTGCATGAAAATTCATGCACGGGAATGGGGGTGGGGAGCGGGTGTCCCTTAGCCTGGCCTGCCCCTTCTCACAGTCCGGGAGCCCTCAGGGGTAGGAGGCAACTCATCTCTCAGGGAAAGGCAACACCCCCATAACACCTCTGCTGTTGCTGCTGCCACTACCAGCAGTGCAAGCCTTGGCCAGCCCTGGTTACCTGAGTCTCAGGCAGCCCTGGATGGTTGAGCAGTCACCATCCGAGGCTTTCCTGAGCCTTGGGCTGGGCTGGCCCTGGGAGGCTGGAGGGCTGAGGGGACTGGGGGACTCTGGAGGCAGGTACATGGAGCAGCCAGACCCACGTGGAGGTGGGCCCAGCCGTGCCATACATCTGCCACCCTGGCGAGGCTGAGGGGACTGGGTGGGGCCATCTTGTGGCTGTGGACACCATCATCTTTGAGGGTGTGGCAGTCAGTTAGCATATTCCCTCATTGGCTATGGGTGCTACCATATTTGTGAGGGCATGATGATCAATTAGCATATTCTCTCTTTGTTAGATAGGATTTGTTTATTTTAGTGATTTTTGAGAAGGAGGAAGAGAGAGAGATATACATTGGTATGAGAGAGATACATTGACCTGTTGCCTCCCTTACAAGCCCTAACCAGGGATTTAACCTGAAACTTAGCTGACAGAAAGTTGAACCCATGACCCAATCAACTGGCCAAGGCCAGATCACCATTTATTAATAACACTGTTTTATAATTGTTCTAACTGTTGGAGTTTGTTTTCCCTACTAATGAGTGCACTGCTTGAGGGCACGGACCAGTCTCCAACACTGGGTGTCTTCTGTCTATATCTATTGAATTAATGGGGGGACGGGTGGAGAGCTTGTTTTCACATTTCATTCACTCTACTTCTATATTTAAGAGGAAACTTTTCATTGAAAACATATTCAGGGGGGAGAATATTAGGGGGGAGGAAAACATATGTACTACTATTAAATATAAGTTATATTGTAAATAAAATTTAAAAAAAAAGAAAACATATTCATTTAGGCATAATGACTTTCTAAGCAGCTGTTATGTACCAGGTACTCCGACAGGAATCAGAAATATAGAATGAACCAATCTTGGTCTCTGCCTTCATGAAACTCACGGTTAGGTTGGAAAATGAGGCAAGCAGCGATGGGTAACAGCTAGGGAAGGATTTTAATGTCGTCTTCACTTAAATCACTCAGAATTTAGTTTCTTTAAAACAAATTAAAACAGAAGATCAATCAGATGAAGTAAAAACCTGCAATCCTACCCGGCCAGTGTGGCTCAGTGTTGAGTGCTGACCTACGAACCAGCAGGTCACAGTTCGATTGCGGGTAAGAGCACAGGCCTGGATTGCAGGCTCCATCCCCAGTGGGGGGTGTGCAGGAGGCAGCCAATGGTTGACTGTCTCTCATCACTGACGTTTCTATCTCTCTCCCTCTCCCTCCCTAAAACAAAAACAAAACAAACAAAACTACAACTCTGAATTTGAGCTAGAAGTATCAATATATCTCATTATGTGTTTTATCTTTTTTTAATATGTTTTTTTATTGATTTCAGAGAGGGGAAGGGACACCAGGCCAGCATGTGTTTTATTTTTAACAAATATATAAGCACACACACACACACACACACACACACATTTCTTACCTTTGTTACTGAAAGGATCTAAAAACATTGACCAGTCCCTTAGCATCAAGTACCCCTAGCCCTCCTCCAGATCATGGTCTCTAAATACCACCTTCCACCAAAAGGATCCAGAACTCCTTGGAGAAATGACTGACTTAGATCTAGGACAGAAAGTGTACAATGTTATCCAAAAACAATGAGAAAGCAATGAAGTTACCAAAGACTAGCAGGGCCATATCAAAAAGACTTGGGAGACATCTTCAAGAGATTTCCTAAAGCAGGATGATTTGAGAAGCAATCACTAACTTTTCTTAACTGAAACGTATCAAATATGTGTAAATCCACACATTCAAAATAATATTTTAAAATTAGTCAGCTTTTGAGGATACTAAAAAACTTACTTAATACTTTGAAAACTAGCAAATGAAGCAAACTAATAAAGCATTTATTCTGCATTTAAGCTAAACTTCAAGCTAACCAAATGGGTTATGAGGGGCAGTTTCTCTTTGCAGCAGTTTCTCTTTAAGCAAATAGATGAAGGAGTAATAGATTAAAACATCACCATTTTGTAACCCCTAATCAATTTATGAATCTAGGCAATACGCATCAGTGACTGCTACCCTACAAAAGGAGAAACAATGGATAGTATATGTTTCCTGAGGAGTCAGTGAAGGATTCTTGCCTCCTCTCCCCCGCCCCCACCCTTGCCCCAGCTAATCAAGCCCCATGATCTAGTCACAATTCAGCAATCAGCAAAATTCAGCCTGTGAGAAGTTCCCAGAACAAATAATTTTGCTTCTTCAAGAAATAAATGTCTGTTTGCATGTGTGTACGAGAGAGAGAGAGAGAGATGAGGGAGGAATCTGAAAGACATATCAGTTATAGTCACTTTGTGTGAACCTTATTTGGATCCTACATTAAAGATAATTGTTCATTTTTTAGGTGGGTTAATGATATTGGGGTTACATTTTTTAATTTTAAATTTGATTTTAATATGTTTTTATTGATTTCAGAGAGAGAGAGAGAGAGAAAGAGAGAGAGAGAGCGAGAGAGAGAAACATCAATGATGAGAGAGGATCATTGATTGGCTGCCTCTTGCACTGGGTATCAAGTCCACAACCTGCGCATATGCCCTGACTGGGAATCAAACCGTGACCTCCTGGTTCATAGGTCAATACTCAACCTCTGGAGCCACACCAGCTGGGTTAAATTTATTTTTAAATTCAGTTGACATACAATATTATATTGATTTCAGGTGTACAACATAGTGATTAGATATTTATATACCTTACAAAATGATCACCCCATGAGTCTCATACCCATGTGACACTCTACACAGTTATTAAAATACTAATGACCCAAAATTCATGCACGTTAAAAGGGATTAATTAAAGGAAATAATTTAATATGGCTATTTGCCCTTTCTCTATAATAGAAGTGTCAGAGATGAAAAAAAATTAGTAAAATGTACATGAAAACCTTTCTCCTGTCAGAGTCTGGGGCACACCACGGGACCCAGAGTCAAGCCCTTGCCCACCCACATGCACCTCAAAATCGTGTGAGACCCAGACCCAGCCACTCCCCGCTACCATTGGGCTAGATCCAGACCCGACTAGTTCCACCCTTGTCAAATCCTGCAGGACAGAGGGAGTGGCCTCAGGCCTGGCACCAGGATGGAAGGCGTGGCCTGAGGTCCCCCAGCCCAGACTGGGGTGGGGGGCATGCACTGAAGTCCTCCATCAAGCCCTACCAGGTGGGGAAAATGGCCTGAGATCCCCTGTCAAGTCCCACTGAGTGATGGGCATGGCCTGAGGTCCCCTGTCAAGCCTCACAAGGTGGGGGGGCACAGCCTCAGGTTCCCTGTCAAGCCCCATTGGAAGAAGTTTCGGCCTGAGTTCCCCCAATCTAGCACTGGGGTGAACCTTGAGGTCCCCTGTCAAGTTTTGCTGGGTGGGGGGCATGGCCTAAGATCCTCTCTCAAGCCCCTCCTGGTGGGGGGTGCAGCCTGAGGTCCCCTAACCCAGCACCAGGACAGGAAGCTCACATTGATGTGCTCTGGCAATGGCCTCAGGGGTCCCCTGGCCTGGCATTGGGGTGTGGGGTGTGGCCTGAGGTTCCCCAGCCTGATGCCAGGGTAGGAGGCATGGCCTGAGGTCCTCTGTCAAACCCCATAGGGGTGGGGGAGGGCATAGCCTCAGGTCCCTGCTGATTGCTTGTTAAGGCTCCTTATGGGAACTTGGCCTCTGCTGTGGATGCAGCCATCTTTGTGATGGAGAGATGGTTAATTAGCATATTCCCTCTTTATTAGATAGGATTATTGACTATATTCTCTTTGCTGTATATTTTTAAAAATAGATCTTAAGCAGTCATATTTGTGTGCAAAAATTAAAATTTAAAATTACCAAGACTGCAATATAAAATTTCCAAAAGCCCCAATTAATCAAAAAAGGGGGGTGATAGTGGGGTAATATCATGTAAGGAAAAATATCCTATAAGTAACACACATCTAGAAAATTCTTACTCCAGAAAAGTAACTTCCATTTGTAATGCCAGTAGCAGCACACCCATGAAAAACACACATGGTGTCAAAATAAGCCAAAGGAAAATCATTTAGGCAAAAATAAAAAGAATCCCAAGTCTGATTTGCAGAGAGGATCCCTTTGTTAACTTTTGATCGAGAATGTGTTTGTGTGTTTTCAGAGAACAACTCCAAGGCCATGTGGGTTCCTGTGACAGTGAGGATCTGACAGGTCTATTCCAGCCACGAGGACAGTCCAGAGATGGCGGACACTGACGACACCTTGCCATGCTAGCAGTCAGCAGCTGTGCATGGCTGCAGGCGGCCCATGACCAAACCAGAGAGGATGGATCTTGCATTGCCACGATGTGTCCACCATCTGGATACCATTGCTGACATGTACACATAAAGAACTATTCGACATTGAAACTGGGACTCAGAACAGTTGGACATTGAAACTGAGACTCAAACATTTTTTGTTCTTATACATTTATTTCTAGTATGCAGATGCAAGATATTTTTGAAGAGAAGAAACAGGGGAGAGTGATTGATATAGAGGCAGGGAGGCATTGAACAGACTGTCAAGCTACAGGGGGAAGGCTGGGGAGGGTAGGGGGCGGGGGCTGTGGAAGATCAACCGAAGGGCTTGTATGTATGCATATGAGCATAACCAATGGAAGCAAGACACTGGGGTGGCAGGGGGCAGGTGGGGACATGTGCTGGGTATAAGGGATGCTGGGGGGAGGACAATGGGGGGGAAAAAGGAAAATATATGTACTACTATTAAATCTAAGTTATACTGCAAAAAAATAAAAAATAAATAATGAAGAAAAAATAAAAATAATAAAATAATAAAATAAAAAATAGATCTTACCTTTTGGAGATATTAAAATATTTACTATTTAAATGATGAGATGTCTGAGATTTGCTGCATAATATTCCCGTGATGGTGGCTGGATGGAAATAGGTAGGTGGATATAAAACAAGATTAGCCGAGTTGCTACCTGTTGAAGCTGGATGATGGGCACATGAAGATTCATTATAATGTTCTCTCTGCTTGGCATCTGTATAGCATATTTTATAATGAAAAGCTAAACAAATTTAACCCATGTTGTCTCTGATTGATAGTGGTCCCTGCACACCTACAAAATCTTCAGAATCACAAAATATCTAGGCTGGAGAAGACACAAAAATTGCTTATCCAGTTTTCAAACATCACTCATAGACGGATGAGAAGGTTGGGGACTGGACAGGTCCAGTGACGTAGCTGAGATGACACAGTGAGCTTGGGACTTGGCTCTGTGCCACTGGGCATGTGCCCCTAGCCCAGCCCTATTCCCTACATGCCCAAAACTTTCCTTTCAGTCACCAGAAACTATGCTAGGGGTGACTTCCCTCAAATCCTGGTTTTTATGGCTTTCTTTCTTTATTTAATCTTTAATTTTGAGATATATCAAACATGCAGAAAAGAACAGAAAATAATGTGATAATACTAAAGCCACCACACAGGTTTTTTAAAATGGGAACATTTTAATATTTTTTTAAAAATTAAAAGATAACACAATGTTTCCCTTCCTTTCCTCTCCACAGATAACCTTTATTCTGGTGGAGGGCTATATATTCTTCCTATTTATGTGTGTGTGTGTGTGTGTGTGTGTGTGTGTGTGTGTGTGTGTGTGTGTACAAATTTGTAACTGTTTAATCTGGATGTGGATTTACATTTGACATAAATAATATCATATCATGTATTTCATTTTGCAACTTTCTGTTTTCACTAAACATTGTGTTTCTGAGATTTATCCAAGTTGATATGTAAAGATCCAGCTCATGCATTTTAATGTCTATACTCAATTTCATTATACAAAAATGAATAGATTTTTCTTTACCCATGCCCCTATAATGAGCAGGTCATTTCCAGTTATTTTTGCTACTTCAAACAGTGGAGCAGTAAACATCTCCATGTACATCTCTGTGTGCTTGTGTAAGTATTTCTCTAGGGGATATACCTGGAAGTAGGGTTATCGGGTCATAGGATTGCGTTGCTTCCACTTGCCTATTGCCAAATGCTCCACAAAGTGGGTGACTCAGTTATGCTCCCACAGCAGTGTTTGACATACTAGTCGTGCCCCGCCCTCATGGAAGGTCCATATTATTAAACTCAAAATTTGCCAATCTAATGCGAATGAGCTGTACTATATCACTTTGTTTTTAATTTGTATTTCCCTGGTAACTAGTGAGGTGTGACATTTTTTACATGTTTACTGGCCATTCTTCTCCCATGAATCACCTGCTTCTGTCCTCTGCATTCCATTCCTCCTGCATTATTTGCTTTCACATACTGATTTGGAAGAATTCACTATGTATTCCAGATACCACTCTTTGTCAGTGGCAGGTACTGCATTCATAGGTCTATGTTGTGTAGCTTTATGGCATCTCTAATTATGCAGGTGTTTCACATTGTAATGTAGTCAATTCGATCTCTTTTAGTTTTTAAATTACAGCTTTTGTTTTCTGTGTTGTATCCAATAATTGTTTCCCTCCTCAGGTTACTGAAATTGTTCTCTTCAATATTTCATTCTGAGAGTTTAAAGACTTTAAGTTATTTTTGTGTAGTGTGTGAGGTAGAGATTCACCCCCAGCCCCGAAAGATGGCCCACTGTCGAGAACTATTTGCTGAACAGCACTTTCTCCACTCACACACAGTGCCGCCCAGGTCAGTCACACGCACATCTGCACGGAGACCTGTTACAGTTTCCGTTGCCCACTGGTCTTTTCCACACACGCACCAAGAACACTCGCCTGGTGACTGTCGCTTTACGCAAGTCCTCCTTTCTGACTCTTCTTCAATGTTATATTTGCTATTCTTAGTCCTTCACTCTTCAAATAAATTCAGGTATTAGCTTATCAAATTACATAGAAAACATCCTATTTGGATGTTGCTTAACATTGTAATATAGGCTGGTGGGAGAGGCAATTTTTAAAATGAAATCTAGCCGAGACCAGTTTGGCTCAGTGGCTAGAGCGTCTGCCTGTGGACTGAAAGGTCCCGAGTTCGATTGCAGTCAGGGGCATGTACCTTTTGCGGGCACATTCCCAGTAGTGGGTGTGCAAGAGGCAGCTGATCAATGTTTCTCTCTCATCAATGTTTCTGACTTTCTATCCCTCCCCCTTCCTCTCTGTAAAAATATCAATAAAATATATCTTTTTAAAATGAAATCTAATTTTCTCACAAATGAATAGGGCATGGCTTATGATCTGCATAGGTCTTCTAAATATATCCTTCAATAAAATTTCCTTTCTCCACTAAATTCTCATATAGCTTTACTTAGATTTATTCATAGGTATTTTTTATTTTTATTGTAAATGCATTTATTTCATTATACTACATTTCCTAACTGGTTATTGCTTATGAATAGCAGTGCTTTTGATTAATAAATGATTTTTATTTCAGACAGAAGAACAGTTTATTTTTATAATTGTAGACAGACTTGTGTCACAATATATTACTCGCATAGGAGCATAGTGACACAATGGAAACCAAGCTTCATAGAACACAGCTCCTTACTGTAATACTTAATAATCAGCACACTACTGCGTCTCTTTATCTTTTAATTTTTTATTTTTTTTAATCTTTATTGTCCAGATTATTACAGATGTCCCTCTTTTTTCTCCCCATAGCTCACCTCCACCCGGTTCCCACACCACTCTAGGACTTCTCCCTCCCCTTCACCAACCTCGTCCATAGGTATAAGCTCTTTGTCCAATCTCTTCCCACACACCCCTCAACCCCTTCCCCATAAGAATTGTCAGTCAGCTCCCTTTCCATGAGCCTGATTCTATTACATTCACAAGTCTGTTCTGTTCATCAGGTTTTTTATTCATTTGATTTTTAGGTTCACTTGTTGATAGATATGTATTTGTTGTCACTTTGTTGTTCATAATTTTTTATCTTTACCTTTTTCTTCTTCTTCTGCAGGAAGCCAATTCCAGCATGTCATAATTATAAGTGTTTCATCAAAAAGTTGATGAAACTTGGAGGTTCAACAAGGGCTGACTCACATATGTAATTATCTGCTGGAGTGACTAAAGAGCACTTCCCCCAAACCTGAATAGGATGATTGTTTGCTGCGAGACAGCTCAGGGCACCTTAATCTACATGTTATTGCCTCCTGTTGGCCAAACACCTGAACAGCTATTCCCCAACTGACAATGTTTCTGTACCCTACCCTTTGAAGAGTATTATCTTCACATTGCCTTAAGACAAATTGTGTTAATAAAAAGCAGGGGTCCTGAGACAGGAGAAGTAAAAACAAAGAACTGAGATCTTCAGCTCCTTTAGCTGAAGCTCCTGTGACCCCCAATGCCTTTCAAAATTATCTTTCATCTTTGAACTCTTATTTAATCTATGCACAGCCTTTCTCCAGATTGCTGAACCCTTCATAATGCTGAGATAAGAACCCTGGCATTCTTCCTCTTCTTAGAGAATACCCTTCAGCATTTCATATAATACTGGTTTAATGGTGATGAGCTCCTTTAGCTTTTTCTTATCTGTGAAGCTCTTTATCTGACCTTCAATTCTAAATGATAGCTTTGTTGGGTAGAGTAATCTTGCTTGTAAGTTCTTGCTATTCATCACTTTGTATATTTCTTGCAACTCCTTCCTGGCCTGCATTGTTTCTGTTGAGAAATAAGCTGACATTTTAATTATTATGTGTCTTGGTGTGGTCCTCTTTAGATTCCTATATTTTGGGGTTCTGTGTACTTCTTGGGCTTTTAAGTCAGTTTCTTTCACCAGGTGGGGGAAGTTTTCAGTCACTATTTCTTCAAGTAGGTTTTCATTACCTTGCTCTCTCTCTTTTTCTGGCACCCCAATAATTCGGATGTTGGCATGCTTGAGGTTGTCCCAGAGGCCCCTTATACTATCTTCAATTATCTGGTTTCTTTTTGTTTCTTGCTTTTCCAGCTGAGTGGATTTTGCTTCTTTGTATTTCAAATCTTTGACTTGGTTCTTGTCCAAGAGCAAAAGATAAAGAGAGAATATTAAAAGCAGCAAGAGAAAAACAGTTAATTACCTATCAGGGAGCACCCATACGATTGTCAGCGGATTTCTCAACAGAAACCATGCAGGCCAGATGGGAGTGACAAGAAATATTCAAAGTGATGAATAGCAAGAATCTACAACCAAGATTACTCTATCCAGCAAAGCTATCATTCAGAATTGAAGATCAGATAAAGTGCTTCACAGATAAGAAAAAGCTAAAGGAGTTCATCACCACCAAACCAATATTATATGAAATGTTGAAAGGTATTCTTTAAGAAGAGGAAGAAGAAAAAGGTAAAAATATAAATTATGAACAACAAATACACATCTATCAACAAATGAATATAAAAATCAAGTGAATTGATAGGCTGATGAACAGGATAAACTGGTGAATATAACAGAATCATGGACATAGAGAGGGAATAGACTGACAATTCTTGGGGAGAAAAGAGGTGTGGGAAGTACAGCAAGAGACTGGACAAAAATCTTGCAACAATGGGAGAGGACAGTGGGGAGGGGGAGGGGAGGGTGGAAGGTGGGATGGGTACAGGGTGGAGGGGAGCTATAGGGGGATAAAAAAGGGGGGAAATGTAATTAATAAACTGAACAATAAAGATTTAAAAAGTAAAATAAAAAAATAAAAAAGACATAAAAAAGAAATAAGCTGACAGTTGTATGGATGTTCCCTTGTAGGTAACTAAGTTTTTCTCTTGCTGCTTTTAATATTCTCTTTGTTTTTTGCCCTTGGCATTTTATGATGTGTCTTGGTGTGGTCCTTTTTGGATTCTTCGTTTGGGTTTCTTTGTGCTTCCTGGACTTGTAAATTTATTTCTTTCACCAGGTGGGGGAAGTTTTCTGTCATTATTTCTTCAAATAGGTTTTCAGCATCTTGCTCTCTCTCTTCTTCTGGCACCCCCATAATTCAGATATTGGTATGCTTGAAGTTGTCCCAGAGGCTCCTTACACTATCTTCATATTTTTGGATTCTCTTTTCTTTTTGCTTTTCCAATTGGGTGTTTTTGCTTCTTCATATTTCAAATCCTTGACTTGATTCTTGGGATCCTCTGGTTTGCTGCTGGATCTCTGTATATTATTCTTTATTTCAGTCACTGTATGCTTAATTTCTGATTGGTCCTTTTCATATCCTTGTGGGTCTCACTAAATTTTTCAGAGGTTTCTAAAAGATTTTCGAGTAACCTTATAACTGTGGTTTTGAACTCTATATCCAGTATTTTGCTTTCATCCGTTTCTTTTATTTGTGACTTGTTTCTTTGTCATCACATTTTGACTGCTCCCCTGTGTTTTTCCTATGCACTGAATAGCTGCTAAGCCTCCTTGAGTTGATAAGAGTGGTCTTGTGTAGTTGGTATCCTATAGGGCCCAGTGGCTCAGCCTCCTCAGTCACCTGAGGTGGACGCTCTTGGTGCACCCCTTTGTGGGCTGTTTGCAGTCTTGTTGTAGGTAACCCTTGATTGCTGTTGGTATCACTGGGAAGAATTGGCCTGCAGGCCAATTGGCTGTGATGACCAGTTGTGTCTATACTGGAAGATCTGTTGCACAGGAGATACCCTTATGGGGCAGGACTTGCTTCAATGGGGCTTTGGTGCTTACTGAGTCTTCCCCTTGAGTGTGTCTTTTATGAATGTGGATAGTTGTAATCTGGTACGTTCTCACTCTGACCACTGGGTATATTGGCTCTTGGATTTCTCCAAAGAGGTGCAAGGTCAGCCACTGTTTGGGGCCACCCAGCAGGATCTACAGAGACATCTGCAGATTTCTCCTCTTTGTATGGGGTTTGGAAGTGGCCAGAGGAGGCCCAGCTGTGAGGCAAGGCAGGCTGCTGCTGCTGGGCCTTGGGTCTTCTTTTGGAAGCTCTGGGGCTCTCTGATCCAGCTACAGTTTGACAGGTTTTAGGAGAAAGGTCAGGCCATTCATATGTAAAACTGATGCATATAACTTGAGTAGGGTTGTAAATGAGGTGTGGTCTCTGGGAATCACCAGGACAGAGCAAACAGTAATGGCTGCCAGTCAACCCTGCACTGGAGAAGTCCCTGGTTCTCTGTGTCCCACACCCCCGTGCAGAAACAATGATCACTGTGAGCACCTCTAAGAGAAAGCTGCCCTCATGTTCCTGTCCCGATGCCAGACAGTCCAGTTTCTCTCCAGTTTCTCCCCGTATGTGTCTGCGTCCCCCAGAGTCTTGCCCGGAACTGGAGCTCAGAGCAAGTGGGAGCTTCTATTTCCCTCCTGCTTAAAAGAGCAGCACATCCAGGTGCCAGCACTTTCTGCGCTTCTGCAACTCTTACCAGTCTCTGCACTTTCTTCACCTCTCTAGTTGTGGAACTTCCACTCAGCCAGCCTTCCAGTGGTTCTGGGTGGTAGTTCTGCCTTTTAGTTGTAATTTTGATGTGGTTGTGAGAGGCAGCAAGTATAGGTGTTTACCTATGTTGCCATGTTGGTTTTCGCCTTAATAAATGTTAGTCTTAAATCTAGCAACTAAACTTTTAATTTTTTGTAGATTTCCTATGCGTATTGTTATGTCATCTGCAAATAATTATAACTTTCTTTCATTTTATTTATTTTTAGTAATTCTCACCCAAGGATATTTTTTCTATTGATTTTTTTTTCTTAAGGGCTGGGGGAGAAATATCAATGTGAGAGAGATACAACAATTGGTTGCCTACTGCATACACACCAATAGGGGCCAGGTATTGATCTTGCAAACCCAGGTACATGCCCTTGACCAGGAGTTAAATCTGCAACATTTTGGTGTGCGGGCTGACACTCTAACCATAGAGCAACACAGCCAGGACTTGTACCTTGTTTAGTCTTTTATTTTGTTCTATTTGCACTGGCTATAGCCTCTAGCACTACGTTGAATAGAAGCAGTAATAAGTATTCTTGTTTTGTTACTGACTTGGAAATAGTGTATCTGAAGTTTAACATTGGTCTATTACTAGGCCTATAGTCTGGTTTAGCTACCATTGTCAGTTTTCTTTTACTCCTAGTTTGGTTCTTTAAGAAAAGTCATGAATGAGTGTTAAATTTTGTTAAGTGCCTTATCTGCTTCATTTGATTGTAAAATCTACATCTTCCAGGTTTGTGGGAAAATAATTTGTGCTCTTCAATAGTTGATTGTAGGATTCTATATCTTCTAAATCATTATAAAATTTCTTTTAGCTCAATCTACCAATTTCTGTAAGTGGTATGTTAAAACCACCCATTCCTCCTTTTGTAATTCTGTCAGGCTTTGCTTTATGTAGTTTTCACATATTATTCTCAACATGAGAATTCCTCAGTCTGCCTTTAAAGTCTTTCATTTATTACCTTAAAATATTCCCTTTCTTTCAGGGTAGGTTAGTAGAATTATTTTAAACTCTGTCCAACATGTCTGTCTGTCCACACGATTAAAGGAAATCCTCATTAGCTTGCGGTTTCATTTGCCAGAATTGGAGATTCCAGACCTGTTTTTTTTTCAAGTTGTGTAACCTATTGTCAGCAAATACTTGCTCAGGGCAAGTGACACTCAGGAGAGACAGTTCCCGGCCCATCCCACTCTTCTGCCTGGCCTCAGCAGGCCAGGAGGTCCCGAGGGCCCTCCCCTGGGCCTTCAGCAATGCCCTGTGACCTGCCTCCTAGGACACACTGTGGAGCTGTCGGGGCAACAACAGAGGTTCCCTAATGGACATGAAGAAGGCCTAGGCTGATCAGGGGGCACTTCTGCCCCTGTCTTTCCCTCCTATGCTCTTCATCTCAAAGTCACTGATCTCCTCCTCCACTTGTGGGATCAGTTCTTTCCAAACTTCTGAGCTAGTCATAAAGGTGCATCGAGTCCACCATTCATTTATCCAGCCAGCCAGCCAAGCAATATGAATTTGGGCTAGTTGAATTTCAGTTCCCTCATCTATAAAATGAGCATAATAGCATTGACTTCATAGCAGCAGTCGCCAACTTTTCGGACCTCATGGACCACTAGTGGGGACTGCTGCTCCAAAGGTTTCCTTAAACCAGTGGTTGCCAACCTTTCAGACCTCAAGGACCACCAGTGGTCTGCGGACCACCAATTGGCAACCGCTGCTTCATAGGAAAGTTATGAATATGGAATTAGACAGTTTATGAAATGACACATACTAAGCACTGTTATTATTGCCTGTTATCTCCATCACACACTCACTGATTCATTCAACTAACACCACCTACTATGTGCTAAGTCCTGGAGATACAAGACACAATTCCTGCCCTGGCAGGTCCCTGTCTGGCCGAGGGTCAAGTGGACGTCAGATGAAATGATGATGTAATTAAACTAATAGTCACAATTCATCATGCTTAGTATGTGGTGTAGAGAGCACAAGAGAGACACACCCAACTCAGACTAGAGGAGTATAGGTGTGTGTGTGGGGGGGGGGGGGCAGGGACAGAAAAGGCTTCCTGAAGAAGTGACACTGAAGCTGAGTCTTGAAGTATGAGCAGGGATTCAAAAAAGGATGCAGGGCATTCCTGGCTGAAACCTAAAATCAGAGAGGTTGTTATAGGGCATTGGAGGTGTGTGTGGACTGGTGTGTGCAGTGAAGCAAGAGGTGAAGACTGACACTAGAGGTGCAGGGCCCAGGCCTGGGGACAAGCTAAGGAGTGTAGACACCGAGCTGGTATATCACCAGAGAATAGACTGACCCTGGACAACTCAGTGCACAGACCCCCAAAGTTTTGAATGGCAACTGTGTCAGAGACTTAAGAGCCCTGAAAGGTCATCACAGGCATTTTCTTGGCCCTGGATTGCAGCTGCCTTTCCATCTCCTCCCTATCCTTCTGCCTCCTCTGGCTCTGGCAGGAGCTCTGGCCTCTGCCCAGGTCCCTCCTCCTGTTTCAAAATCCTGCTCAGTGCAGAATCCTAGCCTGGCTCCTGCACTGGAGGAGACTACTCAGAGAGAGGCTCCAGGAACTGGGCATTGAGCAAGCTGGATTGGAGCTCGAGCAGGGAAGGAGTTAGAACCACACAGGGTTGGGGTAGGAGAGCAGTATAGGTAGGGTTGTTTCCTCTTACCCAGACCTTTGCACATGCTGTTCCTTCTGTCCAGAACACTTTCCCCACCTCCCTTTGGCCCAGCAGCTCTCCATTCTTCAGGTCTGTTCAGATCACACTTTCCAGGAATCCTTGCTCACTCTCCTGCCCATGCTAGTGCCTCAGCTTTTGTGCTGGGACATCTGGTTTCTAATTGCCAGATGAGGTGACTGTTCCTCCCAACTGGTGGGAGAGAGCTCTGTGCAGCACGCATGGTCTCATTGACCTTTGTATCCCAGTACCTAGGCCCATACCTGGCCCATGCTAGACTTTCAACTCATAAATGTTGGCTGAATGGATAGGGAGATAGACTAGCCAGATAGATGGGTAGCTGGATAGATAGGTGAAGGGGGGTGGGGAGGAAGAGAAGGAAGATGGGAGGGAGGGAAGGAAGGCAGAAGGAAGGGCGGAAAGAGGGGGAAGGAGGGAGGGAAGCACCAGCAAGATGGGTGTGTGAGTTCTAGGACATTCTCCAGGCAGGAGGCTGGTTGCCATTACTTTGTCTGTCTCCTTCTGAGAACTTGACCAGTTCTGTGGGAGAAGGGGCAGGAGGCCTCAACCGGGCCACTGGGCAGCTTCCTCCTACCCTCCCCAACTCCCGAGTGTGATTTATAATCTCACTTAGGCTGTGACTCATGGTAAGTCACCTGCCATTTCTGGGTCTTAACCATCCCATTTATAAAATCTGGGGCTCAGCATAGATGTCTCTTCAAATCTAAAAGGCCCAATTTTGGTGCAATATTTAAAAATGCTTCATGGGTATCTCAATAGAGTACATTTTATATTTCACACACAAAAAAAATCAAATTAGTGCCTAACAGGTTCCCTGGTGGTCTAGTGGTTAGGATTGGCACTCTCTCTTTCAAATAGTTCCTAACCATGCAAATTTAAAAAAGGTTGATCATGTTGTGTTTTATATTATAAGCAAGAGGCCTGGTGCACAAAATTTGTGCGCAGGGAAAGGAGTGTCCCCCAGCCCAACCTGCAGTTTCCAATCTGGGACCCCTTGAGGGATACCCGACTGCCCCCTCACAATCCAGGACTGCTGGCTCCCAAACTCTCACCTGCCTGCCTGCCTGCTTGCCCCTAACTGCTTCTGCCTGCCAGCCTTATCGTCCCCTAACCACTCTCCTGCCAGCCCGACTGACACCTAGCTGATCCCCTGCCAGCCCGATTGCCCTTAATTGCCCTCCCCTGCAGGCCTGCTCACCCCCACTGCCTCTCCCTGCAGGCCTGGTTCACCCCAACTGCCCTCCCCTGCAGACGTTGTCCCTCCAAACTGGCCTCCCCTGCTGGCCATCTTATGTCAAAGTGACAGTCAATTTGCATATTACTCTTTTATTATATAGGATAGTGCAGTTTCAAATATGCCCTTGGATGGCATATTTGAAACTGCAAGCAGGCAGGGGTATTGGATGGCCAGTCTATAGCCTTCTTGCTAAAGGTGCTTCTACTCAGCAGTCATAGCTCTGTACCCCCAGACCTTCCCATAGACCTGCAATGACAGAAGAGTCAGGCTGAGGCTCCAGCAGCTGAAGATGAAGGATGTCCCCAACATCACTTGCTTAAGTCAAGGGGCTGTATTGTCTCTTGCCACCCTCAAATGTGACTTCCATGGTGGAGATGAATCTTGGTCATCTCTCCAGCCTGGACCATTCCCAGGGAATCTTGGAAGACAGCCTTTCAGAGAATACCTCCTCTTCTCAGAAATGAAATAACTCTGGCCTCCACTCTTAGTCGGACAAGCATTCACTGACAGAAGTTTTTCTCTTCCACCCACAGGGCCCAGCAGCTCCGACTCCATCCCTATCCTGGCACCTGTAGACAACCACCAGGCCAGTCCAGGGCACACACAGAATCTCCTGGCTGGAGCCTGCCATCTGGCCATCTGCTGCAATATTTGGGTCTGGACAAATGGGTGTGGCCCAAGAGATGCCATTTTTGACAAGAGCTGTAAGCTGAACTGCAGCTCAGTTTCTCTAAAAGGTCGAGGGATGTGCTCTCTGGCTGGATGACCGAGTGCAGCACAGCTGCTTTTAGAACGATCACTCCTTAAAAACATTGCTTTTGTGTGAAGCAGCAGCCAGTTGTTTGTGCTGATGTATGACTTAGGAGAGTAAGCAGTTGGAAACCTTTAGCCCAGTTCTGGGAAACTTTGCCAATGGGGGCAGGAAATCCAAGAGCCTGGAAACCACCCCAGCCCTGACCCGCTCCCTGGGTCAGACTGCTCCTTTCTGCAAATCCCTCCAAAGCCTCCAAAGCACACCTTGGTGACCACGGGATTGAAGGTTCCTCCTTCCTCCCCCAAAACACCAAAATTTGTTAAGCTTTAAAAAAATTGATCAAAGTTTTCAGGGTCTAGATGCTCATGGACACTCTGCAATTTCAATTGCAGTTCATATTTTTTCCAGTTTTGCACTGTCAGCTATAGAAGACTGGTGTAACCTACTACAGCCTTCCCCTCAGGGAACTTTGTCCTGCCCACCTTCCTGCAGGACATCCCTGCTCCCACCCCATCCCTTGGGACTTAGACTAGGAGGCGTGGGGCTGTATGTGAAAGCACCCTCCGTCACCATCCTGAACAATCAGCATGGGGATTTTGAAATAAGAGCTCATGTTTACAATGACAAAGGCAATCACCCAGGATTCAAACTTGAGGGTGACAGTAGCCCAGGTTCTCTTCTGACAAACTGTGTGTATGTAGAGAAGTTGGGGGGCAATTAAAACGCAACAATAAAGCCAACATTTAAATAGTAACTTTTAAAAATATAAAAACAGCTCATTACAATTACTTTTCATTTTCTTCTTTCTTCAGGAATCAACTTCTATCTTCACCCTCCCTTGTGGCTACAGCCTTAACAACGATGGCAGATGAACATTTGAGACAAAGACAGAGACAGAGAGACAGAGACAGAGACAGATTCTGGCCACCACTCCCCCAACCTCAGAAAGGTAATGGATACCTGGCCAGCCTCTGTGGCTGCCTCATCAAGTCCAGGAGCAAGATCACTGAATAGGGGCAGCTTCCACCAGAGCTCTTCCTTTCTTCTCCCCAGACAGAATCACACATTACAAAATAAGCCTTAAAAATGCAGTATAAAAATTATCTTTCATACACTTACATCCATGGAGAGCCCACCACCAGGATTCAAAGGGCCTTTAGCTTTTCCTTAAAAGAAGAAGAAGAAAAAAACAAACAGCCTAACTCCTTGGAACATTTTGGTACCAAAAAGTGGCACTTGCAGGAGACAATATTCTACTTGTAACCTGTTTGGTCTCAAGAGACTAAAAGCTGCAAGAATCACCAGTGTGCCAGGCCATTGGTGCCCCCACCCACCTCCTAGTGTCCTCAGCCCCCACAGCACTGCCAGACTCAATCCCACAGATTTTTAAACACACTTTCCCTTAGGGGCGGGGGAGGGAGGGGTCACAGGCAGGAAAGGGGAAAAGTCATTTTATAAAAGGACGTCACTTCTCTTTATTCAAATTAAAAAAAAAAAAGCACCCACATCAGTTGCTGTTTTTCTCTGGTAGCTCCCTGAGCTGAGTTGCTATGCTTTCCTCTAACTTTGTCCTTTTTAGGTTTTGTCTGCAGATTACGAAGGGCTGGACTCCATTCCCCAACAGGACCAACTGTGCACCAAAGACATGGAGGCAGGGAGAGTGGGTGAGCTAGTCAGAGCCCTGAGAGAGGGTGGCAGGAGGCAGGCAGCGCGGTGGCCTCAGAAAAACCTGACAGGCGCTGTGCCCTCAGCCCCAGCAGGGCCCACCTCAGCCACCGTCCGTCCTCTGTGCGGCGTGGTCTTGACCCTCCGGGGACCATCTTCCAAGGCCACTTGGAGGCACCCTCATTCCAAGGGACACGACTGATCAGTCTGGTTACCAGCTGCAGCTCCCTTTCTCACCCCAGGATTTCTCTCCCCATCCCTCCCCCTCCCCGACTTCCCTCCCAGGCGGGAACTGGGAACTTCTGTTTAAAAAAGAACACTAAACACCACCACCATGAGTGGATTACAAATACAGCAGGCGAAGTACACGGCTAGCATTTCTGGTGAGAAGGAGCCTCCTTCCACACTGACCAGTCTGAGATAGGAATCTGTTATTTACATTTTTCACAAATCTTGTGCGCTGCACAAGTGGGAAAATAAGATCCTCATCCCTGGCTCAGGTATGTGGTCCACTCCAGTGTCCCCAACCCAGGGCAGGGGACGGGTCAAAGGAAAGGGGAAGGAAAGATAAGATTCACGAGGGTGTCTTTGGGGAGCTGGAGCCAGGAGCCTCCACATACATCTATGAGTAGCATCGGCCAGCATGGTGAGGGGAAGAGGAGAGAGATCCGTTGGCGTCTGTGAGACATCACCTCGCCCCAGTCGCACAGTGCCGGCGCCTGCCCAGCCTGTCGCAGCACAGCCGAACGCTCAGCTACTCCTGGGCCTGCCATCCTGGGGGGCCCACACCAGGATTTCCCCGTCACAGTTGAGTCTGTTTCTCCCAGAGTTTGACAGCCCTGTTAGAGTTCTCGTTTAGTAGATGACCTCATAAACCGTGGCCTTCTTGTCACCAGAGCCTGTTACAATATATTTGTCATCCGCCGAAATGTCACAACTCAAGACAGACGAAGATTCCTTAGACTGGAAGAGGAGAGGCAGGAAGGTGCAAGATGGAAAAAAAAAGACAGGGATCACTTTAGCTCTGCACCACCTCAATGCTCCAAATTAAATTGCCCCCCCCCCCCCACCGCCAGAGCTCCCACCTGCAGCGCACACAGCGCACCCTCAAAGGCAACCCAGTGAGTGCTTCCAGGTAGAGATGCCCTTCCATGGGCTTGCAGCCACTGCAGTGCCCACAGGGATCTTAGGTGTCGGGCCTCAGATCTTGAAGAATCATAAAAAGCCTCCTCCCTCTCCCACCTCTCTCTGGACCCTTTTCCTCCTGCCCCACCTCTCTCTCCTTACATTGAAATGTTGAGATGAAATTCGACCTTACTTGAATATCAGGTAACACTGCTCTGAAAAAAGCTGCCCTGTGTGCTCCACTGCCTCACATGCCTCCTGAGTGCTCAGCGCATGGGCCAGAGCCAATAGCATGTCTCCTCTCTGCTTGATTCTGGAAATCCTACCAGAGCTTCTGCCTAAAAGCCCTTACCCTGAGAGGCCAGACGCCATCAGCAGCAGAGAGTCCTGCCGATGTGGCCAAGTCCTTGCTTCTAGAGACCCATTTGGGACCCCATCAGGGAGGGGCTGGAAGATGGTCCTGCTCTGGCTCCCATCATCCCCACCTCCATCATTACCTGGCCCTGACTGGGCAGAACCAAGAGGGGCAGCATTTGGATGGCAGGTGATACCTGGAATATGCTGGCTCCATACGGTGTCCTCCAGGCGTTAAGAAGGTTATCTTTCCCAGTGCTCACAAACCACTTGCCTGCAGGTGAGAAGAAAAGACCGTCAGGTTGTGTGTGACCTACTGCCCTCTATAGTAAGACCTACCCCAGATGTGGTGGCTGACTTGGAAACAAGGTGTGAACCACTAACCAGTGCTTAGCCGACTTCCTGCTTTCAAGGGGCAGATACATAACAGATACATGAATACCCAGAGAATGCCTTTCTTTGCAATCAAGGTGGAGGGGTGAGCAGGGCTGATGAGAAAAGGTAGAGTTTGCACAAAATAGGAGCAATGACACTCCCCCAGAACATTTTGTAAAGCCACTAAGGTAGATTGATCCTTCTCATTTCTACTGAAAGACAGCAAGAGGTGTTGGGAAATGGCAAAGCCCTGAGTCTGCAGACCCAGCTGGGACAGAGGTCAGTGGGTGCCCTTACTCTGCCAGGGCACTGCCAGCATGAACACAATGTGTCCCCCAAAGCCATGTGGTGGGCACCATGCCAATCCCAGGCCAGAATAAGATGCATCTGAATCAGAGGGGATGAGATGTGTCCCAGGCTGCACAGCTAGTCAGCGGAGAAGCAGACATTCCAATCCAGGGCTCTGAGCCGTCAGAGGCTGCAGTCTTCACTGCCTGGAAGAACTGCCTAGAGCTGTGGTCAGCAAACTGTGGCTCATGAGCCACACACATGCAGCTCTTTGGCCCCTTGAGTGTGGCTCTTCCACAAAATCGCACGGCCTGGGCAAGTCTATTTTGAAGAAGTGGCATTAGAAGAAGTTTAAAAAATTCGGCTCTCAAAAGTATTTCAATCCTTGTACTGTTACTATTTGGCTCTGTTGACTAATGAGTTTGACGATCACTGACCTAGAGGAAACTGCCCACAGGGCTGGGAGCAATGTTCCACTGCCCCAGGCCAGCAGCGACTGGCTCTGGCCTGGCGTCTGGAGAGCTCAGTACCCTGTGGCAGTATCTTCATCTGAGGGACAAGGATGGGGAGACACTGGTTGGGGTCAGGAGACCTGGCTCCCACCAGGGCTCTGTTCCTAAGCTAGGGCCCTTCATCTACACACAGAGGACAGGCCAAGCTGCCGGGACCCCGCTTCCCAGGGCTCACCGCAGTAGGCGAACTTGAGGGAGAGCACGCAGCTCTCGTGCAGGTGCAGCTGGTACTTGTCCGGCTTGGTGTGGTGCAACACCTCCACGTTGCTGCTCTCCATGCCCACGGCCAGCCATTCCCCAGTGGGGCAATAACCCAGAGAGAAGATCTGCGGTGGGGGGGGAGGGGCCAGATGAACTCAGCCTCGATGTTCTCCAGACCCCACCAGTCATTCCCCATTACCTCTCCACCTGCCCTTTGCAAAGCCAAGCCCTTCTCTCCCAGCCCAATAGCCCAGGGGCATGGGATGTAATTTTTCATCCTCATTTTATAGGTGAGTAGGTTGAGTCTTAGGTTGCTGACTCCAGATAGTAAGTGGGAGAGGTAGGATTCAAACTCAGAGGTGGTACAGATTTTTTGCTTTCAAAAAGTTACTCTCAGTGACTTCTGCCTTTCCTTAAGAAAAAAGTGAGCAAATAAAACACTAAAATATTAAATATGTATGGCTAAAAATATTAGAATGAGTAATAAAAAACAAAAAACCATAATGCCTAGTATCTACCGAATGCTTCCTATGAGCCAGGCTATTTTGGGGGACCATTCCGGGTATTCATACTAGATCTAGAAGGTAGCTACTTATTCTCATCCCAGAAATGAGAAAACTGAGGCCAAAGCGCTCAACAGTGGAGGAGCTGGGAATCCAATCTAAGCAGTTGGGTCAAGTGCGGCCATTTCAAGGCCGTGCCAATTCTATTTCATAGCTGCTTCCTCTGGGGAGCGTTCTCAGGTGGCTCCATTCGTCATTTGCAATGGCCACCTGTAAGGGCCCCTTCAGCCCTGACCAGGCCCACTGGGCGGGAATAAGCTGTTCTTGGGGAGGGACGGGAGGGAACGGGGTGCTCACCTGAGAGGTGAAGTCATGCTGCTGCAGCTGCCGGCCCTCCCGCAGGTCCCAGGAGCGCACGGTGTTGTCCAGGCCCCCAGTCCACAGTTTGGTGCCGTCGTGGGAAATGTCTATGCAGCTGGCCCCATCCGTGTGGCCCTGGAACTGCCTATGAAGGCCAAGCAGAGAGGAAGAGTGAACCTGGGGAACCACTGAATACCAGCTGGCAGCCTCTGAGCAGAAGAGGAAACTGAGGCCTAGAAAGGGGTATACCATTTGCCCATGGTCCCTCAGTGAGCTTATAGCAGAGCCAGGCCCCTCCCCAACTCCACTCAAAGGTCATGTCCAGGGGCAGGTATATAGCACAGGAACCTTCCCTAGGAGGACACTCTGTCTCCTCAATGTGCATCCTCAATCCCTCTCCTTACCCCACACCCAGGACGAGGGGCTGAGGTCGTACGCAAGCAGTATGGTAACGTGGCAAACAAGGATGGCCAACGTGTACTGAGAACCGGCTCTGAGCCAGCTCCAAGCGAAGTACTGAGACACAGGGCTAGGTGACTCGCACGAGGTCCCTCCCATAGCCGCACCTGACGAGCGTCTGGTTGTGCAGGTCCCACACAGCAATGTTCCCATCGCTGCAGCAGGAAAAGCAGACTTTGGCATCAGGGCTGATGGCCAGGGCATAGCAAGCAGGGGCGGAGGACGTCAGCTCGGCCTTGATGCGGGGTGTGGGTGAGGCCAGGTCCCAGATGGTGAGTGTGCTGGCCTCGCCGCCCACGATGAGTGTGCGCCCGTCAGGGAGCAGCTTGCAGGAGCGGATGTAGTTGTCCCTGTTCTGGAGGAAGCAAGGGCAGTGTTCAGCACTACCCACCTCCCTTCCTGGGGCCCAGGAGTCACAGACAGCACCTCCGGGCACACCTGCCGCCCCTGCTCACATCCCTTCCCTTGTTCCTGGCAGCTGCCAGCCCATCCTCACTGCTCATTCACAACCCTTCAATCTTTCACGCATTTTTTCTATATACTTGGGGATGGTAAAACCATGGATTAGGGAAGTTAGCCAGCCTGCCCAAAGTCACCCAGCCAATACAGAGCTCAGCCAGGTCAACAGGGCTCCCCTGCTGGCCCAGGCTCCCCTGGTCTCCCATGCCAGTTTGAGGTGCCCACAGCCCAGAATACTCACCAGGCAGTCCAGCTGGGAGATGGGGCTCTTGCTGCCTGGTTGGCTGATGTCCCAGATCTTCACACAGCCCTTGCCACCTGTGTACACGTGTCGCGTGGGGTTGCTGATGGTCACGGCACACACCACCTCCCCGTGGCTGAGCGTGTTGATCTGCCGGGCGTGCCTGGGGATGCCGGGGCCTGCCAGGGCGTCGTGGGGAAAGGGCACAGGCTGCATCTGCCCATCAGCACTCACATGGAAAGAGTAGGCTCTGAAAGGGCAAGAACTGTCACTTCTGCTGTCCCGTCCTCTCCCAGTCTCCCCAGGTCCTGCCCAGTTCCACTGGAACCACCAACTGACCTCACTGCCTCCAGATGCCCCCCAAATCTTAGGAAATCAGGTAACCCCAACCTTCTTGTCCAGGCTCTATCAGAGTAGGAACTGCTTAATATTCCAGCCCGGACTCTGTGCCTGCTCACACATCCCTGCTCCAAACCGGTTCATTAGCCCCACCTGTGTCTTGGAACGGCCTCTCCCACCATCTGTGACACACCTAACACACTGCCCACCCCTAAAAGCCCCAGCAGAATGCCACCCCCTCCTTCAGGAGCCAGGGGTATTGGGGGAGGGGGATCCGTGTACATCCTCAAATAAACCGAAGAGTATGCATCAGAGCCAGCGTGTGAGCCAGTGTGGGCGGCCTGCCGTTTCAGGCTATTGGGGATGCCAGCTGGGAGTTTCAAACAAGGAGAACCCAAAGGAGCCCCCAGACCCACCGTGTCCTTTGGTAAGAAGGCCCTGATGTCTGCCATGTCCCTGCTCTCCCAGATGCCAGTGAGCATACCTCGAACCTCTCAGTTCCCTTTGTAGTGGGAACCCTGAACTGATCAGGAGTATGGGGACAGGCTGCTAATTCCTGGGGTTATAGCCTGGCCTAGAAGAACCTCTAAATGGCAGGCTAACACTTTCTCAAGGGAGGTCCACCAGGGCAGCGGGCTGCTCTCCCCAGAAGCATGCAGTAAACGCAGCCAGAGCTTACGGTTTTCCACCAGGGATGGAGGCGAGGCTTGAGGGCAGGCCTGTGGCCCGCATGGGGGGGTGAGGGTCAAAACCAACCTGTAAGGCAAGACAAGGCCAGCCCTTAGTGAGGGCCACACCATATATCCCCCCACCCTGGCTCCTCCTCCTCTGCTTCCTGGGTCCTGCCTGCACATCACTGCTTCTTCAGAACCTGGGAGACAGACAAGCAGAGCAGAGCCCAGGAAGGCCAACGCCTCACTCATGACAATGGCAGGGAAGGGGTGACCGTCCAGATCTCCCAACGCTGACCCAGCATCCTCCCCACCTCCCTGTCCCCCGCACCCCCCCAGGCAGTGGTCTCTGCCCCACTTCAGTCCCCTCCTCCCCGCAGTGTTCCAGTGGGCTCTCGTACAGAGGAGGCCCCTACAGGTATAGGAGGTAAAGAAAGAAACTGTCTCCTGAAAAAAGACCCTTTCTCTACCAACCCAATCCAAGCTGCTCGTCAGCACGAACAGACAATTCTTGGTGTTATATGCAGCCCCATTTGCCAACCCCCTGCTCTCTGCAAGTCATCTGACTCATATTGGGATCCCACCCCATGGAGCCCAGAAAGACAGGGATCAGCCTCATTTCCCAGAAGAAAGGGAGGCAGGGAGGCTGCGTCATGTGAGGGAACATGGCAGCTGGTGGACAAGCAGAGGTGGATCTGCAGCTGCTGATCGCCAAAGGCGTTGTCTTCTTCTTTCTAATGAGCACTGTACCCCAAAGGCAGCTAGCTGTCTGGTCGTCAGACCCTTCTGGTATACAGGAAGTGACCCCTAATCCTCAACAGCTCCCCACTCCTTGCTAGTACCCAAAAAAGGAGCCAAAAAGTCTACGTACAGCTCCAAAGCTCACCATTGGCGATCGGCCATAGGCGGCGGCGGCGGCGGCGGCGGCGGCACTCATCTGGGGCGGGATGTTGTGGAGGCTGGCGTAGGCACTGGGGCTAGTGAGGGAGCCATTCATCTCATGGTGGCTTATCATGGCAAAAGGCGCTGCGTAGGAACTGGTGATGGAGATGGGCGTGCGCAGGGCCGAAGCTGCAAGGAGGCAGGCATCAGTGGGAAGGGGCCGGCGCGGGGAGGGCCCCCTCCGGCAGCGATCCTGCCGGCACCCTGGACCTGCCTGCCCCAACAGTCCTCTCAGAGCCTCACTGGCTCCCGCCTGCATAGCTTAAGAAGACTCAAGCGGAGAGATGTCCCACCCCTTTCTATAGAGTAGGTCACGAAAGCCAAGAAGGGGGTTGTTCAGAGCCTCACAAGAGAGGCAGGAGTAAACCATGGGTGTCCCAACCTGTGTCAAGTCCCCTGCCCAGTGGCCCCAGTAAGGCCCACATCAGTGCTGAAGCAGCAGTCTGTCTCCTCCTGAAACCTGACCACGAAGCCCCCCAAAGGCAGGCCCTGGAGACACACTCTTTGGGGCGCTGGCCCGTCTGCGCACCTCCAGCCCTGACCTGGCAGACTCTTCCCCTCAACCACAGGTACCCCAGCCCTGTCATGCCTACCCATTATACCTATCGGGTCCATGCCCGGAGGTTTGCCTGGCATCGACCGGAGCCCTGGAGTCGTGCTAGTGCCTGGAGTTGGGGCATCATTCCTCGGGGTTGGTGTGTTGGACTTGAGCCCAGGAGTAGAGGATTTGTCATTCTAAAAAGGGAAGATGGAGAGACCCAGGGAAACCATGAAGCTCTTTACATTCTGACCCCAAAGGCATTTCTTCTTTCTAATGAACGCTGTACCCCAAAGGCAGCTAGCTAGCTGGTCGTGAGACCCTTCTGGTATACAGGAAGTGCCTCCCTAATCTTCAGCAGTTCCCACTTGGAGCCACAGTGCCTAGTGCTGGTCGTCACATGAAGCACGAGACAGCCCCCCCCCTCCCCGCCCCCCTCGCCCGTTTTTAATCTTCTGCCCAACAGCCACTCATTCTTGCCCAGCCTTGTTCCGCAGAGACCATGGTGACTTGCCGACTTCGCAGATGCAGCAACCAAGGCTTAGAAACGTTAAGTAGCTAGTACAGGTCAAACAGTAAATCCAGCATTTGAACCTGGGCCAAAGCCCAACCCTTGTTTGTTACACTCCATCCCTCTGCCCTCTGGTCAGCATCACTCCAGCTCCAATCTCTTTTCCAGACGTTTCCCCTCCACAGCACCAAGGGCAGACCCCACATACATGCCCGAGGTCTTTGGTCTTGGAGGAAGGCGTGCTGCTGGAGGAGGCCACGGAGGCGGGGCTGGCGGGGGCGTCCTTTTTCAGGCCTCGGGCTTTGTCCAGCCCATTTTCAGGAGGGGAGTGTGCGGGGCTGACCCGTGGTGTTGCTGGGTCCTAAAAACACAAGTGATGCAGAACTGTACTCAAAGCTACCACCAGCCCGGACTCCTTCTTGCTCTGGGAGGGAAGGCAGTGGGCATGGGTGATGGGAAAAGGAGCTTGCTTGAGAGACCGGGGACCCCAAAGTGGGATAACTAGTTCTTAATTATCTAGTCTGACCCCTTCGACTCCCAGATGGGGAGACAGGGTCTGGGGGATGGGGTGACCAGCCCAAAGTCACACAGAGTTCAGGACTCAGGTCTGGGCAGCTGGGCCTTTGGGCCTTGGGTGGATCTGCTCCAGCTCCTCCTTCTGGCTGAGGCTGACCCAGGAATCACAGCCCCACCTCCAGACCCCAGGGTGGTGGGCAGAACACAGCTAACCCGGAGGACATGAGGAACGGGCCCTGGCCCTAATCTGGGGTCTCTGGGGATTTCTGGAGGACCTATCCTAGGAAACCCACAGTGCCCATGAAGGCCCAGCCACCACATAGCAAAGCCCTGCTCTGCTCCTCCCCACCAGCCCAATGCCCCACTTCTGAGGCCTCCTCGCGCACACGGGCTGCCGGTTTATGAGCACAGTAGCTGGGACATGAGCGCTCCCCAGGCAGGAACACTCTCACACCCCCAAGCCGAGAGCCGCCCTGCAGTCTGGGCCGGCCCTTACCTCATTGGAAACATCCACCACTAGATCATCACTCTTGTCTCCATCGCTGTCCTGCAACCATGACAGAAGGCAGTAAGAGGCCATGCCCTCCCCACCCCACACTGAGCATGCACCATCCCCGCCCTGCTTCCACCAGCTGGATCTAAACCCAGGCCAACCTGAAGTCCACCAAAGGCGGCCCACCTCCTCACTGTGTCCTAGCCCGGCCCTCAGCCCTGGGGTAACTCTGCTCCCACACCCTCTGGCAGCCACACCAACAGCTGGCCCATTATATTTCTAAGCCTCTTTAAACTTGTCTCTTTGAAGCCAGACACTACTTTGCAGGGAGTTCATGTCTGCGATCATTCAAGGAAGTGAACTGGTCTCACTTCACCATTCCCACATTCTGTATGGGAGGAGATGAGCCACAGCGCCCAGAAATGCAGCTGAGGCTTTGGCTGTGCAATGTGTCCAAAGCCACAGAGCAGCCAAGAGATTGAAGGCTTGGCGCAAGACCACCAGGTTCCAGCACAGCATCGTCCTTCCCTCTGTGCCAGCTCTAACCCCTGCACACTGTACAGCCTGCAGACCAGGCTGTAGGACCAACCATGGGGCAACACAGATGGGCACACCATGAGGGCTATGATGGCAGCCGGGGTTGTTGGCCTGTCGCTGAGATGCCCTCAGTTCTCCCCAGACACCCCGACCCTCCTCCCACCTCCCCAGGCCACCACCTGTCCTTGGTGGGACCCTCTCCTGCCCCCGGCCCCACTTGTATCTTTCTGACTCAACCCACAACAGGTCCTCTGGGTTCTCCCACACCCCAGCCTACCCACCACAAAGCCCAGCAGTGCCCACCACAACACCCTCAGACATACGTATCGGCTCAGGCTGTCCTTTTCCTCGGCCTTCCGCTTCTTGGCTTCCATACTGTAGTCTGCAGAGCCCCGGTGCTTCTCACTGGCCCGCAGGCTTTCCGAGGGTGACACCGAGTTGTTCTGGAAGCAGGAAGGAGGTTCAGTGTGATCATTTCACGTACACAGTCACAGCTAAGTACGCTAACTCAGATCAGTGGAAGTGTCCTTCATGTCCTGCAGGTCCCAGCTGCATCGGCCCTCACCAGGAAAGCCTTCCTGACTCCACAGACGAGGTCCCCCGAGAGAGGCTCTGGGAGCAGCACGATTCGCTTTTGTTGCAGAGCCACTGCTACTGAGTGAGTAACCTTGCAATGAGCCTACGCCCTCTGGCCTATGAGACGGCACGCTCCCTCAGGGCGGCAGTCCCACCTGCCCCTTCGCCCCATCTCATGCCTATCACGTGTATTTGTTCCAAGAAGGAATAAAGGACATTTGCACCGAGTCCTGAAAGATGGATCTGAGCCGACAAACTGGAACCATGTGCAAATCTCCATTTGCTGACCGACAGAAATGACTGCTGCCAACATGCTTTCTAAGTGGAGGTGCAGCTTTAGAGAAATACCAGGATAACAAAGCAGCAGACATGCAGCGAGGGAAAAGAGCATAAGGGAGGAGGCAGTCCTCCCCATTCCTGTCACAATGGGAAAGACGTGGGAAGTGTGCCCAAGGCCCACTGACAGGAGGCAATATAAAGGAAAGCCAAGTTCCTCCAGCCTGGTCCTAAAGCATTCCCTTCAAACACAAAGCAAGTAGGGGCAAGACCACTTTGGAACTCGGGGCCCGGGGATGGCAAAGATGGGCCTACGGCAGAGCCAACAGCACCTCGCAGGCAGCCTAGAAACAACGCTGTCCCGAAGGTGAGAGAGCCAGCCACAGAGGACCTGTGGGCTCCCTGTGGTGCTGACAGCAGGAACGGCACCATGTGGCTGTCAGCACCATGCTGGGACGCAGGGAGGGGCACCTGCCAGCAAACCTCTGTGCCCAGAGAATGAAGTCAGAACCAATGTCCCCCTTGGGGGGGGCTGGTTGCATTTACCCTGGTCTAAGAACCAAATCCCTAACCTTCCTTACCTCACTTTCTCATTACCCAACCCTGTTCTGAGTACCCACCATGCGAGAGATAGAGGGGTGCCCAGGATGGGGGAAGAAGCTGCCTTCCCGGAGCTTCCAGTCCAGCCAGAAAGAAGGGAAAGGCCAAGCCATCAATGTCACCGTGCAGCACAGAGGTGTATGACGAGGATACATGGGGATGCAGAGGGGCGTCTGTACACAGAGGGCATCAAAGGGCAGGTGGGATGAGCCCACACCTCTGTTTCCCCACTTTCCTGGGGGTTAGTGCAGCGTTTGGGGGAACAGTGTGGAAATGAGTTGCAAACTTAATTTCCTTTACTAAGCCGGTTTCTGGGCATCCCTTCCCTGCCAAGTTTCTGCCTGAAGCAAATTAAAATGGCAGAGTTATCAAGCCTTGAAGAAAAAAATGGAAGTTATAACGGAACTGCAGTCCAACCCTCCCCACAGCCCTGCGAGTGCCGTCGATGCGCACACAGCCGCGATTCCATTAGCGGCTGCAAGCCTGGCAGAGAAATCGCTGTCTTTTCACTCCTCCTCCTCCATCGGCGGCCGCCCCATGCTAAGCAGAAACGCTTCCAGGCCCTGTCCTTGCAGGCGGGCAGGGAGGAGGGGCGTGTGGCAGCTCGTGTTTCTCTCTGCGCCCCAGAGCGCGGCTCAGAGCACAGCGAGCTCTTTCTTCTCATGCACTCAGGCTGAAACCCTGCTGCTACCGTAGTCATGTCAGGCATTTAGCGGATCGATCCAGCCCGCCTCTGGCTGGCAGGCGGCCAAAAAACTAAGTATTTTTTATTGCTTCGGCTAGGCAAGGAAATATGAATGAAGCTACCTCTAATTGGACTCCAGACTAACCCCTCTGGGACAGCTTCCAGCCCATCCAGCCATCCCCCCTCCCACCCCAACACAGCCTTGTCCTTCCAGCCGTGGGCCACATCTGTTGACAACCTGGTTTCCAAAGGGCTGATTGCTTCAGTCTACATGCCCTCCGATACCATCCCCACATGCACACAGCCCTACTGCCTCTCTCAAGCTGCCCATCCCACCCCCAGATGGCATCCTGACTCATTCCCACTAGACTCTCCAGGGGCCCAAGCCTGCCTCCCTGCTCTGTAAGTCTGCTATGCGTGGATATGGGAAAGTGACATCAAGTGAGGAGCTTAGCTCCTGAGGGTTCCCTGAGGGTTTCTTGTAGCAGAAAGCTTTCAAAAACTAGAGCACAAAGCCAAGAGCAAATAGCAATGAGGAGGAGGGTGATGCGAAGACAGGGAGGGTTTGGGGCTTCAATGACCCATTTTTTTCTGTAACAGGTCCATTAACCAGGTCAGGTCTGGGACCCTGGGTTCTGTTCTGAGGGGTGGGTTCTTCTTAACTAAGCTGAGAGGCTGGCTGGGCAGGAAGATGCCCATGTTAGAAATAAAGAAACCGAGGCCAGGAAAGGCCAAGAGAATCATCCAGGGTCCCATGAAGTCAGGAGCAGACCTAAGCCTTGTGGGATCGAGTCTCAGCCTTCTCCTGCCAAGGCAAGCCATCTCTCCCAAAGGCCACCTTCTAAGAACCAACACTGAAGCCCACAAAATGAATTTCCAACTTCAGTTATTCCTTTCTTACGTAGTCAGCCCTCCCGGGCCCCCATGTGGGTCTGGATTACTGAGCACGTGGGCCAGTCCAAAGGGGGCACGAGCACGGCTGCTCAGAGGCCACACTCAGCCTGGGCAGTGGCCGCAAAAGAGGGGGTTAGTTAACTGCCTGACCTTCTAAGTCCTACTTAACACAAGGTAATAACCAAAGCCAGCCCAGCAGATTAGATGGCCCCGGATACAAGGACAGTGATGAGGAACAAAATGCCTTTGCTAATCGCTGGAGGATTTTTTTTTATCCAGACTCTACTGTGCTTATTCAGAAGGCTTATTCACTTGAAACAGAACCTCTGAGCCTCAGTGTGATCAGAAAGATTTACAACAAATCTCAGCGCTAGCAGATGCGCAGGCAGCCTGGCCTTAATGCTCACTTCCTAGCACTTTCTTAAATCCAGAACAGAGAGAAACCTCATAAAATAAGGAGGCAGGATCCTATGGGGGCAGCCAACCCGGGGAGCGGAGAAGCACCCCATCCAGGATACGGGAAACTTAGGTCCTAAGCCCTGGCTCAGCCCAAGACTCCACAGGCCTCCTGGGAGGCCCCAGGGCAGACCTCTCGAATCAACTCTCCTGCAAAGGGAGTTGGAGCTCGGTCAGAGCTCTCTACGCGACAAATGAGGGGCCACAAGCCTGGAGGTGAAGGCTTCCCCCACTGAGGTCACTCTCAACAGGCGACAACTCCCGTTTCCTGACAACACTCCCACCCCACCACCAGAAAAGCACCTGGTGCCTTCCTCCCACCCCCCCACACACCCAACTGGCTCCAGAGTGTGACACTTACCGCACTGGATTCTCTCTCTTTGGGGACCGCAGGCCAGGACAGGAGGAGGGTCAGGGTCCCAAAACAAAAAGAAAGAGAAAAGGTCAGTCTCAACATTTTCAAGCAAGCAGCAGGCCTGGCCTCACTGTGGGTCGGCCAAGGCAGGGTTGTAGAGGACGTTTCTCAGTTTGGAAATTAATCGCCCCGATTCTAACACTTCCCCGGCCACCAGCCCCCTGGGTGGGGCGGCCTGTGTGGCCTGGCCCTCCCAGACATGCCAAGGAGGACGCCAAGGCTGCTAGTCAGCAATTTTTAAGCCATAAGCTTGGGAAAGATCATGCTATGGAAAATATCCATAGGGCCTAGGATTGAGAACATTATTTGTTTTTTAAAAAAGAACTTGTGAGAATGGTATTGTTTGTTGTTTAACACCATTCTCTGTCTCTGCCAGAAGCCCCTGGAAGCGGGAGCCTCTGATTACTGAACCAGTCCGACACGAGTGCCCTCACTGGCCTGCCTGCTGTGGGAGGCCCTCCTCCTCTGCAGAGTACCCTACCCTCCTCCTGCAGCGCAGGGATGTGAGCCTCTGGCTCCCACAGCCTGGTGCCACCCTGGGCCCTGGGCAGGATGATGACACTCCAGGCCCCTAGCGCCCAGGAATGTGGTGCCCAGGGCTCAGAAAGTGCAGCCCTGTGCCTTGGCAAATGAAATCATCCCGCTGAATACTTTTGAATTTACAAGATGTTATCTATCAATTATATCTCGATAAACCTTGGAAAACACCCAAGGGCAGAGCACACAAGGGGGCAGTTTTCGAAAAGGGTCTTCCAGGAGGCCGGGCCCCTTCCTTTCCCATTCAAACTGAGGCCTCCTCCATGCGGCTCCCTGGACCCTGATGGTAAGAACCCAGGGAAGGGCGGGGGCAGGTCCTCCTTGCAAGTCTTCCCAAGCACCTCCCTGCAGCAGTATGGTGGGTACTCTGCCTACAGACAGTCAGCTCACAAGTCTTTACATGAGTGCTGACTGTGTGCTATTTCCAAGGCACCTGAGTAGGTGAGACACACATTAAGTTCAACAGCCTTGCCCTCAGAGGACTGATAACTCTCGGAGGACAAAACACGTTCCAAGGGTAGGATACAAGAGGACAGTAACAAAGGCTCAGTTCTTGAGACTCTACTTCTTAAACTCTTAGGTGAATTTGAAAAAGAAGCCAGCCTGAAGGCACGGGACTGAGGCTGGCCCTTAAGGCTAGCCATGGAGTCTAGGAAGATGGGAGAGGAGGGTACTCTAGGATGAATGGACAAGGTGTTTTCCAAGGCAGAGAATTTGGTATATACCAGGGATTGGGGGGATTGGCATGGATTACAAGGCTCTTGTTCCCATCCGCTAGATAATCAAGAGACAGCTCCAAACCTTTTGCTAACTCCTGATCCCAGAGTGACAGCATTTGCTGTGCCCACTTATAGTGGGGTATACCAGACCTCTGCCCCAGCCCAGCCCTGCCCTCTGCCCCCAGCCCCAGATCTAGGCCGCACCTCTGTGGTCCAGCTCATGGTGGTTCTTCTCGTCCTTCACTGTCATGTGGGCCTGGTTGCCCAGGGCTCCAAGTGCCAGCAGCCCCGAGCTGCTCCCTGTCACCGGGGGGATCCCTGGAGGCTGGAGGCCTGATGGGTGGGGTGGCAACTGGACCGGGGGGCCATGCGTGGCATGGGAGAGATGCTGCGCCTGTAGCTGCTGTTGCTGCAATGAAGTTGGTGGTGAGCACAGCTGAGCAGAAAAGGGCAGGGGAAGCCACAGGCTTTCTTCATTTGGCAGCAGAGGGAAAAGCCCCTCAAGACATTTGTCCCCTGCTCAGTCCACATGCTGTATTGCTAAAGGAAGCCTGTTAATGGACTGCAATTTAGATGCAAGATTTATGTCTTCAAACATTCCATCTGTCCCTCCACCCAATTCAGGATAGAACTTCTCCATGTTTAAAAGTCTAAGATAAATAAAGCGTACATTTAAAAACCAGTCATCAGGGCTCCCTCTCAATAGGAAATCCATTTGTAAGCTCCTGGTAGTTCACGTTTGCTCAGGCTTACATGCTTTTCACATTAGCAGCCAGCTCCCCCCCCCCCCCCGCCCCCGCACCCCCCCCCCCCCCCGGCCCCTGCGGCAGGAAAGGCTCTTTAACTCTGAGGCACTCCGGCCTGCCTTTGGGTGAGGGCCTGCTCCCGTAGCCAGGCCCGAGACCAAGAGAAGGCGGGGCCTGTGAAATAAGAGCTAATGCCACTGGACATCAGAGTGGAAAAGAGGGAAATAAGTCTTCCCTAACTGGGCTAATCAGTGGTTAGAGCAATCCCGATATGCCAAGATTGTGGGTTCAGTGCCCAGTTAGGACACATACAAGAATTAACCAAGGAATGCCTAAATAAGTGGAGCAATAAATCTATGTCTCGCTCTCAAATCAATAAACAGCAAAGAAAACAGTGGAATCTTTAGAACCAGTACAGGAAACAAACCCCAGCTCTGGCACTTATTACCGAGTGACCTCAGGCGCGTTACTCATTAAGTGATCTCATAACAGTAGCTAACATTCACCAGAGGGCTTACAATGTCACCCCTCTGTTCTAAAACCTTGACCGGATTAACTCGGCATTATCAACAACAGCAACGATAACAGTCCCCAGCTAAGGAGTTTGGGCCCCTGCTCCAGACACCATACCCCTTCCCAGCACTAGCCTCGGGGTCCTCTCTTTCCCTCGCCCACTCCTACTCCCAAGGGACTGGCTTAGGGCAGGCTCAGGTCTCTCACAGCAGCCAGGGCAAAATGCCCTTTACCTTAACATTCCTAAGCTGGGGCCTTGGATGTGCTGGTACCCACCTGTACATATATCTTTCTCCTCAAGTAGCACAAGAGGAGGGAACCAATATTAATGAATACCTGGGCATTTCCAAATACTATCTCTGACCCTTCCAATCATCTAGCAAAGGAGGGGTTGTGCCCATTCTACAGATGAAAAAATAACGAGCAAAGACGTATCTCTAGTAAGTGGCATCTAGGCTCAAATCTATCAACCACCAACCTCATCAGAGAATATTCCTAAGGAGGACCCAAAGCAAGAAGAGTTCTTTGGGGCTGTGGGGGACAAAGAGCAAAAGTCTGATAAGCTTGCGTGTCAGTGTTAACTGTGGCTTTGAGGCCATTGCTGACTCATGGCGAAACAGTGAAGGCCACAGCTCTGATTGGAGGTGAGGCTCCAAGAGGCAGTGAGATCAGAAGTTACTACCCTACTCTTCACAGCTAAGCTGTAAACTGCCAACCTGGTCCACCCAAAAGGCAATGGCAACCACAGCTACCACCGCACTCCTGGCCCAGAGGGCTCACTTCTCAACTCTGGGAGAGAGGCTGCGAGCTGCAGCCCAGACCTGGGAAGCCTATTGCTGGGCAGTTTACAGAAGCTGCTCTTGGGCACTGGTCCCAGGGTGGCCTGACCCCAGACCTGCCCTCAAGGTGCTCAAGCAGGAACCAAGTGCAAGGACCGAGGAGCTGGAGTCACGGAACCCAAAGCAGAGATCCAACCACCAGCTGAACTCAGCTTTCTGGGACTGGAAGCTTAGAGCTGAGCTCCCCCACCTTTCTTTGTCAAGAAAATGTAATTTTTATATCTAATTACAAAAGTAATACATGCTCAATGTTAGAAAATATCACAAATAAGTAGAGATTTTCAATTTTTTCTAAAAATCTTACCCTTCAATCCCACTCCCTAGAAAAGACTATTCATCTGTCTAGATTTTCCTTTATAAAAATCCATAAATTTCAAATGTATTTCTAAACAAACGGACTCTTGTTAACTTTATTGCTATACAACAGAATTTTAATTAATTTAGAGGGTTAGAAACAAATCAACATTTCCTTTTTAATAGCTGCATAGTATTCCTTGTGGTTTAAGCATTCGACTTTTTTTTTTTTAATCCTCACCTAAGTGTATTTTTTCCATTGAAAGACAAATCAATTAGTTGCCTCCCACATTCACCCTGACTTGGGGCCAGAGACTGAACACTCAGCCTTCCATCTGTAGTCTAACCATTAAGCAAAACTGGCCAGGGCTGCACCATTCAACTTTATGTAGATGCCCAGTTTTAAACGAGTCTCTGCTGGGGCCCTGTGGCTTTAGACCAGTTGCTGGTAGGCCTTCCAATACTACTGGAGTTAACTATTCAAAATCAGAGAGCAAACATGGAGGTATCTAACCCACTCCTTACTGTGTACGGCCAATAAGATCACTGGAGGGAGAAGGGAAAGAGGAAGGGAGGATGGCTTCAAAGAAGTAGCTCTGCTGCCTGGGAACAAGGCTTACTCCTCCACCAGCAATTCTGTGTCTACAGAAAGTGCTTATTGAAGATTCCTACCCATGGAAACACCGATTCTTACCTTACCAGGTAAGATCTGCCCTCTGACCAACTTTCTAGGCTCATCTTTCAAATGCCACCTCCTCTAGAAGCTCCCGTCCTCCTTGTCAGCTTCTCCCTTCTAAGAGTGTAACAGCTCAGACCTGAAACCAGGCAGACTGAGGTGGACAGATGTCCTTCACCAGCTGAGACCTTAGATGAGTCAGCAGACCTCTCTGAGCTCAATTTCCTCATCTGTGAAATGGGAACCAGAATGCAACCCGTTTCTTCAGGTTATGAAAGGATTACATGCTTTACCACATGTAATGGCAAAGCAGGTGCGCAATTAATATTAGCAAAACCTATGACTGGACTGCAAATAGAACTATTTCTTTCACCTTTATATGATGCTTGGCAACTTATGACTTCCAGAAAAACAGAGACCTTGTTTTATCCATCCCAGCACCTCCAATGCGGTGCCTGGCATGCTCTCCAGGAAAAGGTAAACAGAGTAAGACAGCACAATGGGTCTGTCCAAGAGCGACCATCCACTCCCCACAGCCATGCCTCCTCTCCAAGCCCCACTTAGATGCAGCTCGAACTGTTATTTGGGACAAAAAGCATCAGTATGGCTTCCTGCTCCCTCCCCTGAAACATGAACCAGTGAACCAGCATCAGAAACTTGGAAAGCAGAGGCTTGCAAAGCTGTTGCACTTCCAAGACTAAGGGGTGGGTCTGCCATTAGCATGTCAAGCACAAGGGTCTCCTTTACAACGGAGGAAAGGAAACTTCCATGGTGTCATGTCCTTCTCATCTTCAAGTACCAGAGCACCCCCTGCACAGCCAGGTCTCCGCTGAACGATTTAAAGGCAGTTAAGAGTGGCCCGACAGGCTCCAAAAAAACAGGAACAGAAGAGCTAGCCTCCGAGGCTTCCTCAGGGTGGGGGCAGATGCCAAGGGCTGGCTGGGCACAGATCTGCTAACAATGGTCTTCGTTACAACAGACAGTGAAACAAAGTTTTCTCCCTAGAAGGGTAGGGGGAACCAGCTGGCAATCAACATGATCCGATGATCCTTGCATCTCACCACCTCATTCACAGCCCAGCCCCTCTGCAGGCAGGCACACAGAAAGGGAATGGCGCTGCTCAGCTGCATTTCTACTCCCTGTGATGTCCCCAATGTCAGAGACAATGTGTGAAAACACAGTAGGATGCTTCCACCACGTGAGTGAGAGGATGGCCATATTTTCAATTGGGAGAAGAAATCAAGTCCTTAGTCTGAGGAGCGCCCTGACTTTGCAGCAGCCTGACTCCAGTTTCTACTACTCCTTCTAACTCCAGGACTTCTCCATCCACGATATGAAAGGAAGCCAACCCCCTTCTCCCCTCCCCCTCCCCACTCCACTCCAACCCCAGAAAAGGGGCTGGGAAACTGGACCAAGCCCCCCTGCGAATGCTCTTCCTGCCCCTTTACCTTTCATACCAGAACACAAGTATGTCCAAGAAGGTATCCGATGGGGCTTTTGAGTGTCCCCATCCTCCACACATGTGCCAAGTGCCTGTACCCTGGGCTCAGGGGATATGGCCACTTACAGGCGAGGCCACTGGGAAGACTATAGAATATATGTAATTGGATTATGCATATTATGCTCTATATTTTTGTGAGCTCATTTAATGCTTCACTCCCCAGGTTCATGATTTGGACTAAACTTGGTGAAGTTCTGTGTTCTCTAAGTGCTCCCAGAGCCATGGCCCACTGAGGATGCCCACCAAAGCAGGCACAGAGTCCTCACTGCATAAAAGAACACTTTTTGCCCTTCAAGGAGAGGGGAGCAGCCCCAAACCTCCACTTGTTCCTTTGCTTCTCATGGCTGGTGGACCCATAGCTGCTGGGGATCACGAACCACCCTTCTGATCCCAGTGCAGAGATGGGGTCAGGTTCAGAGAGGCTAAGGGACTCTGCCAAAAACAATCAGAGCCAGGACTCAACCCCAGCATTACTTGTTTCCACCACAGTCGCCTGGCTGAAAGAAACCATGTATTCTAAGGCCTGCTTTCTCGCCATCCTTCTTCCTCGTGTAAAATTCAATCAACTGCCTAGCTGGTGTGGCTCAGGGGTTGAGCGTTGACCTATGAACCACGAGGTCAAGGTTCAATTCCAAGTCATGGCACATGCCCAGTTCGCGGGCTCCATCCTCAGAAGTGGGCATGCAGGAGGCAGCCAATCAATGATTCTTTCATCACTGATGTTTCTCTCTCTCTCTCTTCCTCCCTCCCTCCCTCCCTTTCCCTTCCTCTCTGAAATCAAGAAAAATACATTTTTAAAAATTCAATCAATTGAATCCAGCTTAACAACATTCTGGAGTGAATGCAAGAACCTTAGGCATGGCTTCACCACTCTAGTTGATGACAAAACAGATACGAACTGCCTTTTTTTTCCTCCTCACCCCCCACTTTAGTAAAGTGCATGTAACAGTAGGGATTCTGTAGTAACTGGGTCCTGCCAGACCCCGACTAGCAGAGACATCTTCCAGCCTTGTCTTCCCTAGATTGACACAAGTTCCCTGTGGCCCCACAAGAGAGTAGGTGGGCTGGGCCAGTGAGCCTGAGCTCCCTGGACCAGCCCCTATCTCCCCTCCTCTCACATTAACCTGATGCTGGTTCCTGGCCCTTCTCACCAGGAAATGGAGACCCTAGAGCAGGAGTGGGGACCTTTTTTCTGCCACGGGCCATTTGGAGATTTATAACATCACTCACAAGCCATGCAAAATTAGCAACTTTAAACATCAGCCTGCTATATTTGGTCAAACATTTAAGTAACTCATCCCTAATGCCTTGGGGGCGGGGTGGGGGGGGTGGGGCGGAGAGGGCCAGACCAAATGATTTCACAGGTCTTTTGCAGGCTGATATTCCCCACTCCTGCCCTAGAGGTATCTCAATCCACGCAGTAAGTATTCCACTAGCTACAGGCATGCCCACACCAGACATATCTAACTTATCTCTCACCTCTCTCTGAGCTGAACTAAGACATGGCTCCAGAATCCTTTAACTCCATGCCCAAGAGAGCCCTCAGCAACTGACTGAAGCAGGAGGCACATCAGATGAAACTTGCCTAGTTCTTCTCCATCTTTTCCCAAGTGGGAAAACTGAGGCCTGGGGGGATGAAGTAACTTTCTCAAAGCCCTCCTAATTCCCAGACCAGGGGGCGGGGCTACTTCCCCCTCTAGAGGGGCTGATCCACAGCACCATGGGCATACTAAGAGCCTCTTCAGACCTTCTCTTCATTGTTCTTTATGGCTGGGGACCAAACATTTACTCTCCTGCCACCAGCCTCGGCCCTCCTGGCCCCTGACCCGTGCCATCCTTCTCCACCTCACTTTCTGAAGTCAGCTTAGTTAGCTTCAAGCTCACTCTCCCCTCTCCCCCGTGAGGAGGTGAGCCATCTCCTCCTTGGCTTGCAGACAAGCCCGGCTCCCTGTGCAGCGGGCCTCAGCTGTCTGTAATTCCTGCCTTGTGAGGCTCTGTCAGGCGCAGCGATTAGACGGCTGCCTCCTTAATGACAGGGCAACGGCTGCATTCACTCAGAGCTGCAGAAGCAATTACCTTGAAAATGGGGGTCACAGGCCCCACTCATTGGCTTTAATTGAATTCCAATATCTGCCTGGAGCTGCCTTGACCTAACCTGTAGCTTCCTAAATACTACTTAAAGGAAGTGGAGCTAATCCAAGCTGCGCTTCTACCCCAATTTCACTATTTTTAGAAGTTAAAAAAAGTATTTTCATAAGAGGATTTTAATTACAAAGGGGGAATCAGAGGGGGAGAGGGTACCCTACTCTGGCCACTGTAGGGAAGGAAGGGCTCATCCTGAAAAGTGGTGGGGATGAGGAGCTGGAAGAGGAGAAATTCCAGGACAGAACTCACAATGTGCTTGCCACCCGTGATCCCTTCTACCACTGTCAGCTGAGCCACGAGATAGAACTGGTCACTGAGATATAGGACACAGGATGAAGGCTGAGCCCTGGGCTAGGAGTTGGCCCCTGGGCCTCTGCCTGGCTTTGCTCCTGAACAATATGTGACCATCCCTAAATCACTTCTCTCTGAAAAAAAAGGGCACTGGCTGGATAGATCAGTGGTTCTCCACCAGGAGCCGTTCTGCCCCTCCCAGAGAGACACTTGGCAATGTCTAGAGACAGTGTTGGATGTCACAATGTGGGGGTCTGCTACTGGCATCCAGTAAGTAGAGGCCAGGATGGCTGAACAACCTCCAATGTATAGGACAGCACCCCCAAAAGCACCTAGTCCCAACACAGGTTTAGATGATCCTAAAGAGACATCAAACTTTGGTATTATGATGTCCCCCTGGGGGTGCTGCCCCCGCAAATTCAATGGTTAAAAACACTGCTTGCTCACAGTCCCCTTTCCGAACTCCTCCATGTTTCTCGCACATAATGGATGAGTATCTGCTCCTCCCACAATGCTACCAGGACCCGGCCTAACACTTCATGTCCTTCCCCAGCAGCAATCAGGAGCTGCCACGGAGCTCACACCAGCAGCACCACATAACAATAGTGGATCCCAATGGCATGAGGAAGGGTCGGGACCCACCAGCATCCCTGTCACTCAGACCTTGGCCTCCAAGCATTCCTGGCCCAGAGAGATGAGCTGGCCCACACCCTCCTTTTACAGATGTAGAAACTGAGGCTGGAAGAAGAAATGAGCCTGCCCAAGGTCACACGGAAAGAGCCAGAACTAGAGCACAAATCTCCAGGTTTCTGCCCCAAAATGAAAAGCCGAGTCACCATCTACCCCACCAAGCAGAAAACTCTGGGACTTGCAGTTCCACTGTGAAATAATGACCTCAGCTGAGAGAGAGAGAGAGAGAGAGAGAGAGAGAGAGAGAGAGAGAGAGAGAGAGAGAGGAGAGAGGAGAGAGAGAAAGAGAGAGAAAGAGAGAGAGAGAGAGAGAGAGAGAGAGAGAGAGAGAGAGAGAATGAAAACCAACCAAGACCTCAGAAGGGCCCCCGGCCAACCAGTCCACTGTTTCCCAAGCCTGACGATCCTTCAGAATAATCCAGATCTCTGGAAAAGACTCTGTGGTGAATTCCCTGGAATCTCATTGCTCCAAAGCCCCCTGACACAGCTGTCTGTGGGTGTGAAGCAGTGCTCTCTCTCGTCCACCCCCTTCATTTATCACTTTAGGGACAAAAGGTGTACAAGTACACCCCAAGGGTAAGAACTTTGTCCAAAGTCACACAGAAAGGTGTTTGTTTCTCAGATGTTTACCTTAAACATCCTTAGCCTCAATCAAAGTACCAATAAGAAGAAAGATGTTATCTGCAACCAAGAACTAAAGATGCAAACCAGGTAGGGGCTGAGGAAAGACCTGGTTTCCTTCTTTCACTGAGAGATCAAACCAGAAGCGGGTCTGTAAGGAGCTCTGGGATATTTTTCTCTGTTCCCTTGACCTAGGGGGTCAGGATGACCTGTCTAGGTCCTGCAGCTGGAATTTACAAGGGCACATGAGGAAGGTTCAGCCAGGCAGCTGAGTGCATGGGACAGCAAGGCCCAACCCCAATTCCACAGCAAGCTTCACATCAACAGTACAACAGAGATAGTTCTGATCCCAGATGGCTAAAGAAAGGCAGACCTTTGCCAGGGAAGGGGAACAGAGCAGACAGGCCCTTGAAAGGCATGAGAAAAAGGCTGGAGACCCCATCAGTCAGCCTGGTCTTAAAGGTGATCTCAGAGCTCATCCCCCTCAATAGTGGGGACACCAAAAGTTGAGGGAGAACAGGGATGGTGAGTTTAGAGGTTGATTTGAGACATGTCTTTAATTCAGGAACTAGGAGAACAATGAGGGATCCAATGGGGAGAGCCCCAAATGGAACCAAGCCTATGAAATGCTTCAGGAAGTGGAGTCCTGGGGTCGCCATTCTTTGAGGCCACCTGAGATCAAAATCGATCTCTGGTTATGATAAATGAGAGGAATAAAAGGGCTATACACACGGTGAGAGGCAGATTGGGGAGTCCACGTACCCCGATGATGGCATTCAGCTCCGTCATGGTGACCTGCTTGGCACGTTCCACAGCCTGCGCCACCTGCTGCTGGTGCTGGAGGGAATGGAAGGGGTTAACTGTGGCAGCTTGGGACAGGCAGCCGCCAAGCCGCACAGAAGCAGAGGAGGGCCATGACATTGGCAGCAGACACAGGTGGGTCTCGGACAGGGCATTTTCACTTTCTTCTTTAAATCCTTTTCAATGAGCATGTATTACCTTTGTAATAAAAACTTCATATAAATTGTTTTAAATTAAAATATAAATGAACCAGAAGATGGGTTTTAGTCAACAGCCCTGCTCCAACAGACATACAGAAAAAGTTTTTCCATGCATTAGACTACAAGCAGGGCATCGGGTGACATTATTGAATGATTGTTAATATTTAAATATGCAGTAACAGTATTGGAGTCACACAGGAGTCTGTCCCCATTGTTAGGACACAGTGGGAGCAGTGAGTGGTGAGCTGTCAGGATGCCTGAGGTTTACACTCAAAGGATTCAGAAGAAATATATGTGTATCTAAATATAGTCAAACCTGTATCTATCTAAAGAGAGAGAAAACAAAAACATTTGTCTACATAGAAAGAGAAATAAATGCAGCATGATGAACCCAAAAGTAAGCAATGAGCCGACTTTGGGTGATGAAGGTGTGTCCATGTTGTGTTCAACAGCAATGAGCCGACTTTGGGTGATGAAGGTGTGTCCATGTTGTGTTCAACAGCAATGAGCCGACTTTGGGTGATGAAGGTGTGTCCATGTTGTGTTCAACAGCAATGAGCTGACTTTGGGTGATGAAGGTGTGTCCATGTTGTGTTCAACAGCAATGAGCTGACTTTGGGTGATGAAGGTGTGTCCATGTTGTGTTCAACAGCAATGAGCTGACTTTGGGTGATGAAGGTGTGTCCATGTTGTGTTCAACAGCAATGAGCTGACTTTGGGTGATGAAGGTGTGTCCATGTTATGTTCAACAGCAATGAGCTGACTTTGGGTGATGAAGGTGTGTCCATGTTGTGTTCAACAGCTGCAACAAACGCGCCGCTCTGGTGGGGGCAGCTATGAGAAATCTCTGTACTTTCCACTCGGTTCTGCTATGAACCTAAAAACCGTTTTTCAGTGTATTCACTCCCTTCAGCCTTGAGGTAGCACCAGCTGCATATTCAGCTATCTCCCCGACCAGGCAGCAAACTCGAAAATACGGCTATGTCCTGTTCTTACCAGAAGTCAGTCATTTTTGACCCAGGGCTCCAGGAGTGAGCTGAATAAGGTCCAGGAGGGGCATGGAGGGTAGGGCCTGCCCCTGCCAGAGTGGGCTCTGCTGGACGGAAATGGGCCTCGCAGGCAGCCCATCTGTCCACCCTGTACCAAAGCGCCTCCTTGGAGACTCTTCCACTAGCTCAGCCCCTTCCTCGGAAGGGGGGGGGGGGGGGCTGCAAAGTGGCTTAGAAGGTGATGTGAACGATCAGGCATACCTCTGGTGAGTGCATTGTTCTGAAGGGTGGGGTCCCCAGTGAGTACTGGCTCCCCTCACAGGGGCTGAATCTCGACACTGGCTGGCCAGATGTCCTTGCTCCTAGATGGCTCTAGGTGTGGAATTTGAAGCACAGGGAAACAGAGTTCAACTGGATACAGCATGGGGGCACAGAGGCAGCTACTGCCCATTGCTACCCCAGGGGCAGGCCAGAACGCTCCTCTCTGGTCTCAGATAGTGGCAGAGAATTAGCCCTACCAGAAAAATGAGCACCTGTTCCTCTGATGTGGCTCCCAGCCCCTGAACTGGCTGGAGAAGGCTCTGTAAACCCCAGGGTGTCAACTTTAACTTCAGTCCTATGAACACACAGGGGCTAGAGCTCGGGGGGGGACCTCACCAGCCAGTGGCTGCTTTGGAAAGAAAAGGACACAACAAAAAGCCTTACCTCTTGTGACAGGAAAGGCATGATCTGTGCTAAAATTGTGTTCAGTCTCTTCGCAATTTCTGTCTGCAAAAGAAAAGAGACCTCATGAAGTTCAGGCAAATAAATCGTCGCCAAAATGTCAGACAAGTGGAAGTGCGAACTCCCCCAAACCACAGACCCTCCCACCGGCTCATCTTTTCCACCCTCAGGAGCCTCTTGGCTAAATCACAGCATGAAGAAATCTTCCAACTTCCCCAACCACTCTGCCTACATTCTGGGGATCTCCAATTCTCTGTCAGAGGTGGTCCAGCTGTTTGGATCAGAATATAGTTTGTCTCCTCTGGATGAAAGCCCTAATGAAAAACAGAGCAATACAAAAACAAGAATGACCTTCCCTCCCCTCCCTCCCTCCCCCCAACAAACTCCCCAGCAAAACCTATTACAAGAGGGAAACAGCGCAGTGAGGAAGGGTCCCAGTGGCCTGAATGGCCACAGCAAGACAGGCTCTCAGACAAATCAGGAGGTTGCCGGGAAGCCCCCAGGGGATCCTGTACCGAAGTTCCCGTGAGGCCAGCTTCACACAAGGTGGTGTGTGGCTCACAGGCTCTGCTGCACTCCCACTTTCCACCACTGCCTCTCCCATGTATGTGCTGCCCAGCCTAAAATCTCACTGTTAACACGGAATTTTTTAGCTTCGAGTATCGCCTTTCCTAGAAGCCACTCAGAAGGCAACTCTTTAGATCCCTAAGGCCTCATTGAAGTGACCATAGAAAGGCTTATCAATTCCCTACCCCACCTCCTAGAAAACATCACATTTAGAAAAAGACCAGCTGGTTTTGCCCCCCATGTGCTCTGTGAAATCCAGACAGAAAGAGGCTGAGAGAGGGGTGCTAAACGGTGACTGAGGCCAGACCGGAGGGCCTCGTCTTATTAACAGACAATTCTCACAACTGTTTCTCTTATCTCCCTTTAAATCCTCAGGCCACTGAGGCTGAGGCCCCGCACTGGGCTCAGAGCTCTCATCAGCTGACAGCGGTCTTCCAGAGACCAACCATGACGTCAGCCTTTAAACATCTGCGATCATCCGCACGTCAAATGATTCTGGATGAGAAATCCTTGCGCACTGAAAATAAAAGCAACGCTGTTTGCCGGCTTACAAACAGAGCCCGGGCCTCCAGACCTCTGGAGGATTCCTGGGGCAAACACCCACCCAGCCACAGAGGAGGACGCCGTGGTCTGTGAGGAACCAGCCACCCACTAGGAACTGGCAGGCTTTCCCAGCCTTGTGTCCTGGAGCTGCTGGCCACCCGCTCATACATCAGGGCCTCCTGCTGGGGCCAGAGACTGCTCCGGTCTTCTGGAACACTCCAGTGCTCAAGGGCAGGGTCAGGGTTTGGCACTGTAGGTATCTGGAGTGGAACAATTCTTTATTACGAAGGGCTGTCCCTCGTATCCCAGAGCAACTGAGTGTCAATAATGATCCCTACTTCCAAACTCCCAGGGTGATAAGGGAGTGCCACAGGACCCACAGCCACATCTGCACATGTGAGGCCCCCTAGCAAGGACATTCACACCGGGCTCCTCAACCTCAGAGCTGCTGACATTGGGGCTGTCATTGCAGGGTTTTCTGTGCACTGTAGGGTTTTTAGTAGCAGCCCTAGCCTCTACGTAGGAGATAACCTGTCTTTCATGTCGTAAGGAACCTGGAAAGATTACTAAGTAATTATTGTATAAATTATTTTAATAAATCTTTATTGTTCAGATTATTACAGTTGTTCCTCCCCCCCCCCCAACAGCTCCCCTCCACCTGGTTCCACCCCACCCTCTGCCCTTACTCCCCGCATTGTCCTCATCCATAGGTGTTCGATTTTTGTCCAGTCTCTTCCCGAACCCTCTCACCCCTTCCCCCCCGAGGACTGTCAGTCTACTCCCCTTCTATGCCCCTGATTCTATATCGTATAAATTATTAATCTAGGTAAATGAGAAGAGTCAAGTCCAAAATAGGGTTTTGTTTTGTTTTCTCATTTCTGTTCATTTTTTTTTCTCCCCCAAATCAACTGACAGTGGGGAAGGAGAATGAAATCTGAAAGACAGTGCTGTGTATGGCAGGAGTTCTAGAAACAATTAGCCAGCCTGCATCCAAAGCCACACAGAACGACAAGGCCACTCAGGGTTCGTGTTTATGTGCCAAATGAGAATACAAAGAGATATAAAAACAAACAGACATAAATTAGGTTCATTGCTTAAGCAGCTCAATTGGTTCAAAGCCTCTTACCTCAAATAACTAGCATAGCAGTGCCGAGCATATAGTAGGTGTTTAGTAAATGTTTAACCAAGAGAATCTCACTAGCCTCCGACCGGGCCTGACCCAGCATAGATAGCGTCTGTGGGACGGATGGGGTGGGTGAGGTGCTGACATGTTACTGGGGGGGGGGGTTGGTGGGGGGGGCAGCAGTCAAGCCCTCTGAGAGCCACCAGCCACAGCCGCCTCGGTGGGTCTCGGGCTGTGCCCCCCCCCCCACAGCCGCCTCTGTGGGTCTCGGGCTGTGCCCCCCCCCCACCGCCGCCTCGGTGGGTCTCGGGCTGTGCCCCCCCCCCCCCCGACAGCCACCTCGGTGGGTCTCGGGCTGTGCCCCCCCCCACAGCCGCCTCGGTGGGTCTCGGGCTGTGCCCCCCCCCCACAGCCGCCTCGGTCGGTCTCAGGCTGTGCCCCCCCCCACAGCCGCCTCGGTGGGTCTCGGGCTGTTCCCCCCCCCCCCCCCCCCCCCCAGCAGCAGGCCAGCAGTAGATTCTGAACTTCCGGGTCACTCTGGCCTACTCAGCAACTACAACTCTCACCATCTCTGAAATAGGTGGTTATGAAAGGGTTCCCACCTATTGCCTACTTCCTCTAGCAGAGAGGCCAAGTGTCAGCATCTTGGTAATTACAGGAAAAAGTAGCTGCCCTTCCCCTTCCCCACACTCATCAGCAAACATGCAGCTACAGGCTTCCCCTGCTGGGATCTTCTCCCCAGGCCTGACTGGAGCCCAGCGTCTTCTCATTATGAGGAAAAGGGATCTGCCAGGATTTCAGGTAGCTGTGCCCAGTTCAAGGCTTGATATCCAGGCTACCAGGTGACCACACAGTATCATCAGAGCAAGTTCCCTCTCAAACTTGAACCCCTCTGAAAGCGGTTTCTGCCTCCTTCACCTACCTTTCAACATCACAAACAGGCCCTCAGAACAGGTCCACACAGACATGGGATGTTCTAGAGGCCTGCGTTTGGCATCCAGGCTCTCTCCTGGTCTCAGTTGCGCAGTTAGAACTTTGGTGCCCCACGAGACAAGACTGCACCAGGCTGGGGCCAGCAGAGGAGGGGTGGTCTTCCACCCTGAGAGCTTTATAATAAACCATAGCAGCCCTGTCCTCAGGTCTGGGATTTGTTTGGGGTGGAGAACTGGGGGTAGGAAGTATGCAAACTGCATCCCTTCTGAACCTTCAGGCTGGACCTGTGCCTGCTGCAGCAGCAGTCCACTCCCCATCTCCCTGAAGAGTGGAAGCAGAGGTTGGGCCTTGCCCATCTGTACACATGCCTCCCAACACAGAGAACAGCTCTGGTGAGTCAAAGAATGAACAAGGAAACTGTCCAAAACATGATTGTTTTCACAATCATTTTTATTTTTTTATTTTTTATTGAGGGTAGTGATAGCAAGAGGGCAAGTCCTGGGAACAGAAAGGGGCCAGAGAGGACCGCTGTTAACAACATGATAAATAATGACTGACATCCACAGCCGCAGCTCTTCCAAGAGTTTTTATGTGTGTGAATTCACTATCACCCTAACGGGAAAGCACATATTAAAATCTCCATTTTTCAGATGGGGAAACTGATGCTCAGCAATTAAGCAACTTCACTAAATGACATCCTACCAAAAAACCAAATTTCCACATTTGAGAGAGCTTAGAGAAGTATTTTGGAAAGAAAAACTACCATCAAGGTTAATAATTGACAACATTTCTGACGAGAGCAGCTGTTAAAACACCATTTTATTCAACTCAAACAACAGTTCCAAGAAGGAAGAAAACAAAATCAAGATGTGCGACTTTAACCATCAGGATAGTCACCAACCACAAACTGGAAGGAGATCCTCGCCGGAAATCTCCCTTTGGCAGCTCAGGGCACCGTATCACTAAGGCGGCCTCCATCCTCCCCTCCATCTCATCCCACCAAACTCTGCCTCTGAGTCAGTCTCAGATGTGAAGCGGGGAGAGGTGCCTACAGCAGAAAGACCGCTTCCTTTGGAAAAGGGTGTGTGGGGAGCCTGATGCTGCCTTTGAAAGTTTCTTTTCAAGTGTGGTTCAAAGAATGCGGCTTTGCTGGTGAAAACAGTGTCGCTGGGGAGGAACTAGTCTACCAGACACAGCACTTCAGAGAAATGTGCACCGCGACCCCGAGACGCTCTGGATCTGAGCTCCCGACTGAGCTTGGAATAACATCTGCCCTGTGTCTCTGTCGAGATTGTTAGTCAAATAAATGAGGAAACAAGATAGTGGGGGGCAAGTGTAATTTCCCAAAGAGCAATCTGTTCAATGTGCCTTAGGAGCTCCCATTTGCCTTATCATCTCCTCATTAAAGCGGGACCTCTAAGCATCTTGCTGTAAACTGAGGGTACTTGAGCATTCTAAAGTATATTTCTCTCCCAATACACTAGCATCTACTTTGCTGCTGCTTACCATCCCTTGGCCTTGAACCCAGGACATTAAATTAAGGGAGATGGAATATGCTGGTGGTCCTCACCCCCAGCAACCTATTACCCCTGGCCTCAGCACTGAGCCAGACTTTGGCCTTTTTTTTTTTTTTTAATTTAGCTGACTGCTCAAGGCACAGCTGACAGGCACTTCCATCAGACGGTCTCTCCACTATTTAGTTTTAAACTGCCAGGCAGCTGTACTGGTCAGCTCCTGAGAATGCACCCTTCTTTTTAACCTCAGCCAAATAAAAATAAGGAGAGGGAGAAACCTACCGCTTTAAAGAGCTTGTTATGACCCAAGGGCACACAGAAATGACCTGGTTTCCATTCTGGGCTTTGGATAAATCACTTGCCTACACTGTGCTTCAATGTTGTTATCTGAAAAACGGAGGATAGACTGGCTAACTTATAAGATCCAGGAGCGACCACTTAAGAGTTTAGAATACTAAAGATTCCTGAATTGCTATGTGACATAGCACTTTCTTCATAAAGCTCAGTAAGATAGTGCATGGCATAAGTTTGAAGGACAAGCAAAGAAGCAAGCCATCTCAAGAGGTGGATGGTTGCTAGGTGGTGGGCTAGGCTGGGGCTCAGTCCCAGGAACCAGTCTTCATAGCAGGAACCATTCAAATGTGACCATCAGGGAAACTGCACAGAGGACATCAGTGCATGTCAAGCCATGGTATGGATTCTTTGCTTCACAAGAAAAAACTGGTTGTGAGCTGAAGACAGCCAGGCAAGGCCTTTTCAAGATGTCTCATTTAGTGGGAAGTAGCAGCAATTTCCATGTCTGTGAGACAGCCAAGGGGCTACCACGAGACTCCTGGTTCACTTCCGCAACAAAGATTCCTTCCTGGAACAATCCAGAACCATCTGCGGATGTGTATGAAGAAAAAGATACCTGCCTATGAGAAGCATGAGTTACGCTCCCAAGCCACGTGGAAATGGTGGTTTTCAACTCAGCTCTGGTCTGGCGTACCATGTGACCTCTGGAAAGACATGCCCACTGGCTGGGCCTCAGGTTACTTTCTTTTGTGTCTGAGGTGGGGACTCGGTCTACTCCAGGTTCTTTAATTTGAATCAGCTTTAACCTGGTTCTCTAACTCAGTCCTGGGGTGTTCAAAGTGAGTCTGCTCCACCTTAAATTAAAATCACAGGGGCACAGGGAGGACTGGGGGGGGGGGGGGGGGGGCAGGGAAGGGGCTGTACTAAAGAAGGAGGCTCTAGCAGCTGGGTGCCACAATCAACCAGCAATAAAATATTGGAAGAGTCCAGAACCATGTGTCTGGGCAACTTTAAATTAAAATATCCCGTTGCATTTCTAAGGCAATTCTAAATTGATAGGCGTTCAATTATTGGACTACAAGATGATATTCCTTGCCAGGCAGTTTCTCCTCAGACCAAGCTGAAATAAAGCAAGTGGGTATTTTATTGCTGATGGGACAGAAGTCCAGGGACAGAAAGAGGTGAAACCTCCAGTAAAAGTTGGCATGAATTCCCAGGCCCCATCCATCCCTGGCACAGGCCTACGGGAGAGCAGCACCACTGTGCCTTTAAGAAGGGAGCAAATAAATGATCCACTTAGCAGCCAAGGGAGATCATGACCCCTGTTCCTGAAGGGCTAAGGAGGTTTACATCACAGATCACTCAATGATAGGTGAGCCTCCTTACAGGCCCTTTTAGCACTGAAATATTGATCAAATTATATATAACTACAACACCATTAAATATTTATGCTTCCAAAGAAGCCTGCTGAATTCTTTATGCTGGGAGGGCTTGGTACAAGAAAAGGCCCAGCCCTGGTGTGACCCCGAGGATCTGTCTCCCATGGGAGGAAATGGAACGCTGCGGGCACCAGACTCCAGGTCTTTCACACAGGGTAAGGATGGCAGGAGGACACAAAGCATTCACCCTGACCCAGCTAGAAAGGCAAGGGAGTCTGGGGTGCTGAGTTTGTGACATGACCCTTCCACATGCTTCCCTGAATTTGCCTTCTCTTCCTCACCCTACCAGAAACCTCAGATATTTTCTGCCAAGAGTCTAGGGAATAAGGGAACTGGAAATAGTAAGGCTGAGTGAGGAAGTGGGGGATGGTGGGGATAGACGAAGATTCTAGGCCACTGACCTTGGAAGAACTGACAATGCAAAATCTTCCATTCCAGTCCAGGAATGTCCTGCACTTGAGCCTCAGTTTCTGTTACATGAAGAAGGCAGATTTGGTTCCAATATGATAATCTCAAAAAGCAATTAAGTGCTGTGTGCAACTGAGTGCCCCATCCTCAGGAGCATGGTCTAGACACCTCTCCATCTGGGCCTAGATGGCAGCCAAGCCCAGCTCTAAAACTCTAAGACTCATTTCTCAGGCTCTGGTTTCTATCCACCAGGCTTCCTGTTAACAAGATCCAATGATCTTAATTTTTTCACTTTAATTACTTGGTTCCCAAACACATTAAAAACTCTGCTTGCCTCCCACCCCACTCCAGAGGACAGCCCTCAAAGAGCTTGCTTATGTAGACAGAACAGAGAAAGTCTTTTCAGATGACACCTTCCCCCCAACACTGTCCATTCATCTCAGGCACTGTCACTCCCCATCCCATCCCTCCCCTCAGAAAACTTCCTGCAGCATCCCTGACACCCCCAGATTCCATTGGCCAACTCTCCACAAGCAGGAAAAATTCTCAATTCCTCCCTTGGGGCTGCCATGGCAAACCCCCACCTAATCCCCAAGGGAAATTATGAAAATCTCCCTTTGCCCCCTCAACAGGCTGTAAAAGTCACATTACCCTCGTAGAGGCAGCTCCTTAAATTTTGGGGGGATCTCCCAATGAGGGCAGTACCACAAATGAAACACTGGCCATTACTTTTAAAAAACAGGGTCTCTCTAGGAAATCTGGGTGGCAAGGAAGGAAAAATGAGGTGTAGGGGGAGAGGACAGACTGTGGGCAGAAACAGAGCCCCATTTTATGCACCTACCTCCAAGTTCACAATCAAAGAGCATGTATGTCTATTCCTTAAAGGGTCAAAGGATCCTCTCACCCCAAATAAGGATGGCAGGAATGGTGGCATTTCATAGGCCACCAAAATAAAAATCAGTTATTAGAAACTTGTTTTTATGATCAGCTCCCTCTCAAACCCACCTCCTCCCAAACTGTCATCCAGTGGTCTAGAAGGTTGTTTTTTTTTGTTTGTTTGTTTGTTTTTTACAGAGCGGAAGGGAGAGGGATAGAAAGTCAGAAACATCGACGAGAGAGAGACATCGATGAGCTGCCTCTTGCACGCCCCCCACTGGGGATGTGCCTGCAGCCAAGGTACATGCCCTTGACCGGAATCAAACCCGGGACCCTTCAGTCCGTAGTCCGACGCTCTATCCACTGAGCCAAACCGGTCTCGGCTCTAGAAGGGTTTTTTATTAAGAATTAAAATCAGGCCTGGCAGGAGTGGCTTGGTGGCTAAGCATGGACTTATGAACCAGGAGGTCATGGTTCGATTCCCTGTCAGGGCACATGCCCAAGTTGAGTGCTCCATCCCCAGTATAGGGTGTGTAGGAGGCAGCAGATCAATGATTCTCTCTCATCACTGATGCTTCTATCTCTCCCTCTCTTTTCCTCTATGAAATCAATAAAAATAGATTTAAAAAATAATTAAAACCAAACCAAAAAAACAAACAAAACAAAAAAAAACAAATTGAGCTGTGAATAATGGTTATCAAGGATTTAGAAGGGTGATGATGATAAGGCCATAACACTTAAAACTCCACACCTAATTAGACACCGAAGACAAGATAAGCATAGTTTACTAATAATTTACCTCCAAGGCAGTGACCCTGGCTTTCCTGCTACTCAGTTCCTTCTTGTAATCCAAATTCAGCACATTTACCAAATTTCCCCAAATCTGTTTTATCACCTCTCCTCCTAGCTATCTCTTTTCTCACCCCCGCCCCTTTCTTACCCTCTCACACTTAAACTATCCATAATGTAAGATAGGGGGGGGGGGGGGGTGGCTTCAGCTACATTAAACACACTTTTTAAAAAAAGGTTAGGACACATTTCTTTCTATAAACAACTTTTACACTGACAGGCTTTTTTCAGAAACCAAGAAAGCTAGCCTTCCTTCCTTCTCAGAAAGTTCAAAATGCTATACAGGGTTAAGGAGAACCCCAACCTGGAACAAAATTCTACTGGTCTTCCACAAAATGAATTCTGTGCACCCAAGTACTGGGCCAAGCAGCACACAGGGCTCATGTGCTTCAGTGAACACCAAAGGTCCCGTTCCTCAGGGAACTCATGGTTTTGTCCCCACCCTGCCATCAGCCCCAATTTAAGAACACAGGCCTCTGTGGTCCTGCAAGTATGCAGGTCATCTTCACAACCCATCAGTCACACTACGCTGATGCTTTCATTCTGGTGTTTGCTTGCCCCAGACTCAAATACCTATTATTTTAGGTTCCTAAAATGAAAATGTCTAAATTGCTTTACGAACAGTCAAGTGCTACTTAGGGTTATATTATTAAAACGAATAATATTTGAAATATCAAAATTTCCAAACTCTTTTTTATCCTCAACAAAGGTCTTCTTCCTGAGGTTATTTGGTGGTGGCAGCAGCTGGCCCAGGACCCACACCCCCCTTCTTTGTCACTCACATGGTGGGTAAACAAAGGGCAGCTGGCCTCTGAGAGAACAGGGCAACCGCCACAGCCAGACTCCAGCCTCCAGAGCCGACAGGGCTCGCCTGGCCTCTCAGCCCCACCAGGGTCTCTCCCAGAGCGGGGAACGAGGCTCTTTCTATACCCTTCAAAGGATGCAACTGGTTAAGGGAAGCTTTGGTGACAGCATGGTGAAGGGAGCCTCTTCCCAAAAGGTGGTTGCATTTTCAAAGGAATGAAGCCAGCTGGAGTGAAGGGGCAGGAAGCATCTGTCCTCAGGCAAAATCTTCAGGGTTGAGTAAATGGGACCCCTGGGTAACTCCCAAAGCCTGGATGAGCCTCCACTTGAGAATATAAATTTCTTCCCCATTCACCCTCTCATTTCAAGAGGAGCCTTTGCACAACGCCTAGAATCTGATTTGAAAGGGGCTGAGAGGTCTGGGATCTGACTCTCCAAAAGGAGGACTCATCCGCCACAACTCCCACAAAGGTGGCCTCTGCCTAAACATTCAGTGACAGCTAGGCCTGCCCGCTGCCTGTGTTGTGCTGACTGTGCAACTTCCTTAGCAAACAAAAGAACTCAAAATCAATGTTGGTAAGAAATGCCAGGTCCTAAGGACCCTCGGGGGGAGACTCTGCAAGGGACGACTCAAAGCAACAAACCCAGGGAATCATCCTTACTTATGTGAAGGCAGGAAACACCCTCTTCCTGAAGAAGTTTCTCTTTAGCCCCCACTTAAGGGGAACATTTACTTTGAAAAGCAAGAGAAAGAAATGGTCAACAGAGAAAGGCAAAGAGAGAAGGGAAGAAAGCATCTTGGCTGTGAGTCTCAGAGCGCATTTGTTGAAAACAAGATATTGTCCCTTTAAGCATATAAAAACAAGGCCCTTGAGCACGCAGTTCTCACTTTGGTACACAATTATGGGTGCTTTCAACTGTCTAGCACTACTTCAAGTGCGCTCTTAAACCAGACTGTCAATGGCATGTTGAAAGCTATTTTGCTGGCTGCTATCATTAATAGCAAAGTGGAGAGCTGGGCTGACAAGAATTAAATATGGGGGAGGGGGCGGGTCACAGCCAGTCATTACAGAATTACCCACATGAGAAAGAAGACAATGCCACATTAGGAAATAAAGTTCAACCCAGAGTATTCAGATGGGAACACAGACAGGGGAGGCCACAGACACAGAGCATCCCCCACCGACCACAGGCAGATGGACTCAGGCCAGCCCAGAGCCATATGGGGATGCAGGAGCCACAGAGTCGGGAGTGGGACAACAGGAATCCTTGGAGATAACTCCTGCAAAATGTCACCACCTCGCCTCACTCCCCAAGTGGAACCCCCCTCCACACTACCCTGAACACTTGTGGACTTGTGGCTTCCGGAACACACTCACTGCTCCTATGCACTGTTGCCGCTTCTGGAGGAGTCTGCAACGGCTTCTGCCTAATAAACCCTTGCCCTCCCTCTAAGATGCGGCTCAAGTAACAGCCCTCAGTGCAGTCCTCGACTGACCGGACTCCCCTTTCCCAGGAGGAATAAATAAGCTGTTCTGTTCCCGTGTCACTCGGCCATATTAGCACTTACCTCACTGCATTGCAATGACTTATTTAGATGCCTGACTCCGTAGTGGAAGGAAGGGTGTCTCATTCACCAGTCCCAGCCCACACCAGCACATCCCAGGTCCCTAATCACCATTTGGGAATGAAGCCAACCCCCTCATTTGACTGATGAAGAAACTGGATGCTGAGCTGTGGGAGGAAGCCTGCAGAGCCAGAGGCCAGCCCACAATTAAAACCTCCACTTCCTACTCACAGGGCTCAGGGAATCAGAATTCTACCCTCTCAGTAAAGAAAGACCAGTGGGCTTACTGAGCACCTGCCATGTGCTAAGTACACGTAAGAGACCCCAACAGAGGACCTTCGTCCATTACTACAAAAATGAGATAAGGAAGTGTGAGAAAGGGTATCACTGATGACAGATTGCAGAAGAAACCCCACTAAGATTGGCCTCGATGACCTTTTTGTTCCTGGTGTCCCAGAATTTTGTACAGCAAATGGGACAGGAAAATATTTTCCAATGCGGGAAGAAAAAGGGAATTCATTCCTTGATTGACTCACTCCTACAACAAAATGGAAATGAAAGGCCTCTGACACAGACTGGACCCTTCCTATATGAGGTAAGGAGGAAGGAATCCAGAGAAAGAGCTCTGTGCAATCTGGAGCCTCCTGCTCCAGAGAACGAGTCTTAAATTAGAAGCCAGGATCCCTCCCAAACAGTTTTCTTGACCGGTAGACAAGGGAGCATTTGTCCATCTCCCAGGTCAGTTAGTGGTGAAATGTGTAAGAAAAAGACCCAGAGAAGCACCACACCGTACTCTGTACGTCATCGGCAGCTGCTAGGCCCGGAGAAGGCTGGCAGTCCGGAAGGTGGGGAGCAGGTCTCCTCTTGGGTGGACAGGGAAGAGTGAAGAGAGCTTTGAGCTCAGTAGAGACCACAGCTGAGTAAGGCAGGGACCCAGGACAGTGAGAGGAGCTATGTGATTGGAGGAGGTTGTTCCAGGGCAAAGTCAAATGGAAACCAGAACGCAGAGGGGTTCTTAGATGCCAGTACTGTGGCCAAATTAATCTGGGATTTCTTCTCAGCTCAACACAGATGCCACACAAACAGGCACTGCTTAGAATAAGCACCTGTGTCCCCGTCAACTTTTGAGTGGTGCTACCTTCTCTCTACCAAGACAGGCTACTCCTGGGCAGTGTCTTTGTAATCTCGCCACCTGCTGGCTCCCCCTGGCCACCCACACACTCACATTGGGCACAGAACATCAAGCTGCCGTACCTAAAGATTTTCCAGCCCAAGCTCCTTACTGCTTATGTGAGAGGACCCAGAGGGGGAGACGACAAATCGAGATTTCCAGTCTCTCCCTTTGCCCCGTGTTCATGGCCACCACCATGGCTGTGTCCCTGAAAAGTTCACAGGTTTTACCACTTTCCCTCACCCATGAACCTTACCTCTGGGATCTTCACACTTATATATTCCATGTATCATTCGTACCTCAAGTCATTAATTGTGCAAATAACGCAATTCAGACGAGGACCGTGGGCAGAGGGTCCAACTGATATGGTTATACAATTCAAAGTGGGGCACTTTGGACTTTGGTGTAACCAGGTTTGTAGCTTTAGCCTCTTGAGATAACAGCACAGAAGAAAGCAATAGTAATTAAAGGCACAGAGTGCTATTAGCACCAGAGCACTCTTCATTTCTGGAGTCTTGCTGAAGAGACCTGGGATTGGGAGGAAAGGCTTCAATGGCAGCTCTACAGCTAGCAAGGGACTGGATGAATCAGGATGCATCAGCTGCCCTGCTGTGCCTCAGTTTCCTAATCTGTAACTTGAAAGGTTTGGATGAGAAACCATAGGGTCCCCCCAGTTCTAGCATGGCAAAAGGAAACTTAGAGAAAGAGTTGCTTAGTTTCCAGAAAAAGCTGACCACACAGTGTTGGCATTAGCCTGCCCCCAAACAAAATGCCTCCAGTCCTCTTTCAAACCCTCAGTGCTCACTATGGAAATGGCCTGACCCAGCGCCTCACAGTCAGGGCCTCAAACCCCAGGCACAACAGTTGCTCTGGGGTGCTTGTTTCTCAGTGGCTTTGTGACTTATGGCTGACGCTGCAAAGCCTGCATAGGAGTGAGATGGAAACTGATGAGCTGGTCAGCCATCCTCTCCTCCTTGGCCTCGCTGAATCACCCTTGACATTATGTCTGGAACAAGGGCTTGGAGAGGTGAGTGACCTCTTCAGTCTCGGGCCAGGCCCGTGATTCTGTAATCTTTGCTTTACCATAATTAGGGACAGAGGCAGAAGAGTGGGAGGAGAAACCATTTATTACTTCTCTGGGGTTTGACAGCTTGGAAAAAGAATGAGAGGGAGACAGTGAAACAGCCAGGAGAGAAGCCAGCCACAGTGAGTTTAACCTCTCAGTAAAATGAAAATGGGCTAGACACACCTCATCAGCTGCTCTCTGTCAATACAGGACCCATTTGGCAGAACCTGTGGTTCCAATGGTGGTGCTGGTGTGAGAACAGGCTAAGGACCGCCACACTTCCCGTGGGGCTAGCTCAGGAGGCCATCTATTATATACAAAAGCACAGACAGTCCCCACCCCCAGCCCTGGGCTTAAAGATGAAGAATCCAGCGTGTTTGTTCCAGGCAGATGTAATCACACGAACAGTCAAGTCTAGAGGGCAGGACACTGCATGAATAATTCAAGCACTCCAGTCACTTGATTGTGTGTGCAGATAAAATACCAGTCAACCGCTAAACAGGTCAGCTGATAAACTTGTTTGCTCAGGCCTAACCACCATCCAAATGCACCCAAGACCCACACTACAATTAGTGGCTGGATTTTCTTCTGCAGAAAGCTCGCAAGCCCAGGGAGCGGCCAGTCCCTTTAGGTCAGGGTTGCACTTCTCTGCAGAGGTTTCCTCACCTCTTTGTTCCTACACAGCCATGGGGTGACTTCACCCCACTCAGAGACTGCTATAAACCCTGCAAAGGCACAGCCTTCAAGAGCACACATACTCATGCTGGGAAGCCAATGGGAACTGAGGCTGGAAGGCAAAGGTGGCCGGGATTTGAGTACCAGGTCTACCTTCTTGGAACCCCTGAAACCTTGGTTTCCTCACCTACAAAACGGGGATAGAGAATCTACCTGCCTCTGGCAACTGACAGGATTAAATAGACAATGTAGCTAAACCTCAGGCATCCTCCCCCTAAGAACTCTGTTTCAGGAATGGTCAGCAGCCCCAGATGCACACAGCTGCTCTTTATACAAACCCCACTTAACTCTTCCTGAGTTCAGTGTCCTAAGGACTCTGGGAACAGCTTTGCTCTGCCAACCAAGGTTGATTTTCTGTGCCAAAGAACCATCCTCTCGTGCACACAGGGAGGAATACCACCCATTTAGAACTCAACATGCAACAACATATTACACCTTAATTATGAAGCTCTTAGAATATAACTACTGCTATAAATTTTAAACCTAAGTGCAATTACCCTCTTTTAACACACCCAAGATACTAAGCACTGAGGGAAAAAGAGGAGGAGGTAGAGAAAGGGAGGAGGTGGCACCTTGCATAAGACCCAAGGTCCATGAACACCTGGGACCTCAGTTGTACTTCAATCTTATCACACAAATCAGAACCAGTCAGTTCCACCTCAAGTTGGGCAGAACCAATCTCCTAAGAAGAAACATTTTTACATAGAAAGCGGTATCTGTTTATGATTTCTGTGGATCAAGAAGTAAAAACCTGGTAGCCTTCATGTGCCTTCCTAAAGTGCTAATCCCTCAGGAAGCCACAAGCTGACTTCCCACATTGCTTAATCAACTCAGGCCCCTTTCTGGCTACCCTTCACCCAACATTGGGGCTCCCTCCAGGAAGGAAAAGGAAACTAAGATTCACAAGGCTTTATGCAAGCCACTGGAGCAGACAGGAATCTTGGAGCATTCCAGAGGTCACCTGCCCTGGGTCCTGCCCCCTGAAAAAGCAAAACCTTGTAAGCGGCTATTAATTTAGAGCAGAAAATCCACTCACGTCACGGTCACCAAAAGCTAGCATGAGTCAAGAGCCTTCTGAGATTTCAAGAACACCAAATGTTAAAAAGAACAACAGGCCTGTGCCATTTATACATGCCAACACTAATCATTGGCCAAGCCAAATTATAGGCAGCCTCTCCTTGGAACACAAATACACAAACAGTCCTCTCCCACAGCCCAGCCTCTCACCAGGGACTACTTACTGATATGCACACAGAAAAAGGGTGTTTGTATTTGCTCAGTCTGAGGTATACTGTTATTAGAAGAGTGACAATATGAGTAGTTTACATATCCATCAAGCAGCACCATACTAGCTAAACTGGTTTGACTTCAGGATTTCAAAAGTGAGCTCAACTCCTAGTCATCTCAAAAGTCCGGGCCAGGCTCCCCTGGGCAAGTTACTTCACCTCTCCAGTTTACCTTCCTTCTCTGCAAAATGGGAAGGAGACTGCTTTCAAAGTAGGAAAGAGCTGAGAAAGTTCCCTCATAAATACAGACAGAGCATTAGGGTTTTATTTCATTCCAGTTATATTTTTAAGAAGTTAGTAACTTGTTCCCTTTAAGTTTTGACAGCTCAGTTTGGTCTTTAAAACTCTTGAAGTTAAACCTTATCAAGGCAGAACATCACATTTTTATGCGCACGCGCGCACACACAGACACACAGACACACACACACACACACACACACACACACCCCTCCTGTATTGCCTCTTGCGAATTTTACATTAAAACAGATAAAAGCAGCCAGCCACCTCTGGGCTTCAGAAGTTCTAAAGCAGATCCTGAAGGTACAACTTTCCCTTTGCTCCATTATCCTCCGAGACCAGAACAAATATCGAGGCGAGAACAAATATCGCAAGCTTGAAAGCTCAATGTCTAAGAAATCAGCAAACCCTCAGACCCTGCATCTCAAGGACTAGATCCGTTCATTCTTCCAGAAGTAGGAGGAAAAGAAGAACTAGGCTCATTTTCAAACAGGAGGAGCCATAAGAAATCATGTATTATATGTTTTTAAATTGGGATATATATACTTTTTTCTTTTTTTTAAAGCACTTACCTGCTTGTGCATTTCAATGTTCAATCCATAGGACATCTCATAGTACTAAAAGTGAAAAAAAACCACCATTAATAGACTACTCAGAAATCTCTCTATTTTCCTAAACAGCTTTTGGGAAAGTTTTGGTCAAATTGTACTTTCGTTTACTAAAGAAGTTTAAATGAAACCCCAGCCAGTAATAGAGTAGTTTCAGGGCCGAACACCAGCAAGTGCTGTTCTCAAGAACATTATACATACAGTAGTCAGAGAAGCTGGGCCCTCCCTTCCCCAAGCACCACATGTGCCATATATCCTGTTTATACAAGGTGCGGGTTCAACAGGGAATCATATGTACACTGGGACCCTCTTGTCCTCTGAGAGTTATTTAGCAATGTGTCGAAGGCCTCTTATTGTGGAAAGCAGTTCAGGGAGGCGCTTAAGTGCTTTCCATGCCCTCTCACAGACGGATGATGTAAACTCGCTAGAACAGACACTGGGAAAGGGGAGAATGGCCATCTACTGCCTCAGGACTGGTAAGATGCTCAGCTGGGAAATCCCTGAAAGGGCAGTGGAGGCTCTTCCTCCACTCCAAAATGTCTTCGTGGGTGGGAAATGGATAGAAGGGAGGGTTTATAGCCAACTACATCCCTGAGTTGCAAAGTTTGCAAACACTCCCAAGAGGGCTCTAAAGAAAATTTTTATCCAACCCTGATGCGGGGTCCTGTCCTACTCACCAAGTCAGGGCAACCAGCCCTCTGGGAAATCTTCAAAACATAAACTAAAGGGGCACAAAGGTAGGGCAGAAATGCCGGGCCTGGAGTTTGGGTTTCCCTTTCTGCTTCTCCTCTCGCCACCCTCCTCCAAGTAGTCCCCACCATCCCCCAAGTCGCCAGCTGAAGGAGGGCGGGAAGACTCAAAAGGCACACTAAGATTGCACCCACCCCCAGGGCTCCAGTCTGCCCGCCTGCGCCCTCCAGGCCGGCCCCTCACCGCCTCTCACCATCACATAATGGCGTTGCATCTCCGTCTTCTCGTTCGCCAGCTTGTCGTATTCCACTTTGAGGCTGCAAGGACAGGAGCAAGCCGGCTCAGTCCTGGGGCCTGCACAGCCTCCCTGAGGCCCCAGTGGAGGGCTTCTGAGAGCTACTTTTCCACTTCCCTAATGCCTCTTGGGTACCCTATTACCCCAAAGCCTCTGGACGGAGGGAGAGTGAAAAAACTAAAACTTCCCGCGGCCAAGTGGGGAGAGTGACAGGGCCACAGGGAGGCAGGTAGGTCCCTGACGCTGGCTCTCTACCCCCGGAACCCAGGGCAAGCCTGCCTAAGACTCCTGCCCTCACCATGGGGACCCTGGGGGCTGTGCGGGAAGCTGTGAGTCTGCAGGAGGAGAAGGGTTAAGGCAACGCACTTAGAAAGGGGAAACAAAAGGCAGAGGCCTGGCAACCCTGAAGCCCGAGGTCTGGAGACGCGGCCGCCCCCAAGGAGGTGGCAGGAGCTACGGCAGGGACTCCCCTTCCCACCAACCCAAGATGGTCCCCAAGGCCTTACCTGTGATATTGAGCTTGCAGAAACTGGAATTCGTCTTTGATCCTGTCACAAGACTCAGCCACTGTGAATTTAAATCCCGGCTGTCCGGGTTGATGGGGAGCCTGAAGACCGCAAGGGCAAGACAGGGAGGGAGGAATGGGGCGAGAGGGGTGCGGGGGGTGGGGGGCATCAGCTCTGGCTCCAAGAGGCCTGGGCTCTTCAGTGGCCGCCCTCGGCTTCCCCCACCCCATTCTCACCCCACCAGAGCCACTCTAACAGTCCCCTCCTTCCTTGCAAGTTTCTCCGCTCCCAGATGGGGCAGGAGGGGACACCCCAATCTCTTCCAAACACCCCAATCTCTTCCAATTGGCTGCAAAGCTCCCATCTCTGTAATGAAGGGGTCCCCCATTCCCAAGTAAGATGGGGGCAGGGGAGACACGAGGCTGAGTTGGGAGACTTAGTCGAGGGAGCAGGTAACAGCGTGAAAACAAACAGGTCTCTGAAACACAGGCAGCGCCCCCTCCCAAGGGTAGAAGGAGCCTCCTCTCTGAGGCACCCCCATCCCCTTTGTATGAGCGCGCGTGCGTGCGTGTGTGCGCGCGCGCACCCCCCCCCCCCCAAAAGGTAGCAACAAGCAAAATGGAGGTGCCAGATAAACTGCCTCGTTTTCCCTGCCATTGATAAATGCTTAAATAAACCGAAATTACTCACCGGATGTCTGCCTTGCGGATACATGGCAGGGAGGGGTCGTGATTCGCAGAGAGTGGAAGCGCCGAGAGTCCGGGCCGGGGAGATGCGGGGGAGGGGGGAGCCAAGCCCGAGCGGGGGGCGGCTGGCAAACCGAGAGCTCGAACCCGGCCCCCCCAGCTCGTTCTCACAGCGAAATCCCAGAGTCGGGCGCCCACCCAAGCGGAGACAAAGAGCCGGGAAGCTGGCGGCAAAGTCGTCGGTGGGCACCGAGGTCCGGCGGCGGGCTTTGTGAGCCTAGGACTCGGCGGGCTGTGGCCGGCCCCCTTTCCCCGACTGCGTGGAGCTCGTCAGAACCGGGAGCTGCGTAGACATTGTCTCCTCCCCGACGGGTCCGGCACGGCTCCCGAGGCCAGGGCCCCTCCAGGGGCAAGCGTGGGTCCCCTCCAATCACTGAGGTGGGCCGGGGGCGCCCTGGGGCAGACCCAGCATTAGTGGCGCTCGGGTCCAAACCCAGAGGCGCTGTCGGCGAGAAGAGGAAGAAGATTGGTTTCGAAGTGGCGGGCAGGGTCCTCAGGAACGCTGGAGGGTGAGGGCGGGAGCCCGGAGCGAGCGCTCCGACGCCCCCCCCACCCCTCCTCGGAAAGGAGAGCCTGTTGTTCGGTCTGCTGCCGCCGCCGCCGCCAGCCCTTCCCAGGGCCGAGAAGAAAACTCTGGCTCAGAGGGTGCAAATCAGCCGCCCAGACATCCTTACTCCAGCGGCACAGAAAGCCTCCGCAAAAAGGTCTTCGCGGTTCCCAGCTCCAACGCCGTGTCTCCAGCGAGGAGCGCTAAGCGCCGCCACAGCCGCCTCGGAGCGCGCAGGCAGAACGCTGGGGGAGACGCAGCCGGAGACCCGGGAAGCTCTGTGGCTTCCTTCCTGCTCCTCCACTCGGCTCAGCTCTCCGCTCTGCGCCACGACAAACCCCCGAAACACACACCCAACACACACACACACACTCACACACACCAAAAAGTGCCCCGGACCTGCGGATGCCACACACAGACAGGCGAGGGGGAAAGCACGAGGTCCGAACAGCCGCGAGAGCAGTTCCAAATAGGGACTGAAAAGTAACAAAATAATGTGGCAGCTTCTACCCGCGCTGGCCAATGGGAGCGCAGGGTCCCCACGTGGGGCCACCGGACGCGGCCTGCTACTGGGCGCCACCGGGCTCTACGTCACAATGCCCTCTTGTGTCTAAAACTATGCATGAAAAGTAGCAATCAGGCCCTACCCGCTGGTGACTTTAGCTTGGGAGTGAAAAACAGCGCTCAGATCAGGAATTAACCGAAATACACATAATAAATAGATATATATTATAGCCCTGGACTGCTAGAGTTTTTTTCCACCACCACCACCCCCAATCTACTAACAATTATTCGGCGGAAGGAGGAAAGAGAGAACAGGAATAACAACAAAAGGAAAAAAGACAAGCTGTACAATCCTCAAAACCTCTGGCTGGTGTAATGTATCAGTTTATTCTGCAGTGGCGGCAAACGATTCCTCCCTTTTAATCTCATTAGGTCTGCAGAGCAGCCCAATTAGATACTATAAAACAAAATCACTTTGTCACTTTAATGTTTTCACTTTACAAGATTTAGGACGGAGAAAATGGTGGCTCCCAAAGTTGCCTCCCAACTTTGCTCGGAACTGAGGGTGTTACTCCTCCTGTCCCCCACCCCCCATACCCCCTAGCTATTCTTTGTTCTTTTCGGAAAGCCAAATAACAACTTCTTTGATGTGCAGCGGGTGCCTGCAAAGAGAAATCTGGGGAGCTTCTTGCTAGGCGGGCAGCTCCGAAGGAAGGGCCTGTGGCCCGCGGACAAACAGCTCAACTCGCAATGCCCCCACCGGGGGTTCTCTCCCGCTGGGAACAGCGAAGCCCCGGCCGCAGTCCCTCGCCGCGCGCCGAGGCCCGGGGAGTCGGATAGGGAAGGAGGTGATGACCGTGCCCCGGCCCGGCCCGGGAGCTCCAAGTTCCGACACGGTTTCCTCAGCCTGTCCCACCAGTGTCACAGCTTCGCGGAGGGCCTGTGGAGGGGCGCGTGCAACCCTGCGGGTGTCTCGGCCGCCAGCCTCCAAGTCCCGGGAGGCGCAGACGCTTACCCGCCCCCGCGCGACTCCGGGCCTCCCCGCCGGTCGCACACATCACTCAAATCCTGCCAATTGGCCCACAAACCGGCGGCCGAGCTCTCCTGCGCTCAGGGCTGCTTCAGAGCGGATAGGCCACGGGGAAGCGACTCGACCAGCTCCGAGGTCGGAGCTGCCGCACCTCCCCCCGCGTGGGCGACCCAGGCTGCCCGCGGCCCCGGCCCGCTCCAGCGGCTCCAACCCATGCGGGCACGCGCGAGCTCGACGCGCGCCCCCCGACCTATATTTCCCCTCATTAGGAGCCGCGTCCGCCCGCGCATCGTAATGAGGAGCTGCTGGCGAGCGCGCGCTGCAAGGCCCGCGGAATTACACGTGAGCCCCGCTGCGGAGCTCAACTTCCCCGGGCCCAGGCGCCGGCCGCTCGCCCTAGCCGCGGCTCCTCTCTTCGTTTATTTATTTTCTTAAATAAAAACATAAATCGTGTGCGGCGCGCAACGAAGGGGGAAGGGTGGGGGAAAGTCTGGCTCGACAGATGCGAGGAGCATCTCTCCACAGTATTCATTAGACACAAAATGGCTCCTCTTTGGAGCTTTCTTTTCCCCTCCCCTTCTCTACCCTCCCCCTTACGTCACGGGTGGGCGCACCCGCTTCCTACCCACCCCGCCCCTTTCTCGCTCCTGCACCCACGTGGGGACCGCCAGTTCCGCCCCTGAGCAAGGCCAGGAAGACCAATCAGAGACCGCTAAGGGGACTCTCCGTTAGTGATTGGTGGAGCTTCCGGGAGCTGTCAGTCCGTGCCAGAACTGTCAGTCAAAATCACGCGGGGTTGGGGAGCGCTGACAAATGCGGAGGCTTCTGAGCCTCCCGCTTGCAAATAGTGCTTGGAATGGCTGCTTAATTAGCTTTGAATGGCTTTTCCTTCCAGCTCAAACAATCTGTCACTACCATGTGGTATAAAGGAGCCATGCATAAAAAAGTAAGCAGAGGCTAAATATCAATTTGATTTTGTGTATCAAAGGAATATTTTATTTTTCTCCCTAGTAATGAAACGTATCAATTTAAATAATAAAAGGTAAAACACACACACACAACTCCCCCCCCCACCAAAAAAAAGAAAAGCATCCAAACTCCAAGGTTTCCCGAATTCTGCACACGCCTGAAACAGGTAATTTCTACGCCCGTGTGCAAGATTGCTCTCTCCCTCACCCCCGCATCCCTTAAACTTGTGATAATTGTTTTGTTGTCCTGAAGTCTAGAAGGAGTGATGGGGGAAGGGTGGCCTGTAAAAGGGGTGGGGTGACGAAGGGAGGCGAATGTTAAAGCGATCTCTTTGAAGCTCTAATCAAAGTAGAGGGGGTTTTAAGATCCCATAAACTGGGGATCCCACAGCAGGTCTCGATTTGGAAGACTAGAGGAGAAGGGGGAGAGCGGGTGTGCGTCTAGCCCGGATTTATTAAGCACAATGCCTTCAGGATGCCAGGACTCAGCGCCTCTTCGCGCCTCCCTCTTTGGTCTCAATCTGGACTGGCTCTGAGGGCGCCCGCCCCTAGTGGGCCCAGGAGCTCAGGCTCAGGCCCGGTCTACACGGACTGTGGACATAAGAGCACAGCAGCTCCGATTCGGGTTCGTGGGTAGCTCCTATCCTGACATCCATACTCCTGGGGACCCCACGACCCGAGCGTCCTGCAGGGTAGACTCCCATAGAGTTCACCTGTGAGCCTCAGGCCAGCTCCTGGCCGGGCAAGTCAGTAGAGCCTGTGGCAGCATGTGATGGATGTGGCCTGGCAGTTAGTAATGAGAACTGCGCCCAAGTGCTTATTATGTACAAGGCAGGGCACTGCTACCCTGGCGTGAACTCTCTCCTCACCTTTCTCCTGAGGGAGGTGGCCTGGCTGGTAGTCCCATTTCATAGAGTGAAAAAGTCCCAGAAAGCTCAATAATTTGCCCTATGCGGGGCAGAAGTGTCAGTATTCTAATCCAGGACAGCCTAGGACAGCCAACCTCAGTTTCCCGTTTGCTTGCTTGAGCTGGATCTGAGAGAGCATTTGCTGAAAGAAAGAAGGCACTTGTTCATGCATTTGTATGCATTCATTCATTCATCCATCCATCCACTACCAGCACTGGCTCCCAGTCACTTCACACCCACCACCAAGTCCAGCTCTCCAGAGCTGTCTGAGCCCCTCACCTGAGGAGGAGGAGCTGGAAGGTAACTAGGCCAGCACCCCTTTAAGCTCTCCATTGCTCTACCCCTACTTACACCACACCACAAACCAGGAAAAACAAAGAGAAAAATAATTTTTTATGCTTAAGGAAGAGAAAATGAAATTAAAAAATCATGTATACAACATCCTGTCCAAAGCTTTTGACAATTAATTTTAAAGTAGAGAAGTGGGAAGAAAGAGTTCAAACATCTCTGTCTCCAATTCTAATTGGAAAGGTTTCAACTGTTTATGCTACAAGAAGTGTCAGGGTCATTTGCTATCAGAGAGCTGACTTTTCATTGGTTGCTTAATTGAGTACCTGGGAGTCTACCCCACGTGGGAGAGGAATTCCTGGGTGCTGTGGGGCGCGCGCGCGCACACACACACACACACACACACACACACACACACAAACACACACACACACACAGTTACACGAGTAAGTCAGAAAGTCTGGCCTGGATTTCCTGAACAAAGTCTTCCAGCCCCTTTTGGGGGTGCAGGGTGGTTGGTGGGAAGCTGTTTGCCAGCCCCAAGAGCTGCCATTTTAGTTCTCTAAAAATCATTGTCAAACACGTTAGATAAATGTTACTAAATGTTTTCCTCCTTTCTCAGGAGTTAAAGGGTCTGGCTCAGGTCAGTCACCAGGCTGCAGCCTCTTATTTGAGGAATGAATCCCAGTGCCTTGATAGGGTGTGTGAGGGTGGGGGCGGGGGGATTTTATCCCTTCCCTTACAGCCTTTCTGGCTTTGGTTTTTTTGGAGGCCTCTGGGAGGGACTGCCCAAAGAGAGGGGAAATCTCTCTTGCCCACCCCCTTTGGTTGACTCTAAGACTCCTGTGATTGTTGGCCTTTGACTCCATTGCTAGGGCAGTTCTATCTCCCCACCTTCACCCTCACTACACACCACTCACCCCAGGCCTTCCTCCACAAGCAAGCACCTCACCAGAGAGGAAAGGGAATTTTTATTTATTTAACCAACTTTTACATAGTGCTTACTCTGTGCCAGACACTGTTCTAAACACTCAACAGATGTTAAAGCACTTAATCCTCTCACAGTGAATGAAGTGGATGCTATCAGTATCATCCGGATTTTATAGAGGGGCAATTGACATGCAGTTCTACAATGACTTGCCCAAGGTCACTTCAGTGACTGATGGAATTGAACCCACGCAATATGGCTCCAGAGTCTTCACTAACACACCCTAAACTCTACAAGCTTGGCTTTCCTGAAAATGCAGATCAGGGTTTTAGGACAGATTACAAGACACTGGAAGGCCCCAGAAAATCCCAAAGGGAACCTCTATAGAGCTCCCCCTGGAACCACTTCATTTCAGGGAAAGCTCTGAGGGCACACAGCGTCCCCCAACTTCTTTTCCAATTCTCTGACTGGAAGCTGTATGACTTATTTAATCTTGCTAAACCTTTATTTCCTCATCTGTAAAGTGTTGATAACAATCCAGTTCACCTCATAGGATTGTTCTGAGGAACCATAAAGAGAACTCTTATGGTATATTTAGTACAGAACCTGGTACATTAAGTGATTAATAACCATTAGCTTTGGCGGCCCTGATGATGATGTGGAACCATGCAGTGATTCAACACCTTGTGCATTTTCTGGGTGCTTGTAGAGAGAAAACGGTCTAATATCCCAGCCCTTGTGGGAGAATAAACGAGGCAGTAGCCCAACCTTATTGTAGACATTCATAGCTAAACCCATCTCAGAATACCCAGCTCTCCTCTCCTGAGCTCCTGCCTACCAAGGCCCTCCTGAGTTCAGTAAGCCTTCCCCTTCCTTCTGGAATTCCCATTCTTTATCATGGTCCTCAGATGACCTTGGCCTTTTCTATTGCCCAAGGACCACTGAGGAATGTGGGGGATACGAGGGAAGAATAAGGGGACAAATCAAGGAATAGACCTGTGGAAATGGGGCCGAGGACTGAGGCAGAGGCAGAGTAATCAGACTGGAACAGCAGTGGAGCCCATACATAGAATTTCTGAGAAGACAAGCCATAGAAATGAAGTATAGTCATAAAGTAGTCTGGCTCTGGGAGAGAACAGCAGTTGTAAAGGGGGTACTCAGAGGGTTTCCTGGAAGGGCAGAGCTTGAGCTCAGCCCAGAAGGATAGACAGAAGTTCCAGTGGGCTGTGGGGAGCTACCACACTTCTAACAAAAACCCTTTCCTCCACTTCAGCTTGCTTCCTTGGGTTCTTTCTGTGTTTTGCCTTCTGACAAGGCATCTTGTCTTTTGCTTCATAAGAAGGGAGCTAAGAGCTTGTTCCCTCATCCCCACTTCCATTTCTAGCTCCAATGAAATCTGTCTCTGAAGGGTTCCTAAGGTCAACAGAGAGAAATCCAAGCATCAGTATTGAGTGGCAAACCCAGCTTGGGCATCAGAAGGCTTGAGGATCTGCAAAAAACTCACAGCTTCTTGGTTTGCTTACATGATGAGAATTTACAGAAGTCTGTTCTATGTAAGACCTCTTTGAAGGTACCAAAATCTAAAGGAAGTCATTGCCTTTGGGACACACAAGGCCAGACAGCTGCTGATTCAAGCCTGTATGTAGGCCCTAAGAGCTAAACAGAGTCTACGCAGGGAAGCAGTATTGGGTAGAAGGGTGAGGGTTGACCATCAGGGAAGCTGCCTGTAGAGGATGGCCCTTTGTGTGGCCAAGTAGAGAGGAAGGGAGAGAGTTCCAGATAGGGCCCAGGTGCCCAACCAGGACACTCTAGAGAACACTGGGGATGGTTTGGTTTGTTTGGTGGCCCAGCTGGCAGAGGAGGCCACCACCTGTCTTCAGAAAGCTAAGGAAGCCAGGCAATGATTTACAATGACTTTATTGGGGGCAGGTATGCAGAGAAGGTACAGAATATGTTTGTTCACCTGTCTTTAGCAGAAGCATAAGACTGGAAACATTCTCCCAGCAAGCCATGCAAAGCTAAACTGAATTGCACCCCACCATTTCTGAGGTGCCCTTTACTGACCTCTATTGACTGATGGCTCAGAGTTTCCATGCCTCATGTCCAACCCGGTAAATATTTATTGAAGTGATTGGGCATCCTAATTAAGAGATTTGTGACCTTTCCTTCTTTCCTTTTTAAGGATTCAAAGCAGAAGCTTAGGAGATTAAGAAATATTTTGCTGGTATTGATGCATCCAGCTTCACAAGGGTGAGGCACATGCTTCAAGAATGACCCAGGCCAGTGGAGGAAAGTGCTCTGGGTCCACCTGGGTGATTAAAGCAGCCCTCTCACCAAGCACACCTGGGCTTTTATGGTGGGTGGGGTGTGGAGAGGAAAGAGGAGAGGGGATTTGCCTGACAGCTTTGATTTTCACTTCCAAATCTGCTCTCAACTTTCTGTCCTTTCAGTAAATGAATTGGTAACTGTGTTTGTACAAGCATGCAACGTAGTGAAATTCACATACAGGAGTGGTTCTCAGCTGCAAGTTATTTTGCTTTCAAAGGGACACTGAACAATATCTGGAGACATATTTGGTTGTCACAACTCAGGGTAGGGGTGCTACTAGCATCTAGTAAGTACAGGCCAGAGATGCTTCTGAACACCGTACAGTGCACAGAACAGCCCACAACAAATTATTTGATCTCAAACACCAATAGCAGTGAGGCTGCAGAACCCTATTTCATCCAATCTTAACAAGGAGGGTAGTTCTCCATGCCTCTACTCCGCAGACGAACAAACTGACATACCAAAAAGAAAATATTACATGTGCAGGCAGGGAAAGAGTGCTCTCTAGCTGGGTCTTCAGACTTCTTTTCTTCTCTCCCTATCTATCTATCTATCTATCTATCTATCTATCTATCTATTTATCTATCTCTCTCTCTTTCTATTCTCAGTGCTTTCTCCACTAGAAAATAATTAAAACCAACCAGCTCTGGAATTTTCTCTCATGTATAAGGTCACTCTCTGTAAATTAGCAATTATGTAGTTGTTCAAATGAAGTCGCTCTGTAAAGAGCTGGCTCTAGACAAGGTTCTGAGATTCCCTGGTAGCTCCTACAAGCCTAGGCCTCTGGGCATGTGTTACACTAGAAAATAGTCAGGAAAGTAGCCATTGGCTCAACTCTGAAAGACAGCAAGGTGGAAAGCTAAAGAGGACAAGGTTATATGCAGTTGGGGGTAAAGAGAGGGCTGGCCCAGGAATGGTATATACTTTGCCTTCTTTGGGAGTGCCCTTCCCGGAACTGAAATTCTGTAGGAGGGGTCCAGAAAAGGGCGGGCAGGGCAGGGGTTAGGGGGTAGAGAGAAGAGGGCAATGAGAACTCTAAAAGTCCAGGCTGTACCTACCTATCAGTGATTCTCTTTCATTATTGATGTTTCTATCTCTCTGTCCCTCTCTCTTTCTCTCTGAAATCAATAAAAATATTTTTTTTTAAATCTTTTAAAAGAAGCAAAATCCCAGGCTGTAGATAGAGCCTGGAATTCTGGTAATATGGAGAGATAGGGGGAGGAACAGAGGGAAGGGGCTTCAGTTGTAAGAAAAGAGGAAATAAGGCAGATAGACCATGTCAAATTTTGATGTTGGAATAAAGTTGCAAAATGATACTCATTTTAAAAGTCTGAAGGTTTAACTTAACATTTGACCACTCACCCCCTGCAAAACTTCTGCAGAATAAAGCAAGGTAGAAATAACCAACATCACCTGACTTCTGTGTTTTCACCTTAAGACACTGTTATATCTATGGGCTCAGGCAAGGTGCAACATGTATAGCAGGGAAAATTATCCCCATTTAGGAGCTCAAAAATCTGAAGATCAGAGAGAGTTAATCGTCTATCACCGCATAAGTTGATAATAGCAAGTTCTATCAGAATTGGGCCTTGAAATGAACTTTCCATAAACCCGTCTAGTTTTCAAATTGTGCTCTAAGGAGGTCCTGGGATCTGCAGAAGTTGATGGAGAGGTAGAAATATATTATCTCAAGTCTATTAGAATGGCCACTTTAAAAAAAATACAGAAAATAACATGTCAGTGATGATGTAGGAAAATTCAAACCTTTGTACGTTGTTGGTAGGAATTTATTTATTTATTTTTTAGAAAATATATTTTATTGATTTTTTACAGAGAGGAAGGGAGAGAGATAGAAAGTTAGAAACATCGATGAGAGAGAAACATCGATCAACTGCCTCCTGCACACGCCCTCCTAGGGGACGTACCCATAACCAATGTACAGGCTCTTACCCGGACCCTTTAGTCTGCAGGCCGACGCTCTATCCACTGAGCCAAACTGGTTTTAGCTGTTGGTAGAAATTTAAACTGATACAGCCACTGTGGAAAATAGTATACAGGTTTCTCAAAACATTAAAAATAGTTCTATTTTTACCATCTGACCCAGCATTGCACTTCAGAGTATATATCCCAAAACATTGGAAGCAGGATCTTGAAGAGATATTTGCAGGCCTATTTTCATTGAAGCATTATTCACAATAGCCAAAAGGAGAAATCAACTTAAATGTTCATCTACAGTTAAATGGAAAAATAAAAGGTGGCATATACTAGTACATATAATGGAATATTACTCAGTCTTTAAAAAGAAGGAACTCTTGTCACATGCTACAATATGGATAAATCTTGAAGAATTATGCTAAGGGAAATAACCCAGTTACAAAAAGACAAATATTGCCAAGCCAGTGTGACTCAGTAGTTGAGTATCGACCCATGAACCAGGAAGTCATAGTTCCATTCTAGGTCAGGCACATGTCTGGGTTTTAGGCTCAATCCCTACTGAGGGGCATATTGGAGGCAGCCAATCAATGGTTCTCTCTCATCATTGATGTTTCTATCTCTTTATCCCTCTCCCTTCCTCTCTTCGTAATCAATAAAAGCATATTTAAAAGAAAAAAGACCAATAATATATGATTCCTTTTATATAAGGGATCCAGAATAGTCAAACTCATAGAAACAGAAAGTAGAATGATGGTTGCCAGGAGTTTGGTGGGGAAGAGGAAAAGGGAGTTGCTATTCAATGGGCACAGTTTCAGTTTTGCAAGTTGAAAGAGTTCTAGAGATATGTTGCTCAACAACGTGAACATAGTTAACACCACTGAACTAGACACTTGAAACTGGTTAAGATGACAAATTTTATGTGCTTGGGTTTTTGTTTTTTTACCACATTTTTTTTTTTTAAAGAGGCAGCCCCTCTGGCAAGTGATATTTTCAGAGTTCTAGTCATGGTTCCCCAGCCCTCTGTTTTAGCCCTTACAGTGGTGTCTCTGATGCTAACTCCTTCCACTGAATGTTGTATGTGTCACATACCTAGAGTGGCTCCTGCTCCCTGCACCTGCATCCTGGCTGGTACACTCCTGCTTCTTCCAGCAAACCTTCTGACTGCCAATCTCAGCCTGACTTGGGCTTTTGGGATGTTTTGTCTTTCTTTGCTGTTTACCTGTTTTATAAGAATTGTGATGGAAAATGACTCAAGGCTATCAAACCTCAGCATAAACAGAGGAATCCAGGCAACCTCGCAGATGGCACACCTCTACCATTCACAGTTCAAGTGCTTCTCCTGGTAGACAGGTGGGTGAAATGCTATGGGACCTTGGACAAGTACTTGGTTTGCTAAGGCTCAGTTTCCTCATCTGTAAAATGGGGATATTAATAGTTCCTTCCTGACAGGGTGGTTATGAGAATTAAATAGGATAACCCTAGTTGGCAGCAGGTTTCCAACAACTGTCAGTGATTCTGAATGAATGAAGGCACATTAACCACTTTCTGTCAATGTGTTCAGACCCCTCAGCCTCTTTATCTATATCCAAACTTACATGTCTTTCTACTAGAGCCAGATTCTCTGCACACAGAAATTAAATATGTCTCACATTTGTGGGAAAGGTGGAAAAAAAGGGAAGCTGCAGACTCAAAGACCCATATCCTGGAGGTCAGTATTAATCAGAGGGCCCCTGGAGACCTTGAAAAGAGAGCATGTGAGGGGGGTAGGTGGATGGTTTTTCAGTGAGTCACAGATGTGAGGGGAGAAATGACGTTGTGGACTTGCTCATCCAGAGCTAGCAAGGCCCTGACATAGAGATAGTCCCTGCCCATGCTACAGAGACGCTGGGAAGCACAGCCAGGTTGCCCCTGCAACTGGCAATGCAGGGATCCCCTTTCAGCCGATGATGAACATGTCTTCTCCACTCAATTGACTGTAGCCTCATAACTCATAACTAGGACAAGCAAGAGGCCAGACCCAGACAGAGGAAGACAAAAGCTTCCATGACTGTGATTGGGGTCTGGGCCTGAGATAGAATCGTCAGGAGAAGATCTGCATTATGTTCTTGATTGAGATCTGCAAAATTGAAGGCGGGAGCAGAGTTGGTCACCAATGCACAGGGGAACTGTGATCATACGTCCCTCCCAGATGTTAAGTCAACAGGTCTGATTTTGGAAAGGGCTTCCCAAAAGGAGGTGAGGGAAGTTGGAAGAGCAGATAACTTGAATCTGGATGGCTGATGATTGACGGTCTTGAAGGCCATGCTAAGTGACCTGACCTTTCTTGGGGGATGCTAAAGTCACTGACTACTAAACTAAGCTGTTTACACAGTTGTCTCACCAACTGGATAACACTGGGTCTAGGTTGCTGTGGTGGTGTCTGATAGCCTCCCCTTAGGACTGAAGTCTCTATGCCCCATAGGAAGAGAGAATTGGGGGCTGATAGTGCAGAGCTTAGTCCCTCTCTTGGAACTACATTCAGCAGAGATACCTTGCCCAAGATCATACCCTCCTCCAGAAAAGCCATAATCTGATGATAGGCAGGACATCCTATCTAATAAAACAGTAATATGCAAATTGACTGTACCTCCAATAAGCCACACCCACAGCCATGCCCACCGGCCAATCAGAAGCAAAATATGCAAATAAACCTCAACCAAGATGGCTGTCATCACTGAGAGCAGGAGGGAGGCTTGGGTTTCCCTGGCAACGGAGGAAGCCAAGCTTTCCACTGTTGCTGGCCTAGGCCTCCACTCAATGATACAAAGTTTGAATTATAGAAGATACATAATCCCAACAGAAATGGCGGCAGCCACGGAGCTGGAGAGAGAAGAGGCGAGGGTTGCCGGGGCGATGGAGGAAGCCAAACTTCTGCAGCCCTAGCTTAGGACTTCACTCCAGGCTTCAAAGTTTCAAACAGAAATGGCTGTCGCTACAGAGCAAGCAGAAGGCTTAGCTCCACTCCAGGCTACAAAGTTTCAATTGTAGAACATAAATTAATCCCAGATTCCAGAGCCTCCACTTGGGTCACTGGGGGGTGTGGCCGGCCTGAAAACCACCACAGGCTCCTTGCCCAGGCTGCCCCACACCCCAAGGGAGCCCCCACCCTGATGCAGGACACCCCTCAGTGCAAACCAGCTAGTCCCCACCTATGCACCAGGCCTCTATCCTATCTAATAAAAGAGTAATACCCAGATTGACCATCACTCCAACACCAAAGAGGGTTGCCCCTATGTAGTCAATGATCCTGCTCCCATGTGGACACAAGTTGGCCAGCAGGGAAGGACAGTGGGAGATTCCAGGCCTGCAAGGGAAGGCTGTTGTGGGCCGTCAGGCCAGCAGGGGAGGGCAGATGGGGGTGACCAGGCTGACAGAGGAGGAAAGTTGGTGGAAACAGGCTGACAGGGGAGCAATTAGAGATCAATTAGGCTGACAGGGTAGTGGTTAGGGGGTGATCAGGCTGGCAGGCAGAAGCAGTTTAGGGGCAATCAGGGAGGCAGGCAGGCGAGCAGTTTGGAGCTAGCAGTCCCAGATTGTGAGAAGGATGTCCAACTGTCCATTTGGGCCCAATCCCAGTAGGATCAGGCCTAACCGGGCAGTTGGACATCCCTCGAGGTGTCCCAGATTGGAGAGGGTGCATACTGGGCTGAGGGACACCCCCTCATACCCCCCCCCATGCATGAATTTCATGCACTGGACCTCTAGTGGGAATATAAAGGTCCAGAGCCCTAGCCTCAGTTTGAAGCAACTCTGAAAGGCCAGCCCAGCTCCAGAGCTCTCTCCATCCCCTGGGGTCAGGTTGGCTGAGATCTTTGTGTGAGAGCACCAATGCCCTGCTTCTCCCTCCGCTCTGGTCTGCTGCCTGCCTCCTGGGCAGGTACTGACACTGAGAGCTCTCCTCAACCCCTGTATGTGGACTGTCTCTATCCTACCATTGTCACATTAAATGAATTCAAACACAGGACACCCATTTAAATTTCAATTTTGGATAAGCAATGAATTTATTTAATATAAGTGTGTCCCAAATATTGCATGGAACATACTTCCACTAAAAAAAAAATTCCTTCGCTGTTGAAATACCATCTAATAAAAGAGTAATATGCAAATTAACCATCATTCTGCTGCAACCACAAGCCACACAACCAGCCAATCAGGAGCAAATATGCAAATTAACCCAACCAAAATGGCTGTGACCATAGAGAGAACAAGAGGCTTGGGTTTCCCTGACAATGGAGGAAGCCAAGCTTTCTGCACACCCTGGCCTGCCATGGCCTCTGCTCAAGGCTACAAAGTCTCAATGATAGAATATAAATAAATCCCAGATCCCAGGGCCTTCACTTGGGTCACTAGGGGACGTGGCCAGCCTGCAAACCACCCCTCGCCCAATCCACCCCACACCCCAAAGGTACCCCCACCATGATCCGGGACACCCTTCAGGGCAAACCAGCTGGCCCCCACCCATGCACCAGGCATCTATTTTATCTAACAAAAGAGTAATATTCAAATTGACCATCATTCCAACACACAAGATGGCTGCCCCGATGTGGTCAAAGATGACTGCCCCCACGTGGACACAAGATGGCCAGCACAAGATGGCCAGCAGGTGAGGACAGTTGGGAGGGACCAGGCCAGCAGGGGAAGGCAGTTAGGGGTGATCAGGCTTGCAGGGGAGGACAGTTAGGAGTGATCAAGCCTGCAGGTGAGGGCAGTTAAGGGCAAACGGGCTGGTAGGGGAATAGTTAGGCATCAATCAGGCTGGCAGGGGAGTGCTTAGGGGGTGATCAGGCTGGCAGGCAGAAGTAGTTAGGGCCAATCAGGAAGGCAGGCAGGCAAGCAGTTGGGAGCCAGCAGTCCTGGGTTGTGAGAGGGTTCCCAGATTGGAGAGGGTGCAGGCTGGGCTGAGGGACACCCCCCAACCACCACCGCCGTGCATGAATTTTGTGCACCGGGCCTCTAGTTCATATACTATTGGGGCCCTATATTTTATCCAGCAGCCCTGCTCCATCTCAGAGTCCATTCTTTGGGGCATCTGACCTATTCTAAACTCCTTAAAGTGGTAATATCATTGTCTTGCTTTAGAAACATAACTAATCCTCGAAAAAGTTACAGTCATCTAAGTGACACTGATTATTAGGGAAAGCATGAGACAACAAAAGCAATGTATTCAGGAGTTGGATCAGCTGGATAGGGTGGGGATGCAGAAAATCCCCAACCATTTTCACTAGTACTGGGCCTGCAGTTCTGTAGAAGAGGGTTCCTCCCCAGGATTTCCAGCCAGCCTTCCCAGGGCAGGGCTGAACAACCCTGAGGAAGAACATTTTAATTAGCCACTTAGTCTCTACTCCATCTGTCTTTGCTTTCATTGTCAGAGTCTGTGTCAATAGCTGGAAATCCAGGCAGCAGCACAAGTAGACATTTTGCTCCTACCAAGCAGAAATCTCACAAAGGGCAGGGCTCTCCTCTTTACAAGAAAACAAACAGGTCTCTAGGCTCCCAGGAGCTGGGAGTGGGCTGGGACGGAAAGAGGGCTGGGGGAAGAGGTGTGGGCAGCCAACTGGCTCAGCCTGCCCCAAGCTCCCACTCTCACTGGCTACCCACTTCCATCTGCCTTTCCCCATGCACAACTGGATTGCCCATGCACACTGACAGGCTTCCCTCTCTGATAGTAGAGCTGGCTGAAGCCTCCAGATTACTCAGCTGGGCCATAGCAATGCCACTCCACCGCTCCTTAGGAGTCAGTGTGACCTCTAAGGCCAATCTGGTTCTGCCACTGCCTTGTTCCAAACCCTTCCATAGCTTCCAGTAGCCATTTGCAATGTACCTTCACATTCTGCCTTTGCCTGTGTGTTTCCTCTACCTGAAAGGCCCTTTCCTTCTCTGTTTAAACTAATGCAATCCCACCCACTCTTCAAGTTCTTTCTTCTATAAAGTCTTCACTGTCCCCCTTGGTCAGAATGAGACATGCCCATCTGGGCCCTGTGGCATCCTTACTGGTGTCTGATGTCCTCACAGTGGTTAGCTGGGTATGTGAGGATCTCTCCCCGCTAGGCTGTGCATGATCAGTGTTTTTCAATTTGTAAAGTCACTTTTACATTCATGCTTCCTTGGATAGGTACCACTGTCCCGATTTTTAAAATAATGCAATAGAGGCCTGGACAGTTTCTTGATATGTCCATGATCATATAGAAACTAACTGTAGAACACAACGCAACTACCCATATCTTCTTAAACACCAGTGCTGTTTCTACCAAAGGATGACCTAACCCTCTCATATGCAAACAACACCTAGCTCAGTAGCTAGGTGCATACACAGTAGGAGCTTATTAAATGCTGAATTAATTGCAGTGAAACAGAGATTGCACAAAAATTTGGAGATGTCTAATGAGTTTCAATAATGCTGAGAGGAGCCGAAACCGGTTTGGCTCAGTGGATAGAGCGTCGGCCTGCAGACTGAAAGGTCCCAGGTTCGATTCTGGTCAAGGGCATGTGCCATGGCTGCGGGCACATCCCCAGCAGGGGGTGTGCAAGAGGCAGCTGATCGATGTTTCTCTCTCATTGATGTTTCTGACTTTCTATCCCTCTCCCTTCCTCTCTGTGAAAAATCAATAAAATATATTAAAAAATAATAATAATGCTGAGAGGAAAGCTGTCCTTTGCTCTCCCCCTTCACCCCCAAGAGGCATGGGGATGCGAGGGTAGGAGTTTCACTTCCGGTGCTACCTCCTGTTTAACTGGAATGCCTGTCCAGGTGACTGACTGAGAGGTCAGCTTTTGGGGAATGCAATAGGAAGCTACCGTCATTGTGCTATTGATGGTAACACCAAGAGGAACTGGGATTGACGCCAATGCTGTTGGGAAAGGAGAGGTATAGGAGGTGCTTTCCAGTTCTGGGGTGGCCCCTGCATCACCAGCCTACCTGGGGAAAAAGCAGACTTGGAATTTTCCCCAAGATGGTTGACTCCTAGGACAGGGCCTGGGTAAGGGCTTCCACTCAAATCTCTCACATGTTTATACATTTCAATTCTCTGTTACACGTTTTGAAACTTTATTTGCTATTTTTTTCATATCACTATATATATATATATATATATATATATTTTAACAATTTCTCCCTTGGTACTTCAACTGTCCCTTCATCCTTTTGTTTTTCTCTTTCATGAATATCATGTTCTTTGGAAGCTTGTTTAGAGCAAGTCAGTGGCCTTTTAGGTTTCCTCCACATGAATAGGAGTCACATATAAGAATTATATGTCACAGAGAGGGCATCAGAATTTTAGAGGTGCTTAGGTAGGGAATATACAAAAAAAGGTTGGGAACCACTGAAACAAAACATAAGCCTCCCTTGTGTTGATGGCATGTCTCCTGGCCTGGAATGTCAATTCCATTAGTTCAGGGACTCTGCCTTGCTCTCTGCTGTAGTCCTAAAACAGTGTTTGCATGTGGTATGTACTCTGTACATACTTGTGGATTGGATGGGACCTGTAAACAGGGATGACAGTAGTCCCTACATAATTGGGCTGTGCCAGAATTAAATCAGTCTATTAAGACTTGGCCTAGTGCTGGTCATGTGATAGGAGTTAAGTGAATCTTACCTAATAATAGACAAATATGTAAATTGCCCATACCTCTGCTGTGCCCACAACCAATCAGGGTAAGTATGCAGATTAGAAGGCCAAAGATGGAGGCTGCCCAGCTCCAGGCGTGGAGTGGTCAGGTGGGGCATGATGCCTGTTATGAGAAGGGTGGGGAGGGGGGCGTTGGGGAGGTGAAGGGATCTACAGGAGTGGAATGCCACAGAGAATACAAGACTGCAGACTCCAGAATCTGCAGCGAAGACAAAGAAGGCAGACTCTGGATGGAGCAAAGGCCTGGGTCCTGGGTGCCGGAGGAAAACTGGTGCTGGAAGTCAAAGGAAGGAAGGCCTATTGCACAAATCTCTTCATGCAATGAGCCTCTAGTGTTCTTATAATGAATATGGTAAAATGAATGGTTTAGAAAGATAAAAGGTAAAAAGGGGCATCTCTGATGAAAGGGGGAAGGATGCTCCAACCCTCCTTCCCATTGCTGGGGCCTGGGGACCTTTTCTGTGAATGGGACCTTAGCTGGCCTCCCCCCACAGCTGCCTTCTCAGCCTATCTTACCTAGGAGGGTGGGGGTAGGCAGCTCATCTGATGGAGATTCTAGGACAGCCTAGCTTGAAGGAGCTCAGGTCAGCTGGTCCCAGCCCTGTGTTTGTGTCCCCAGGGAACACAAGGCCAGTGTGGGAAAGGGCCTAGACTAAGCTTAGAGAGACCTCACTCACTATTCCTCCAGCAGCTGTATATTTGGAATCCAAAGCAGGAGTCAATATCTGGCAAAGGACTTAAAAACAAACAAACAAATAAACAAACATAAATAAACAAAAAATGGTTGTAAATGTTTTAACATGAAAAGCCTTATACAGGCATTTTTAATCTTTATTTGGTTGCAAACAATAAAATGATAGGGAATTTAAAGTGTCCTGGAAAATCTGAGCTACCTAATTGTCTCTGTGTTTTTTATTTCAATAGACATTCATTGAGGATCTATTATGTGTAAATCTTGGAGACAAAGAAGTACAAGGTACATTCTCTGCCTTCCAAGGGTTCTTCAGGTGAGATAGGGAGTCAGGGACATCGTGTGAAAGAGTACCATGAGGATCCATTAAGTATTCTCCCTGGTATTGACTGAAACGAATTGAAAACTTACATCCACACAAAAACCTGCACATGAATGTTTATACAGTAGTTCCCCTTATCTATGAGGATACATTTGAAGACCCCCAATGGAAACCTGAAACTGCAGATAGTATCAAACTCTATGTATTAGTATACCATGTTTTTTCCCATGCATACATACCTATTATAATATACTAGTGGCCCGGTGCACGAAATTCGTGCACAGAGGGGGGTTCCCTTAGCCCAGCCTGCACCTGCTCCAATCAGGGACCCCTTTGGGGATGTGTGACTGTTGGCAGTCAGAGATGTCTGACTGTTGGCAGTAGGACATCCCTCTTGCAATGTAGGAACACTGGCTCCTAACTGCTCATGGCCTGCCTGACTGATCACCCCTAAGTCCTCCCCTGCTGGCCTGATTGCTCCTAACTGCCACTGCCTTGCCCCACACCTGGGACCCAGGCTTCCCTCCCTCTGGCCAGCTATAGGCACCCAGGACCTGGGCCAGCTTCACTCAGGCCGGCCACAGCCACAGGCACCCAAAGGCACCCAGGACCACAGGGCATGCTGCCTAACCCCAGGGCCAGAAAGGACCCCAGCCCCTCAATGTGCCTGCCTGGCTGAGTCCCACTACTCTGACTGCCATGGCTTAAAGAACTTTGCCATACATGTTCTCCCCAGCCTCCTGGAGAGAGGGCATGAGCTGAGAAACTGGAGATGCTGCAGCCCCGCTGAGGGTTCGCCTTCCTCAGCATCTCTAGAAGCCGGAGCACCTGGTTGGAAGACTCCCGGCTCCGATTCTGGCCTGAGGAGGCGGGGAGCCGCGGAGTGTGCGTGGTGCTTGGGGAAAGGGTGACCTTACTGGACTTGCACACACTGCCACTGACAACAGCATGAGGTCATGGAGACCGAAGGAGCAGAGAAATGCATCCAGAACTGGGGGATCCTGTGCCAACCCAGTATGAGGGCACCTCTCCTACAGCACACCTGGCAGACAGCGTGCCCTGCAGCCCCAGGTGGGCCTCCCGCAGCCCTCCTGGCCCTCTGCGGGGCCCCCTCCTGGGGAGCGCACCCACACTGCACCGCTGCCACAGCCTCCTCCTCCGGCCCGAGGCGCCCACCCCGCCCTGCCCCTCCATGGGGCCCCGGCCTGGGAAGCGCACACTGCACCGCTGCCCAGCCTGTGGCGCCCGCTCCATCCTGCCCCTCTAAGGGGTCCTCGTCTGGGGAGCGCACGCACGCTGCGCTGCTGCTGCCACAGTTGCCTCCCAATCTGAGGGGTCCACCTTGTTCCTCCCCTCCTCCTAGCCCCACCTTGTCCCGCGCCTGTGCGGGGGCCCAGCCCGGGGAGCACACGCTGCACCGCGGCCTCGCCTCCCATCCTGCTGGCCATACCCCCTGCTCCTAATTGGCTGATCAGGAGTGAAGGTATGGTCAAATTTGCATGTTACTCTTTTATTACATAGGATAATACATATTTAATTTATAAACTAGGCACAGTAAAGATTAATAATTATTAATAAAACAGCACAATTATAATACACTGCCATAAATGTTGTGAATATGGTCTCTCTCAAAATATCTTATTGTATTGTGCTCCCCCTTCTTGTGATAATGTGAGATGATACAATGTCTATGTGATGAGATGAAGTGAATAAGTGACACAGGCATTGTGACAATGGTGTTAGCCTATCATAAAGCTTACTTGAACACCAGCACTGTGATACTACTGTAGCCAATCTGATAACTAAGATGGCTACAAGTGGATAACTGGAGGGTAGCATATAAAATGTGGATATCCTGGAGTGATATAGTGTGAGGATTCATCACACTACTCAGAACTGTGTGCAATTTAAGATTTATGAATTTTTCCCTGGCTGACATGGCTCAGTGGTTGATCTCCTATGAACCAGGAAATCATGGTTTGATTTCTGGTCAGGGCACATGCCCGGGTTGTGTGTTCAGTCCTCAGTGTGGGGCATGTAGGAGGCAGCTGATCAATGATTCTTTCTCATCATTGATGTATCTATCTCTCCTGTATCTATCTCTCTAAAATCAATAAAAATATAGTTTTACAAATTTATGAATTGTTTATTCTGGAATTTACCATTTAATATTTTTTGAACTAAGGTTGATACAGCTAACTGAAACCATAAAAAGTGAAACCTCAGGTAAGGAGGGACTATGATAGCAGCTTTATTTATACTTTCCCAAACTTGGCAATAACCCAGATGTCCTTCAGTACCTGAATGAATAAACAAACCGTGCCATATCCATACAATGGAATGTTATTCAGCAATAAAAAGGAATGAACTATCAAGCCATGAAAAGACATGGAAGAAACTTAAATGCATATTGTTTGAGTGAAAGTAGCTAACCTGAACAGGCACACACCATATGATTCACCTGTAGATGTTCTGGGAAAAGGCAGAACTATGGAGACAATGAAATGATCAGTGGTTGCCAGAAGTTAGGGGGGAGGCAAGGATGAATAGATGGAGCACAGATGATTTTTAGTGCAGTGAAACTTTTCTATAGTATCCTATCTAATAAGAGTAATATGCAAATTGACCACACCTCCAATCAGCCACCCCCACCAGCCAATTAGGAGCAAATAAACCCCAGCCAAGATGGCTGCAGCCACTAAGAACAGGAGGGAGGCTTGGGTTTCCCTGACAATGGAGGAAGCCAAGCTTTCCTCCTGCCCTTGCTGATCTAGACCTCCACTCAATGCAACAAAGTTTCAATTATAGAATATACATAATCCCAACAGAAATGGCGGCAGCCACGGAGCTGGAGAGAGAAGAGGCTAGGGTTGCCCAGACAATGGAGGAAGCCAAGTTTCCGTAGTCCTAGCACCTAGGCCTCCACTCCAGGCTACCAAGTTTCAATTGTAGAATATAAATTAATCCCAGATCCCAGGGCCTCCACTTGGGTTGCTGGGGGACATGGCCAGCCTGCAAACCACTACAGGCCCCTTGCCCAGGCTGCCCCATGCCTCAAGAGAACCCCCATCCTGATCCGGAACACTCTTCAGGGCAAACCATCTGGCCCCCACCCATATACTAGATCTCTATCCTACCTAATAAAAGAGTAATTTGCAGATTGACCATCACTCTAATACACAAAAGGGCTGCCCCCATGTATTCAAAGATCCTGCCCCCATGTGGACACAAGAGGCCACGACAAGATGGCCAGCAGGGGAGGGCCATTGGGAGGTTCCAGGCCTGCAAAGAAGGGCAGTTGTGGACAATCAGGCCAGCAGGGGAGGGCAGTTAGGGGTGACCAGGCTGGCAGAGGAGGGAATTTGGGGGCAAATAGGCTGACAGGGGAGCAGTTAGACATCAATTAGGCTGGAAGGGTAGTGGTTAGGAGGTGATCAGACTGGCAGGCAGAAGTGGTTAGGGGCAATCAGGGAAGCAGGCAGGTGAGCAATTTGGAGCCAGCAGTCCTGAATTGAGAGAAGGATGTCTGACTGCCCATTTAGGCCGATCCTACCAGGATTGGGCCTAAATGGGCAGTTGGACATCCCTCGAGGGGTCCCAGATTGGAGAGGGTGCAGGCTGGGCTAAGGACACCCCCCCCCCCCATGCACGAATTTTGTACACCAGGCCTCTAGTGATACTATAATGGTGAATACATGTCATTATACACTTTTCTAAAGCCACTGAATATACACCAACAGTGAACCTACTGTAAATTATGAACTTTAGTTAATAATATATCAATATTGGCTCATTAACCATAAAAATGTATTAGTACTACACTAATGCAAGGTTTTGACAATAAGGGAAACCAGGAGGGGTTTGGTTTGTACTTTAAACTAATTTTTTCTGAAAGTCTAAAACTGCTATAAAGGAAAGTTTATAGAAAATTAAAGAGCAACATGAAATATGATCATAGAAAAATGCTGTAGAAGCAGCTTGGGGTAGGAGAGAGGAAGGGTTTGGGAGGGTGGGAATCAGTGATGGGAATCAAGACCCTCACATGTGAAGTTAGATAGTGTTTCAAATCTTGCCTCTGCCACTTACTCACTATGTGACCTTAGCCAAGTTATTGAACATCTCTTAAGCCTCAATCTAGTCCTCCACAAAATGGGACTAGTGATGCCTATCACAGAATTGTTATGAGATTTATATAAAACTAGAGGCCCACTGCAAGAAATTCGTGCATGGGGGTTGGGGGTGAGAGGTGTCCTTCAGCCCAGCATGCACCCTCTCCAATCTGGGACCCCTCGACTGATGTCTGACTGCCCATTTAGGCCCGATCGCAGTAGGATTGGGCCTAAATGGGCAGTCGGACATCCTTCTCACAATCCAGGACTGCTGGTTCCAAACTGCTCACCTGCCTGCCTCCCTGATTGCCCCTAACCGCTTCTGCCTGCCAGCCTGATTACCCGTTAACCACTCCTCTGCCAGCTTAATTGATGTCTAACTGCTCCCCTGTTAGCCTGTTTGCCCCTAACTTCCCTCCTCTGCCAGCCTGGTCACCCCTAACTGCCCTCCCCCGCTGGCCTGATGGCCCACAACTGCCCACCCTTGCAGGCCTGCAACCTCCCACTGTCCTCCCCTGCTGGCCAGCTTGTGGTGGCCATCTTGTGTCCACATAGGGGCAGGATCTTTGAACACATGGGGGCAGCCCTCTTGTGTATTAGAGTGATGGTCAATCTGCAAATTACTCTTTTATTAGAGAGGATAGAGGCCTGGTGCATGGGTGGGGATGGGCTGGTTTGCCCTGAGGGTGTCCTAGATCAGGGTGGGGGTTCTCTTGGGGTGTGGGGCAGCCTGGGCAAGGGTTTGGTGCTTTGTAGGCCGGCCACACACACCCAGCGACCCAAGTGGAGGCCCTGGGATCTGGGATTAATTTATGTTCTACAATTGAAACTTTGTAGCCTGGAGTAGAGTCAAGTGTTCTGCTTGCGCCGTAGTGACAGCCATTTCTGTTTGAAACTTTGTAGCCTAGAGTGGAGGCCTAGGCTAGGGCTGCAGAAGTTTGGCTTCCTCCGTCACCTGGGCAACCCTAGCCTCTTCTCTCTCCAGCTCCGCCATTTCTGTTGGGATTATGTGTCTTCTATAATTGAATCTTTGTAGCATTGAGTGGAGGCCTAGGCCAGCAACAGCAGGTGGAAAGCTTGGCATCCTCGATTGCTGGGGAAACCCAATCCTTCCTCTTGCTCTTAGTGGTGGCAGCCAGCTTGGTTGGGGTTTATTTGCATAATTTGCATAATTTGCTCCTGATTGGCTGGTGGGCTTGGCTGTGGCTTATTACTCTTTTATTAGATAGGATTTGAATGAAGCAGTTGGCATTGCCCTATATTACAGTCAGTGCTTCTCCTTATACCACTGGAGGAGAGGAACCATTTCTACTCTTTCAGGCTCAGATGGAATCCATACGTAAAGGAAGAGGAAAATGTGTGCTAGGCATAGAAACAGTGTGGACCGAGTCCTGCAGGCACAAGATGAAGCAGATGTAGGAGGTCTGGCTCAGTGAAGGAGGACATGTGTGGTGCGTGGGGGGCAAGGCTGTAGAGGCAGAAGAGATTGGATGCTGGTGCCCTGGAGTGCTATGCCAGAGAGTTGGGGAATCTTCCTGAGAACAGATGGAGAACACAGGCTGATCATCACTGGGAGAGCCATTATTGGGTTGGCAGTCTGGAATGATCCCTTTAGTAGCCACAGAAGGATGGGTGGGAGAAGGGGGAAGGGAAGCAAGACAGGAGATGACAGCAGCAAGACAGGAGATGACAGCAGCAATCCAGCCCAGGGGAGAGTTTTCTGGGGCCACTTGAAGCAGTGAGAAGAGTTACACTGTGGGGTCTGGTAGCACAGGGTGTGAATCCTTGGAAATCAGCTTGTCAGAGGTCACACACTGGCTGGCTGTGTGACTTTGGACAAGTCACTTAACCTCTCAAAATCTCAATTTTTTCTTTTATAAAAAAGCCTATCTCCCAGGGCAATCCTCAAGTTGAAAAATATGATAAAAATTAAGAGGGTCTGGAGTGGGAGAGACATGAACTATACTTAAACCTCCTACTGGGAAAGGTTAAAGATGAAAACGGCACAGTCTGAAATTGCCTGGTTTTGAACAAGGGCTCTGGGATTGACAGTGCTGGGTTTGCATTATAGCTCCACTCCTTACTCATCTGTGGTCTGGATTCAGCCACTTTGTTTCTCTGAGCCTCCTCCTTTAGCAGCTGTAAAGTGGACATAATAATATCTGCCCTTACAGGTTCTGTGGTGGGTGACTGGAGCAATTGCTGAGCACCCAGAACACAGCAGATCTCAGAGACAGGAATGGTTGTCACTATAGCCATCATTATTAGCATCCTTAGAGTAATGAAATCAAGAATATTTTTCTTTTATTTTTATCTTAATTATCAACATGCTGCATACATAGTAGTTGTTTTAATAATGACAATTTTAACTCATCAAGAGAATGAGAAGGTAAGCCACAGACTGGGAGAAAATATTTGCAAAAGACATGTCTGATAAAGGGATGTTATCCAAAATATACCAATTTTTTAAAACTCCACAATAAGAAAATGAACAACTCAATTGAAAAAATGGACAAAAGATCTGAACAGACAACTCACCAGAGAAGATATATGGATGGTAACTGAGCATATGAAAAGATGCTCTACCTCATATGTCATCAAGGAAATGCAAACAACAATAAGTTACCACTACACACCTATTAGAATGGCCTGAATCTCAAACACTGACAACACCAGATGCAGGCGAGGATGCGGAGGAATAGGGACTCTCATTCACCAATGGGAATACAAACTGGTTCAGCCACTTGGCAAAACTAAACATATTCTTAGCATACAGTTCAGCAATTCCACTCCATGGTATTTACCCAAAGAAGTTTAAAACTTATGTCTACACAAAAACCTGCACATAGATGTGTACAGCAGCTTTAGTCATAATTTCCAAACTTGGAAACAACCAAGATGTCCTTCAGTAGGAGAATAGATAAAGAAACTGTACATTCAGGCAACAGAATGTTTTTTAGTACTAAAAGAAAATGAGTTATCAAAACAGGAAAAGACAGAGAAATCTTAAATTAACATTGCTAAGTCAAAGAAGCCCATCTGAAAGGCTAACACACTGTATGATTCCAACAATATGACATTCTGGAAAAGGCAAAACTATGGAGACAGTAAAAGGATTAGTGGTTGCTAGGAGTGGGGGAGCAGGCTGAATAGGTGGAGCACAGGATTTTTAGGACTGGTTCAGACTGGGAGGATTAGGAGGGTTCAGGTGTAGGGTGTCAAGTTCAGGGGGAGAGTGGGGAGAGGTTGGGAAATGAAAATGCCCTATCCTCAAGGTCCAACACTCAGTCCTGCCCTTTCTAAGCCCCTCCTCTGTCCTGTGAGTGGCTGATCCTCCTATGAGCCTGAGCTGGGGCTGGAGCTGGAGCAGCTGTCTGCCCATCTGCCATCACCTTGTCCTCCCCTGCCTAGCTCTAACCTTCTCTATAATGGGAATGGAGAGCTGCCAGAGCCAGGTTTTTGGAGGGGCGCAATTCAGGTCTATATCTTACCTTTCCACCCCCGCCTAGCTGCTCAGCTGGATCTCCTCAGGCAGAAGGGCTGGTGAACTGACAGCAGCTTGATTGGAATTTGGGTCCTGCCACTAAGGGGTAGACAGAGGCACTTCCAGGGACATCCCACCCATGGTTACAAAGGACCTGACCCCCTCTCACCAGATGAAAAGCCAGCAACTGCTCCCATAAGGAATTAATTAATTCTCTCCTCCTTACTTAACATCAGGAACTCTGGGCCCAGGATGTAACCTGGCAGAGCTCTGAGGGGAATGGGAAGATGAAACAGAGACCTGTGCTCACAGTCTACACATGCCACTTGCAGGCTAAAGCCCACACCTCCTCCAAGGCCAGCGCCATCGTCTGGTGCCCCTGGCTGGGCTTCGTCCCTTCAGCCATCCAAGTGCCTGCCTGCCTAAGCCTCGCATACCAGTGATGGGCTGGAGCTGCCACCCACTGGCTTATGATTGCCGTGTCAGTGACATCCTGCCACAGCCAGAGTATTTACACTACAGAAGTGGGCAAACACTGCCAGTTAGCTCCCCCGCGGCCCCAGTGGCAGGTATTACACATTTGCCAGCACACTGTGGCACCTACTGCTCCTTTTGCCGGGAACACGGCCTCTCCCCTTTTATTCCTCAGGTCTCAGTGCAAATGGACTCCCTCCGAGATGCCTCCTCTGCTTTCTGGGCCTGATCACACCTGCAGGCACAGTCTCTCTTCAGAGCTAAGTAGAGCGTGGGACACATCGTGGGGACTCCTTAGGATGTGGGGTGTGCATGGGACCAGCTTATCAAGACAGCTGTGAGAATGAAAGGGCAGCGCCATGCCTCCCGGGGACCACGTGGAGCACTGCCTCTGCTGTTTTGATGAGAAATGAGCCATCTTCCTGCATCCCTCCTCGCAGGCACAGGTGATTTTCACTTTCCTGCCTTCGGGGCCTCAAATTGCTGCCTGTCTCTGGGACAGAGAGGACTCAGGCACATATCCTTCCTTCTTACTAATGGGAATTTCTTCTCCAAGCTCTGCTTCTTGTTTTCAGCAAAGCCCTATAAATTTGAAACTCTCCTCCTTACCCCTGCCTTTCTGAGCCCTCCCCTCTAGCACGTGCTTCCCTTCCTCCCTTACAGACTCCACACTGCCCTCAGTTTCGCTCTTCCCTACTGTTGACTAATCTTGCTTCCAGGCTCCAACCTGCAGTTAACCATTTACACCATAGCGAGAGCTGGTGGTGAGGCAGCCAGTAGCAATGGAAAGGCACTGCGTTCTCTTTACCTTTCATCTTCCAGGGCGCACCCTGGATCCGTCTCCTCAGAGATGTCTTCTCTGAATAACCTCCTCATTAGTTTTGATTTGTTTATTTTCCTCAGAGCCTTGACCACAAGCTGTGCTATTTATTTTTCTGGCTTGTTATGCAAGGAACATGTTTGTCTTCTTTATCCTCATATCCCTAGTGCCTGGCCCAGCAGTGCTTAATACACATTTCTCGACTGTACAAATGATTTATAATCCATGCTCAGATCTGGACTTCGAACCTGCCCAGCTGAGTCACCATACACAACTCCCTTACTCTTCATGCCTCAGTGATCTCATCTATAAATGGGGAGAATAGTATCCACTTTCCTAGATTTCAAGCTTATTTTAAGGATGAAACATGATGCTGATTAGGAGTTCTGAGTACCTGCAATGTGCTATTGGGTGCTAGGTCTTACTCATCACAACTGTGCAAATGGCTGTCTCCGCTCCCTGTGCAATGAAGGGGTTAAAGTAATTCCAGATGGCAGCAAAGAGGTGAAGAGAATAATAAATAACTAACCACACTTCTAGTAATAACTAAGTAATAATAACTGACTAAATACCATATGTCAGTTCTTTATAGAAATTAACTCATATAATCTTAGAACGACCTTATGAAATAGGTCCTATCACTATCTCTATTTTATAGTTGAGGAAACTGAGGCACAGACAGGGTATGTGATTTATCCAAATAAATGGGATCAAGTTTTAAATTTTTTAAAATTATATTTTTATTTATTTCAGAGAGGATGGGAGAGGGAGAAAAAGATAGAAACATCCATGATGAGAGAGAATCATCAATTGGCTGCCTCCTACGGGGATCGAGCCTGAAACCCAGACATGTGCCCTGACTGGGAATTGAGCCGTGACCTTCTGGTTCATAGGTTCCTGCTCAACACTGAGCCACACTGGCTGTGCAAGTTTTAATTATCAATGAGAACTTTCCAAAATCTCTTCAATCTGGTAACGTTTTACCAGTTCAATTTCAGGACTGTTTACTAGCATTAGATTGCTAACACCAAGAGTTTATGTTTGAGTGTGGCTTTGCCTCTGTGGCAGGCACTGGGGGACAAAGTTGAGTAGGGCTGATCCCTGCTTTCAGGGAACCCACTGCCTCTGAGGGGGACAGCGGGGAGTGTGGGCCCTGAGGCTCTGCAGCTGCTGAGCTGAGCCGGAGGGGCTTCCTTCAGGCTTCAGCCTTACCCAAGGCATTGCCCATCATGGAACTCCTGGCGGACATAGGAGTCTACTCCTGCCCAGGCCTGGTAACCAGGACCCCATTAAACTCCTAAAGTCCAAGAACCCCAGAAAATCCCTAGGCCCTGTGCTGGCACTGGGCTCCACAATGCTGGACATGCACTGCCCATCTTTCAAGGGCTTTGTGTGTGTGTGGGGGAGATTGGGTGCAATGCAGGACAATTCCTAAGGCAAACAGTTCAGAGAGGGCAGGACCTGTTCACAGTCAGGAATGGAGTCAGTGCAGAGCTAGGGCCAGAATTCAGGGTTCCCCACTCCCAACCTAGATCCTTCAAGTCTACCATTTGCCTCAGGGTCCTCAGATCCTGGCTCCCCCAGGTTGGGGGCTCCTCCAAAGAGCCTGGTTCTTCCTTCCTCCAGAGTCTCAGGTTGCTGGCAGGGACAGAAGCCAGAGATGGAAAAGCCTCCCAGCCTGAGGCTGACCCAGGTCACTGGCTTTTAACCCAAGATGCTGGGGTCTGCTGGGGTCTGCACATCACAGGCGCCAGTGAACTGCCCCCCTGCCCTCCACCCTGGCCCTCGCCTGCCTCCCTTTATCATCTTGTTAAAGGATTTTCACTCTCCATTTGGAATCTGGAATTTCATTATTCTGTGCGTGAAGCTTAGGGATAATAGGCTGCCACTTGAAGGCTGTTTTTCATCTTCAAAGCCCTCAGTAGAATGTTAATTAGCCCCCTCTTTCTTGCACCCCATGATCAAGATAAATGTTTTGGGGCCTGGGAGGGAAACCTAAGGGAGGCTGAGGGACTTCCCTGAGGGGTGTGGAGCTGAGCAAGATATCTGAGTAGGAAAAGGAGGAGCCCCGAATTCTGGAGTCTCCTCCTAAAGTGTCTGAGCTCTTGGGATCCTCCTCCCCTGTTAGGACAGGAGTATAACTGAGGGTAGGGATGGGCTGGGCCTCTTGCAGAGCCAGACAGCTCTAAGTTGGAATCCCAGCCTCTATCAATTACATGACCTTGGATCAGAGATCTTCTAAGCCCCTGTTTTCTTCCCTGTGAAAGGGGGATAATAGTGAAGTTCTTTTCAGGTTGTCAGGGGTTGAGTGAGGTAAGTATCTGCACAGAGTGCTCACTAGGAAAGAATGGATGAACAAGTGTGGCTATTGGGGGGTTGGAGTGGGGGAAAGTTAGAGGGTACAGAGAGACAGATTGAGGACCAGAAGGGAGGGAAGGGCTCTTTATCTTCCTTTGCTCCTCCTTATCTTTACCCCCATGGCCAGGCCTCTGCCCAGAGGGCAGCCACTATCCTTAGCATTGCATATCAGGCCGAAGGGGGAGTTGCTTTAGTCTGCCTTTGTGGGCCCTTGACACCCACTGGCAAATGGTAATATGATCTAATGTCCAACCATGAGAGCTCCACCAGAGGGTTGCCAGGTGAGGGAACTACCCAACCCACCGCAATGATGGCCAAACCAGACAATGCGTGCTGCAGCCCTTGCTTCAGCGTCTCCAGACCTGACCTCAAATCACTCCTGTATTCAGCTAGACAAACACTCATGTTGAATGGGGAAATCATCCCCACTTCGCAGGTAGTTTAGTGAAGTTCCAGGGGCTGTGTGTGTGTGCCAAGCAGCTCAAGGTCAGGATAAATGATAACCAAAGTCATCAGTCACAATATGGGAGCTTGAGAGTGAAGCCTGAGAGGTGCACCACTAGGTGGGAGCTACATGGGACAGGGAGTGAGGGTGCTTCTGGCCAACTAGTCACCTGCACCATCTTCATAGATTAGCATGGGGTTAGAGAGGAGGGCTGAAAAACACATGCAGCCGTTAAAAACATTCCTTCACATCTTGGCACCCTCTAAATTCCAGATGCAGAGACTCCTGTGCACTCATTGCTCACCCTGCTTAGGGCTCCTATGGAGGTTACTTAATGACATGGAGAGAGGGCATATCCTTCATGTCCTCTCTCCAAACCCGTCAAAAGCAGAGACCACAATCAGGGCACATTGCAGGCATACAGTTAACACTTATTGGTGGTAACAGTATAAAGTATGGATTTCAAACATGAGGGAATCTCATGAGAAATCAGAAGCACTGATTCTATTTCCTATTTGGGGTCAGAAGGTGAGAAATATAGAAAGAGACGACCAGAGAAAACACCCACGAAAGAAATAGGTACAACCTGCCTGATGCTTCCACCATCGCCCAGCCCTCTTGATTGGGGTAGGGGAGCAGAAGGGCTGTCAGACAGACCCTGGCTGGAAAGGCACGCCCCTCCCTGGGTCAAAATCCCCCTAGTTCCTCAGTTCTTGTGCTAGAGGTCCCTGGTTTGGTCACTGTAACGATGGTTGCTGTGATGATGGTTACATGAGTAGGGTGTAGGTTCTTTCCATTCCTTCAGGAAGCTTGGTGGATGTAAATGGTGCCTTTTTCCATAGCTCTTCAGGTCAACCTGCAATGACACATCATATTCACTCACTTATTCATGGCTTGCTCATTACTTAACCTTTATTGAACTCTGCTGTATTCCAGAGTGCTGACCACTGGGATTGCATGCAGAGTCCCTGCCCCAGGTGTTCAGCCTCCTGAGGGAGACAGACAAGGAAAAAGCAAGCCCACACAGTGTGATCAGAGCTTAGCACCTAACCTAGATCTGGGCTCAGGCAACATTACCTGGAGGAAGCATTGAAGTGTGAACCCAGAGAAGCCAGAAGATATGGAGGTAGGGAAGAACTGGAGGTTTCCATGTAGAGGGGCAGCATGCTCAGAAGTCTGAAGGGGGAATGTGCAGGTCTCAAGAAACAACGGCAAGGCTCCACAGAGAGTGAGGGGCCAGAGGCCAACTTCCCTGAATGCTGGACTTTATCCTGAGGGCAATGGAAGCCATTGAAGAGTCTGGAACACCAGAGTGACATGTTTAGAAAATTTTATTTTTTCTTTGGCTAGAATAATCTCAACTGAGCCGAGACTGGTTATACTATGGGAAAACACATAGATTATTGTTTAATAGATGGAGAATATTCAGTAAAGAAGGGCTGCTAAAGGATGAGATTCTTAGAGAAAACGGGACTAAAGTTCTTGGGTAGTGAACTTTTGGTGGCCTCAGGCCAGCTAGGTCATATCTAACCTTACCCTACTGCAGCCAGCTTTGCCCTCACTGCCCCATACATCCACCATCCGTGTGTGTGTGTGTGTGTGTGTGTATGTGTGTGTGTGTGTGTGTGTGACTTGACTTCGTGTGGTCACCTTGCCTTTTTATGCCTCAAGCCCCTACTCCCTCCTTCCCACCTTTCCATCCCTCCAAAAACCCAATCCTACTACCTCCTCTAGGAAGTCTGCCCTGGTATCCGCCAGTCCTTGGGATTAGTTCTCTCTTTCCACTTGGAAGGGTTGCAGTAGTGCTTTCTAAGGCAGGAGGTGGTAGAGTTAGCTGTGCCCAAGCCTAAATCTCCATGACTAGACAGTGAGCAATCTGAGGACAAGGACTATGCCTTGTTCCTCTTTGGATTCTGTGGTCATCTAGTATTATGCCTGGCAAAAACAGGTCCACATTAAAATGTCTGTTCAATGCAATCATGCTTTATTGTATGCATCCCAAAGTTGTCCAGAAATATTATGAAGTAAGTGCAAGACCCCCTAAGTTTCAGCAGATCCCTTTTCTTCAGTGCTTGGTGGCCCTGGTTGCCTCTTTTTGAGACTTATTGACTTGCCAGGTGCAGTTAGCCACTTTTGCTGGGCTCCCCATCTTTCCTGTCTACCTCTATTATGTTACTCATTATATTGGGCCAAAGTCATTTTCACAAATCTCCATTCTCCCTACCTCTCCCTCCACTCAGCCCAGTGCCAAATGCACAAAAGGAGATCAGTAAGTGTTTATTGAATGAAAAAAAATGCCCTGGCAAGAGTACAAGAGCACTCCTTAGGCATATTAAATGGGAATACAATCACCAATTGAATTTGTTTCCTTCAAAAGAACCATATATCCTGGAAACTCCATTCTAGTCGCCCAGATGGCAAGGCCTGGGAGAATTCAGAGTTATTCCTATTGAAACCATTTCCTCCAGAAGGTCCAGAGTAAAAAAGGAAAGCATTTGCCACAAACAATTGGGCCAGTGTGAGAGGATGTGGGTGGCACATTTCCAAGGCCTTGGAGGGCCTTTGAGCAGTGAGCAATGCAAATATCAGAGAAAGACTTGTCCCAGGGCAAATGTGGTAACCCAGAAATGGATCCTCTGGCAATGAGAAGGAGAAGAAACCATGGCAGCCATCAGTGTGGGCTCCTGAAAGAGAAAAGGCCGCTGGCCTTGGAGTCTGGAGGCTTAAGTTCTCAGCTGGAATCTGGGTTTCAGATCAAGGTTTCTGATAATCTCACCTTAGCCTTATTTCCCAGGGACAGTTTCCATGTCAAGAATTCAATGCAGGGCACACTAAAGGAATTTTTCTGACTTGTAAATTGTTAACTCAGGCTTCAGAATGAAGCTCTTTTCTTATTCTTTGAGGAAATTCACCTATTGAATGTAAGACTACCCTTGAAAAACACTACTCCTATGACTTTCAACTGATTCTTCCCTGTATGGATCCTATTTTCCAGCTCCCAGCCTGTAATCATGCTTTCTTCCTCCTGGAGTGTCATCTCCTGGCATTGCAGCCTGCTCAAAACTGAGCTCAATTTTTACCTCTTCTTTCCCTGATCACCACAATTTATAGGGATCCAGAGGGAGAGCGAGAACTGGTTGTGACTATTGAATGAATGTTCATCCAATAAACATGCGTATTGACTAAACACTTACCAGGTAACTAATATTGACTAAACACTTACCAGGTGCCAGGCACTGCGCTAAGCTCTCTACAAATGTGATCACACTTTGCCCTCACAACAACCCTATGAGGGAGATAACATAATTTTCAGCATTTCCTATAGTCTCTAGTGTTATCATCATATGTTTCTGTTTCTCCTCCTTCTGAGTACCAAGTAGAATTTCACTTCCTGAGCTTGTTGTTATGTGTGACCAATGACTTATGAGAAGAAGTACATAACATCCCAAGTTGGAGAACATTCCTTGTTCCCTCCCACATGATGACATGCCAGCAATGTTTGAGAAAATGATAGCATCATCAGCCTGGTTATTTTTAAAGAAAAACTTACTAATTTACTTATTTTTCACCATCCCTTTACCCCCTCTCATTTAGGAATCATCAGATTGTTCTTTTTATCTATGAGTTCATTTCTTTTTTGTATTATTTATTTATTTGTTTGTTTTGTTTTAGAATTCTCATATAAGTGAAACTTGTGATATTTGTTTGTAGACACATGTCTGACTTATTTCACTTGTGGGACCACTGATTCTTCTAGTTACATTTAAGTTATCATAACTGATAAGATTTCATTATTTTTTATTGCTGCATATTATTCATCAGTCTACTATTTGTTGAGTGAGTATAATGAGCAGATACTCAGGCTGGCCCATGATGGATGTGTAGGAGGAGCAAAAATTAAGTTTTGACTATTTTAAGCCACTGAAATTCTGGACTTGCTTGCTACATAATTTAGCTTATGTAGACCAATATACATTTTTTTCAGATTAAGAAATCAAGATTGCATGGGGAGGCATGGATAAGCCTGAAGAAAAGGTAACTGGAACCCTCACTGTGCCCAGTGCCCTGACTGACTGATTATGAAAGGTCTGAGAACAGACAAATGGCTGGATATTTATACTGTTATCTCAAGAGTACAAGGGAAGAGTTTGAAAACAGAGGAGCAACACAGTCATACTTGGGCTTCAGAAGACTCATCCTGGCAGCTGCTCTTGGCTGAGAAGTCCCTCTCTATTTGTCCATCTGGAAGGATCAGTGATGAACCCCATTGAAGGCCAAACTTCCAGCATGCATAGAGGTATCCCAGGCAAGTCTGCAGAGGGCCTGGGCTTCTGCAGTACCTAAAGTGGAGCACCAGGCCCTGGAAGAACAGGTGAGGAACTTCCAGGAGAGCCTTCTCCTCATGCAGGGAGAGCTCTGTTGTCTTTTTAAATGACCAAAACACAGCACAGAAATGAATGCCAACAAACAAGGTTAAAGGATCCTTAAAAAAAATGATGCCATTTCCCCCCAACTAATTTCTGAGTAAAAATTTGTCACTTCAGTAAGCATTTTATTGGTAATTACTGAGTTACTTTATTTGCATATTACAAAACTGCTATCCATCCTGGGGAAAATGCTAAATGTCTTGAGCATCTTGGAAGGAATTACTCAACACAGGGAGGGAGAATTCAGTAATTATTTCCTTAAAACTGGAATTTGCTAATAACTTTGCAATATATCACTTTGTGCTTCCCAATACAGGAATTAAATAATAAGCAATTAAGTACCAAAATAACTCAGGCATAGAACCTAACCCAAATAGGGAAATAGAGTTAAAGCTAACCCTTTGACTCCTGAACCACAAGGGACCACTGATTCTTCTTGGAGCCAGTTAGAGAGGGCTAGAGCAGAATATCATCTGCTCATTTTCAGAGCGGTATGTGGGAACCCAAGGAAAGGACTGGGGTGCAGTCTGAAACAAGGACTGGGCCCCTTCCCCAGTAGCTGGGATGGGCGAGGTACGCAGAAGTTAAAGGGGGAATTCTAAAATCAAACTGACTGTGTCTGTAAATTGGGCCTAGTGCTTACCATCCAGTGCTTACCATTGGGCAAATTACCCCCTTTAGGTCTCATTTTTCTCATCAGTCAGGGGATTCATAATGGTATCTTCACTTGGTGGTTGTGATGATTAAATGACATGAGGAACATAACAGCGTGAACTCAGAGCACAGTATATTCTCAGTAAGTATGAATTGCACCATCTTTCCCAGAGCCCGAGTCTCTGCCTGCTTTGTGAGGGGGAGGGATTTGTCTGCCTGCACTCACGAGCTGCTCCAGGGGAGGTGAGGGTGGCTCTGACCACCTGGAGTTGGTTTGCTGTGTGTGAACATTCAGTTGCCTTGTGACTTTGGGCACTCTGACACTCTGAGGCCTAGGCTTCCGTGCCTGTACCTTGAGGAGAGTGATTCCCATGGGAAAGGCAAGGGTGCTGGGGGCCTGTGTTTCAGCAACACTTTAGTTGTTTAGCTTCCTGCTGGACAGATAAAAAAAAAGTCAAGGGGACTGGGAGCAGTCCTTTAAAAGGATCATTACAATTTCAGACTTATTCTGTCTTAATTTCTGATTGATACTTAATCAACAGGGGTGCGGAGCACTTTGGCTTTTAAGTCTCTCCTTCCCTTAAGTATTTAATGATCTGAAAACAAATACTGGCAATGACACTACCTCTAGAGTCCCTGGATCATCTGCAGTGGCTGGCCCCAGGGATTCTCCTGTGATGGGCAGAGTTTACCCTTTATTTCATCTGTGTGTAAGGTGTGCTCAGGTGTGGTGTTCTATTTAATAATGTAAAATGCTATTCTGTGGAGGAGAGAGAACAGAGATGTATATTTTAAGAGATTCACCTTCCCACCTCCACACCAGGCCTGCTTACCACCAAGGAATGTTTAGTAGTCTTCTGAGCAGTAATGTTGAATGGGAGCAAAGGTCCAGACCCAGCCCAGGACTGGACATCCAGGTCTGCAATGGCTATGTCTGTCTTGGCAGCGCCTGACATTATACCTCACAAGCTTTCTCTTTAGCTTAGGGCACTGGTCCAAGTTAACATCCCTTTCTGACCCTAGAAGCTGAGAAGGCCTCACTGCTATTGGTACATCTCAGCAGGCATTTTTGAGACCAGCTTCATAACTGTCTTGCATCTCAGGGTTGAGAGGAAGTGTGGCCAGTTTCTAACATCAAGAAGAGAAACATATAGGCAGTGCCACCTTTTGACTGCCTCTGGGGCCTTTAACCCTTGTGGGCTGCAGCAGCATGGGGGACAAGGGCACTGCCCCATGTGGTGGCCGAGGTGATTTTAAAATGTTTCTCTTTGACCAGTTTCCAGCAAGTGGAGACCAGTCTGACCCCCACTTTTGCCAACTTCAGAGGCCTGTGCAGGCAGCAGGCTGTAGCTCTAAGTGCTGGAGCACCTCCTGGACTTGAACTGTGTCACCTCCTGGAATCTCCTCTTTTGTGAAGTTATGCCTTCCACTGTCACATAGAAGATAAATCCCATATCCATGTGGTGGCTTTGTCAGCTTCCCAAGTCCATTCCTGGGGCAGAACCTCACCATGACTGATGGTGCCAGGCTTCTATCCTCTCTCCTGTGCTTGGCTTTGGGACTAGCTAAATTATCTGCTCCTGGACCCAGTGCAATTTATTAATGCTGCCCATAAAAATCTTATTTCTTCTGTGCAGGTGCTTCCAATGGATCTGTGTGGAAGCCAGCTGGAGCCGATGGCTCAGCTCACCCACCATTGCCCAGGGGTTTGCAAGGAGAGAGGATTCCTGATCAAAGCTAAAGATGGTGGGAGGCCAAGACAGGAGATTTGAGTAAAGCTGGACAAGGGTTCATCAGAGGCTCTTCAGGGAGCTTGGCTATCTGCTACAGCCATGTCCCAGAGAGTCCATCAGGGGCTCCAGGGAAATGCCAGAATGGCACAGACAATAAGAGGTGTAAATCTATATAGGAATATCTTTAGAGCAATAAAATTATATGAGATGTCCTACCCTTGTGACATGATCATGGATAACTGAGCAGCTGACACCATCCTACCCACCTGCCACCTGCCACCTGCCTCTCAGCTGAGCTCACCCCTTTTGCAAGGCTCCCAATGTGGCAAGCACATCCATTTGACAATCTGGGCTGTGAGAATCTCTCATTTCTCACTTTATCTGTCACCTGGTCATTCCGCTCTTTGCCCTTGGTGTCTCTGCACTGAGATGGAATCCTTAGGGGCCAAGGCAACTTCTGGAGTCTCCATGGTCCCTCCAGGGCCCACAAAGAGCAGGGGCCAGCTTGTGTTTGCTGCTGTGGGCTGCTGTGGATAGCGGTTGATGGAGGAAGGAAGTTGCTCAGATGGATGGAGAACAAAGAACCTGGGCAGAGGGCACAGAAGACATATTTTCAGCCTGAAAAATAAGAGCTCTTGGGAGGGAATCTGTCCTGGAATGGAAGGTATGTGGATTAAAACTCTGACTTCAGATGGAAGCCAAACCTAAAGACAGTGTCATGCTGATAAATGCTTAACAATTGGCTCAGGAGTAGGGGGTGGGTGGGTAAAGATTGTCTGTATCTTGAGTGGTAGCATTTACCCATTGCCATGGTACCCATCTTCTCACCATGGCATATTTCAAGGTTCAAATGGAATGCTGCTGAGCATAAAGCTGAGAAGAAATGTGTACAAATGGCCCTTAGACACCAGTGGGAGATGGCTCCAGCACATGGCAATGATGACCTATTTGTGCAGACCCCTCTGCCCGCCCCTCAGTACTTCACCCCTTTCATGGGCTTCTAGGGCTTTGAGGGTCGCCAGGTCCTACTTCTTGTTCTCTCCCTGGCACTCCTGCCTGGGGCCAAGGAGCAGTGGCCCTCACTCTGAACAATGTATCAGACTCCTTAGGGAGCGTTGAAAACTCCATGTCCAGACCTTTTCTCCGAACAATTAAACCAGCATTTTGGGCATGTGACCCAGGCATCAGGAGTTTTTGAAACTCCCCAGATGACTCCAGTGTGCAGCCAAGATTGAGAACCATTGTTTTAAAAAAAAACCCAGAAAACCAAAAAACAAATGCTTGGCCCTGGCCAGGTGGCTCAGTTGAATGCAGGTTTGATTCCAGGTCAGGGCACATACGTAGGTTGGCAGTTCAATCCCTGGTGAAGGAAGCCAATCTCTCTCGTCCAATGCTTGTTCCCACTGCCTCCCAGGAAGTCATGCTCCTCTGGAAGGGGCCTTCATTCTTTTGTGTGACTGCAGGCTCTCCAGACGGAGCCATGACTGAGATTCGCCATCACAGAAGTCCCTGGGCCTGTCCCCACCCATTTCCTCCAAATGCTCATTATTCTCCTCCAGGTGACCTCATCTCCTATAAAGTCCTCTTCTCCCACCTCAATCCAGCTGTGATTTCTCCTGAATGCTTCCTGCTTTGCCATACTTACCCTGCAGTGCATCAGCTCTCTTTCTCCACCATTTAACTCAGAGCTTCCATTCATTCCGCATCTTCTCTGTTCATGCCCCTCTCCTGAGATATGGTAGTCCCACCACCCCCAACCCCCACCTCTTCCTCACTGTCCACTTGTCCTGGACACATCTGGGGAAGCCTGGAGTCCATGGTTCTTTTCATTTATACTCCAGCAACCCTAACAGTTCTGGGCTTATAGAAAGTTGCTCTCTATACTCTTCTTCCTGCACCGCTGGAGGTGTGATCTTCCTAAATCACTTCCCTTCTCAACCATATGCCTTAGCTCCCCCTGGCCAATAGCAAAACATATATAAGCCTCCCATATCTGTCCTCATTACAAGCATCTCTCTTACTTCATGCCTTCATGTTGATTACATACCAGCCTTACCAAACCTCTCAAATGCCCAGCACTCTACTGACTTCTTTTCTGTTGGCCATCAGCCTTCTTCCCTCTTCCAAATGGGGACAGCATTTATCTCCAAAAGGCTCAATTTAAATGCTATCATTTCCATGAAACTCCTTGATCCCTCCATAGAATGAATTACTTAAGCTTTGTGCCATGTTCTGAGCATGCTCCTGTGGTCTTCCAATCCTTGGGATTTTGATATCCGCCACTTTTTCTATATTAATTTCATTGCTTTCCAGTACTTAACAAAACACCTAGAAGATAGCAGGTACCGACTATGTATTGTGATATGAACTTGTTTATTTATTTAATTAAGTCAATTAATGATGTTATAGGTGTTGTGGGTCATCCCCCCACCCCCATTCATTTTACATGTTAAAGTCCTCAGTACCTCAGAATACAACTTATTTGGAGAAAGGGTCTTTATTGAGGCAATTAAGTTAAAATATGGTCATCACTATGAGTCCCAACCCTGTATGACTAGTGTCCTTATAAAAAGGGGACACTTGAACACAAACATGGACACCAGAAGAGTGCCTCATTAAGAGGAAGACAAAAATTGTTAACACTTTTATAAGCCAAGGAATACCAAAGGTGGCCAGCAAACCTCCAGCAGCTAGAAGGGTGGCAGGGACAGAAGAACCAACCCTGCCGACATCTTGTTCTCAGACTTCTGGTATCCAAAACTGTCAGACAACAAATTTCTGTGTGGACCACTCAATCTGTGCTACTATCTTATGGTCCTCCTAGCAAACTAGTACAGCCAGTGCCTCCCAGAATTTTAATTCAAAACTTACAAAAACCAGGATCCTTTCAAGGATCAGCTTATTCTACAAATTTTGACTTCTGGTATGCTGACTACTGACAAAGTAGGCCTGGAGATATAGCAATAAACAATATGGACAAAGTCTCTTCTCTCCTGGAGTGTCTTTTCAAATGGGAAAATACAGGTATTAAACAAAGAAGTAAATATCTAATCGTGAGAGTCGCAAAGGCTCCTGGGATGCGGAGCCTTCTTTTCCTTATCTGGGTCATGAAAACTCATTGATAAGTGTTCCATGTATACATTTTGTTTTCATGGGGTTCATAAGAACAAATGATATTTTAATAATGAAAGTACCTTTTGTTTTTTCTCACCCCTCTGGTTAAAAATGGGCTCATAAAATAAATGAAACAGATGCTTTATTTTTAGTCTTTGTAAGAGAAACCATTCAAAATATTCACATGAAGCCATAGCTCTGCAGGACGCATGCTGAGAGCGATTCTCCCAGTGGATCAGAATGTGGTTGTTGGATGTAGGGAGGAAAGAAGAGGGTACTTGCATGAGGAAATGGGTTAAGTGGCCCCTGGGAGCCAAGGCAACATGAAAGTGGGCACGTTGCTTTGGCTGGCTGGGGCTCTGAACAAAAAATCTTCCAGGAAGCTAGGGATCCCTTTCCAACAAGACAAGCCTTCACTAGGGCCCCACGTCTAAGGAGCAGTGAGGATGTGCTTCAAGCCAAGCCTCTGGGTGATTTTTTTTCTGGGTGAAGAATCACAAAGACTCTAATTTGAGTATCTATAGAATGGTAACACCTCATTTAGCCAGCGTCATTAGGGAGTGAGGAGTTCCACATAAGTGAGTTTTCCAGTTAATTGAACCTTATTCCCCTAAGAGCTTAAAAGAAATTAACCACTTTGACAGCTTTCTAAAATATGTCCCCTGCTCTCAGAGGCTGTACCCAGATACAGATTTAGTCTCTTCTTGGCAACTCTGATAGTTAGGACCCTCCACATCTGTTTCTGAGTTGGGTTGCGTTACAGTTGTCTCCAGGGCTGGGATTCTTAGCGGAGGGCAAATGTTAGAACCCTCTGGAAAGTTCAAAAAGTCCTGATGCCTGAGCGCAACCTCATGCCATTTGATTCCGAATCTCTGTGTGGTGGAGCGAGGCAAGAATGTTTATTAAAGCTCCCCAGATGATTCCAGTGTGGAGACAAGTTTGAGAATGACTGTTCTAGGATGTGCTGAGTTTCCTCCAATAAAAAATAATAAATAAATAAATAAATAATCATGATACAAGTGACAGCTCTTGAGCCAGACTCTCAGCTGGTGACCCACATACTTCATGCCCTTTAATTACTGCGGTGGTCTTAATGGAAACCGAGCCTCTGAGGAGCAGAAAGCATCCCACCCTCACTCAGTTAAATAGCAGAGTCAGAACAGCCTGCTCTGTCCTGGCCACACCCCTGCTTGGTCAGATGGCCTCACTGCTCTGCACAGGAGCACTTTCCTCCTCCTCGCTTTGGTTATCCCATCCCCTTCTTCACAGTGAGTTTCCTCGAGCACCACTCTGAACCTGAGCTTCTAACCGGCCCAGGGCTGGGATTCAGGTCACTCACTCTATCACTTAATTCATATCCCCTAGCCTGTTTCCCCACCTGACAAGTGGGATAATAGCACAGACCCAGCTCCGCTGGATGCAAACTATGAGAAACAGGCTTCCAATGGAGGCCTAGAAATCTATGTGAACTCTAGGACATAAGCTCTGGAAATCTGTTTTCTTTACGAAGGGCCCATGATGGTTGTATAAATCAATCAATCCACTTCTATGCCCTTTGTTTCTTGGGGTTTTCCCAGTTCCTGGACACCCACAAGGTGCTCAGTCAGTATTTGCTGCTGCCTATTAGGCAAATGACCCCAGGCTGGGCACCTCACCACATGGAAGGAGGGATGGAGGTACTTTGGTTAGCGCCCACCTGCCTCTGTCTGGCTTCATGTCCCCAGTCTCCTTTCTCTCCTGCCAAACTGTTCTTTTCCAGACTCTCAAGTTGCTCCAAACATTTCATCTTTATGCTCTAGGACCAATTTTCTCCATGTTCTCTTCTCTGTGAGCACTGACTCTACTGCCTTTCAGCAAATACCTCCCAGAGCATCTGCACATAAGAAGGGCACTGGGCCCTGTGCCAGGAGCTTTCCAAGGGTTCTGGCCCTTATGCAAGAACCTAATCTGTTCTAGCATCACTTTCTTTATCTGTGAAATGGGAATGATGCAACCATATAAAGAAGTTTGAAGAAAACAAGGCCTGGAAAACAGCTGGCCTAAACAAACACTCAAGGCATGGTTGCTCATCCTCTTTGGGGATCAGTTGAAGCCCACGGGGCCTCCATCAGTTCTCCTTGCTTTCCTCTCCAGACATTCTAGCTTGCCCCCAGGCTCCTTAGAGCCACACAGCTCAAATCAATGTCCATTCCTCTCCAACTGGCTCCTGGCAGGTTGAGGAGTTTCTATGTCCCTGAGTGGAGAGGTGGGTGCCGGTGATTAGAGGAGAGGGACTGGAAGGACCCAGGTCCAGCATATCTGCAGAAGCACTGCAGGAGGCTCAGCTTTCACTCCAACACTTGGCCTGAGCCTTTGATCCATGGTCTGAATCTGTCCATGCACATGGCTGCCTCACTGCTGCCTTGGAGTGTGTCCTTGGTCTTTCTTTGCTCCTCCAGGCAGCCCCAGCAGGCCTCGCCCAGAGAGCAGCTTTTTCCCACTGGGGCCCAATTCTTAGAGCCTCCAGCATCTCTGAACACAGGACTTGTGAGACCTGAGCTTGTATGGGCTTATGAATGCAAATAAGCAGTGAAGTATTTCAAAACCCAGGATTTCACCATAAACGGCCCTTCAGAGGGGTTCAAACTACAAAGCCCAGTGTTTGCAGTTAGAGTGGGAGGCCCAGCCCAGGCAGTGACACAGATCTTCCGGTGTCAGCAAAGGAAAGGAAGGCTGCTTGGTTGTGTTTGGGACCTGACCAACCAGGGGTTTTCTGACTGGGGCTGGAGGAGGGAGGACAGAGCAGGTGCTGTCAGCTCCTCTGGGTGTTTCCTGAAAATGGCGTGAAGACTCTGGGGCTTTCTTGTGAGCTCAGGGGAGAACCTTACAGGGGATTCCCCCAATAATGACAGTAGCTTCTGTTACTGTGTATAACAGAAGCTACTGTCATAACAGAAGCTACTTTCCATCATTACTTCCCTATAATCCAGATGAGGTCTGTACTGTCATTGTCCCCATTTTGTCGATTAGATAGATCATGAAGGCTTGGAAAGGCTTGACTCACACATTGATCAATGGTGGTGTGAATGGGCCTGGAGTGCTTTGATCAGTAAGGAAGTTTGGCCCTCCCTCCCTCCAGGTCCACGCAGTGAAGATACTGAGGAGAATCAAGTGCAGCCTCACAGAGCTGCCAGTTGAAAGGAGGGCCTCCCTTTAGATGTCATGGCCATGTGTGAGCACTCTCTGTTTCACAGAGGTTAATTCAGGAGTGCATGGGGTGGGGAGAAGAAGCACTCCCTCTGCAGAGCTGCATCTGGAAGAGGGGCCCACGGAGCTAAGTTCTGAGAAAGCTGGCATTTCCCAGGCAGGCAGGTGGGAGAGGACACTGCAGGCCCTGTAACTGGCCAAACCCTACATGCACTTTGTGTTTCTGGTGACAGGGGATGTGCATGGGGGAGTAAAGGACTGGGCCTCAGCAGGAATCAGAGGAACTGGGGTAGTCCAGAGGATGAACTGTGCTGCTGCTGACCTGGAGGACCAGGGAGACACTGAGGGGTGACAGGGCATTGACGATCCTGTTATGGGCTATCAGCATGTCAGCCCCAAGTGGACCCCAGTGCCAGTTTCTCAAGGCCCCATGCAGAGTTTGGGTACTGATGACGGAGTGGTGGTGTCCCAGATGTGCCCAGAACTTGCCAGTGTCACATTTTTGACAGACCCATCCTTAGCATAGGTCTGAGATGCAGGTCTTCTCAGCCTTGTGGTACTGATGAAGAGGTTGGTACTGATGATGAGGAGGATGGGTGGTACTGATGAGAAGGTTGGTCGGGTGGTTCTGATGAGGAGGCTGGTGGGTGGTACCGATGAGGAGGATGGTGGATGGCAATGATGAGAAGGATGGTAGGTGGTACTGACGAGGAGGATTGTGGGTGGTATTGATGAGGAGGATTGTGAGTGGTGCTGATGAGGATGGTACTGATGAGGAGGCTGGTGGGGTGGGACAGCTCTTGGTTTTGTCAGGAGACTGAGGTTCTTTGTGGTGTGATCATGGCGAGGTACTTTCACTTCTCTCTATGGGTCTCAGTTGTTTAGCAAAAATTGAAGTAGACAGGATGACCCCTGAAGTCTGGCTTGAATAGAGCATCCATGAGGAGATGAAGGGACAGAGAGGTTTGGATCACAGTGTGCCCCAAAAGGTGAGATGAGCCTGGAACCAGAGACCAGCCCATAAAGGAGATTAAACTCCATCTCTTACATGATGTGTGACATGGGCAAGTCATTTCACTGCGACCAAGTGGAGATAATAATTCCCCTCTTGGCTCAGGGGTTATTGAAGTAACAAGCATGAAAGTATGTTGTTTAAATTGTACGCAACATTAAACAACTGATTTCCTTATGGCTCAAGGAAGGATTTAACCCAATTTTCTCATTTTTTTCAGGAGAGGAAGCACAAGTTCAGAGAGGCTGTGACTTGTCCAAAGTTCTCTAGGCAGAACTGAGACCAGCTCCTAGAGACAATCTCTTCTCTTTAACCACCATAGTTGCTGCTATGATTCATTTTGTCAGAAACAAATTTAACCACCATCCATCTGACCTTCGGTGGGGTGGTATGGAGCATCTCTTTGCCTTCAAAAGAAAAAAAGGAAAAAACTCCAAACCTCAGTAACCACAGAGCAATACTTCTCAAGAAAAGCCACTGCCCGCTGCCACTAGGAATGCACGAAAAAACTGGCCTCGCTGCTGGCCATCAGGCAAATGTGGCCTGTTCTGACAGCTCTGTGGCCAATGTCTTGCTGTCATCAAGCTCCTCCAAATCGCTGGGGGAGGTTGTTTTGCTATTTGATTAGCCACAGAGAGTAACTTGTGAGTGCTTGAGCCAGCTAGCTTCAAAGCCATCACTGTGCTGCTGAGTGCTTCAGGCTGTTAGAGATACTCCCGTATCAGGAAAAGTAATGGTGGGCAAAGCTCCAAGAGGAAAGATAAGTGGGCTGTTGGGAGAAATTAATATGAAGAAAGGAATTGGTGAATGAAAACAGGTTCCTATGATATTCACGACTCATAAATTTCATTGATATGTGGGATGTGAGTTCTCTGCTCTCCCTTGAGTTAGTAAATGGCTTGTCCTCAGGGCGACTCTTCCAGGAGATTCATAGGTGAGGGTGAACTGAGAGGAGATGAGAGGGTACAGAGGTAGGCCTGGAAAGCCAGTGTAACTTTTAGGTAGAGCTCACATAGAGTTCCATCTCTCCTGTGGGGGGTATCCTATGAAGATCAGCCCTGAGAGAAGCGGGCGCCTGCCTAGAACAGGGTTCAGGGAGACAGGTGGAGATAGAGGCACAGGCAGGTGATCACTGAGGGATGAGAAGGGAGGTGGGAGGGACCCAAAACAGTAGGAAAAACTGGAATCCTAATTTCTCAGCAACGGTGCTCGGGCTAACCCACTGCAAGTTATTTATCACTAAGAGCCCCACTTTATCATTTTTAACCACAACAAACCCCCCAATCTGAAAGATCATATATGCTAAATGATTTTCATTTTTTCCATCTTGTTATTTTAATTTTTAAATCAGAAATTTCTCTAAGGTCCTGCTTAGAGATCTGACCCTATTGCCTGTCAAACCAAACAGGATTCCCTCGCATTTCCACAGTGGAAAGTGAGGGCACTGTCTCTAGTTATTGCCCAAGATGAGGGGAGGCTGCTGGAGCTGCAGGGGGTCCACACACATAGTTGTCCAGTCTCTGCTTAGTCCCTCCTCCCAGGTCCGCAGGGTTCCTGAGCTGCATGCAGCAGCAGGCTAACTTCAACAAAAAGGGGAGCTTGAGGGGGAGCGGGGGAGGCTACAGGGTAGCAGGAAGGATGAAGCAGCCAGGAACTAACGGATAGGAAGTAGGGTGGCCCCAGGGCTCCTGAGGAGCAGCTCTTCTCACTTCCCTGACTGGCTACTGCTGGGTGGCTAGCCTGTCTTCTAACCTTGCTTCTGCTTAGAATTCAGAGTCCCAGGAAAGAGTCTCATTGCTCAGGTACCTATCCCCTGGCCCAGGAAGTTTCCAGCAAAGGGGTCTGAGGTGATTGTTTCCCAGGGGAACACAGGCCTCCTGTGTTTACTATAAACTAAGATTGCATGCTGGGGTTGGGGGAGGAGAACAGATCCTGAAGTCTCCAGAAAGCAAATGTGTACTCTTCACGGCCCTCGCCACTCACAGCCTAGAGAGATGGGCTGAGTTGGTTTTTACTTAAGATGTTTTTCTTTGTAGGTGACAGCATCCAACTCAAGCTAGCTTCGTCAGAAAAAAAGAGGTTTCTTCTAAGGAAACCAGGAGGAATTCAAAGCCTTAGGGGAGGCCATCCAAGGACCCAGCCTCTCTGTTGGCCTGTCTTTCTACTTGAGATTACATAATTTCTTGAGTAGGTTTCCCCTACTTATCTGGGCCTCTCTCCCCTCTCCTTCTTCCCTCTCCGTCTCCCCTCTCCTATCTCTCTACCCTCTGCCTCATAGTCTCTCTCACCCTTTGTCTAGACTGTCCATCCTTTATGCCCACAGCCACATATTTGCATTTCCACTATTCAAGAAAGTAGTCCAGCTGTCTGGCTGCTTTTCAACCTCAATTATGAATTTTCTAGAAGAACCAGGGTTAGCTCTGCTTGGTCAGGAGGTCATCCTTGCTCCAATCAGCTGTGGCCAGTGGGCAGGGTTTCACAGTGTAGATGCATCTGCTGGGGGCCTCAACCCAGGCAATGGAAACAGAGGGAGGAAATGGAGTGCTGAGTGTAGCAAACCGAGAGCATCTCTAACTCCACAGAAAGTCAGAGGCAAAAGTACAGGGGTCCTGTACGGAGGTGGGGGGTCCCAGCAGGGGCAGATCAGTGGGAATAAACAGGAGTCCCAGCTGTGAGAACTGTCTGAAATTCCCAAAGCCTTTGCTGCTTGCTTTTAGGAGCTGCACTGAGGCATGATGGGGAGCAGGGTCAGCTGGGCTTTAAGAATCAGGCATGGAGACAATAGTTCTGAACAAACTGGGGACACAGTTTGGAATTTTTTTTTTAATTTTCCAAAGTAATGTACACAAGTAGTTCTAAGAAATTAAATAACACTAAGAGTAGAAGCAGCTGTTCCTACCCACTGCCCCTCATCTCTCCCACTCCCGAGAGGCAGCAGTCTCAACTCCCCAGGCCCTGCTTCTATTTTTTTTTTATTTCACCAGTTTTTGCATTACTGTCCTTTTTAAAAAATTATCTTTATTGTTCAGTTTATTAATTACATTGTTCCCCCTTTCCCCCCCTATAGCTCCCCTCCACCTGGTACCCATCCCACCCTCCACCCTCACCCCCCCTCCACTGTCCTCTCCCATAGTTTCATGATTTTTGTCCAGTCTCTTGCTGCACTTCCCACACCCCTTTGCTCCCCAAGAATTGTCAATCTACTCCCTCTCTATGTCTGTGATTCTGTTACATTAACCAGTTTATCCTGTTCATCTGCTTATTAATTCACTTGATTTTTATATTCATTTGTTGATAGATGTGTATTTGTTGTTTATAATTTATATGTTTACCTTTTTCTTCTTCCTCTCCTTAAAGAATACCTTTCAGCATTTCATATAATATTGGTTTGGTGGTGATGAAGTCCTTTAGCTTTTTCTTATCTGTGAAGCACTTTATCTGGCATTCAATTCTGAATGATAGCTTTGCTGGATAGCGTAATCTTGGTTGTAGATTCTTGCTGTTCATCACTTTGAATATTTCTTGCCACTCCCATCTGGCCTGCATCGTTTCTGTTGAGAAATCCGCTGACAATCGTATGGGTGCTTCCTTATAGGTAACTAACTGTTTTTCTCTTGCTGCTTTTAATATTCTCTCTTTGTCTTTTGCTCTTGGCATTTTAATTATGATGTGCCTTGGTGTGGTCCTCTTAGGGTTCCTATATATTGGGGTTCGGTGCGCTTCTTGGACTCCTAAGTCATTTCTTTCACCAGGTATGGGAAGTTTTCGGTCACTATTTCTTCAAATAGGTTTTCATTGTCTTGCTCTCTCTCTTTTTCTGGCACCCCTATAATTCGGATGTTGTTATGCTTGAGGTTGTCCCAGAGGCCCCTTATACTATCTTCAATTTTTTTTTATTCTTTTGGTTTCTTGCTTTTCAGCTGAGTGGATTTTACCTCTTTGTATTTCAAATCTTTAACTTGGTTCTTGGGGTGCTCTAGAGTACTTTTAGGTCTTTGTATACTATTTTTTATTTTAGTCAGTGTATGCTTAATTTCTGGTTGGTCCTTTTTCATATCCTTGAGTCTCCTTCATATCCTTGAGGGTCTCATTCATTTCCTTGTAGGACTCGTTCATTTCCTTGTAGGACTCATTTATTTCCACGTTGGTCTTGATCATTTCCTTGAAGGTCTCATTCATATCCTTGAGGGTCTCGTTCATTTCCTTGCTGGTCTGGCTTATTTCCTTATAGGTCTCGACCTTTTCTAGGAGCCTCTTGAAAAGCCCTATAATCGTGGTTTTGAATTCCATGTCCAGTCGTTTTTTTCCTCCATTTCTTTCAAATCTGACTTCTTTCCATGTCTCTTCATGGTGGCTGCTTTCCTGAGTTGGTCAATTAGCTTTGTGTGGTAGACTTCCTACAAGGGACAGTGGGTCAGCCTCCCCATTTACCTGAGGTGGATATGGGTTGCACAGTCTTGCTGAAGTTAAGCTCAGGTTAATCGTTGTTAGCACTTGGAGGGGTTGACCTCCAGGCCAATTGTCTGTGACATTCAGCTATGCTCAGGTTGGATGGGCGGGGTCTCTGGGCCAAGCAGACAGCGTTAGCTCTGCCCTATGCAGCCTCAGGGACTCTGTGCCGGGGGCAATGGCTGCCAGCACCTCTGAGAGAGAGCCGCTGCCGAACTTCACTGGCTGCCGGGGAATTCAGACTCTCCCCAAATGAGTCTGCACACCCAAGGTCTCACCCAGGGTCGTAAAACAAAGCAGTCTGACGGTTTCCCGAATGAGAGAGCAAGTCGCTCGCTCTCTACGCGGTCAGGGTCACGCAGCTGCGCAGTTCCCCAGGTCATGCAAAATCCACACAAGCTTGCCTTCTCCACAAGCCAGCAGACCCCTGCAGCACCCGAGCTTCAGTGTGCCCTCCCACTGTCCAGTTTTTACCCTGTATGATAGTGGGTTCCCTGGACTTTGCCCAGAGCTGGAGAATCAGTCCAGTGGGACGTCTTTGTCTCCCCGTTCGAGAAAACTGGCCAGTTTTCAGCCGCCCACCCTATCCGCTGGTGAGCGCGCTCCAAACCTCTCTGCGCGCATATCTTCAATGCTGTCCGCTGCCACTCCTCTGAGTCATAGTGTCTTATCTTCACTTTTATTTCTGGAATTTTCACTTGGCCAGCTTTTTGGTGATTCTGGAAGGTGCTTATTCTTTCATTAAGTTGTAGTTTTAAAATTGCTGTGTATGACGGCAAGATAGGTGTTTTACCTATGCCACCATCTTGGTTCTCTTGCCGGCCCTGCTTCTATTACTTACCTGCATATACTTCTACATAACTGGCTACACTGCTTCCTCCACTTTCTATTGACCTCTTGCTCTGGTAATTGAGGACTTAGCTACTTTACAAGCTTCCCTCCCGTATTCTCTTTTCTCATGACCCTACTACGTTATATCACATTTGGGGTCTGTGTTTATGTTATTATGACTATGAAAACACTGTCTGGTACTATGATTATATTCTTCCTTTTGTAAACAATTTTGCTTTTCTTGGCATTAATTTCTTTAGTTTTTTATTAGTTCAGATCTCTAAGCTCCAAAAGAGCTATACTGTTTTCTGAAAGTCTGGAACAACAATTTTAACTCCATAGCCCTCCTACTGTCACCGCTCATTGGGACTGGCTGCTGTGTGGGTTCCGGGGGCTCTGGACTACTGCACATTGGTATTTAAAATAGTTCCAGTTTCTTGAGTGAGATCCCTGTGTCCTATAATTCCACATATTTTATTTTTTTGGTTCCTTCTCTTGTTTGACTGAAGCACATGCTATAGTAACTTCCTAAGAAAAGGTATAAGGGAGGTACATTTTTTGCATGTCTGGATGTTTATTCCACCATCAACACTTGATTTATAATCAGGTTGAGCACAGAATCCTCTGCATTTTTTGGACACATTTCCATGGTGTTCTACTTTCTCAAATTCCTGTTGAAGCCTGATACCCTGTGGATGCTGTGGAGGGTGGGACAAGCTCCAGGAGGGCGACTGCTCCAGATGTAGACTTTCAACCCGCACATGGCCTTTGGTTCTGCACCCCACCATGATCTCTCACAGACGGAAATGTGCATGTGCTGAACCTGTTGTAGTTCTCTGAGACAATCAATTTGCTTCTTATTGGCCTTCCTCTGCAAGTGCTTGAGTTTGTAGCTCTCTGTACTCTGCTGAGTCCTAATAGCTCTTAACAACTTTCTAGAATCAAATTTGTTGACATCTCTCATCTCCTGATGTCATGACCACCTTGGAGTTGGGGTTTTATATGTCTCCCCCTTTACTGTCAATTAATAACATGTTGAGAGTTAGGGAAGGTCAAGGTGTGTTAAATTCACCACTGGATAAGAATCTTGATTTTTTTTTTCTGCCATTAAAACATAAATATATTTCCATGTTACTGTAGGCTGTGGACTTCTTTTGTAATTGAAGTATTATATCAAGAAGATATGGGTGGTTTACTTCAACTGATTCCTTATTGCTGGATGTTTAATTTGCTTTGATTTTCACATTATGAACATAATGTGGACTTCTCGGTGCTTTGAATTATTTCCTTAGGATATATTCTAAAGGATACAAATCTTTAAAAAATCCCAATGAGTTTTGCCAGACTTCTCAGAGTATTTTTAGCCGTTTTCCCTCTGGGTAGGAAAAGGGGCGGGCTGAGATTACTGCCTGGCTGGTCCCTGGGGCTGTGCATGTCTTGTTAAAACCTCAGTTTCCCTGCAGGCCTCCCCAACACCAAGTTCCGGAGAATCAGTGGGAGCTGACAAAGGTGCTCATTCTTGCTAAGAAATATCTACATGCTTGTCTCGACCAGTTGAAAAGACAACTTATGAAAGAAGAAAGGAAAGTCGATTCCTTCATTTTTCTTCCTTAGTCTTACCTCTTTATGGGTAAGTATGGGGAGTAGAGGGAAAGAACCTAATTTTTAAAAAGTTACTTGAAAAGCGGGGGGGGGGGGGGGGGGGGGGGGGAAGGGGGAGGAAAACATATGTACTACTATTAAGTATAAGTTATATTGTAAATAAAATTTAAAAAAATAAAAATAAAAAGTTACTTGAAAAGGTAGCATAAATTGAAACCAGCCTGGAAGATTTCCTATTATTTCACCTCCTTTCTCTTGAAAAGAATAAAAGCATTTCATGCACCAGTAGGGGCACTGTCTGAAATCTGCTTGTAAACCTTGTGATGGAGGAACTAATGAGGCTTTTAATCCAGGGCCCCACTTTGCTGATGAGAAGGCAGAGTCCAGAGAGGAAAGGGACTGGTGTATGGCTACAGAGCAAAGCCTGAAAGAAAGCCCTGTGTTCCCCAGGGAAAGCTGCTCCCCTCCGAAGTGGGCACGCCTGGACCAGCATCTTGCCTGTGATGACTAGGATGTCAGTGGTTTCCCACAGTGGGCCTTGGGCTGTTCCCCGCACTGCACACTGGAGGAATCACAGCAGTAGCAGTCGAATCAATATTGCACTTGGGAGGGACACGTGGCAAATTGTGGATCTTGGGTCGTGGCTGTCCTGGGCCTTCCAGTGACTATCTGTGAGGCTGGCTAGGCCTGGGACTGGGAAATTTGGGTCCTGCAGTCCCTAAGGAGCCTAACAAGCCTCATGATTTGCTGTTCAGAGTCTGAGAGCTGCCCTGACACAGAGCCTCACTTTGACTTTTACACTGGGTTTTTCCAGAACTCTGACTGGGTGTGACCAAGTGTTTCTAGTGCCAACAGGTTGGGATTGGGTATAATCCTATGAAAACAGGACCAGCAATGTTGTACTTCTACCCAAAGCCCAAGGGTTTCTCATGGACCCTCTATGATTCCCCATCCAGCCTGACTAAACTGTCAGGCCCCAGTGTTGACTGCCAGGTGCCCATCTGCTCCATCATTGGCTGATATGCCTGGTCTGAGCACCTCAGCATCCCTGAGCCCAGCTGCCTCACCAGTAGATGGAAGACATAAAACTACTGATATTCATCCATTTTTAAACTTATGAAACCAACAAATTTCACATGACTCAATCTGCCAATAGTACCCAATTTATAGCAAATTGAGGAGTAAAATGAAATTATTCATACCCAACACTTAGCACATATCTACAGTATAATAACCACCAATGTTGGTGTTTATTTTCTACACACAGGGCTTAGGCAAAGAAGAATAAGAAAGCTAATGTGTATTTTCTGCCACTTCCTGAGTCTCCCTGAAGAAGTCCTGAGTGTTGGGGATTTAATGGTCTTTCCCCAAATTTTAAGGTAGGAAAATGAAAGGTTATTATGGGTTATCTCCAATGAGTTAACAAGTCTCAGGTTTAAAATGCTTTGTTTGAGTTCATAAAATAGTATCAAGCATCATATCACTCCATGAAAGAGAAACTTTTGTCTTTATTTTGCAGATAAGAAAACTGAGGCTCTTAAGCAAAAACAAACAAACAAACAAACAAACAACCCTCTTAGACACAGGCAACAGTACGGTGATTACCAGAGGGAAAGGCAGATAGGGGGAGGTAGAAGAGGGTAAAGGAGAGATTAATGGTAATGGAAGAAGACTTGACTTGGGGTGGTGAACACACAATGCAATATATAGATGAGTATATTGTAGAATTGAGTATCTGAAACCTATATCCCTTTATTAACCAACTAGAGGCCTGGTGCATAAAAATTCATGCACTGGCCCTAACTGGTTTGGCTCAGTGGATAAAGCGTTGGCCTGTGGACACTGAAAAGCTCATGTTCGATTCCAGTCAAGGGCATATACTTTGATTGTGGGCACATTCCCAGTAGGAGGCATGCAGGAGGCAGCTGATTGATGTTTCTCTTTCATTGATGTTTCTAACTCATTATCCCTCTCCCTTCATCTCTGTAAAAAATCGATAAAAATATATTTTAACAAAGAAAATTCATGCACTGAAGTGGGGGGGTCCCCTCAGCCCAGCCTGCCCCCTCTCACAGTCCAGGAGCCCTTAGTGACCTGGTGATCAGGGGAAGGCGACACCCCCATCACACCTCTGCTGCTGCCATTGCCAGCAGCACAAGTCTCAGCCAGCCCTGGTTACCTGAGTTTCAGGCGGCCCTGGGTGGCTGGGCAGCCACCATCCGAGGCTTGCCTGTGCCTCGGGCCAGCCCTGGGTGACTGGGGAGCTGAGGGGACTGGGGGACTCTGAGGCAGGTGCTCAGAGTGGCTGGACCTGCCTGGGGGCAGACCTAGCCATGTTGTGTGCCTGCCATCCTGGAGGGGCTGAGGGGACTGGGCACCACCATCTTGTGGCTGTGGGTGCCGCCATATTTGAGGGTGTGACAGTCAATTGGCATATTCCCTCTTTATTGGATAGGATGTCACCCCAATAAATTCAATTAAAGAAACAACAACAGAGGCTCAGAGAGGTTATAGGACTTGCCTAAAGTCACACAGCAGGAAGCAGAACAGCGGAGACCCACTTCCTAGCTCACTGGATTCCACCCTTGCTCTCATCTGCTGGGTAAGGTCCGGGCTTCTCATGTCCTGCAGAAAGAGCCACAGCCAGGCCAGTTGCTGCTGGAATGCTCTCATTGGGGCTGAGGTGGCCCCCTCCCATTATCCCTGTCCTGGCTGCACTTCACACCCGTGCAGTGGGTCAGGGCCCAGGTTTGTGGAAGCCATACATCACTGGGGTCACAGTGAACTGCGGTGGCCCCCCTTCTCCCAGCACACACATACCAGAGCTCTGGGGGGAGGCAGAGGGCCCTCCTGGCTCAAAATAGCTCTGTGTTATTAGCTGCATTTAATTGAAGGTGTTTTCGAGGGCAGCCTCCACCGGGCCCAAACCAAATGGAAAATGACACACTGTCAAATTAATGTCCCCAGTCCATGATAAATGGCCAGGGTGGTGAGTAATGCTTCCATTTCTTGTTTTAAAGGGGAAGGATGCGGCCAGGCTCTGCATCTGTCCCTGTTGTGTGGGGAAAGGTCAGAGGCATCCTTCGGATAAATAGCACCCCTCTCTGGCCTCCCTACCCGGGCCGGACTTCTCGGGTTCCTGCTGAGCTGTGCTTTATTTCCCTTCTCATCTCGGGAGGCTGGGGAGACTCTGAACAGCTTGCAAGCCTTGAGGCCAATGTCCAGGGAGGAAGGAGCAGGAGATAAGACTAATTCTTCACCATCCACCTGTATCTTGGACTTCCAGAGTGCAGTCACCTCAGTTATCTCATTTGATTAGTTGGCATTCCAGGCCTGCTTCTGACCTCCAGCTGCACCCCTCCATGTCCTTGGTGTCAGCCCTGCTGATTCCTTAAACTTGTCCTGCATGTCCAACCTCTGTGCCACATAGAACATGACTGCTGAGTGCCTGCTCTTGCCAGGCCAGGAAGGAGTGAGTGTGGGCCCCACCTGGGATGATGCAGACAGCCCCGATGGCCAGAGTTGGCCTGGCACTCCAACAGGGCCGCAGGGGTCTCCTATTGAACATAATTTTCTAGAACATAAACACCAGACAAGGTCACAGCAAGATAAGAATAAGACCAGTCTGTAATCGTGTCTGAACACAGACAAAAACAAGACCACAAAAATCACCAAGCAGCCCCCTATTCTGGCTAATATCAGCGATTACTGCCTCCTTAGTGTTGCTGTCTCCTTCCCTCCTTCTAGATAAGATCCATTAAGGAAGTCACAGAATTACTCCTGCCCCTACTTCCTGGAAGCATTCAAACCAGAAAACAGTTCTTCTCTCTTATATCCTCTCCCAAATCACTCCCACCAGACAAAATCCAGGAGCCCACCTCTAGCACTCTCTCACTGGCCTCCCTCCCCACCTTTGTTCAAATACAGCTATGTTCCCCGTGGTCTTTGGCTGGTGGCATTGGTACCACAACCTTGGGCATAGTTATGAAAGAGCTAAATTACCTCACAGATAACCCATTGCAAGAGCCAGGGTGCTGGGGCCCTTCAGGCTGGATGTGGAGCCTTTCTGGGGGAGGTGGCATGAGCTGGATGTTGAGGGAGGAGAAAAGTGAGCAGTGAGGCACAAAAGGGTGGCAGGAACCTCCGTGTGACAGGAGGTTGAGCAAAGGTCCAGAGGTGCCAACTGGCATCTTCCTCCTGCCTTTGCCTCTCCACATGGGGGATTCTGCTTATTCTTCAAGGCTCCATGCACATACACCTCCCTGCGCTGTCCTCCCAGGCTGCCTTGGAGTAATTTCAGCAGTCTGGGCTTCGGTTTCCCTGTTAATAAAATATGAAGATTGGACTAAATCAATTCTTTTCAAACTTTTTCTTTGAAAAAAAAAAAAAAAAAGGAATACAACCCTTTGCACAAAGGTGATCTTCCACAGAAGCCCAACCAATAAAAAGCATAAGAAATATAAATTGAGTTTCTGTGGTTGAAATGGGGGCCAGCGCCTGTTGCTTGGGTTTTTGGCAACTTCTAGGAAGCTCCTAGAGATTCGAAGGACTTTCTCAATGCTAGCTGGAAGGCATGAGAGGGGACGGCATCTGTGGTCCCCCCAGCCCTTTAATTCAGTCTCCCCCACTCCCCTGGAAGCTCCCTGAGGACTGGAGCCATATCCTAATTGACTCCCTTTCTCTCTGCCCTGCACTTGGATGCTAAGCAGAATCCACTGGACTCACATCAGCTCTGCCAGATTCTTGCTCTCCCATTCTTCTGCCATGGCTGCTGAGAACCTCAAGAAGACTCCAGTTAGGCAGCGGCAGTGCCTATGAAGGGCCATCCAGAGATTCCCTGACCTCCCACCCGGGTCCAGCACTGTGCCCACTGTGGGGGAATCCGAGGCACAAGGCACACTCTGATGTCCATCTGCCTGCCTCCCTGGGCACAGGCTCCTTCCTTCCCTATGACAGCCTGAGACAATATTGAGGGCACGCAATGGCTCTCCCAGCTCCATTATTGCCAACTCTCCTGTTGCTGCGAATAGACCAACAGTCCCTGATGATACATTGCAGAAAATTGGTTGTCAGGCCAATAAATGTATCTGATTGGAGTTTTGACATCTGGCAAACCCATTGGTGAGACATTTGATTGAAGTGCTAAAAGGTAGTGTAGCAATAGCTGGGCAGAACGGCCCTCAGTCGGGCCTAAATAGGGTGCTGTCTTCCCTCTGGGCAACATGCTCCCTCCTTCCCCATCTGTCCTCTCCTCTGTCCCTACTTTCATCCCTCACTGCTCTGCAAGCGCAGCACTCAGTCAGGGTTCCCAGTGGTGGGAAGGACAGCCTGGCCACATGGGAGGGGATTTCCTTCCTTGGTTACTGGCCTCAGAAGCTCAGGCCCCCAGGATCTGGCCATAGTCCCCACCAGAGCCCTGCCTGCACCTGCCCTTCCTTCTGGCTGTCAGTGGGTGACAGTCACCAAATCATAGTCATTCATCTTCCTGGGGCTCAGTGAGTGGGAAGAGCACCATTTGAACAGGCTGGCTCACATCTCTACTCAGCCCTTCCTGGGCTTTGTGACCCTGGTGAGTTCATATCCTCGAGCCTGTTCCTCATCTGATGAAGGAGATAATGACAGACACAGCTCCACTCACACATATCCAGAGCTTGTGTTGGAAATGGCATGGCTGATAATTAGGGAACATGATACATGCTACTGGACTGCTACTGTGATGACATGATCATGGTGGGAAACCTCATGTGTGGGAAACATGCTGTTTTATTATTTTTAGCTTGCAATCACAAACTACATGTTTGAGTGTAAGACTTGCTAATTATTGGAATCATCACAGACAAAATAACTTTTTTGAGTCAATCTTTTTTTCATTCTGTAATCTTTCCTTTGTCTCTTGCTGAAGTTACTTTTGCAATGTTTTGACCACATGTTTCTTAGGAGCCCAGTTGTCTCATTGTAGTGGCAGTTGAGAGAGTGAAATGGGGTGGAGCTGCACAGAATGGATGTTCAGCAATTCTTTTTTCTCTGCCTCCCTCTCTCCCTCTTTCCTTTTCTCTCTCCCTCCCTCCCTCCCTTCCCATTACATTTTTTTCCCACTCCAGCCTCAGACGCACCGCCATGTCTCGTTACTCTTTTAGGGTCTGGACAACAGCCTCTAATCTCTTTGTCCTGTTTTCTCTTGCCCACCCCCCACCTCCCACTCCCAAGTCCATCTTACATGTGGCCCCTGCATTGATCTTCTGGAAATCCAACCCAACTGTCACTCCTGAGCTACAACACTGAGTGGGTCCTGGGTCCCTAGAATACTTGCTTCCAGGATTAAATCCCAAAGCTAAACCCCTACATAAACTGCTTTCCAGTTGTCACAGAGCACCTAGAATGCTTTCTTGCCCACACCTCTGTCCCCAATCTCACCTTGCAGGCCACACTATGCTACTTCTCTTTGTGTGCCTAGTTCTACTCCATCGCAGCTCCTGAACACTGGGGCAGTGCCCATGTCTTTTTTCCTTCACACTGTCCCCATCTGAACGAGGCCAGGGCACTCAGCTGACTGGCCAAGAGCTCACCTCTAGTAATCAGGAGCAAGGAGGACCTTACGTATTCACTGATATATTTTCAAGTCCCTAGATCTGAAGGCATGCTTGGCACACATCCTGATAATGACAAAGTATGCCCTGAACTAGGCCAGATCTGCCATATCTGGGCTCTGGAGCTGGTGCCTGAGCTGGGAAGAAAGGATGGTGTGTGTTTGAGCTGCACTAGGAGGTTCTTCCATGCATCCTGATGCTATGCCTGAGTCCCCTATTGGTCCTCCACCTGGTTCACTTTGCCCAACCTGTCCCTGTGTGCAAAAGGAAGCGGTTTGATTGCCCTAAGTCCCCTTAGGCTGGTCATTCCAGTCGATGGAGTTGAATTAGCTGGCTCATTTGTCTCTGAGCTGGAAGACAGGCTTGCAGGCAGCTATTGCCTCCCCAGAGCTGGAGGCACCTTTGCAGAAAGACCTCCCTCCCTCCTAGGAGTGAGCATCTCTGCCCTCAGCCTTCTGCCTCATGAAGGGCTGAGCAGGAAAGCAGGAAGTGGGCTGCACCTCACTTGGGACTTTCCCAGCTGGGCTGAGCTGCCAGAAGCCTTCCAAATGCCAAAGCCAGTGAGTATGGAGCCCCAACCTGAGCCCCACAATATGTTACCACAGTGGGTTGAGTAGCAGCCCCCAAAAGAGATGTCCATGCCCCAATTTCCAGAACCTGGGAATGTTTCTTTATATGAAAAAGGGTCTATGCCGATGTTATTAAGTTACAGATTTTGAGGTGAAGAGGTCCTCCTGGATTATCCAGATAGGTGGGCACTAAGTCCAATGACAAGTGTGCTCATAAAAGACATGAGGGTATTTGACAGAGAGGAGGAAACAATGTGACCGGGAGGCAGAAATTGGACTGATGCAGTGACAAATCAAGGAATGCCTGCAGGCAGAGACTGGAGTGACATAGCCTCAAGTCAAGGACTGCCTGGGGCCACAAGGTGCTGGAAGAGGCAAGGAATGAAACCTCCCCTAGAGTGCCCAGAGAAAGCAAGGACTTGCTAACAACTTGATTTTGGACTTCTGGCCCTCAGAACTGTGAGAGAATAAATTTATGTTGCTTTAAGCCACTCAGTCTGTGGTTCTTTGTTGCAGAAGCCACAGGACACACTTGTCCTGCAGTAGCTGCCTCCTCCACCGCCCTCTGCACGCAGCCATCTTTGTAGGCCGGCTTGAAGTGCTGTTTGCCTTGCAACTGTCAGGGCTCCTACAGCTCAGCCAAGCAACCTTCCCAGGGGAGGAAAAGGAGCGATGTTTTTCTTCAGGCTGATTTGCCTGCTGAAGCAGCCTCTCATGCCCCACCCTCCCCGCTCCCCATCCTGAGCCCCAGGCTTCTTAAGTGCTCCCTCCACCTCCAGATGCTATAGACCTCTAGCTATTTTCCTTGTGAATTCCAACATGAGTCGCCTTGTTATTGGCGTCCCTTTGTCCCTCCAATGGAATGGCAGGGTTTATCTACCACTTTACAGAGCTAAGTGGAAACTTGTGAGACCACCTGGTCACCTTCTGCTCTTCTAGAGGTGGGAAGGAGGCCCAGAGTGGTCAAGGACCCCAGCCTCTGCTTGCCAAGGCCCCACAGGTAGTCATAGGGACAGGCCCCTGGGCTCCTGGCTCCCAGTCCCAGCTCTTCCTCCTGTACCACACTCCACACCCTGGGTCCAGCAGGACTTTCCACTGACCTGGTTCCTGATGAAATGTTTGATTCTCTCTGTTTTGAAATGTATGATGCTGGAGTTTCTTAGCCTCTCTCTGGCTTGGAACCCTTCCCAGAGTCTCTGGGCTCCTGTGAGATCAAGTGTACAGGGCTAAGAGGACACCTACCTGTGGCTGTATTCAGGACTGCTCGGACTTAGGGCCAAGGGCCTCTGTCGGAGGGTGAAGGCAGCTGAGGAGCAGGCAGAAGTAGGCACTCAGTCCTGCCTTTTTCACTGTGCAGCACACAGAAAACTCCCTTCTCTGGGCTTTGCTTTCTCATTTGCAAAGTGGACAGAGTTAGATTACTGGTACCTGCCTCAAGGTCAATATAAGATGGGGGATAAGGGTTTTGAACCAGAGAGGTTCTCTAAGGTTCCTCAAGCCCTTGGCATTCCTGTAATAAGGGGGAGCTTAATAGGAACAAGGCAGGACATGTTTAAATGATAACTCCAATTGTAACAGGAGCCCTACTAAACCACATGCTCTCAAAGTGTGGGCAAGTGAGAGTTAATCTTTCTAGCCCTTATTTTCCTTACCTGCAAAATGGAAATGACAGCACTACTGCCCAGGGCCATCATGAAGATTAAACAGGAGAACAGAGGTCTAAAGGTAGTCAGTGGCCCACTCTTTAATCCCAAGGGGATTCCCGTGCCTGGTACATAGTATAGACCTAATAAATGCTCATTACTTACACCGAGAGACACGGGCCAGGGCTGACTCAACCAGAAGTTTCCAAGGCTCATGAAAGTTCAGGACTGAAGGTCACAAGGAAAAATTAAGGATTAGATGTGGCCAGAGGGGCTCATCCAGAAATTGGGAAGGATACGTATTTCCAAGAGTCACCATGGGGTGGGAAGAGGGCAGGGTTTGGCATCAGGCAGTTCTGGATTTAAATGCTAGCTTTGCCAAATGCTAGCTAGCTCTGTGACTCTGGGCAAGTTACTTAGTTTCCCTGTAAGTTTTCTCCTCTGTAAAATGAGAATGAGTAATGCCTTCTCTCAGGAGTCCTGGGAGGAGTACATGCTGGGTTATGTGTAAGGTACCTGGCATAGAGAAGTTATTCAACATGCAAGAGTAACTTTCTTGCCTCCATGGCTTTCTTGTCTATCAAATTGAGAGTAAGGGGCCATTGGCAGGTTGCAGAAACTAAGGAAGGCTCCCTGGATGCGTGGCTCTGACAAGGCTAGAAGAAACTGTGTTGGATTGCAAAACTCCTTTCCTTCTTCAGAGGGCATCTCTGTGTCACTGTGAAGTGGGACAGACGGCTACCCCATCAGGCTGCCTCTAAAAATAACCTCCCATCCTGCTCCCAGTGTTGGCACAAGTTCCAGGCTTCCTCCTGGCACTGTTCCTGCCCTGGCAGGGTTCTGCTTATGGCTCTGTCACAGCACAGGGCTTCTGCAGGGCAGAGCCAACAGGATGAGAGACCCAGGGGGGAGGCATGAGAGCTTCTCAGAGCAGCCTGACCTGGGCCTAGAGGGCACAGGTTGAGGTAGAATCTTGAGCAAGCCTCAGGTCCTGGGCTAATTTAATTTTCATCTTACACCTGGGTGCCAGGGAAGATTTAAGGAGAAAAACCCATGTACTTCGGTGGTCCAGTAAGGATCTGCCAGTAACTTCTGGTGTCTATCCACCCAGGCCCTTCTGAGTAGCTGATCAGAGACATGTCTAGGGGAAGAGGTGGGCATGCATTGTCCTTTGTCATTTATCAGTGCTTTTCTATTCATGACCTCCTCTGGCCCTTGAGACTCCCTAGTCACCTGGGAAGGAAGGCTGTGCTTTAAAATGTCTTGCTAATCCTCTGCCTAGCACAGTGCTGGGTATGAAGTGGGTGCTCAGGGAATGAATGGATGGATGAGCACAGACTTTGCACTTGGATAGCGTTGGTTTGACTTTGGACCGAATTCTAACTAGCCTTGGGGCATTAGGCAAATGACTTCACCTCTTTTTTCTCATTAAAAAAAACAAAACAAAAACCAGATAGATTCCAAGTCTCCGCTTTTGGGTGAACCCCTTCCCACCTTTGTCTCCACTCCAGTCCAAGGGGTAAGATAGGCAGAGTGAGCCCTAAGGATTCAGGCACAGAGCAAGCACTCCAAATACTAGTTGCACCTCTCTGTCACAGCACAGGGCTTCTGCAGGGCAGAGCCAACAGGATGAGAGACCCAGGGGGGAGGCATGAGAGCTTCTCAGAGCAGCCTGACCTGGGTGCAGGCTTGACTGGAGAGGCACCGATTTCACTAACAGCACTCAATGGTCAAGATGCAATGGCTACTAACCAACATTCTACGAGCCTTGAGATGGGCCCTGGGCGGCCAGGAAGTGGTGAGACTAGAGGGGCCAGCACCATCTCCATACCTTTGGTGGGGGTGCATCAGGAAGTGGGAAGAAGTAGCTAGGAGGATGGGCAGGGGTACAGCGGGTCAGCTCAGGGGTGTGCAGGTCATCCTGGTAGCTGCCCTCAGTAGACTGCTGTGGGTCAGCTCCTCTCTCCGGAGGGTGAGTTGTCGCCCTTGCCCTCTACTTCATCTGGAGCACAGTGCTTGGGGGCTGGCTCAGGGCCCTGGGCTTGAAGGGCCCTGTGCTTGAAGGTCTGGCACAGCCACTTGCTAACAGGGATGTCACTGAGCCTCTTTGGGCATCAGTTACCACCACATCTGAGGTTTGGACAGCACAGTGAGGCACAGGCCTCGGAAAAGCTCTCTCTTGGGGGTTGATGTGAATGGGAAGTGACATCGCACATAGAAAACATTTAGCCCAGTGAGGGCATGTTGTGAGGAGTATCAATGATGATAGTGTGATGGTCATATGGATGTCAGATACAGATTTGAATATTAGAGCATGTAGTGCTGTCCATTTATTAATCCTTATTGAAGATCATGGAATTAGCCACACATGGAGCCCACAGGGGTTCTTGCCTACTGGAGTGGCCTCCCAAGCAGTTCTTGGGGACAGGGGGCTGTGAATTGACCCAGCAGGCTCCTTCTTAGCACCCATCCGCAGCCCTCCCAGCTCCAAGAGGCCATGCTCTGCAGGCTGAGCATGGAGCACTGATGAGAGCATAGGAAACACCCAAGGAGGGGAAGGAAAAGAAGCTGGCAATTAGCTGCTGAGGATGCTGGGAACATGTGTCCTCCTGGGGCTCAGCTGATGAGGAACCAACCCTGGGGACCTGGCACGACTCAATCTCTCCTTTCATTAGTGCAGTTTCCACTCGGCTGTTTCCACAGCAAACTTTCTACACCGTGTTTCCAGCTTCTCTGGAGGAGGTCAGGTGGGTGATGGAAATGGCTGTGGCTCTGAAGTCAGAGGGTCTGGATTCAAATCCCAGGTGTGACACCTACTAGAGGATCTTCTTGGGCAAGTCCCTTGGGGCCCCTGTTCCCTCATTTACAACAGTGCGGTAACATATGTCTCTTATGGGGTTGTGTGTCAATTAAAGAAGGGAATGTTTGTATAGTACCAGACACATGTTGGGTGTTCAGTGAATCTCAGGTTTCATTCTCCCCCTATCTGGTGCTCAGGCCACTAAAAAGGGCAAGAGTCTGAAGGAGAGAGGATGCTGATGGCCAGGAACAAAGACCAAGGATAGAGAGAGATGGAGACGGAGAAAACCTAAGAGCTGGCCTTTCTCTACTGGCTTGCTGGAATCTGGTCCTCCTCCTTCCTGAGGGTTCTGGTGACAGGAAGCGCCAGCCAGAGGCTTGCCTTGCACTGCCAATTCCCCCACCCCACCCCAAAGAGAGCTGGATAATGGAATTCAGACAATCCGCCACTGCCCCAGTCTGGAGGCTGAGGAGCAAACCCCATGGAAGATGCCTACCTCTGCATCAGCCCCAGGATGAAAGGCCTGGCGGGCTGGAAGGACAAGCCTTAAACTAGCAATTAGGAAGCTAGCTGAAGACTAGTTCTTTCTCTGGTCCTTGGTTTCTCATCTGGGAAAATAGGACCAATAGCAGTTACCTCCATGAAAGTCCATGTATTAAGTAAGACTAGAGGCCTAGTGCATGAAAATTCATGAGCTGGAGGGGGTGTCCCTCAGCCCAGCCTGCTCCCTCTTAGAATCCAGGAGCACTCAGGGGTGGGAGGCAACCCAACAATCAGGGGAAGGGAACACTCCATCATACCTCTGCTGCTGCCACTGCCAGCAGCGCAAGTCTCAGCTGGCCCTGGTTACCTGACCCTCGGGCGGCCCTGGGTGGTTGGGCAGCCACCATCCAAGGCTTGCCTGTGCCTCAAGCCAGCCCTAGGAAGCTGGGGGGCTAAGGGGACTGGGAGACTCCAGAGGCAGGTGTGTGGAGCAGCAGGTACCTGCCTCCTGGCAGGCCTGAGGGGACTGGGCACCACAATCTTGTGGCTGTGGATGCTGCCATCTTTGAGGGCATGGCAGTCAATTAGCATAGTCCCTCTTTATTGGCTGTGTGTGCTGCCATCTTTGAGGGTGGGGCAGTCAATTAGCATATTCCCTCCTAATTGGCTATTGGCTCTGCCATTGTTGTGATGGTGTGATGGTCAATTAGTGCATTCCCTTTTTATTAAACAGGATTAGAGAAAATCCCTCAGATGTCTTCTTGGCAGCTTCTGGTTCAATCTCTCTGGAGGACTAAGGACCTAAGAGCATGATTCCTGCCAGAGACCCAAAGAGCCCCCACTGGCAGGACCTGACTGCCCATGAGCTGGAAATTTCCTCTCTTTAGGGAGCATAAGAGAACACTCAGTGCTAGGCACTATTCTAGGCACTTTATATTTCTAGTAACTCATTTAACCATCACAACAACCCAATAAGGTAACTACACTATTATTATCACCCCATCTTACAGAGGGAAGAAGCAAGGTACAAAAAGGTAAAGTGACTTGCCCAAGGTCACACAACTAGTAAAGGGTAGAGCTGGAACTTGAAGCCAGGCTGTCTGCCTTCCCATTCTTACTCTGAATTGCCTCTTTTCAGTTACACCAATGATATTCAGAGTGTGGCTCTACAGTAAGATTGTGTATCTGTTAGCTATTGCTGCATAACAAATGCCTGTAAAAAATGAAGTGGCTTATTTTTCACGTTTCCAGAAGTTGCCCAGCACCAGGATAAAAAGACTGTGCTGGTTTCTTCTGGGCTCACTCACTCATTCAGCAGGCAGCTAGACGATCTGCAGGACTGGAAGTCCACTGTGGTATTACTAGCATGTCCCATTCTGGCTATGCCTCCATTCTCCTCCACCTGTCCTCTTGTCCTCCAATAGGTTGACCCGCTGTCTCTGGGCAGCATTCCCAGGGGCAAGAGTAGAAGCTGCGCAGATGGCAGAGCTCCCACAGTGCCCCTTCTGCCACATCCTATTGGTATGGAGAGGCCACATTCAAGAGGTAAGGAAAAACAGGCTCTACCTTTTGATGGGAAGAGCCTTAAAAATTTTATGGAAACAGTTAATCTGTAACCCAATGCTGGGCTCACTATTCGGATACTTAGGAGTTGTGAACTTGCACTTTTTTACTCAGTCTGAACCTCAATGTCCTCCTCCATAAAATGGGGCAATAGGAATCCCCTTGTTAGGTATTATAATGACAAAGTGAGCAAAGACCATAAAGTGCTTTGCATGGAGCCTCATAGACAAATGCACCCTGTTATCATAATTAACAGACTGCACTTACAATGCATGAACTCAAGGCAGGAAAGGACTTAGGAAACTCCAAGAGTCCTGGTGTGCTGCCTGAGTGAGCTGTCACAGAGCCACGGCAGTTATCTAGGTCTCCCGACACACAGAAACACTAAAACCCCCACAAACACACCAGCTGCCACGCTTAGACTAAAACAGAAAAGACAAATAATCCAGTCTGGGGACGGCAAATCGCTGCTCACACTTGCCGGCTGTGATTGATTGGTGTTGGCTGCCTGAGTCCTGTGCTGAGAAGGAAGGGCCATGAGACCTGGTCCCGGTTCAGTGTCCAGGAGAGCCAGGATCAATCAGCCGCCTTTGCCCTGAGAGCAGGAGGTGGAGTGAGCCCACACACATGCCATGCTGTTTCTCTCCCTCTCCTGTCCTAGCCTTAACTTTGACCTCATCTGCTGCAAGCACGGAGTGCCTAGGAGATCATGAAGTCCAGAGTGGTCAGGAGACTGGCCCCAGGTCACACAGCAGGATCATCCCCTTGTCAGTGACTTCCTTGTGTTTTCATTTTCCCCAAGTCCTTGGGGTGTCTGGACAGGTCTGCCTCTGGCTACAGCTGCTTGAGTTTCTAATCTCCAACTAGGAGAGGTAGACTCAGAGCTTCCTTTTCTGGCTCAGGCCTCAGGGATCTCACCAGAGCAAGACAGGCAGTGTGGGGATAAGGCTTCTCAGCTCTTTGTTTGGATTCAGATAAGGGCATTTTCAAATTTCTTGAGATCACAGCAGAGGCCAGCCAATTCTATTTTGACCCAAGGATCAATCATTTTTTCCCCTGGTCTCACGCACACGTCAGCTGCATGAACTCAGCTGGGCAGGCACACGATTAGGAGTGAGGGAGGGTTGATTATTTAGGCGCTTGGGGCCAGCAGGTTTAGAGCTCCTTCTCTGAGACAAAGACATGACACAGATCTTCCCATTGCCCAGCCAACTCCTCATCCTTATCTGCTGGGGGGGACACTCAGACAGTGTCTGCACACAAGGCCTGATCATTAAGGAATTCATTAATCAGAGTCCTGTTTACAGCTCTCTGGCAAGCAATCATAACTTACTGGCTCTGGTCAGACCCAGTAAACTTCTGTGACATTTGGTAAAAATATAAGCTGGGGACTGGGCCAGGCTGGAGAGTGTGTGTGCAATGCATGCTGACTTGTGAAATGGAGGCGCAGTTTGGGGGTCACAGGCATCAGGGAAGGCAGCCTATTGCTGGCTTGAAGTGTCACCCTGGACAAGTCACTTCTCTGTCATCTCACATGTGTACTGTTTGAAGGACATGATAGCATCTGTCATCCCACAGACTTGTCCTGTGTGGTTTGTACAGGATCAGCTTGTATTGTATTTAAAGAAGAAAAGAAAGGAACCCATTGGCAACATTTATAAACTGCAGATATCATGTGAAAATTCAGATTTCCAATGTGACACTGGATGTATACTACGCGGCAATGGTGACCTGGAGCTACATTGCCACATGGGTCTATGATCTCGGGCTTGCCAACGCCAGTATAATTTCTTTTACTAGGCGTGTGCCCAGTCTCCATGCAAGCCGGTGTGGGTTGCTCACTGCACAAGTTATGCAGCTGTGCAACTACCATGGGAGCTGAACAACTACCATCTGCCTGCTGTGCCATGGAAGCTTGTGTGGTGCTGTCCGTTCGAAGAAGGGGCGCTTAATTTTTTCCTTTTTTATTGAATTTATTGGGGTGGCAATACCCTTACCAGAGCTGGGGATCTGCAACCAAGGTGCATGCCCCTGATGGGGAATCAAACCCGTGACCCTTCTGCTTGCAGGCTGACGCTCTAATCACCGAGCAACCAGCTAAGGGGCTCTGTCTGTTCTTACAGCTACTTCCCTTGTTCTGTCTTTGACATTTCCTAGGGCAGGGGTCAGCAATCTATAACCTGCAGGCTAAATCCAACTAACTGCCTATTTTTACAAAGATTTTCTGGAGCACAGTCACATTCGTTTGGGCACATATTGTCTATGCTGCTTTGTACTATGACAGCAGAATCAAGTAGTTGCCACAGAGACTGCATGTGTGGGCCTCCATGCTGAAGAAACTTATCATCTGGCCTTACAACAAAAAAGTTTTCCAACCCCTGCCCCAGACCCAGTAGAGCTCATGAGACTGGCATCTTGGTAAAATCACCAGCCTGTTTTCTTATTTTATAAATAAAGGAAATGAAGCATAGAGAGGTTAGGCAACTTGTCCAAGGTCACACAGCTAATAAGAAACAGAGCCAACATCTGAGTTCAGATAATACTGGACTTCCAAACATAAACTAGTGCCCAGGGTACAGGCCTGCACAGGAGCATCACAAACATCTTATGGCCTCTGCCTTGGTCATTTTAAAATGACCAAGAAATAAGAAACTTCTTAAAGCATCCTTTTTCTTGCATATAATGGTCTAGATATTTTTGGTTGATCATGAGAAAAAGGATTTGTATGGGAGACCATGTGTGTAATTCATCTCTGGGCTTGTTTGAAAGGTGGTCAAACAAGGGAGTGGTAATAGGGTTAAGCCTGGGACTGACCGGCTGGCAAAGCCAAAAACAAGTCCCAGCTTAGAGGGCACAGCGCTCTTAGCATAATTAAGCTTGATCTTGTGACTGTGCCCTAGATCTTTCCTGGGTAGCTAATGGGCTGTGGGAGGTGCAGCAAGTGCTGCCAAAACAAGTGAAACTTACAAGAACATTGTAAATTACCTTGTTTGCCTCTGACTATAAAACAAAACATCAGCTTGCAGTCTGGATCTGTTCTGTAGTCTCAGTCTTGCACAGAAGAGCCAGCTAACCCCAGCTTATTCTTTGTCTGTCTTTTCTTCATCTTTTGCCAGCCCTCTGTCAGGCTTGCCGAACCCTTGGTGTGCTGCTGCTGAACAGTAGTCATTTGCACACAGCAGCACAGATACTTGGTGTTGTGATAGGCAAGGAGAGAAGGGTTCCATACACGACCAACTGCCTCCTGATATTGCAGGAGGACTATTTAACCAATTTAGGAGAATGAATGGGATTCAAGCCCCTGTGAAGCCTATGTCTGAATAATTGCCCCTCAGTGCCAGTCCTTATAGAATACTGTTTGATCAACTGATTCCATGTCCTGAGAAACAAAAATTCATTCATAGAAATGAGTCCTTAAAAGAATACCACTTAGACAAACTTATAATGGCACACACCTAATGGTTTTTAAAATTTTATGTAAAATAAACTTTACATAACACTATGTAACCATTTTACCATGAAATAATATTTTTTCAGAATACCTTATTATTCATGTAAAATAGGTTCATGTAATGGATTGTTGTAAGCTGTTTTGTACACATAAATTTTATGGCTCTCATGAATGCTGGGCTCTTTTGTTTTGAATAATATGGAAACATGTCTAAAGGAAAAAATTCCCAGCAGTTATACAAGAGTGAGGTGGGCCAGTTGCCATACTGGAGAGGAACCTGGCTGACTACAGCTTATCCAAAGGGCTGGGCCTCCATGCAATAAATGCACAACCAGCTTATTGTTGCTGTGGAGTAAGAGCTCTGTGTTGCCAGATTCCCCAAGTTTCTACTCCAGAAGCTGGATTCCTGTAAAATTTCCCAATTTTCAAAGCCTCGCTCAGGTCAGGTGACATCTGTCCCTGGGCGATTCAGCCCAGTAAGTGTCTGACCTGGTCTGTTGGCTCAGAAAGAACATGAGCTTTGGGATCAGAGGACCTGAGTTTGCAACTCATCTGCCACTTTCTGCCTTGGGGTCCTGGCAAGTGAGTTCATCACAGAGCCTCTGTGCCCTGATCTGCGAGATGTGGATAAGAAAGGCTGTCTCTGGGGCGGTAGTGATAATCTTCCCACAGGGAACCAGTAACTAGCACATAATAAGTTACCAACAGTGATTAGGTCCTTTTATCTTCAGCTTGTTCTTCTCAGGCAATGTTTCTTAGAAACATTCTCTTTGACATTTTTCCTCTTGGTTTAGGGTGAAGAAGTGGATAGTCTGTTACTTTGGATCTGAGACTGATTGGATTGCAGTTTATAGGCCCTATTTCTTTGAGAACAAAGCTTTCTTCTCTAAAGGAGAGGACAAAAAAGTATTAGGTGACATAAGGTCATAAGAACATTTACTGAGTAAAACTGCTGTTTGAAACTTTGGCCACTGTTCACCCCTGCTTGCTTTAAACAAAAGAATTATTGCTCTAGTTCCTAGCTTGTGACTTTGAAGACTAGAGGAGTAACCTCGGCACCAATTATGTAGATAAGACACTTGTTTTTACAAAGATAGGACCACATTCCCATGTTTGGCAGAAAACATAGTTAGAAGATAAAGAGCAAGAAATAGGGTCATTCATAACCTTTTGGCACCCTTTCCCCAGATGCGGCCTTGAGGGCTGTTTGCCAAACGCAGGGCAATAACATTTATGGTTCAGACCCCTTTAAAAGGCCTGCCTGCATGCAGGGCAGTGCAGCCGTGGGTGTTTGCATGGTGCCCCCGCGACTGTCCTGGCCAGTATTCAATAAGTCCTTGCCTGCTTATTACCAACTTAACCGCCTCTGTGGTCATTTGCAACTGGTTGTGGAAGTCACCCCACAACATTTGGAGGCCCCAGCGAGATTACTGGGGAAGAGAGAGGTACCCTCATTCTCGGGCTGGAGGCTCTCCTTCCTTTCCCGGTAAAAGCCAGAGGTGAAGGCTGCAAGGATTTATTGAAAGATGGAAGACCAGTCCTGGTGTCAGGAGGTAAGGCGCCTAGGTTGAGATCCCACGGGTAGAGTCTGACAGAGGGCTGGACGCAGCATAACCTCCAGACTCTGGCCGGGGACACGACGGGGTCCTCGGTCCTGGTTCAGGTGTGTGAGTGTGAGATTCCTGGAGGGGGAGAGAGGTACCCTCGTTCTTGGGCTGGAGGCTCTCTCTCTCTCCCAGGAAGCTCTTGGTGGTGTCCGGACTGTTTGTCTTGTGTTTGTTGTAGTTATGTCAGGACTTTTTGTTTGGTGTTGTCATAATTGGGCCCAGTGTGTATCATTTGTTAGGTTTTAATTTGTCAAAGGTTTGTCAATTTATTGTTGGTTTGTTGAAATCCTCTTAGAGAACATTAGGTTGTTCTTCCCTTCCTGTTTGGCCTTTGACTGGATTATTGATCTTTTTATCCAGGTTCCTTACAGCATTTCACCTCTTTTAAAATAACCTTGTATGTGTAACCTGCCCCTCCCTGACTAAGCACTATCTTTCTCCCAGGTCAGTGCAGGAGTACAGGATGCCTTTTCCTTTCCCCTCAGAGTCCTTGGTGGACTCCGGGAGCAGTTTTAACTTTTTTTTTCCTCTCTCAAACTGATCCTGCCTGTGATGGCAGCAGCAGTAGCAGCAGCGGCGTTTGCAAGCCCTCCCCCGCCCCTTCTACTCCCGCCCTCATTATAGGAGGCAGAACAGGCTCCTCCTAGCTCCAGAGAAACTCCCTTGGTTGTAGGATAGGGCATTTATCTGTTTGTTGTGCCTATTAACTTTTTTCCTTTGTCCAACATGAATGCCATTTCTGTTTTGCTGAAACAAGGGCTGAGAGTCCTGTCTGGGATGTGGGAAAGGGAGACCCCCACATCTGTTCCTGTTAGGCCCCCATCAGGGGACTTGGGCAGTGTTCCTGTTACCTGCTCAGATCCCAAGACTGTAAGAGTACTTGTTCACTGAAAGGGTGTAAATGCAGATGTTTGTTTGATATTTTGTTTATCTGCCTAGGTATAATTATTTCTTCATATAAATATAGAAGTCTGTAAGAAAAAAGAAAAAAAGGAAAGGAAACATTTGGTTTATTTAAGGCTGAGTGCTCTGACGGATAGCAAACTGCCCCGAGTGGCCACTGGGATTCCTTTTTCCCAGGGGTGCTTGCTCTTTGTCAGAGAAAAACCAGGCCACTGAAATTTCTGTCTATATTTATTAATTTAATAAAGTTATAACAACTATAGTCCGAAGAAGTTTTAAGCAGGGATCAAATTCTAAAGTTAACTATTTACAAAAAGGAAGCCAGAGGTGTGGGGCAATTTGCAGCCAGCTTGTAACTAACCAGCCATTATCTTGTCTACCCAGGGACATTAGAGCAAATGGTTAGAAACCTCCTTGGGGAGGGAATGCAGAGAGGGAGGGAAAAGGGGTAAAAAAAAGGAAGAAAGAAAAAAAGGGCAGTTTTACCCCCTGGGCAGTGAAGCTGGCAGTCTCAAAGCTTGGCAAGGTAAAGTTGCCAGGTGCTTCTCATGCGTTCTGAGAAGGCCACAACAGGGGTCCCTGGCACATTTCAATTTTTTATGATCTGTAAAATGGTATTGAAAATGCCTATCATGCCTTGCTGTGAGGGTCAAGGTAAATCTTTACAGAAAGCACTGTGAGAAGAACGAACTGGTTTGTATGGCTCCTAGTTATGTTGCTGTTGGATAGGACAAGGACCTCAAGATATGGCAATTATGGATGTTGTTACTGAACATTGTTCTGGTCGAATGTTAAGATATAGCACAGTATTTTGCAGATCAGCTGTGAAGGGAGTGAACTTAGAGGAGTGTGGGAGAACTTAATAAATGTAGCCAAACTTCAAAGAATAAATCGACACGCAATTGACCAAATAATACATCTAAGGAATGGTTCAGCCTCCCTTGGGGAGAGCAGCTTTAGAAAGAAAGTTCTTGTCTTGCTGCAAGTAAGTAAAACTACCTAGAGTAGTACTGTTACAGGATTCAGGGCAGAAGGAGAAAGATGTTTTATAGGCCACTTATTCTTTTTTGTATATAACAACTCTTAAATTATTAGTTTTAAAGTCAGTACTTTTTAATAGAAACACTCAAGCAGAGGGGCTCTTTGGAGAGGTCAGGAAGTCTGATTACAGTGTAAGGGTAACCGGTTCCTCCCCCTATGCCACCTTTGTTGGCAGGAGACAAGTGCTTTTCCAGTGGGAACACAGGGGGAAGGACTGCAGTCTTCCTCGGTGTAAGCACCTCCATTTATCACCTGGGACTCGAGCCGTGCTCCCTGCCTCTGCCCAACCTGCACCGAACCCCCTCCAGGAGTTGTTTTGAGTAGCTGGATGTGGCGGATGCAAGGAGAGAAATTCCCTTGTGACCCCCTGTGCCCCAATGAAACCCAAGAACCCACTCCTTGGACACTTTTCACCGTGTTCTGTCAGGGCACTTGAAGGCAACAGCTAGAGATTCCCCTTTCCAGGCTCATTTGAAACTGAAATCTTTATCTCTAGGAAAAATGTGACAATTTGAAATGCAAGTGGCAGAGAGTTCCCTCAGCCCTCTGCCTTTTCTAAATAATAGAAGGTTTGAGGCATGATTATGTATTTTTGAAGGACATAGAAAGAAGATTTAAAGGCTAATTTAAAATTGTGAAGGTTAGTGTATGTGATGAGCAAGGGGACAGAGTATGGAAAGAAAGGGTAAAGCAGTTAGGAAAGAATCAGTGTATTTACTGTAAAAAAGCAGGGGCATTAGAAGAGAGAACGTCCTGGCAAGTTAGCTAGGGAAGCAAAAGGAGAGACTCAGACCCCAAGAGTCTTAAACTTAGAGGAAGAGGACTGACAAGGCGGGGGCTCCTTTCCACTTAATCCCCAGGAGCTCAAGGTAATCTTACAAGTGGAGGGCAGGTCTGTTGGTCTCCTGGTGGACACTGGACAGCCTATTCAGTCTCAACAGAGCCGATGGAACCCGTAACCTCTAAGGAGACATCAGTCCAGGAAGCCAATAGACAAATTGCCTGTTTTCCTTGGATATCAAAAAGGATTGTGGACCTCGGAAGGAACATGGTAACACGTTCATTTTTGGTTATGCTAGAATGCCTGTACACCTGACTTGGACACCACCATATCCTTTGAGGGGGACAGAGCACATCCCACCGTGGGTCCAAGGACCCCGGGTCCGGTTACATCCTCCCCTGCCTGTGCTCTTTTAACCTGTCTTCTTTCAGAGGAATATCTCTTACAGGAAATGGAAAAAGCAGTGCCAGAGGAAGAGCATAAGCCCTCCACCTACTTGAAGGAATTACAGTGTCTCTATCCCATAGTCTGGGCAGAAAACAACCCCTCTGGGTGGGCAAGTCATCAAGCTCCTGTAGTAGTCAATTGCAAGCCACCATCACTCTAGCTCAGCCACTGAGCTGGACTGAAGTGAAACAATGGGCACTTAAGGAGCTAAAGAAGGCTCTCGTTTCAGTGCCTGCCCTAGCCTTGCCAGCCGTCACCACGCCCTTCCACCTCTACTTAAGTGAGGCCCTCCTTCAAGGTGCTCTGGAGAAATGGACATAAAACACCAGGATCGCCCAGTGCCAAGCTCTTCTCCTAGACCAGCCCCTCATTCGGTTCCATAAGACACTAGCCATCAGCCCTGCCAGCCTGCTCCAGATGATGATCCGGAGGAACCCATTCATGACTGCATAGAGGTAACAGACCTGACAGATGCCCCGCTATCATCACCAGACAAGGTACTGTTCACGGACGGGAGCAGTTATGTTCAGGATGGGATCCGATATGCAGGAGCAGCGGTAGTCACCCTAGACCACACCATTTGGGCACAGTCTCTGAACAAGGGGACATAATGCCATCCCCCAAGAAAAAGGGTTACCAACTTTAGCCGGAAAGGACATTAATAATAAGGAAGAGATTTAAGCCTTATTAGAAGTCATCTAGCTCCCAAGAGCAATTGCAATAGTGCACTGCAAAGGACATCAGAAAGGGGAGACAATTAAAACCAGAGAAAGTAGAACTGCAGATCAAACTGCCAAGGAAGCCACCCAAAAACCAGTGGGGCCTTTACAAATTTTAGTAAACCTGCTGGACCCCAGACCTACCCCAGACCCCCTCTACACCAAACAAGAGGAGGAGTTGGCAGAACAGAAGCAAGCCATCAAAGGACCAGAAGGTTGGTAGACCAGACTGTTGGTCCCAGAGGCTCTAGGTTGGACGTTGGTCTCCCAGTGACACCAGCAGAGCATCAGGCTACCACCTAGAGGTCACCAAGACTTCTGAACTTCTGCGAGGCAGTTACTAGATACCAAGCTTAGATAAGATAATTAAAAGTATAGTCACCAGAAGTACTGTCTGTGCACAGGTAAAATGCTAAGCAAGGTAAGAGGGTACCCCTGGGAATTCAGGCCCCAAGGATGTTCCCCAGGAGAGCATTGGAAGGTATATCTCACAGAGATTAAGCCACCAGAGTCAGGGAATAAATACCTGCTAGTTCTCATAGACACCTTCCTGGGATAGGTTAAACTATACCCCACTAGGACAGAAACTACCTCTAGAATAATTAAGAAATTACTCCAAGAGATTATACCTAGATTAGGGCTGCCAGTAGTCATAGGATCAGATAACAGCCCCACCTTTATAGCCAAGGTATCTCAAAGTATAGCTCAAGCCTCAGGCACAATTGGAAACTCCATTGTGCATACCAGCCACAGAGATCAGGACAGGCAGGAGCAGGGCTCTAAAAAAGGAGTTTAACTAAATTTATCCTAGAAACCAGTGAAAACTGGACCAACCTCCTGTCTTTGCCCTCTTATGGGCCAGGTGTGTCCCCTACCAGGAGGGGTTCCTCTTTTTGAGATCATATATAGTAGACCTCTCCTCATCCATCCTAGGGTCAGAAGAAACTAAAAGCTGGAATTCATAACCATTCCTTGCTCAAGTCCTCACAGGTTCTGCAGTACACCCAGAGAGCCACCCATAAACTGGTTTGAAATGCACTGCCAGTGCCCACCGCGGACCCTGTACATCCCTTCCAGCCCAGGGACACGGCCCGGGTAAAGAAGTTCACTGCCCAAGGACTCACCCCAACCTGAAAGGGATACTCAGCTGTTATCCTGAGCACGCCCACGGCGTCCAGACTGGCTACACCACCCCCAGCTCCTGCAGCAGGAAACAGCCTGGATCCTGGCAACCAGTAGCCTCACCTGTGAGATCCCTAGCCTGGGTTCCACGCAGGCCAGGAGGAGACTCGATGCCTGCAGGAGGGAACTGGACTTCAGTGGGGACAGTACTAATGGGGACTGTGGGTCAGAGGGTTTTGGTAATTGTAAGAACATTTTTACTAACCAGTGAGAAAGTCCAGGACTACGTAGGGCTAGATATACTAGAGGACAAGAGAGCAGAAACAGAACAGAGAATACTCTTAAAGAAATAGGATGTATAAGTAGAAAACTAATTATGCCAAGCAGACAATTTAGAAAAAATAATATAGTCAAGCTACTTAAAGTTAGGAGGCAGTAAAACTGATGGTCTTATATACTCAGTATTCCCAACTAGTGGATACTAGAAATGAATCTAGGATTTAGATTCATTCCCAAAAATCCAGTGGGGAATGAAATAAGGTCATAAGAACATTTACTGAGTAAAACTGCTGTTTGAAACTTTGGCCACTGTTCACCCCTGCTTGCTTTAAACAAAAGAATTATTGCTCTAGTTCCTAGCTTGTGACTTTGAAGACTAGAGGAGTAACCTCGGCACCAATTATGTAGATAAGACACTTGTTTTTACAAAGATAGGACCACATTCCCATGTTTGGCAGAAAACATAGTTAGAAGATAAAGAGCAAGAAATAGGGTCATTCATAACCTTTTGCCACCCTTTCCCCAGATGCGGCCTTGAGGGCTGTTTGCCAAATGTAGGGCAATAACATTTATGGTTCAGACCCCTTTAAAAGGCCTGCCTGCATGCAGGGCAGTGCAGCCGTGGGTGTTTGCATGGTGCCCCCGCGACTGTCCTGGCCAGTATTCAATAAATCCTTGTCTGCTTACCAACTTAATCACCTCTGTGGTCATTTGCAACTGGTTGTGGAAGTCACCCCACAACATTAGGCATGTGCACATGAGTACACCCCCAAATCCCATTCTGTAAGAAACTGAAGCTCACAGAAAGGGAATGGCCTGCCAAGGCCACCAGCATGTTAGTGGCAGAGCTAAGACTTGAAGTGCAGCTTTGTGTCTCCTGCCCAGTGCCCTCTGTACTTCTCCCATCACTGGATGGTCCTCCAGAATTGGGAAGTGGGTACAGGGAGGGTTAGGTTTCTCTCCCAGGTGGTGCTGTCAGGCCACATTTTGGTGAGCTGGGCCTGGGAAGCTGACCCCTTCGGAGAAGTTCAAGCCTGTGGATTGGGTAGACACTCATGAAAGCTCCCTGGAGCCTTGGAGACCTGAGCAGGGCAAGGGGGCTCATGAGCAGAGTTCACCTGAGCCACCTCTGGCCCCTAAGCTCCCTGCCCTGACTCTTCTCATCCTGACACTTTGCATTGTTATGTCTCCGATGTGCATAACCAAGTCCCAGAGACAGCAGGTGCTCCATTTGCTGAATGGAATACAATGAGAGGGAGTGGAGCTGACTTCCAGTCTACTAACCAGCAAAAGCCATCTTAAAACAATACCACCAAATGTTGCTAGGTAGTGGATGAGACTGGTATACTTAGTCACTGCTGGTGGCATTAGCAATCACTTCATATTTTACAAGGCACCTGCACAATATGTAAGACATACTTTACAGATGCTTATGCTTTTTGACCTCATAATTCCACTGCTGGAGATACGCAAATAACCCGTTTTCTTCAATTGCCACTTTCTTCCCTAATGTTCCACCTATTTTTTGAGCAACATTTTCTTTTTTTCTCTCTCCCCTTATTTGCCTGGAAACTTCTTAAAGCACCTGTTCTTGTCTAAGCTGCTGTTAAAGGAACTCCAACTCTTGAGCAAAGCAGGCACTTTTAAGCCCATTAACATAAGAAATGCAGCCCAGACAGTCTTGGAGGCCACACAGGGGCTGGTTTTGTTTTTCTTTCCTGGGGTTCTCTTTGTGCTCACGGGAGGGTCAGCTATATTTGTTTTTGTGTCCCCCTTGCCCCTCTCTTCCACTGCACTCTCTGCCCTCTCTCCCATTTCCCTTGTAAAATCTCATGTGAGCCTAAAAATCTCAGCTAAAGGGTTTCCTTGGGGAACTGGTCTTATGAGATGGCTCTCTAGGGATGAAGAAGGAAGACATGCTGTGTAAGTATCAGGGCAGGAGGCCAGTGTAGCTGGAAGGACAAGAAGTTCATTTCCAAGTAGTTCTAAAAGGGTAAAGTTCTCTGTGAAACAGAGGAGCCCAGACAGAGGAACCCAAGGTGAGAGTCACACAATATAGTTCAAAAGATTTCTGTCCAGCAGTATCATGTTGTCACTTCAGATTCTCTGTTGAACCCAGGTCAGTTTCTAATCAGGCTTGTGTCTTGCCAACAAACATGCTTCCAAGGCCGACCCATGGAGTGATTCTGAGATAGGACTTGGCAGCGAGGCAATCTAGGAGCTCTCCGATTCCTTGCCATGTGCAGCATGAGAGCCTTTGCCTTCTTTCCACAGGAACTGCCCAGATGCTTTTGCATACAGGCTATTGATTTCAGTGTTCCTTACATGTTTATAAAATACTATTTCTTTTCCTATCTATAGCTTGCGTTTGCTTCCAATTACCCCAGAGGTTTCTAAAACACGCACTCACTATATTCTCCTTATCTTTTCTCCAAGTGAGGGACATCAGATCACCTACTCACCCTTTCATGAACATCACTGACAGGCATCTTGGATATGCATCTCTGGGGGCTCTTGTCCAGCTTTGAGGGAGAGCCAGGTGCTGCCCTCACTGAGAAATTGCCCATTGGCATGTTAGTGTTGGAGGGAGCATCAGAAATGGTTTCTTCCAACCGGTACATTTTCTACATGAGAATTCTGAGAATCCAAGGGGGAAAGTGACTGGCCTCTGGTCACCCATTGGATTGATAGCAGAACCAAAGCTACAACCTTAGTCTCTCCCTTCCATGTTTGGAAAATTACACAGGTGGCAGCCAGGTAAGGAGTGGGGTGTGGGTGTGGGAGGAGAGTAAAACCAGGTAGGAATTCACAGATTTAGGGCAGGGCAAGGAGCTCAATGGGATGCTAGGAAGTGGGTGGAGGAAGGCCACTTGACATCTGGGGTCATCTCTCTTGCTGAGGAAATGGGAATCTAGCTGGTGATGACTACTTTGAAGGCAAGAAAGGGCTGCATGTGTGTGTATGCATGCGTGCGTGCATGCATGTGTGTGTGTGAAGACCTCTACACTTCTTCCTGGAAAGACAGTAATAATAGCAATGATGTTACCTCTACAGAGAAGAGCAAATGGGCATGGAGCAGAGACATAAGGAAGGAGGTGAGTAGCAGCCAAGTAAAGCCAGCTGTCCTCCCAACAGTGAGCATGGCTTCCGGTCCCTGTGCTGTATGTAGCAGGATTCTGAAGCCAGGATTGATTGCGTGTGCGTGACAACTCAGAAAGGTCTCTCCTAGATACTTGTTATGTCACTGGGAGATTGGTAGTAAAAATAACAACACAAACCACAGAGGACCTTGGGCTTGTCAAAAGCTCATCTTATCACACAATTTAAGGTCAGGGCATAATCTTTAAGAAAAATCATGTGTGCTTATTGTTAAAAATCTGAAAAAATAGAGGTAGGAATAAAAATTAAAAACAATTCATAGTATTTGAAGTATTTGCTTTGCACTAAATATTAGAAAAATTTGAATCCTACTGTTTATATGTATGTACTTTTGACAAATAATTTATTGTCCCATTCCTCTTTACATGTCACTAAATATTCTTAAACTAGAGGCCTGGTGCACAAAATGCATGCATGGGGGGTGGAGGGGTGTCCCTAAGCCCAGCCTGCACCCTCTCTAATCTGGGACCCCTCAAGGGATATCCCATTGCCCTTTTAGACCCAATCTCAGTGGGATGGGCCTAAAGGGGCAGTCAGACATACTTCTCACCATCCAGGACTGCTGACTTACAACTGCTAGCCTGTCTGCCCTCCTGATTGCCCCTAACCGCTTCTCTCTACAAGCTGATCACCCCCTAATCACTCCCCTGCCATCCTGATGTCTAACTACTCTCAACTTGTTTGCCCCCACCTTCTCTCCTCTGCCAGCCTGGTCCCCCCTAACTACCCTCCACTGCAGGCTTGATTGCACCCAACTGCCCTCCCTTGCAGGCCTGGTCACCTCAAATTGCCCTTCCCTGCTGGCCATCTTGTGGTGGCCATCTTGTGTCCACATGGGGACAGGATCTTTGACCATATGGGGGCAGCCATCTTGTGTGTTGGAATGATGGCCAATCTGCATATTACTCTTTTATTAGGTAGGATAGAGGCCTAATGCATGAGTGGGGGCCAGCTGGTTTGCCCTGAAGAGTGTCCCGGATCAGGGTGGGGGTTCCCTTGTGGCATGGGGCAGTCTGGGCGAGGGTCCAATGGTGGTTTGCAGGCCAGCTATGCCCCCCCACCCCCCAGCAACCCAAGCAGAGGCCCTGATATCTGGAATTTATTTATCTTCTACTTGCTCTGTGGTGACAGCCATTTCTGTTGGCATTTATTTAAATTCTATAATTGAAACTTTGTAGCCTGGAGTGGAGGCCTAGGCCTACTGGGGCTGCAGAAGCTTGACTTCCTCCATTGCCTGGGCAAACCTAGCCTCCTGCTCTCTCCAGTTCCGTGGCTGCCGCCATTTCTGTTGGGATATATATATCTTCTATAATTGAATCTTTGTAGCATTGAGTGGAGGCCTAAGCCAGCAAGGGCAGGTGGAAAGCTTGGCTTCCTCCATTGCCGGGAAACCCAAACCTCCCTCTTGCTCTCAGTAGCTGCAGCCATCTTGTTTGGTGTTTATTTGCACATTTTCTCCTGATTGGCTGGTGGGCATGGCTTGTGGGTGTAGCTGAGGTGCGGTCAAATTACATATTACTCCTTTATTAGATAGGGCTAGAGACTTGGTGCATGAAATTCGTGCATGGTGGGGAGGGGTGTGTGGGGGGGGGGGTTTCCCTCAGCCCAGCCTGCACCCTGTCTAATATGGGACCCCTAGAGGGATGTCTGACTGCCCATTTAGGCCTGATCCCAGTAGGACCAGGCCTAAACAGACAATGGGACATCTTTCTCACAATCCAGGACTGCTGGTTCCAAACTGCTCACCTGCCTGCCTCCCTGATTGCCCCTAACTGCTTCTGCCTGCCAGCCTGATCACCCCCTAACCACTATCTTGCCAGCCTAATTGATGTCTAAGTGCTCCCCTGCCAGCCTGTTTGCCTCCAACTTCCCTCCTCTGCTGGCCTGGTCACCCCTAACTGCCCTCCCCTACAGGCCTGATCGCCCACAACTGTGCTCCCTTTCAGGCCTGGAACCTCCCAATGACCTTCCCCTGCTCGCCATCTTGTGGTGGGCATCTGTGTCCACATGGCGCAGGATCTTTGACCACATGGGGGCAGCCCTCTTGTATGCTGGAGTGATGGTCCATCTGCTTATTACTCTTTTATTAGATAGGATAGAGGCCTGATGCATGGGTCGGGGGCCAGCTGGTTTGCTCTGAAGTGTGTCCTGGATCAGGGTGGAGGTTACTTTGGGGAATGGGGCAGCCTGGGAGAGGGTCCTATGGTGGTTTATAGGCTACCCACACCCCCAGTGACCCAAGCGGAGGCCCTGGGATCTGGGATTAATTTATGTTCTACAATTGAAACTTTGCAGCCTGGAGCAGAGCCAAGCCTTCTGCTCGCTCTGTGGTGACAGCCATTTCTGTTTGGGTTTATTTAAATTTTGTAATTGAAACTTTGTAGCCTAGAGTGGAGGCCTAGGTGCTAGGGCTACGGAAGCTTGGCTTCCTCCATTGCCCAGGCAACCCTAGTCTCTGCTCTCTCCAGTTCCGCTGCCACCATTTTTGTTGGGATTGTGTATCTTCTATAATTGAAACTTTGTAGCATTGAGTGGAGGCCTAGGTTGGCAAGGGCAGGCGGAAAGCTTGGCTTCCTCCATTGCCGGGAAAACCCAAGCCTCCCTCCTGCTCTCAGTGGCCGCAGCCATCTTGGTTGCTCCTGATTGGTTTGTGGGCATGGCTTGATCAGAGGTATGGTCAATTTGCATATTATTCTTTTATTAGGTAGAATGGCATTGTTTAAAATGGGACAGATACTTGTTGCGATAATCAAGGAGGGAATAATATTTTAGTGTGTGACTATATTATAAGTCTCCTGCAATGCTATGTTGTTGGACATTCACGTGGTTTCCAAAATTTGGCTATTAAAAGTAGTTCTTGGACAAGCATACTTTTACATACATAAATCTTTGCCGCATATTCTGACAATTAGAATCTTAAAAGAGAATTTGCCATCAAAGATCTTTTTTTAGGGTTCTTAAAATATAGCACCAAATTGCTTTCCAGTGTATGAAGATGCTTTGATTCACATCCATGTCCACATAGAGTAGAACATTTTAAAAAGTCTTTGCTAATTTAAAAATTTAAGCATGATTTTAGAATGATTTATGGTACATTTTAAATTATTTGCTTTTCTCTAGTCATTGATTTGCATCTCTCCCATGAATTTTCCATGTATATTTTGTTCATTTTTTCCATTGGCATTTTGAGTTGTTTTCTCTTATTTTGTTTGTTTATTTTGTTAATCCTCACTCAAAGATATTTTTCCATTGATTTTTAGAGAGAATAGAAGAGAGAGGGAAAGACAGAGAGAAACCTCAGTATGAGAGAAACACCTCTATTGGTTGCCTCCTGCATGAGCTCCAATCAGGGCCTGGGGTTGGGGAGGAGTCTGCAGTCAAAGTTGTGCCCTTGACTGGAATCAAACCAGGGACCTTTGGTCTGCAGGTCGATGCTCTATCCACTGAGATAATCTTTGTTTTCTTCTAGATTTTTATGGCTTTGCTTTATATGTTACTCTTTTTTTCCTTTGTAATTTATTTTGGTATCAAGAATTATGTGGAGATCTGAATTTACTTCATTTCCTAACTAGTTAACCAAATGCTCAGCACCAGTTCATCAGGAATTTTCCTTTCCCACTTTGTCATCTACCAACGTTACTTATGTAGCCAGCGTATTTATATCCTAAGGCCTGCTTTAGAGGTCTTTTTTTTCTCTTGACTTATCTAGTAATTCTTGTGCTTTAGTCATAACTGTTTTATAGTGACTGTGACTTTGTATTATATTATTTATTTATTTTTTAGAGAAAAATATCCCTTTATTAAATTTAATTCCCAAAATCTTCTTGGGGAGCCTTGTCTATTCATTTTCCCAGATGAAGTTTGACATAAATTAGAAATTTAGAATAACTTGATTAAGATCTAGATACCACAGTTAAAAAACAACAACACATTAAACATAATATCAAATTGAGGGAAATAAATATCATTATAATATTTAAAAGTCTTCTATTTTGGGAATACACTGTACTAATATATCCCATTTATTGAAGTCTTCATATCTCTGAAATATTTTCTCATTTATTCATGTTGTCCTACAAATTTATGGTTAAGGTAATTCACAATTATAATATTTGTAGTCATTGTAAATGGGATCTTATTTTTACAAATGTTATATTCTTGCTGTTTCTTATTGGTACATGCAAAATGTAACATTTAAAAATATGTACTTAATATGTACTTAATGTATTTTGAATATAACAGTATTATATTTAAAATCATTTTTTCTTGAAATATTAATGTTTATTGCATGTAACATTATAATAGTCACTTAAAAAGAAAAAATATGTATTTATTGTGCATTTAGTAATTTGAACAATTATTAGTTCTAGCAGGTTTTCTTTCTCTTTTGTTTTTTTTGAAAAATTTTAAAAAGGCAATTACAGCAGGCCCTTAAATAACATTGTTTTGTTTAATAATGAGAAAAAAAAACAATTCTTGGCTGGGCCACTGTCTGTAAGGAGTTTGCATGTTCTCCTGTGTGTGTATGGGTTTTCCCTGGGAATATGGTTTTCTTCTGCATCCCCAAACAGTGCATGTGCAGGTAGGTGTGAGTGGCCCTGAGATGGAAGCATGCTCAGTCTAGGTTGGGTTCCACCTGCTGTCCTGAGCTGCCAGGAGAGGCTCTACCCATTGATGGCTCTGACCTGGAGTAAATAGGTTGAAAAATCATTCTCTTGTTTTTATATCTTTCTTAAATGTAGATAGAGCTCACAATTATTTTTATGTTTAATAGTAGAAGTGTTTGGTGCTGTTTTTGTGACCAGAAATATGCCAAAGGAACCTAACTCTTGTTTCTATCCTATGGTAAAACTGCTTTCCTTCTACATTGTTTTGTTAATGTAGCAGTTCCCAAGAACCTATTGAGACTTCGGTGGATACTATCTGATACCTGAATCTCCTCCCTCCCAATAGTTACACCTTTTATTATATTTCCATGTTTTACTCTACCTGTTAGCACTCACAGAAAAATATTAGCTATGGGAGTGTTTTGGGGATCAATGTCTTTTTTCTGATTTTGATGGAATACTTCTAGTTTTTCACCAATAGGTATCATGTTAACTATTTGATTTGAGAAAGCTTTAAAAAAATCAAGGTAGGAAAATATCTTATTTTTAGTTTATTTAAAGAAATGTTAAGTGAGATCTTTATATAGCATTTTATTAAATCCCCTCTTCTATTTCTTTAAAAATAATCTTATGGTTTTTCTTTGTTAGTTTACTGATACAATGTCTCATATTAACAGATTTATTAATATTGAATCATATCCACATTCCTGGAAAAAAATTACTTGATCATGGCCCATTAATGTTTTCATTTAAAGCTGGTTTTGCTTTGCTAATATTTTATTTAGAACTTTGGCACTAACACAACAGGTTGTTAAGAAAACAGGATCTGGAATGAGGCTGTCTGCGTTGAATCCTGGATCTGCCCTTTCTGGCTGTGTGCCCTTGGGCACGTTCCTTCCCTCTCTGATTTTCTAAAAAAATAGGAATGATTTGCACTCATTAGAATAAGATTTGTAAGTTCTTCTATATTTACCTCATCGAAACATAACAACCGAATAAATTAGGTCTTACTATTTCAATTAACAAAATAGAAAACAAAAACTCCTACAGGTCGAATACTTACTTGTTCAACAGTCACAGGGCTGGTAAATTGCTGAAAAGATCTGGCTTACCTATTTGTCTGTAATTGAAACCCATTTGTAGTTCTCAGGGGCCAGCCACTTGACATCTGCGTGCCTTATCTATGCAACTCCTTTTGTTCTGAAAGTCTTTCTTTCCTTTATCTAGAAAATTATTATTCTTTAAAACCAGGTTAAGTTCTAGTCAGTTTGGCTCAGTGGATAGAGCACCGACTGTGGACTGAAGGGTCCCAGGTTTGCTTCTGACCAAGGACACATGCCCAGGTTGCAGGCTCGAACTCCAGTAGGGGGTGCAGGAGGCAGCCAATCAATGATTCTCTCTCATCATTGATGTTCCTATCTTTCTCTCTCCCCCCTTTCCTCTCTGAAATCAATAAAAATAAATTGAAAAGAAAAAATAAACAGGTTAAATATATCCTCAAATACATCCTTTTTATACCACAACCAAAAGATCCAGGAACTCGAAGTTGCCATTGCTTAACACTCCAGCACTGCATTTGCCAGTCCAATTCCCAGGGGTGTCATCTTCACCGTGGGTCCCAATGCCCACACATGCTGCCTCCCAAGTAGAGTTCAGCCCATTCTATTTGGCACCCCCAAGTGAGAAGCAATGTGGCATGACAGAAAGGGCCCATGCTTTGGAAACGAGTTGAAGTCGAAATCTTATTTCTACCTATTCTGGCAACTTGTCTTTGGTCCCTAGCCTCATTTTTCTTTGCTGTAAATAGGAATAATATCCTCAACCTCACCAGGCAGTTGTGGAAATTACATAAGGGCAAAACCCTCAGCCCAATGCCCATCAGCACTGCCTCTTCCCCCCTATGGAAGAGCGCCAGCCTCCAGCCACATGCAGATCTCTCATGCAGATCTCTCTCAGCTGGCACCTAGCACAGATGGACAAGAAATGCTTTTGGACTGAGTCTCCCCACAACCCTGTAAGAGAGGCAGCGATTAGTGGACTCACCACCAACGGGAAAACCGAGGCCCTGAGGAAAAGATGAGCGGCAGCAAGATCACAGAGGCCATTGCAAAAGAGCCAGTCCCAGAACCCAAATACCTTGAGCTATTTCAATTCAATGACATCGTTTCTCTGGCCCCAAAGGGAACACATAGAACATTCTTCAACCTGCACCCTCTGGGACTATGTCAATGGGTACATTTTCAAAGAAGGTTCTGAGGCTAAAAAGCAATGGACTGAACAAAACTCTACCACTAAACAAAACTCTATCACTATTTCGGTGTTTAATTATTTACTCTTTCATAGCATGGGGCTTCAGCACTGAGGCTCTGTCAGCCAAGCCTGGCTTTGAATCCTGGCTTTGCCACTTTTTGTTGGGTGATGAATATTGTAAGTGCCAGAGTCAGGAGCATTTTATTATTATTATTATTTCTTTATTGATTAAGGTATTACATATGTGTCCTTATCCCTCTATTAACCTCCCCAACCTTCCCCCAACTCATGTGCCTCAACCCCCTGGTGTTCATGTCCATTGATTAGGCTTATATTCATGCATACAGGTCCTTTGGTTGATCTCTACCCACCCCCTCCCCCCCATCCATCACCTTCCCTCTGTGGTCCAGTAGTCTGGTGGATGCTTCTTTGCCTCTGGATCTGTCCCTGTTCATCAGTTTATGTTGTTCATTATATTCCACAAATGAGTGAGATCATGTGGTATTTGTCTTTCTCTGACTGGCTAATTTCACTTAGCATAATGCTTTCCAGTTCCATCCATGCTGTTGCAAATGGTAAGCACTTCTTTTTTACCACAGCGTAGTATTCCACTGTGTAGATATACCTAGGTTTTTTAATCCAATCATCTGCTGATGGGCACTTAGGCTGTTTCCAGATCTTAGCTATGGTGAATTGTGCTGCAATGAACATAGGGGTGGATAAATCCTTCCTGATTGGTGTTCCTAGTTTCTTGGAATACATTCCTAGAAGTGAGATCACTGGGTCAGACGGGAGTTCCATTTTTAGTTTTTAAGGAAACTCCACACTGTTCTCCACAGTGGCTGCACCAGTCTGCATTCCAAACATCAGTGCAAAAGAGTTCCTTTTTCTCCGCATCCTCGCCAACACTGGTCATTTGTTGATTTGTTGATGATTGCCATTCTGACAGGTGTTGTTTTGATTTGCAACTCTCGGATAATTAGTGACTTTGAGCATGTTTTCATATGTCTCTTAGCCTTCCTTCTTCCCTCCTTTGAAAAGTGTCTATTTAGGTTCGTTGCCCTTTTTTAAAAAAATTGGATTGTTTATCTTCCTTTTGTTAAGTTGTATGAGTTCCCTGTAAATGTTGGAGATTAAACCCTTGTCTGTGATGACATTGGCAAATATGTTCTCTCATGCAGTGGAATTTCTTGTTGTTTTGTTGATGTTTCTTTTGCTGTACAAAAGCTTTTTATTTTGATGTAGTCCCATTTTGTTTATTTTCTCTTTAGTTTCCATTAGGAACATTTTATTAAATGCTTTTGTGTCCAACTGTTTCCCCACTTAGCAATATAACCAACAAGAATAAAGACAATGGCAACACCAATAAGAATACTAGTCTAAGAGTTTAATGTGAAGTATTTTTATTCCTGTTTACAGGTGAGGAAAGTGAGGCATGAAAAGGACTAGTAGACCAGATTTATAGCTGGAGCTAACACAGTCTGCCAACTGCAGAAGCTCTCTTGATTTATTTATTTAGTGAGAGATGACCTAGAGTTCTGAGGAGGGTGTGTGGGAAACATTGCCCTCCTCTCACCAGAGTGGACAGCAGATTCTTCAGAGGTACGGAAATCACTGCAGCACTAAACAGCAACTGTGGCCCAGGTCACTGGCATCCTGGAGGCCACAATCCTGATTATAACCTGGGTTTTGATACAAGATCTTGGACAAGCTATGAGACCTGGCCATTGGCAAGCCACTTAACTGTCAATCCTCAATTTCTTTGTCAATGAAATGAGACTACAATTAAGGTGCTGGAGTTAGGTTTGGCCTCCTCCTGTGTTTTATGTCCCACAGCCAATCATGACCCTGTCTTGGCGTTTTTTTTAAATTAATTAATTAATTTATTTATTTATTAAGTATTACAAATAGTAGTGTATATGTTTCCCGTTTTTCCCCCTCTTAACCTCCCCCCGGCCTTCCCGACCCCCCACATGCCCTCTCCTGCCCCCCTCCCCCAGTGTCTTGTGTCCCATGGTTATGCTTTCATTCATGCATACAAGTCCTTCAGTTGATCTCTAGCAGCACCCCCCCACCCAAATCTCCCCTGCTTTCCCGCTGTAATCCGACAATGTTCCATGCTTCCTTGCCTCTGTATCTATTTTTATTTCCCCCATTTTCTTTCTTTAAAAAAAAATCTTGCCTCTGCAGACTGGAAATAAACATACGAGCACAAGAAATGTTTGAGACCCAATTTCGATGACCAACAGTTCTGAGACCCATCTTCAATGTCAAACTGTTCCTTATGTGTGCATATCAGGAATGGTATCTGGATGGTGGACAAATGTTGGCAATGTAGGTCTGTCCCTCTGATGTTTGGTCCTGGGTAACTTGCAGCAAAGCACAGCTGCTGACTGGCACTATGGCAACGCATCATTAGCATCTTCCATCTCCTGTCTTGGCATTTGCATTAGGAGGAGCTATCCTCTCCCCCAGACCCCTTCCTCTCCAAGCTGCTGTCATCCACCTTATTCTTGATCGCATCTTACCAGAGCTCTTTCAGGCCACAGTGCCTCCTTTCTTAGGTCTCTTTCTCTGCCACCTCAGAAGTCAGCAGCTCCCCACCTCCATCCAGCCCTGAAACTGTACCAGCATGCATGTACACACACAGCACAGACACACACATACACAAGCATACACATTCCCATGGTCTTGTTGTGGGTTCCCAGAATCAGAGCCAAGGACTCCAGTGGCAGTGCGTCCTTTGGGAAATGTCCCAAAAAGCACTGGTGGGGAGTGAAGAAGTGAGGTAGGGAGGATAAGCACCCCATACAGGCAGAGCTGTTGCTATCATTAACACAGTGGTCATGGTGGGCCCCGCAGCTCCATCATGCCAGGACGGAGTATAGAATCCATCTCAGCCATGCCATGCTAGGGCTAGGGAGCTGAAGTATTACTGTATCAACTCCTGTCAACCACTGGGTGACAGCTGCTCCTTGGGGACTCTTAACTCCTGGCAAGCCCAGTTTTTTCTTGCCTGGACAGGGAAAGTCCCAGTGGCCCAGGAAACTCACAGTTCTGATGGTGGCAGATGGAAGCTGGCAGGGCTGGGGGATAGGGCAGTGTGCTTACAACTCCTGCTACACCAGTGGGCCTCACACTTAATTAGGTGAGCCACCTTCTGAAGGGCTTGATAAAACCCAGATTTCTAGGCTAACCCCCAGAGTTTCAGCTTCCATCATAGGTCTCAGGAGGGGCCTTGACAATTTGCATTTATTTATTTATTTATTTTATCTTTATTGTTCAGTTGATTAATTACATTGTTTCCCCTTTTTATCCCCCTATAGCTTCCCTCCACCCTGTACCTATCCCACCCTCCACCCTCACCTCCCCCTCCCCACTGTCTTCTCCCATTGTTGCTAGATTTTTGTCCAGTCTCTTGCTGCACTTCCCACAACCCTTTTCTCCCCAAGAATTGTCAGTCCATTCCCTCTCTATGTCCATGTCCCTGTTATATTCACCAGTCTATCCTGTTCAACAGCCTATCAATTCACTTGATTTTTTTGTTCATTTGTTGATAGATGTGTATTTGTTGTTCATAATTTTCATCTTTACCTTTTCTTCTTCCTCTTCTTAAAGAATATCTTTCAGCATTTCATATAATGTTGGTTTGGTGGTGATGAACTCCTTTAGCTTTTTCTTATCTGCGAAGCACTTTATCTGATCCTCAATTCTGAATGATAGCTTTGCTGGATAGAGTAATCTTGGTTGTAGATTCTTGCTCTTCATTATTTTGAATATTTCTTGCCACTGACGTCTGGCCTGCATCGTTTCTGTTGAGAAATCTGCTGACAGTCGTATGGGTGCTCCCCTGTAGGTAACCAACTGTTTTTCTCTTGCTGCTTTTAATATTCTCTCTTTATCTTTTGCTTTTGGCATTTTAATTATGACGTGCCTCGGTGTGGTCCTCTTAGGGTTCCTATATATTGGGGTTCGGTGCACTTCTTGGACTCCTAAGTCAATTTCTTTCACCAGGTGTGGGAAGTTTTCAGTCACTATTTCTTCAAATAGGTTTTCATTGTCTTGGCCTCTCGCTTTTTCTGGCACCCCTATAATTTGGATGTTGGTATGCTTGAGGTTGTCCCAGAGGCCCCTTACACTATCTTCAATTTTTTGGATTCTTTTGGTTTCTTGCTTTTTCAGCTGAGTGGATTTTACCTCTTTGTATTTCAAATCTTTAACTTGGTTCTTGGGGTGCTCCAGGGCACTTTCAGGTCTTTGTTTAATATTTTTTGTTTCAGTCAGTGTATGCTTAATTTCTGGTTGGTCCTTTTTCATATCCTTGAGAGTCTGCTTTATATCCTTGAGAGTTTCTTTCATTTCCACGTTGGTCTTGATCATTTCTTTGCAGGTCTCGTTTATATCCTGGAGGGTGTTATTCATTTTCTTGTAGGACTCATTCATTTCCTTTGTGGTCTTGCTTATTTCCTTATAGGCCTCGATCTTTTGTTGGAGCCTCTTAAAAAACCCTATAACCGTGGTTCTGAATTCCATGTCCAGTCGTTTTTTTTCCCTCCATTTCTTTCACATCTGATTTCTTTCCATGTTGCTGCATGGTGGCTGCTTCCCTGAGTTGGTCAATTAGCTTTGTGTGGTAGACTTCCTACTAGGGATAGTGGCTCAGCCTCCCCGGTTACCTGAGGTGGATATGGGCTGCACAGTCTTGTTGAAGTTAAGCTCAGTTAACTGTTGCTAGCACTTGGAGGGTTGACCTCCAGGCCAATTGTCTGTGAAGCTCAGCTGTGCTCAGGTTCGGTGGGCGGAGTCTCCGGGCCAAGCAGACAGCGTTAGCTCCGCCCTATGCCGCCCCAGGGACTCTGTGCCGGGGGCAATGGCCGCCAGCACCTCTGAGAGAGAGCTGCTGCGGAGCTCCACCAGCTGCCGGTTGCCGGGGAATTCAGACTTTCCCAAAATGAGTCTGCATGCGCAATGGCTCACCCAGGGTCATAAAACAAAGCAGTCTGACGGTTTTCTGAATGAGAGGCAAGTCGCGGTGCACTCTCTGTGCCCTCACGCAGCCGAGCTGTTCGCGCGCAAGCTGCCTTCTCCACAAGCCCGGAGACCCCTGCAGCACCCGAGCTTCGGCGTGCCCTCCCACTGTCCAGTTTTCACCCCGTGTGATAGTGGGTTCTCTGGACTTCGCCCAGAGCTGGAGAAACAGTCCAGTGGGACGCCTTTCTCTCCCCGTTCGAGAAAACTGGCCGGTTTTCAGCCGCCCGCCCTCTCCGCGGCGCGCACTCCAAACCTCTGTCCGTGCGAATCTTTCAACGCTGTCCGCCACCGCTCCTCCGAGTCCCAGTGTCTTATCTTCACTTTTATTTGTGGAATTTTCACTTGGCGAGCTTTCTGGTGATTCTGGAAGGTGTTTGTTCTTTCGTTAAGTTGTAGTATTAAAATTGCTGATTATGACGGCAAGATAGGTGTTTTACCTTTGCCGCCATCTTAGTTCTCTCAACAATTTGCATTTTTAACAAGTGTAGCTGCATCTGCTGGTCCAAAGACCAGGCTAAGAACTACTACTACACCACTACCGCCAACACACACACACACACACACACACACACACACACACACACACTTCCCCAGATATATTTGCAATGTTTTCTCCCACAGTTCCTACAAGCACTGATGGCATATTGTACTGTCTCTGGAAAATGCCCTCTTAGTTCTGCCCTCTGCACCTTTACTTACTCTGTTCTCTGCTAAATATCCTTCGCTACCATTTCTGCCTGTTGAGGTTGTTCTCCACTGTTCCAGCTGTGCATTCTCTCTCTTTCTTTCTCTCTCTCTCTCTCTCTCTCTCTCTCTCTCTCTCTCTCTCTCTCCCTCCCCAGACCCCCTTTTCTCTCTCTGTCCTCTCTCTCAGAGCTCTTATCTAGGCCTCTCTAATAGCACTTATGACTGCCTACCTTGTACCCAAGAAATTAAGTGCTATTTTATCTTCTTAACCTACATCACTTTGTCATAGAAGATCTCTTTTGATTTTCAAAACCAATCTGAGAGCCAGGGAAGTTGGGTAGTATTATTAGCTCTTTAAAAAGAAGGCTCAGAGAGGCCAAGTAACTAGTCCAAGGCCACATAGCTGGAAAGTGTTGGGTTGTGCTTTGATTTCAGGTCTTCTAGGCATTAATTATGCACTCTGCTCTCCTGTAGTCTCGAGGGTAGTGATGGGGAATTTAACCAGTATTTGTTGGATGGGATTGGTTGGGATGGACTGGAATTCTTCTCTTTGAGTTGTTCCTGGAATAGGCTCTTGTAGAAAAGCTCAGCCCCTGGCTAACAAAATGTTATAAGCCCTTGGCATTGTTTCAGAGCACAGTGAGCCCATCTTCCGCTCTAGAACCCAGAAATCACTAAGAGCCTACACTCCTATTTGGGCCCAGACTACCCTCATCCAGGCTGTTCTTGATCTTGAGCCAGCATTTCTGATCCCAATACAAATTCCAGTGTGGGGGGTTTCCCCTACACCAAGCAATTCTCTGACACTTAGCTGGGTGCCTGCAATTCAATTCAATTCTGACATTATCTGCTTGGCAATAGTGTCAGGTCCCACAGGTTAGGTACTCAGTCCTACAAAATTGCTCCAACCCCACCCTACTTCAGATGCCAATTGCAAGTTCAGATTGTCGCTTCTGACTAACTGACTATAAATTAGAGGTTCTAAAGACCCCACCTTGGATTTGATGAACTTGCTAGAGCTGCTCATACAACTCAGAGAAACATTTTATTTACTAGATTATAGAACTCAGGAACAGCCAGATGGAAGAGGTGCTTAGGATAAGGAGTGTGGGAGGGGCACAGAGCTTTCATGCCTTCTCCCAGCCCTGTCCTGTGGGGATTTTACGGAGGCTTCATTACATAGTCACAATTGATTAAATCATTGGCACTGGTTATTGAGCCAACCCTTAGCGTCTCCCCTCCCTGAGGTCAGAGGTGGAAATGAAAGCTATAACCCTCTAATCATAGGTTGGGCCTCTGGAAATCAGCCCCCATATTCTTAGCTTACCTAGGTGCTTTCTAAAAGTCACCTTATTAGCATAACCAAGAACAGCTTTATGTCTCTCCTCGGGAAATTCCAATGGCTTTAGGAGCTGTTCCAGAAATGGATCAGGACCAAATAAATGTCTTATTATAAATCACAATATCACAACAGTCTGGAACTGTTCCTTACACCTGCCAGCAAAATTAAGAAGCCCCAATGTCACATTATTCCTCAAGGTGGCCTCCAGTCCCTTGATACACTGGCCAAATTCCAGGACACATACATACGTGGTCACTGCCAGTGAGCAAGGTGCACTTCAGGCTCATAACTGTGGGTTGCCTCTCTTTTATGGCAGAAATAAAAGGGTGTGGATATAGTGAGTAAGAACGAAGGAAATGTAGGGGTGAAACAAAATTTCCTCTACCCACAAGGCTCATAGACATGACACAGATGAGCAAGAAACAATAAGCAACTTTAGTACATACATATGTATGGGGACTCCCACATACATGAGAAAGACAGAGACCCTACATAAATGAGAGGCTTGGAGAGAGAAAGGGGGATCTAGTTATATCGACATTCTGAGCTTGGGATGAGATACTATACCTGGGAGCTTCAAAGGGTCATTGCAGGATGGTAAGAAGAGCAGATGTTTAGTAAATGAAAGTCTGCCCTGCCATATAGGGCTGTCAAAAGGGATCTCTGATAATCTTTTGCTTGCAATGGTTCTCAACCTTTCTAATGCCACGACCCTTTAATATAGTTCCTCATGTTGTGGTAATCCCCAACCATAAATTATTTTTGTTGCTACTTCATAACTAATTTCACTACTGTAAATGAATTGTAATGTAAATATCCGTATTTTCCAATGGTCTTAGGTGACCCTGCTAGTGACCTACAGGTTGGGAACTGCTGCTGTAGAGCCTAAGACCTTGAGGCACATCTTGGGTGATTAGTTCTGGACCCCCACAGAAAGTGTAGCCGTGCTTCCTGCAGCTAGGAATTACCTCCAACTACAATGTCTGGGCAGAGGAGGCCCTGCTCATGGTCCTCCAAGAGGGTGCTCAGTGAGATGGGACCTGACTAGAGCCAGGGGATCTGGAGTCAAAATTCCCTCGATAAATCGTGTCCTCTTTCTCTGAGCCTCACTCCACCTGTGTGCCTACCTTCCTCAAAGGAAGACTTTAAGATCCAGATGAGATGGCTGTTCTGAAGTGGGTTTGTAAATTGGAAAGCCCCTTATAATAAAAGTCAACACCGTATTCTGATGCTACAGGTGGAGAAACTGGGTTCCACAGTAGTGACCAGAGCTACACAGGTGACTACCATATCAGTAGGAACGGGTAGCTTCACCTTACAGCTCCCAGTTCCTCTGTGTTGAAGAGGGATGAGCCCTGGAATCAGAGGCCAGAGTTCTAGATTCTAGCTGCACCTCTAACACTACATAACCTTGGGCAGTTAGTTGGTTTCTCTGGGCCTTCATCTTTATTTCACATAGAGCATTCTTCTCTTATATTTTGTCTCACTCATTCCCCCCAGAAACCTCATCACCAGCCAGACTTCAACTGCCACCTTTACCTGTCACCTCCAATTTACACATTAAGACCCACACTTTTTCCTGGTCCCAGACCTATTCTAACTCTGTAAAACGTTGACATCTCACTTTCGACAGGTCCCAAATGGAACTCAAATCTTTGCCCACAAGCCTGATCCTCCTCCTATATGTTTTTGTTTTAGTGAATGACACCATTTCATCCAAACCTGACACATTACAGATGATAAAGAAACTGAGGCCCAAGGAGTTCAGAGACTTGCTCTATTTACACACCAATCAGTTGGCAGAGATAGACTAAAGCTCAAGTGTCATGACCTGGAACCAGATGTGCTGTCTTACTGGATGTGACTCGAAAATATTTTCCTTAGTATGTACTAATCAAAAGACATAAGGTAGCTGAATGGATAAGAAAAAATGATCCATATATTTGCTGTCTACAAGAAACTCACCTCAGAGCAAAGGATTCACACAGACTGAGAGTGAAGGGATGGAAAAATATTTTTCAGGCAAATGAAAATGAGAATAAAGCTGGGGTTGCAGTACTTATATCTGATAAAATAGACCTCAAAGTAAAGGCCATAATAAGAGATAAGGAAGGCAGGAAGCCAAGATGGCGGCATAGGTAAACACCTGAACTGCTGCCTTATACAACAATTTCAAAAGTGCAACTAAAAGACAAGGAGTCTATCACCCAGAACCATGGGAAAGCTGGCCGAACGGAGGTTCATTAGCCAGAAGAAAAGAGGGGAGCATTGGGAAGAGCACAAGTGCAGAAAACCTGAGGTTTGGAGACGGGGGAGCCTGGCGGCGGGAGACTTTGGGGCTGTTTTTTTTTTCAACCCGAAGGGAAGTAGGCTACTGATTACTCAGAACCCGGGTTTCTGGGGAGACGCTGACCCAGACTCATACGGAGAGAAGCTGGGTGGTCTGCCAACAGGTTGGAAAGCAAGGGAGGTGCCCTTGCAGAGGCGCCCATGGCAATCGGCAATCGGTGGCCCTAACCTAGTGATGCCCTGAAAATCCCACCCCGCCCAATCTGCAAACCCACCAGAGCTAAGTACAGGGGCATTTGCACATAAATGGCCTGCGCTTTTTCAGCTTAACCTAACCTGCAGCTCTGGTCAGACCAGGAGAAATCTGGAGACCTCGCTGTAGATCCTGCTGGATTGCCTCAGATAGTAGCTGAACTGCACCCCAATGGAGATCCAGAAGGTAGCGTATCTAGAGATCAGTGTGAGACGACACCAGAATTCAACTACTCACATCAATAAGTGACACATTTGAGAGGCAGACTCAGCGAGCCACGAAGCCCCACTGAAGCAAGTCTGCCCCCATAGGCATGTCTCTGCACAGCAGCTCTTCCACTCCATCAACACAGGGGAGCCACAAAATGCAAAGACATAGAGGCATGTTAGGAATGAAAGAAATGGAGGAAAGCAGACTATCGAATATAGAGTTCAAGACCACATTTATAACATTACTCAAGAATCTTCTAAAAACTGCCGAGAAACTTGATGAGACCTTCAAGGACCTTAATGAGAATGCCAAGAAAATGGAAAAGAACCAGACAGAAATTAAGCTTACACTGTCTGAAATAAAGAATATACAGAAATTCAACAGTAGATCAAAGGACTCCAAGAATCAAACCAAAGATCGGAAATGTAAGGAGAAAAAAACAAACAAACACCCAACTAGAAAAACAGAAAGACAAAAGAATTCATAAATATGAAGAGAGTGTAAAGAGCCTCTGGGACAACTTTAAGTGCACCAGCATCAGAATTATTGGGGTGCCAGAAGAAGAGAGAGAGCAAAATATTGAAAATCTATTAAAATAAATAATGACAGAAAACTTTCCCCACCTGGTGAAAGAAATAGACTTACAAGTCCAGGAAGCTCAGAGAATCCCAAACAAGAGGAATCCAAAAAGGACCACACCAAGACACATCATAATAAAAATACCAAGGGCAAAAGACAAAGAGAAAATCTTGAAAGCAATAAGAGAAAAATTACCTACAAGGAAGTACCCATACGACTGTCAGCTGATTTCTCAACAGAAAGTATGCAGGCCAAACAGGAGTGGCAAGAAGTATTCAAAGTGATGAACAGCAAGAAACTACAACCAAGATTATGCTACCCAGCAAGGCTATTATTTAGAATTGAAGGTCAGACAAAGAGCTTCACAGACAAGAAAAAATTAAAGGAGTTCATCACCACCAAACCAGGATTATATGAAATGCTGAAGGGTATTCTTTAAGAAAAGAAAGAAGAAAAAAAGATAAAGATAAAAACTATGAACAAAAAATGATAAAAAATACATACCTGCCAACAAATGAATCTAAAAATCAAGTAAATGAAAAATCTGATGAGCAGAATGGATGGATGAATATAATAGAATCAGGGACATAGAAAGGGAGTGGACTGACAATTCTCAGGGGGAAGTGGGTGTGTGGGAAGAGAATGGACAAAAATCTTACACCTATGATGAAGACAATGATGGGGGGTAAGGGCACAGGGTGGGGAAGAGGATTAGGTGGAGGGTACCTTTGGGAGGAAAAAAGGAGGAATACCTGTAATAATCTGAACAATAAAGATTTAGTTAATAATAATAAAAAAAAGAGAGATAAGGAAGGCCACTACATAATGCTAAAGGAAACAATTCAACAAAATAATATAAATCTGGTAAACATATATGCACCCAATGCAGGTGCACCCAAATACATACAAAATCTCCTGGAATATATAAAGAGAGAGATCGACAACAATACAATCATATTAGGATACTTTAATACACCACTGAAATCACTGGATAAATGCTCTAGACAAAAAATCAGTAAAGAAACATCAATCATAAATGAGACACTAGACCTAATTGACATCATTAGAGGACTTCACCCCAAACCCAGGGAATATACACTCTTCTCAAGTGCACATGAAACATTTTCAAAAATAGACCACATATTGGGTCACAAACAAAGTCTCCCCAAATTCAACAAGATTGAAATGATATCAAACATTTTATCAGACCACAAAGGCATAATACTAGAAATAAACTACAATAAAAACATTCCAAAAAATTCAAACACTTAGAAGCTGAATAGCATGCTACTAAACAATGATTGGGTTATCAATTAGGCCAAAGAAGAAATTAAAAATATTCTGAACACCAATTACAATAAAAACACAACATTACAAATCCCATGGGACACAATGAAAGCAGTCCTGAGAGGGAATTTTATAGCTCTACAGGCCTACCTCAAAAAACAAGAAAAAATTGCAATAAATCATCTAACCCAACAACTTGAAGAATTAGAAAGAGAGCAACAAGAAAAGCACTCAGTGAGCAGAAGGAAGGAAATAATAAAGATCAGAGCAGAAATGAATGATATAGAGACAAAAAACAAAACAAACAAATAAACAAACAAAGAAAACAACAAAAGATCAACAAAACCAAGAGTTAGTTCTTTGAAAGGATAAAAGAAGAAGAAAAAAAAGATAAAGATAAAAACTATGAACAAAAAATGATAAAAAAATACATACCTGCCAACAAATGAATCTAAAAATCAAGTGAATGAAAAATCTGATGAGCAGAAAAGCCTCTAGCCAGGCTCACAAAGAAACAAAGAGGACACAAATAAACAAAATCAGAAATGAAAGAGGTGAAATAACAACAGACCCAACAGAAATACAAAGAATTGTTCAAAAATACTATGAACAAAAGAATAAAAGGAAAAAAAAAGAATTAAAAAAAGAAAAAAGAAAAAGAAAAGGAAAAGGAAAAAAATAAAACAAAGGAAAAAATGAAGAAAAAAATACTATGAACAATTCTATTCCAACAAACTGAACAACTTGGAGGAAATGAACATAGTCCTAGAAAAATATAACCTTCCAAAACTCAATCAGGAAGAATCTAAACATCTCAATAGGCCAATAACTATAAAGAAATTGAAGAAGTCATCAAAAAGCTTGCAGAAAACAAAAGCCCAGGGCCAGACGGCCTCACAAGGGAGTTTTATTAAACACTCAAAGAAGAACTAAAACATATCCTCCTAAGACTATTCCAAAAAATTCAAGAGGAAGGAACACTTCCAAACTCCTTCTATGAAGCCAAAATCACCCTAATAGCAAAACCAGATAAAGACAACACAATGAAAGAGAATTACAGGCCAGTATCCCTCATGAACATAAATGCCAAAATCCTCAACAAAATTCTAGCAAATCATATCCAGCAGGACACCAGAAAGATCATTCACCATGACCAAGTAAATTTATTCCAGGGATGCAAGGATGGTACAATATTCACAAATCAATAAACATGATACATCACATAAATTGAGAGATAAAAACCACATAGTCATAGAAATTGATGCAGAAAAAGCATTTGACAAAATCCAACACCCTTTCTTGATAAAAACTCTCAGCAAGGTGGGAACAGAAGGATCTAACCTCAACATAATAAAAGTCATATTTGACAAACCTTCAGCCAATATCATACTTAATGGACAAAAACTAAAACCATTTCCCCTAAGAACAGGAACAAGACAGGGATGCCCACTCTCACCACTCCTGTTCAACATAGTGCTGGAAGTACTAGTCATTGCAATCAGACAAGAAAAAATAATAAAAGGCATCAAAATTGGAAAAGAAGAAGTAAAACTATCCTTATTTGCAGATGACATGATACTGTACATAGAAAACCCTAGACTACATCAAAGAATTATTAGCCTTAATAAATGAATTTGGCAATGTAGCAGGATACAAAATTAATGCCAAGAAATCTATGACATTTCTATTCACCAATAATGAACTTATAGATAGAGAGACTAAAAAAGCAATCACATTTACCATTGCACCAAAAAAATTAAGATACTTAGGAATAAACTTAAATAAGGAGGTAAAAGACCTATATGTAGGAAACTCACAACATTGAAAAAAGAGATAGAGGAAGACATAAACAGATGGAAGAACATACCATGTTCATAGATTGGTAGAATCAACATCATCAAAATGTCCATACTACCTAAAGCAATCTATAGATTCAATGAACTCCCCATTAAAATACCAATGGCAAATTTCACAGATTTAGAACAAACTTTCTAAAAATTCATCTGGAATAAAAAAAGACCCCAAATAGCTCCAGCAATCCTGAGAAAGAAGAACAAAGTAGGTGGGATCTCAATACCAGATATCAAGCTGTATTACAAAGCCACTGTTCTCAGAACTGCCTAGTATTGGCACAAGAACAGACATGTAGATCAATGGAATAGGAATAGATAACCTAGAAATCGACCCAAACCACTATGCACAATTAATATTAAAAAAAGGAGGCATGAACATATAATGGAGTCAAGACAGTCTCTTCAACAAATGGTGTTAGGAAATTGGACAGACACATGCAAAAAAATTAAACTAGATCACCAACTTACACCACACACAAAAATAAACTTAAAATGGATAAAGGACTTAAACATAAGGTGAGAAACAATAAAAATACTAGAGAAATCCACAGGCAGCAAAATCTCGGGCATATGTAGAAGAAACTTCTTCATTGATACTGCTCTAAGGGCAAGTGAAACTAAAGAGAAAACAAACAAATGGGACTACATCAAAATAAAAAGCTTTTGCACGACAAAGGAAACCATCAAGAAAATAACAAGAAAGCCCACTGCATGAGAGAACATATTTGCCAATGATATCAATGATAAGGGTTTAATCTACAACATTTAGAGAGAGCTCATGGAATTTAACAAAAAGAAGATGAACAGCCTAATCAAAAAATGGGCAACAGATCTAAATAGACACTTTTCGAAAGAATACAGAAGGAAGGCCAAAAGGCATATGAAAATGTGCTCAAAGTCACTAATCATCAGAGAGATGCAAATCAAAACAACAATGTTGTACCATCTCACACCTGTCAGAATGGCTAACATCAACAAATCAATGAACAACAAGTGTTGGCGAGGATGCAGAGAAAAAGGAACTCTTTTGCACTGCTGGTGGGAATGCAGACTGGTGCAGCCACTGTAGAGGACAGTATGGAATTTCCTTAAAAAACTAAAAATGTCATTGGAGAACCAAGATGGCGGCATAGGTAAACACCTATTGTTCTACCCCGTGCAACGATTTAAAAACTACAACATAACAACAAAACAAAAATCACCCAGGATTGCCAGAAAGCTGGCTGAGAGAAAACTCCACAAATAAGAGTAAAGGTGGAGCAGCGGGAGCGCAGCCTTGAAGACGGAAACAGGTTAGGAGCCGTACTGGTTGCGCGCGCCTGGGCTGGGGCTGGAGCAGCAACCCCGGCTGGATTTCGCCAACGGGGAGGGCGGAGACGTCCCACTACATGGATTCCCCAGTGACAGGCGAGGTCCGAGGACCAGGGGACGCACCCTGGAAGTGGGGCGTGGCAGAGGTCTCCTAGTCTGAGGAGAAACCCGGAGGCGGGGAAAAGAAGTTTGTGCGCAAGTGTCGCACAAACCCGTGACTTGCCCCCTGGAAACTTGTCTCCAGGTCCCAGAAACCATCTATTTTACAACCCTGGGCAAGACTTTGGGTGTGCAGACTCATTTGGGGAGAGGCAGAGTTGTCTGGCAAAGGGAAGAGACTAGCGGCTTTCTCTTGGAGGTGTCTGAAGCCATCCCCATCCAACATAGACCCGTGAGCGCGCGCGTGAGCACTGCATAGGATGTACCTGACACTGAGGCTGCCTGCGCAGCTCAGAGACCCCACCCATCCAACCTGAACACAGTCTCCCTTCACAGCCAATTGGCCTGGAGGTCAATCCCTCCTAGGGCTAACAACAACAAGCTGGGTTTAAATTAAAAAATACTGTACAGCCCATAAAAAATTGCAGTAAGAGTACCCATCTCAAATAACTGGGGAGGCTGAGCCACTGACCCTTAGAGGACATCTACCACATAAAGCAGCCACCATGCAGAGATATGAAAAGAAATCAGGTGTGAAAGAAATGGAGGAGAAAAGACGACAGGACATAGAGTTCAAAACCACAGTTATAAGGCTTTTCAAGAGGCTCCTAGAAAAGGCTGATGAACTTAATGAGAATTACGAGGAAATAAACAAGACCAACCAGGAAATGAATGAGACTTACAAGGAAATGAATGAGACCTTCAAGGAAATGAAGAAGACCTCCGAGGATATGAACCAGACCCTCATGGATATGAAAAAGGACCAACTAGAAATCAAGCATACACAGACTGAAATAAAAAATATTACACAAAGTCCTAAAAGCAGTCCAGAGGGCCACAAGAACCAAGTCAAAGATTTGAAATACAAAGAAGCAAAATCCACTCGGCTGGAAAAGCAAGAAACAAAAAGAATTCAGAAAATTGAAGATAGTGTAAGGGGCCTCTGGGACAACCTCAAGCATGCCAAAATCCGAATTATTGGGGTGCCAGAAAAAGAGAGAGAGCAAGTTAATGAAAACCTACTTGAAGAAATAGTGACTGAAAACTTCCCCCACCTGGTGAAAGAAACTGACTTAAAAGCCCAAGAAGTACACAGAACCCCAAAATATAGGAATCTAAGAGGACCACACCAAGACATATCATAATTAAAATGCCAAGAGCAAAAGATAAAGAGAGAATATTAAGAGCAGCAAGAGAAAAACAGTTGGTTACCTACAGAGGAGCACCCATATGATTGTCAGCGGATTTCTCAAAGGAAATGATGCAGGCCAGATGCGAGTGGCAAGAAATATTCAAAATAATGAATAGCAAGAATCTACAACCAAGATTACTCTATCCAGCAAAGCTATCATTCAGAATTGAAGATCAGACAAAGTGCTTCGCAGATAAGAAAAAGCTAAAGGAGTTCATCATCACCAAACCAATATTATATGAAATGCTGAAAGATGTTCTTTAAGAAGAGGAAGAAGAAAAAGGTAAAAATATAAAGTATGAACAACAAATACACATCTATCAACAAATGAACATAAAAATCAAGTGAATTGATAGGCTGATGAACAGGATAAACTGGTGACTATAACAGAAACATGGACATAGAGAGGGAGTGGACTGACAATTCTTGGAGAGAAAAGGGTTGTGGGAAGTACAGCAAGAGATTGGACAAAAATCTTGCAACAATGGGAGAGGACAGTGGGGAGGGGGAGGTGAGGGTGGAGGGTGGGATAGATGCATTGTGGAGGGGTGATATAGGGGGATAAAAAAGGGGAAACAATGTAATTAATAAACTGAACAATAAAGATAAAAAAAAAGAAGACAGGCATCATAAAAAAAACCAAACAACTAAAAATGGAACTACCATTTGCCCCAGTGATTCCACTTCTAGGAATATATCCCAAGAAACTAGAAAGACGAATTAGAAAGGATATATGCATTCTTATGTTCATAGCAGCACAACTTAGCATAGCTAAGATTTGGAAACAGCCTACATGCCCATCAGCAGATGAGTGGATTAAAAAACTGGTACATCTACAGAATGGAATATTATGCTGCAGTTGAAAGAAAGAGCTCCTACCATTTACAACAGCATGGATGGAGGTGGAGAGCATTATGCTAAGTGAAATAAACCAGGGAGAGAAAGATAAATATCACATGATCTCACTCATTTGTGGAATATAATGAACGGCATAGACTGATGAATAAGAACAGATCTAGAGCCTAAGAAACATCCATCAGAACATCAAACCTCAGGGAAGTTGGAGATCGGTGGGAGTAAGGGGAGGGATCAACAGAGGGACTTGTGTGTATGCATATGAGTGCAATCATTGGACACAGACAACAGGAGGGGGAATGAGTGGGGGATGAGGGGTAATGGGAGAATAAGGACACATACATAAAATAAATAAATAAAGTTATAAGAAAAAATAAAAATAAAATATTAAATCTAATCCATACTAGTGGCCACCATAACCTTAAGAGAAATTGTTTCATGTGACAAAGATTTTTAAATGAAACTCTCGGTAGCCTGAAAATTATTTTGGAGGGAAATAAAAAGGCCTTTCATTCAAATGTCACAAGGACGGGTATGGAAAGTCAATATATTTGGCCTCTTGAACTACTGTAAGTAATTTGTGTTTTTGACTCTCTTAAAAGTTTATACAAAGTTAAAAAAAGAAATTGACAGCCAGTTTGAAATTGAATTGACATGCCCTAGAGCAAAGAATATCCTTACATGTTATTATTCCACAATCTCATTAAATTTTTTTATATTCAACAACAACTTATTGTACAATTTTCCCAAACAAACATACAAAATAATTTCTTAAATGTTTGGCAGCAATTTAAAAAAGGTCATGAAGGGATTTAACCCTTGTCAGAAGAAACTAAGGCACTGGGGAGGCACTTGAACATTCTATATTGGCACCTCTTGCCCTTGGTGCCAAGAGGGACCCTCTTCTCATAATACAGTAGCTATTGCCTGAATTTTCTGTTCAGGCTGAGGTTGAAGCCTTGTGATGACTGATACTATGGATCTGTCTCTTCCCCAATGGTGTGGGCTTGGCCCTCTCTGGAGAAGAAACCTGAGTCCCCCGACATATGTGGCCAGTACCCGGGCCCCGCCAACAGGCAAGGGGAGCCCATGGCAGATGCTGGGTATGTAGGCCATGGGGGCATAGGCTACCAAGGAGACAGAACTGAACCTCACACCACCCTGCTTGGCCCTAGAAAATGGCTGGTTAGCCAGAGATGGGTAAGATTCCTCAGGGAAGGAACAACATAAGACAGGCACAGTTGCAGAGGGGCCATCAGGAGTGAACTTGGGGGTACACAGATGAGGGGCACAGAACCTCTCCCCCCAAGGGGTGATCCTCACCTCTTATGAGGGAGGTCTACTACCCCCATGACTGCTTCGCTTCCCACATCCAGCTCAGACTGGGTCCCAGGTAACAGAGACTTGACTGACAGCTGTTGCCCTATATCTAAAGCCAGTCTAGCACCAGGGCCTACTCAAAAATGTAAATAATCCTTTCCACTAATATTTACAGGTTAAACTATGCTCAGAGCCTACTCAAAAATGTAAACAATTCTTTCCACTAATATTTACAGGATAAACTAAGATGGTTGCTAGAGTATTAAATTTGACAGTAAAATAATAATCAAGTTTTCAGATTAATTTAAATTCGCTAATTGAAATAAGTGAATATTCAAGAAAATTTAATTGTACTGGACAAAAAGCTGTTCCTTAAGTATCAACTAAAATTTCTATTGGTAGTTCATCTAATGGTAAAATGGCTTAACATGCAATGAACCTAAGCACTCATATTTTGGGGCGAAAAATTAAAACTTAAAGTTATCAAGACTGTATTATAAAATTTCTATATCAAGACTGCATTATAAAATTTATAAAAGCCTCCATTAATCAAAAACAAACAAACAAACAAACAAACAAAAAACAAAAAAGGAGGATAGTAAGGTAATACCATGTAAGGAAAAAATCCTGTAAGTAAATTACACCTAGAAAATTTTTACTTCAGAAAATTAATTTTCATTTGTAATACTAGTAGCAAGACACCTATGTAAAACACACATGGTGTCAAAGTAAGCCAAAGGAATGTCGTGTGGGCAAAAATAAAAAGGATCCCAAGTCAAATTTATAGAAAATATTCCTTTATTAACTTTTGGTCGAGAATATGTTTGTATATTTTCAGAAAACTACTACAAGACCATGTGGATTCCTGCAACAGAGAGGAGTTGACAGGTCTGCTCCAACTATGAAGATAAGAGGAGAAACAGTCCAGAGAAGGAAGATGCTGACAATGCCTTGCCATGCTACCAGTCAGCAGTTGTGCATGGCTGCAGGTTAACCAGAACCAAACAATGGAGGGTTGGACCTGCATTGCCAACATTTGTCCACCATCCAGACATAATTGCTGACATGTACACATAAGGAACAGTTTGACATTGAAACTGGGACTCAGAACTGTTGGTCATTGAAATTGGGTACCAAACATTTTTTATCCTCATATGTTTATTTCTAGTCTGCAGAGGCAAGATTTTTTAAAGAAAAGAAATGGGGGAAATAAAAATAGATACAGAGGTAAAGAAGCATGGAACAGACTGTCGGACTACATGCAGGAAGGCAGGGGAGGTTGTGGGGGTGGAAGGTACTGCAAGAGATCAACTGAAGGACTTGTATGCATGCATAAAAGCATAACCATAGGACACAAGACACTGGGGGGGGGGCAGGTGAGGGAATATGCTGCCAGGTTTGGGAAAGCCGGGGTGAGGTCAAGGGGGCGGGGGAAGGAAACATATGTACTACTATTTGTAATACTTTGAACAATAAAAAAAATGTATGTTAAAACAAAGGAAATATTTTCCTTAGTCTCTCAGCAACAGATTTGTATTAGTCAGGACTAGCTGGGGTATGGTGCAAGAACAAATAAACCCTGACTTCTTAGAGACTTAACACAATCATGAATGATTTTTCACTGCTGGAAGGTTCAATATGGGTTGGGTTGCCTTATTTATCTTGTAGGTACATCAGTCAAAATGCATGTAGTCCAAGATCACTAGGACAGGGAAGAGTGAGATGAAGAAAAAATGCTGGTTCTTCACTTTGACCTGGAAGCCATAGTCCATTGTTCGGAACTAGTTGCATGGCCTCACTCTGTCACAGGGAGGCTGGAAAGCAGGGAGCGGATAGGTCATCAATGAGCACTAATAAACCCAGATCTCATGGTGTGGCCAGATCTGCTTGTGAGGCATGTCTCAGAAAGGGGCCACCCTTGGGAGACCCCTGACCGAGAAAGCCTGGGGCCATACTTTCTGGCCAGGGCTATGTATTAAATCCGCATTGCTGGGGTAGTGGGTGGCAGAGATGAGAAGCAGAGGCTAAGTGATGGGGAAGATAATGAGGAGAGGAGGATTCTCCCAGCCCTGGCTAACTGTGGACTAAGCCACATCAAGCCCTTGTGAGCTTGTCATGGTGGCATGCACTGGGGTGAGTGGTGCTGGAAGGCAGATCCTGCCCATGGACCTTGCTGTGGAAAGACTCCATGCTCTGCGACATCTCCAGTGATGGGCCTGGGAGGCAGAACCTGATGGGGCCTGTGCAGGAAGCCATTCTGATTAAATTTGGGAACATAATTGCAGGCTTTGTGCTGTGGTCTTATTATGGCTTTTTTAATCTTGTTAACCTCTCCTTCTCATCTCCCAACTCTCTGCCCCACCCCTTGCTTCTTTCCACAACCACAGGCTGCGGCCTTCGAATATCAGGATTATTTTTCGTTGTTCTGTCTTGGCTTTCTCCTACTTCCCCACATGGGATCTTGGAGGCAGGGTGGAGTAGAGGAAGAGGGGAAGACCAGGCAATCAGGAATTTTAAGTGGCTTAGTCACTGGTAGTGCTTCAGCACAGTGCTTGGTTCTCTGAGGGATACAAAGGACACTCAAGCCCTATTTCAGCTCTCAGGAGCTTGCTCTTCAGCTGGGGTGATGGAAAGGCCAGGTGAGTTGATGGAATGTATGAGTGAGTATAGGCAGGGCTTCTGGAGTTTGAGGTAGCAGAAGAAAGGGGAGCTTGGAAGGGATGGGTGAGGAGGGGTGGTGTTTTGGGTGGCTGGAGAAAGTGGGGAATAGGTGGTGTGAACTTGGCATGATGTGATCTCTGCACAGGGATTGTATTAGTCAGGACAGGCTGGGCTAAGGTGCAGTTACAAATAAGGCCAGACAGCTCAGTGACATAACAGAATAATGTGTGGTCTGTGGGTTGGATACAGAGAGATGGCTAAGGGTACTTGTAGAGAAAGAAAATATTAGAGAGAAGTCTGTTTGGTGGCCAGGGAGGGCATGCTGGCAGATGAGGCAGCATGATGGGTAAGGTGGGATGTGAATCTGCTGTCCTCAGCCTGCTATGGCTGCAGGCAAGGGTATAGCCAGGCCCTGCACTGTGAGTTCATCTGGGAGAGTGAACACCACAGCTGGTGGAGTTGAGGGGGAGAAGGTGTTGCCATGGCACCAAGTGGGGTGTGTTCTTAAAGAGGCAGGCTATTTCTGAGAGGCAGAGGAGGCCTTCTGGGGTAGGGAGGTGGGCTCCTCATACCCAGAGGCTCACTCCATTGTAGTTACTCCCCAGTACCTCCTGGACTCTCAGTTGCCATCTCCAGGGCCAATATTTTTCCTGAGCTCCCCAAACTTCCAGGGTTGTGGCACTTCCAGCCACCAGGCACCTAGGCCAGAATCATAGGCCCATGTCAGCCCTTCCTTCACAACTTTGCCTGTCCTACCCCAACCCTACCACCCAAACAGTCACAACTTGGTCAATTCCACTTTCTAAATAACCCTGCGTCTTCTTCCTTATATGTACCCAATGGACCAGGCCAACACCCTGGGCCACTGCCATCATTCTCTCACTGGACTTCTGGAGTTGCTATTACCCTGCCTCCTCATTTTTGACAATAAACCACAATGGTTTATTTTCCCAAATCTGTTATATGACCTCTGGCTCCCCACCATGCCACCCAAGATCCTTCCTCCTCAGTTCCTGCGGGTCTCACCTCCAGTTCCCTGGGTTAAAGTTCTTGTACAATCAAGACCTTTGCATGTATCATGCCCACTCATGGCTCTGAGCCTTGCACATATGTCTTAATTACTCCTCAAGGGCGAGTGTGGGTGCCATCTCTTGGGGAGCAGGTCTGGGTCTCACAGCTGAGAACAATTGCCCCATTCCTTAATGCTTGCAAGCATGACCCTTTCTAGTCTCTGTTGCAGTGAAATTATGTCTATGTTTTCTTTGCTCCATTAACTCCTTCAGGGTCAGGCCTGCCTCCACTCCATAGTTCTGGTAGAGGCCTCACTGAATGAGCATGCAAAGGAAGTGGGCGGGGCAGGGCTCTCTGAGGTCACCAAATGCTGGATGCTGGATGGATGAGGGCAGAGCCTGGGAGATGCAGGGATCTTGTGGAGCACTTCCAGCATACCAGGCGCTCCGCTGGGCCTGGTGACCTTTCCGTCAGAGGATGGGAAAGGCCTAGTCAGAAGAGGAGAGTCTGGTGACCACATGGAAGTAGACCCACACCTCCAGCAGGGTCCCACTCAGCAGGGGGAGGGGACGTGAGGACAGCAGTTCCCTGAGGCTGGAGCTGAGCTGGCTGTGGGACAGGTGCTCTTTCCCAGCTGTCCTTGTAGCATGGAGCTATCGTGACAGCCACCTAGGGAAACTGTGGACTTGGTTCACCATAGCTGAGAGCATAGGGTGCTCCCAGAGCCAGGGGCAAGGAAAGCCAAGCTCCATAGCCCCCACAATGTAGCAGAATGTGCAGCTCATCCATGAGGCCCTTTCCTCTTCTACCTCTAGCCTCCTTTCCAGCTCAGCTGAAAGCCCTCTTCCTTCATGGAGTCAGCAAGCATATCTGGAGGCTTGTGCCTGGGACTCATGTCCTTGCTTTCAGGAAGATTTATGGGACTCCCAGCCTCCCCCTGCAGCTGTCCCTGTTGGTGCCTGGAGCCCGTCTGACCGGCTCGTCCCTCATGACTCCCTGGGAGACGGCAAAGTGCAGCTTCCTGAGGAAGCAGAGACCCAGGCTTCTCTTGGGAGGCCTGAGAGCATCCAGTTCTGCTTTCTCTCTATGAAACTGCACTGGGAGTCAGGACACCTGGGTCTGGAACCTGGCCTTGTTGAATTCCTGGGCAAGCCACCTTCCTCCCTCGTCTCAGCTTTCCCATCAGGAGAACAAAAGGGTTAGTTAGAGCAGGTGGCCTCAAAGGGCCTTGCAGCTCCCAGAGCACTAAACAGAGAAGCCCCCACAGAGGCAGCACTTGTGCCTGGTTGATGAGAGCCATGGCGGGGTCCCAAGCTCCCTGGGCCTTGGCCTGGAGTTGGCAGTGCCTGTGCTCCTGGCCAATATACCAGATACAGAATAGCCTGAGTCCCAGTATGAGTACAGGATTCTAGCTCCAGCCTCCAATCGACTGGTCTGGAAAGAGGGAGCAAAGGTCACCAGAGCTCCAGAGGCAGATCAATGAGTAGTGCCAATTAGCCCACATATGCCAAACCAGGCCAGAGTGAGAGCCGTCAACCAAAGGGCCATGGGCTCTGGCGGCAGCAGACCTGGTACAGGCTGGGCCCCACCACTCTGTCATTGCATAACCCTGGGTTGTTCAATTAAGCTCCCCAGGCTCAGATCTTCATAGTAAAATGAGGGAGAACCACATCTATCTTACAGGGCTGCTGGGAGCACTAAATGGCAGCACATACTAAGAATGGCTAGCTGGCATCCGTGCCTAGCACATAGTAGTTGCTCAATAAGCCCTCATTTCTTGCCGCCCCTGCATTCTCCAGTCTTCATCAAACATATTTGCAGACTTGGCACCAGCGATCAGCTGAAATCAAGTCATGAACCGATTTACCAAGGTATTTGCTGGGGGTGCCAGGGTCCCAAGCACTCTCCCATGCTTGGTACTCTTGGGAGACTGGTTGGACCTCTCCTTTAAGGTGCTTACAGTCTGCTGGACAAACAACCAGAGCTGGGAAGAGCTAGACTACTTGCAGCCAGCTGGAGTGAGGGTAGCAGGGCTGAAGGCATCTGGGATGGGAGAGACAGACCCTGTGACAGACTGCTGAGGCCAGAAAATCTTCAGGACGCTGTGAGGTGGGCTGTGTGGGGAGTCAGCCTCTGTGGGGTGAGCATGGTAGGATGGATTGCAGTCTAGCTCTCCCAAACTCAGGCCAGTGGAGGGGGATCCACTTCTTCCAGTTAGCAGGCAAAAGGCTGACCTTCCAACTTCTGTCAGGATTGGTTGGAATAGGATGGAGGTGCTGGGAGTGACTGTGGGTTCAGAGCACACTGGACATAAATCCAACTCTACTTTCATCCATCTTGCTTCCACCCCTTTTGATCATGAAGGGAAAGAAAACGGAGACTAGCATTCCCTGGACACCTACAGTGTGGTTCATTTCCCCGATGCTGCCCATTGTCTTCCGTTCCCAGGTGAGGATGCGGAGGCTCGAAAGAGTCCAGGCCCAAAGTCTTCAAGGTGGCTGGAGCTGTTCATTTCCTGCTGCAGATTGCCTCTCCATGACTAGGGGTGGGCTCAAGCTCTCACCATGTTCCTCCTACATCACACTCAGCCCAACAAAGTTAAAGGCTAGACTGGATCGTTGGGCACGTTCCCATGACTTCACCTATGCCTGGTGGGCCATGCACAGTTGCAGAGGTTACATACTCAGGGCTAGGCTTCTCATCCCCATGGCTGCCTCCTTGAGGGTAGAGGCTGTGTCTCATTCCTGACCCAGCACAGCCCTCAGGGCCTGGCCATTTTCACTTCCGAGACTGATCCTGGCAATTAGAGTAAGTGGTGGGTGGAACAACTCCACTGGGGGTAGGGTGGGGTGGGGAAAGTAGGAGGATGGGGGGAGAAGTGGCTATATTTCTGGAATGCAAGGATAAGGTGGTTGCAGACAAAGCCTGCAAGGAGGGGTGAGGGACCTCCCAGAACCAGAAATGCTCCTAATGGGCTGAGTTCTCAACTGGTGAGAGGAATGTTCCATAGGAACCTAACAAGGAAGACAATAGATGCCCTACAGAATGAGTAATTAGACACTCATTCATTTGCATTTCACAAGGGAGTCAGGGATGTTGTGTGTGTGTGGGGAAATCTGCAAAGATTAAAGGTTTCACAGAGAAGGGAAAACTGGGGGCAAAGAGAGTGTGAAGCAGACAGAACTTTGAAGAGAATGCCAGAAGCTGTGGGCTTTACTGGAGAAGGTGTGGACGTGGCAGGACTGAAGACAGCAAGGTCTGAGAATGCCTGCAGCACCCAGGATGACTCCAAATAGCAACAACGCTGACCACCCACGGTGTGGCTTGAGGATGCTCTTGTTCTGTGGTTAATGTGGGGGAGAGCAGAGGACAGACATGACAGAGATGTGCAGACACAAAGATGGTCTCAGACCTGGGGCTTGAGGTGCACAATTTACCACAGAGAGAAGACTGAGGGAGAGAGAGAGAGAAGGCAGAACGCAGAGGGGAGAGGAGGAAATCAAAGGAGAAAGTGGGGGAAAGAGAAGAAAGAGGAGGCAGAGAAGAAAACAAGTCAGGAAACACTAGGAAGATCTTCCCAAAAAGATCTCTACCACTCCATCCCTTGCTCCGGGGGCTTTCCAGAGCAGAGGCTGAAGAGTGTTTTCTGCAAAAGGCCACATTGTAAATATTCTAGGCTTTTTAGGCCATACAGGTTCTGTCACAAATTCTTTGTAAAAGATGCAAAACTTAGCCTTTGTTCAAAGGCTGTACAACAGATGCTGCTCGATTTGGCTCCTGATAGCCCTCTTGACTACTGATGTGAAGCTTGCTCCTCAAATGCAATGTGGGGCCCCAAACAGAGTTTGCATTCCCAACAGATTCCCATGTGCTGAACAGGCTACTGGGCCACAGACCACACTCTGGGTGTGGAGGGTTTTGGCTACTCTCTAGGGTGGGGCAGCAGTTTGGCAAGCCATCCTAACCCCACTGAGACGAACCTTTGTTTGCAGAACAGGTGGTAATGCTGTGTTTTGGTCCACACATGCCAAGGTCCTCTTTCCAGGAAGGCCCTACTGCCCAGCTCTAGGGATTGGGGTCTGCAGGTGGTTTCTAGCTGGCAGCTCTTGCAGGGTCTGCCTCACTGCAGAGACCCACCTCGCCCCAGGTCATGCCTTCCCCAGGGCAGCCTGCGCATGGTGACTAAGCAAGACGGAAGGTGCCCTATCCTGTTTGGCTCAGTGGATAGAGCATTGAGGTGTGGACTGAAGGGTCCCAGGTTTGACTCTGGTCAGGGGCACCATCAGTTTGCAAGCTCCTCCCTGGCCCAGTCCTTGGTTGGGGCTTGTTCAGGAGGCAACAAATTGATGTGTTTCTCTCACATTGATATTTCTCTCTGTCTTTCCTTCTCTCTCTCTCTCTCTCTGAAAATCAATGAAAAAGCATCCTCAGGTGAGGAGTAAAAAAATAAATAAATGGAAGGGGAGGTTGGGGCTATCCCTGCTGGACACAGGAGAACTGCCTGACTGGTTGAGGCTTTGTCAGGCCTGTGTCACAATTCAACTGCAGTCTCCCTCTATCCAATCCAACTTCTCCGGCTTCTTTCACTGGCATAGATCCTTAATAAATAGCTGGCCCCTCACTCCCTCTCAGAATATGTTACCACAGAATCGAACGTGTGTACAGGTGACAGGTGGACATCCAGGCTGGGGGCTGTGGTGATTGCAGGGCGGTGTTTGGTACTAGCTGGTTGCACCTACGGGCAGTAGTAAGAAAGTCACTGTGGCAAACTAGGCATCTCCGAGAGCAGGGCAGGGTCTAAGGCCTGGAAGGTTCCTGTGTGGCTAGGAGAGCAAATGGAAGAGGAAGCACAGTGGTGCAGCAATCTAGAGATCTGGGTCTGGCCTTGGCCAGGGGCCTAGTGCTGCTGCTCTTTGAGTCTATGTGTGCTCATGAGTAAAATAGTCTAGAATCTATGATTCTCATGAATTGGTTTTCTAGGGATGCTATAACAAACAAATTTGATGGCTTAAAATAACAGAAATATATTCTGTCACAGTTCTGGAGACCAGAAGTCCAAAAATTAGTCTCAGTGCATCAAAATCAAAGTGTGAGCTGGGCCAATCTCCCTCTGGAGCTCTAGAAGGAATCTGGTCATTGCTCCCTCCAGCTTCTGGTGGCTCGTGGCTCATTACTCCTCCATTTTTTAAGGTCAGCATCTTCAAATCTCTCTGATATATCTTCATATTACCTTCTCCTCTGTGTCTGTGTTTCAGCTCTCCCTCTGCCTATCTAAGAACACCGTAATTATACTTAGGACCTACTCTGATGATCCAGGGTAATCACATCTGGAAAGATCTTTTCCCCTCACCCCCCGCCCCCAACCCTACAAATCAGGTCACATTTACAAGCTCCAGGGATTAGGACCTGATTTTTAAAAAAGGTAATATGTCTTTGAAAGAACCATTTTTAAAAACATTGATGTGAGAGAGACACATTAGTCGGTTGCCTCCCATACTCACCTCAACCAGAGATCCAATCCACAACCTGGGTATGTGCCCTGACCGCTAATCAAACTTGTGAGCTTCCAGTGCACATGACAATGCTCCAACCAACTGAGCTACACTGGCCAAGGCAGGACATGATATTTTGGGGGGACCCCTATCTAGTCCACTGTTTTTTGTCTCCAGGTAGGCTTTAGCTCTGTCAAGCTCTCCCTTCCTAAGTCACAGTTGTAAGTTGCTGGCCTATACCACTTGTTTCCACAGCTGATATAATCTCATTCTGCAAAATATTATTTTTAATGTATATAGATATAGCTGCCCTTCTCACACAGGTGGTCTCATTAGCAGGCCTGGTGCATGAATTCATGCATGGGTGGGGTCTGGCCAGCCTGGCCAAGGGGAGTGGACATGGGCAGTTGGCCAGCTTGTCTGCTGGTCGAACTCCTGGTCAAGGGGACAATTTGCGTATAAGCCTTTTATTATATAGGGTATACACTGAGTGGCCAAATTATTATGTATTCAGAGATCATAATAATCTGGCCACTCAGTTTAAGTACTACTTACTGAGCAAATTCTAGATGCTCATTTGCATTATGTCATTTACTACAGCCCAAGGAGGTGAGTCCATTATACCCTACTGTGCAGGTGACACAAAGCATGGAGAAGTTATGCAGTTTGATCCAAAGGTGGCTCTGGGATTCCCTTCTGCTGGTCTGACTTACAGGTTCTCTCATCTTCTACTATATATTGTCTACCCCCCCCCCCCCCAATGAAAAAAAGTATTCTCTTTGAAACTGTTTATAATGTCAGTCCCTTTTGAACTTGGAAGCAAGTCTCTTATCAGATCCTACAAATTGCAGATGTAAGCCACTGTTCTAAAAAGTTGAAAATCCAGTTAGGAGAGCTGGGAATGTGTCTGTGCAGGCTTCAGGGGGGAGCGGGGTGGATCCCAGGTTCCCATCTGCCTGACTGACAGCACATCTCAGCTGTGTTGATTATTCTTCCAACTCTGAACTGTGTAAGACTTTGAATATCAGCCCTTTTTCCTATTGAATTTATGGGTTGAAGTTCTTGATTACGATATTTATTTATTCAGCAACTGGGCCAGTGCACACTGCTATATTGACCCTTTCTCTTAATTTTAATTTCAGGCCATAGAAGTACCCATGAATAAAAAGTTGTCAGCCTGTGTAAGGAAACCACTTTGGAAGGATGTTTACAAATGATTCTCTTGTGTGTAAGGAGTTTTCAAAAGTTCAGAAGTGGGAAAATGGGACGGGGCCCTATGGGAAAATTTCTGTTAGGAGAGAACTGAATTTAAAAAGCAAACATGCAAGCAAACCTTGAGGCCAAAGGATACTTGGCTGGCCCAAGCACACCTTATTCCTCGGGATAGAAAGACCAATGGGAACAAATGTTCTAGAGGCTGTTGGGAGTGTGGAGCACTTGCCCGGCTGGTGGGCAAGAGGCAGGAGGGGACCCTAACACTGTCAGCCATGTGGGGCTTTGTAGACCAAGAGGTTGAACTTAATTTTTAAGGGCACAGGGGATCTGTGCAAGGTTTTCTGCAGAAAAGCAACATGTTTGTATGCTTTAGAAATAGTTTTCTGGCTGTGTTAACAGCCCCAGTGGGAGTGAGGAGGGTCTGGACTCCTGGCTGAAAGAGAAAGGATTGGATTTGAATGAGAGTGAAATCCAGGCAGTGGTTGGCTGTGGAGGGTGAGCAGGGGCAGCACGGGGAGGAGGATGCCCATGCATGGGTTGGATGAATGGTACACGGTGGGGGCCTGCCACAGATGTGGGCCACCAAGAGGCAGAGAACCAGCAGGACTGTGTATGGGGATGAAAATGAGAAGGTAAAGTTTTGCTAAAAGAGGAGTCACAGGTTGGGAAGAGGCTATCACTCATTCCCTCCATCACGAGGCAGGACCCTGAGAACAGCAGCTGGTCAGGGACATACATGAAGCAGGTGCGCAGCAGCAGGGTGCCTGTAGGAGAACCCTGAGGCAGAAGCCAGGAGTCTAGGCCTGGTTCTGCTGTGACTCATGTGGACCTGTGGCAAGTTACATTCGATTTCTGCCTCAGTTTCCTTATCTGCAGAATGCAGGAGTGGGGCATATTGGGGTTCAGCAATGGAGCAATGGCAATGGGAAATGTCCTTGAGCTCCTGGAAATGATGTGCAAATGGTGTATGTACAGTATGTCTGCTTGTGGAGGGGTCCACAGAGTTATCTGGGGAGTGAAGTGAAATCAGATCTAATGGGACACACCCACTGTTGGAGCCCTGCTGGCAAGTGTTGCTCTCTCAATATGTCTTGTCTTGCTCAATCAATTCCTGGAAGACAGAGGCCTGGGTCATAGGATGAGCACGTGTTCCTCAGTGTATGTGTCTCGATGCCTGACAGGGCCTCCCAAAACTGTGATGTCACATGTGGGGTGCTCCAGAAGAGTTCCTAGCCTGCTAAACAGCCCAGGCAGAGGCCTCTCTCTCCCTGACTACCCTGCAAACTCCTGCTCATCCTTCAGAGTTCCAGTCCATCCTCCATGAAGCGTCTAGGATCCTCCTGAAAAGCACTGCTTCCTTACTGAAACGGGTCCTATCGGTGAAGTGTCCACACCTCATATACAGTTTATTGTCCATCTGTCTGAGATGGAGGTCATTGGCACTCCCCCTTCTTCTCCCCACTTTTTCTCCATGGGCCTTATTTGGTAGCATAATGTCCTATGCACCTCAGTGTCCTCGAGAGCCACTCCATGGCTGGCACATATATAGTGCTCAGGAAAGCTAGTTTCTTCAGTCACCCTAAGTTGCGAATGATTGTCAGCAAGGTACATCCAGTTTCTAATCTTCAACTCCTGGTGAGTCAAGTGTGTGTGTGTGTGAGGGGAGTGGAGTGCTGTTCCCCCGGGGAGCTGCTTGGAAGGAGGGGGAACAGCAGCCAGCAAGTGCAGTCATGGTGCTATTTCAAAGTACCTGAGAGGTCCTTTCCCCCAGGGTCCCAGGGTGATGAACATGAGCTGAGAACAATCAAGCAATCAAAGATTGCACCAATTTTGCTGGACTCACACATGGGATGGAACAAAATACCCATGTCTGGAGCACTTTGGGACAGGCCTCTTACCAGCCAGACCCTTTATAAGAAGGCTTGTGTGTGTTGTGTGCTACATTCTGGCTGGCAGGTGTGGTCATGCCCACTTCACAGGTGTGGCCTTGCTCACACTCACAGTGCTACTGCACTCCTGCACACTGCCTTCTGGGTTAGATCCTGAGCCTGTGGCATGGTGTTTCTCTTGGACTTTAGCAGATGGTTTTGCACCCTACTTGCATGGCCTAACCGTATCTTGCCATCCCACACATCCTGTTTGAAAGTCCAGCCAAGATTCACTTCCCTCCCTGGTTTCATGCCCCTTCCCTTCACACACCACAGAACTTGTTCTAAACATGCTGGGAGCCCTTGGGCCTGGCAGGCAAGCTGTTTGCTCTGGGAGATGAACCCCTCAAGGGGGCAGCACAGGGGCTCTAGGAGTGATGCCAAGGAAATCACTAGTCTGGCCAGGGGAGGGTTGAGGTGGCCAGAGGAATTTAGAAGTGGCCCTCTGATCTCATGGGAGAGGCAGCGGGCTGAGAAGGAGGCCAAGCCCTGTGACTGGGCTGGGAAGGCTGGTCCAAGACCCAGTGACTCGCTGACAGGAGGCTGGCTGCCACGGCACCCCCAGATGGGCTGACAGAGCCAAACCGACACCCAGGGGAGAATGGCTCAACCTCCCAGATATGTGGGAGTAAGGGTTGCTGAGTCACCCTCCCAGCTGAACATGGCCACCGTGGAGGGCTGGAAGGCAGAGCAGCTCCCAGCTGGGGCCAATAGCCTCGGGATGCCTTAAAATTAACTGGGCTCTCTCTAGAAGCGGCTGCCCTTACATTAGGGTGCTCAAGCATGCTGGCATAGTGTCAGCCCTCGAGGGAGTGCAGGCTGGCACCCAGCCTTGCGGACAGGGCATTGGGTCAGAGGTCAGGGCCCTGGACCCTGGAAAAAGACAAGCGTGGGTTCCAGTGCAGGGCAGGCCATTCATTTATTCTTTCCTCTCAGTTGCTCACACTCACAGTGCTACTGCACTCCTGCACGCTGCCTTCTGGGTTAGATCCTGAGCCTGTGGCATGGTGTTTCTCTTGGACTTTAGCAGGTGGTTTTGCACCCTACTTGCATGGCCTAACCGTATCTTGCCATCCCACACATCCTTAGAAGTGAACACAGAAAACTCTTAAGCTGTGGGTCATAATAGGGCTGGTGTTCATTAGCTGCCCTGCTCTCGGCTTTTCTTTGAGGAGGGGATAGCAGTCTGGTTTAGGTCGCTGTTGCCTCTGCTTCAGCCTTCAGAACAATGCCCCCTCACCCCCCCTCCCACCAACACACACACACACACACACACACACACACACACACACACACACGGGCAAGGGGAGAGACTTGGAGAGGGACCAGGTCATGTTCCAACCACCCACCAACCTGTCAGGAATCCTACACTCCACCTCTGGCCGCAGGCCTAGTGCAGAGGGCAGATGGCAAGGCAGACGGGACCCTGCAGGCACAAAGGCCTCCCTCCTCTTGGGCACTAGGAGCTCCTGCCCAGAGTCAACCTGCTCCAGGTGTTGTGCAACCTGAGAGCCTAAGCCAGAAACCATCTCTCTGGGACAAGTGTCAACAAGAAACCTTATTGCTCATGTGGTTCACATTCCAGGGTGCTGTGCACAGCTCAGAGGCATGGTAACAGGGCGCCGCTCTGGCTGGACTTGCAGAGAAACCAACAGATCTGTTATCTGCCACCTAAGCCTCCAGAGTGCCCTGGTGATGCAGTTTCTCCTGCAGGGTGTTCTCTAAACCTCTGGCAGGATAGTCCTGCAGAGCACACACGGGGGGAGTGATCCTTGAGATAAAGGGACACTCTGCTCATTGTTGTTAGACACTGGCCCATCAGGGGAGGTAGCTGGGTCACAGCGGAGGGCGCACCAGTGCCTGCCCGGGGAAGATGTGAGGCTGCACATTGATCAGGTCACATCTCTGGAGCTCAAAGAGAAGAACATGAAGCAGAATCTGGTTAAATGGACCCACTTGTGCTTGGAGGACCCACACATGCGCATGCACACAAACATATAAACCAATAAATTATTTTTCATGATTGGAGGAGGGTGTGGCAGCAATATAGATTCCAAGCCTTTTATTTGTGAGACCCAGATTGGGTAAGAGACCCACTCAAAGTCACACCGCATGTTAATGATAGAATGTTGATTTTTATTATCTTTTATTTTCCCACACCATTTCATTGGACAGCTGTCCTCTTGCCCCATCCCACTTGCAGCCGTATCGGCTATCAGTTCGTGGGGTTGGGTTTGGAATGTATCTTAGGAGAGAGGACCAGTGGCAGGAGGAAAGAGCATTTGCAGAGGTCCTGAGGCAGTAGGGAGCCACTGGGTGAGGAGAAGGGGTTGTTTAGGATTGGAAAGGGATTTCAGCTTCATGACATTTGTTTCTGGATGTGAAACTGGCCAAGGTGTCTTAGGCAAGCTGTTCTCAATCCCCATGCAGGTGACTCTCAATCCCCATGTAACCAAGGGTGATACTGACATCCTGAGGCACCGAGAATATGAGCTTTCTGGGTTGTGGGAATGTGGGATAACTCACCCCTCCTGCCTCCTGGAGGAGGTGCACTTTGTGAGGCCTGGAGAAAACCAGCCTACGATAGCAAGGCCTTCCAGGGTACTTCAGGGGCCCAACTCTCCCAAACTGCCTGGCCTTTTCTCATAGTAGGGAGGGGCTCTTCCTCACCCAGAGAGCCAGCTTGTGAGTCCTGGCCAAGCTCTCCTGATCTGGGTCAGGAGGGCTGCAGGGGGTCACACCACAGGCCTCTTCCCAGGCTGAGCTGAGCTGTCATCAGGGATTGACTAATGTGTTAGGCCCAAGCCTGCTGTGTCTCAATAGGATGGTCTTGGCCAGAGCAGGTGCAGGTTGGCACTGGAGAAAACCAGGGGAGGAGAGGTGTCATTGGGGCCAGCCCTCAGGAGCCCCAGGGGAGAAGTATGAAGGGAATCCTACTGGTTGTAAAAGATGAAGTTTCCTTTTGGGTTTAGAACAATCATTGTGTTTGGCATGGAGCTGGTCCTTAGGGACCCAGTGGTCAGTGTGACTGGGCTTGAGCACACATATGCATTGTGTGCCTACTGTGCACAGGCATTCCCAGGAGCTGTGGAGCCTGCTGGTAGTATGTAAGGAGCATTATTTTTTCAAGAGCCACAGAAGACCAGAGGTGGGGGAAGTAGCTCTGCCTGAAGAAGGCAAAGGGAAGCTGTGACTGCGTATAAATGTTTGAGTTGGGTCTGAACCATCAGGTGGGTGAGCCTCCACCTGGGAAGGAGCTTCAGGGCTGGGCTGGATCTGGAACCTTAATTCTCAAATTCAGGCGAGCACTGAAATACCCAAGGGCTGGTTAAAACACAGAGTGCCCGGATCCCCAGGTTAAGGCTCGTAGGGCTGTATTGGGGCCTGGGGTTCTGCATTTCAAACCAAGTGATGCCAATGCTCCTGTTGGTCTGTGGACCACACTGGAGTAGCACTGATCTAGTTTGCTGCTTGCCATGCCTTGAACATTGTTCTTCTGGGAGGTCATCCCACTTACCCAAGTTGCTTCTGGGTCTGTCTTTGGTACTCAGAGCCTTGTGTGGGAGAAGTGAAGAGGTGCTGTGGCCTCACCTGCACCTGCCAGGCCCACACCAGAGATAAGGGGACTCACCGTGAGTTCTCCGTGAGTCAGGGCCATGGCAGGGTCACGTGAGAACTAAGTTTTCTGACTTCTTGAGATGGGGATACTATAGGGAGAGAGAGTGCTGATGAGGGGAACACTGGTCCCTGATTTCTTGCCTAAAATACTGACAGGGAAAGAAGCTTGGTGACCCAGTTAATGACTATAGAGATGGGAGTGTGGGAGGACGTGTGTGTGTGTGTGTGTGTGTGTGTGTGTGTGTGTGTGTTTGTGTGTGTACATGTATGCAGCTCAAAACACCACAAAAAGAACTCAGGATGTACTTATGACCTTGGGCAAGACTTTTCCTTTTTCTTAGTGTTAGTTTCCTCATCTGGAAAAATAAAAGGAATTGGATTTGATGACTCCTTGTGAGAGAAACAGAAAGAAGGAGGGAGGAGGGAGGAAAAGGGGGAGAGAGACCTGAGGGAACAGGTCATCATATGATTAGCACTCAATTTAAAGCAGTTAATAAACATCTGAAACTTTGCAAGGCTATGGAATTACTGAGCACCACAGAGCTGGCATTGGTCTGTGGGGACCAGTCCATTTATCAGGGTGTCATCAGCTTCCTCCCCACTCCAGAGACCTTGAGCATGAATAATATTGCCCCGAGAGAGCTTGTAATGCAAAACAAAAGGATCCCTTTTTTTCCAGTAGCTCCTTTGCGGACTTCGGAAGCAATTTCCTTGAGGTCCCCATCAGCCTGGGAGAGAGTTATCCCCATGTGAGTTCTGGGGAAACTGGCAGAAAGTCTGCCCTCTTCTCTCTTTTCCTTCCCCAGGGATCAGTGCACTGACCCCAGCTCAATCACAGCATCTTTCTGAGATGCTGGCCAAGAAAACAAAGCTCTGGAAGAAGAGGGAGTAACCCTCCAGACAGCACCTGGGCTGTGAGGGTTGCAGAAGAGCACACACTTTTGGGAGTCATTCTAGATTCAAATCCCAGTTCTATCTTCAGAGGCTGTGTGAGCTGGAATGGTGTACTTAACCTCCCAGTCTGTTTTGTTATCAATAAAGACCACTTCTGTGAGTGCTGGGGATCAGCTAAAATGACAGAAATGAAAGCATTTTGGAAGAACAAAAAAAGGAATGCACTAACACCTGCAACTGTGTCATGTTATAGATGAAAGCTGCTTAACTGAGTGAAATGGAATCTCACACTTGCATCTGAGTCTCATCTACTTGCTGTGTGGCCTTTGGAAACTCATTCAATCTCTCAGAGATTTCATGTTGTCACCTGTAAAATGGGAGTATTCATATATTTTCCTTTAATAAATTAAATAGAATAAAAAATAAATAGAGCATGTGCAAAGTGCCTGGCTCATAACAGGCTTAGAAAGTTGTGCTTCTCATATTCCCCAGGCATCCTTATCTCAGAGTGAAGATGGCACTGCCATTAACCATAGCCAAGTGCCTGCCTCAGGTCTGTGTTGTTACACTGTCTAGGCCAGGCTGAGGGGCATAGCCAAGCCCCAGACAACTTAAAGTAGCTTACTTGTCCAGCGGTTAGCTCAGGAAAGCCTCAAATTATACAATTTATGAAACTCAATCCAGTTTTCCGACTGGAACGTGTGATTAGAGATTACACATTCACTGTTGCAATTATGGTAATGTTGATGTGTGGACAGATAACTGGCAGCAGGGCTGCTCTGAACCATCTATTTATAGGTTGAAGATTCTGCTATCTCAAGGCAGACATATGGGCCATAAAGGCAGGCGACAAAAACAGAAGCGGGAGCAAACCTCCCTCAGAATGAAAAGACACTGAAGGAAGCTATAATTAGGGCTGGGACCAGCTTATGTAAATCAGGTAATACTTTCAAAACAGAGATGAGATCTGATTTTAATAAAGCACGTTGGAACAAATGGTGGAATAATGACTTAATAAATCTAAATACAAATATTTTCTTCTGTCTCCAAAATGAACAGCCCTGGCATCTGCTGAGCCTGGGCCTGGGTGAGGGGGTGGGTGACACAGTGTTACTGTATTCTTTCACTCCCTCAGCAAGCTCAAAGATTTTAATTTTTAACCTTCTGCCAAATTACACGGGCTGTCAGTCAACTGTGGGAGATATTTTGAGTGCGGAGATTTATACAAACACACAGAGCATACTCAGAAGGCTCAGCACAATATCTTTTACACCGTCCGGGATGTAAATCATAGGTTGTTTGAAGCTCAAATTACATATCTTCTGGAAATAGACTGTGGAGAAATTATCTACCAGGAGGAGGAATCCGTTGGCTTTGGGTGTGTGTGTGTGTGTGTGTGTGTGTGTGTGTGTGTGTGTGTATCCCACCCCTAAGTATTAATCAGAGAAGCTTTTTGGTTGTTCTTTTTGGTGCCTTTTTTTTTTTTAATCGATTCCTTCTTCAAATACACTATCTAAATCAGAAGTTGCAAATCCAGGCCCTTGGGCCAAGTCTGATTCACAGCTGAGTGTGCTTTTAATTGGGTAAAGGATGTTGACCCTAACACAGGTCAATTTTTAAAATTTAATTGCAAATATTTTTAAATCAACAGGTTCATCATAAAATTTGTATGTCTAGCCCTGGCTTGGATAGATCAGTTGGTTGAGTGTTTTCCCATGTACCAAAAGGATGCTGGTTCAATTCCTGCTCAGGAATGGGCCCAGATTATGGGTTCAATTCTGGTTTGTGTACAGGAGGCAGCCAATCGATGCATCTCTCTCACATCAACATTTCTCTTTCTCCCTTTCCCTTCCTCTCTTTCTAAAATCAATAAAAATATTTTAAAAATATTTGTATGCCCAGTTTTTCTCAGTAAATCAGAAAATCTGGCCATCAACATTGGGTTTTCCTTCCTGCATGGTGACAGTCAATTGGAGCTAAGCACTGCCATCACTGGTGAGTGTGGCTACTTCAGGTTTTCACCATCTAGTCCCCAAAGTCCCCAGGCTCCACCTGCTTCACTTACCTTACCTGCCTTGTCTCAAAAGCAATGGAGTTTTTGTTGCCTGGTATAAATTCATACCTTCTTAGAGTCATTAGAGTCTGTGGCTCAGGAAATGTAGTTGAAAATAACATGAATAATGAATGTAAAAATCACTAATTGTTAAACCTGCATCTGTTAAGTAAGAAAAATGAGAACAATATAACAATATTATGTAAAATTAATCACACACACACATACACACAGAGATGTTATCAGTGATCCTCCTTGGAGGGTCTGTGTTCATTGCATTTTGGTCTGTTTCATCTGCCTTAATGAATGGTGGTTGTTATATTGATGTTCTTAACTTGACAGTGTTAAAAGTTGGGAACTTTATGTCAACCCAAGATATTTTACTGGTGTGTGAAATCTTAGAGATTAGGTATTTCTTGTCCAAATTATCACTTAATTGTAGGTTCTCAGAATTGGAGTGCATCTTTCAAGGCATCTGTCCATCATCCAACATATCAATATATATGTCTCTTTGTGTGTCCTTCTTTTTGTCCATACATTACACATATTTGCCTTTCTACTCATATATTCTATATCCTATATACATACACACATCTGCTTGTCCATCCATCCATCCATCATCCATTTATTTATCCATTTATGTATCCATCCATCCATCCATCCATCCATCCATCCAACTATCCATCCATCCATCCATTCATCCGACTATCCATCCACAGAGCCCCCCTTCTTCTAGTCTTGCACTTTCCAAGTGGATGCATTGCAAGACTTCCTGTTCTTTGGTCAGGTATGGCTGTCATAAAATTCTTTCTGTCAAAATCCATCTTCAGCTGAGCTGAAGTGTGGCTCAGTGGTTGAATGTTGACTCAGGAACCAAGAGATCATTGGTTCAATTTCTAGTCAGCACATATGCTGGGTTGGGAGCTCGATCCCCAGGAGGGGGCATGCAGGAGGCAGCTGATGGATGATGTTCTGCTCTCATTGATGTTCTATCTGTCTATTCCTCTTCCTTCCTCTCTAAAAATCAATAAAAGCATATAAAACAAGTCTGCCACAATTAAACACCTGTCCCTGTGACTTCCACCCATCAGTCTATATTAGGGCTCTGCAAATACTTGAACCTCACTCTCCTGTCAACTCCTTAACAAAATCTACCCTCTCTCCCAAGCTTTGTCTCTCATTGAAGGCCACCAGTACTTTCTTCTCCTGAACAAATTCCCTGGATTCCTTCCATGAATCGCTCAATAGCAGGAATTGCAGACTCTTTTTGGTCAGGCTCCTTATTTTTCCTCATTATGGTTCTTCATTGTGAGTGCTGAGCAGTTCAGTTGGGTGGGACTCTGCTCTCACTGTGGATGCCGTTCCTGTGTCCTCATTGGGATCTTATGATCTCATCTCATTGGTGACATAGTGGGTTGCCAGGTCCCTGAAACCTGCAAATTATTTTTACACATGCCACTATTTCCCATGTGATCAACAGTGACCAGCTGAAAACTGCTTTTTGAGGGTTTCTTTTGCTGCCAGGAAGGATTAAAAGTGTGCCCATTTGATCATTATTTCAATCACTCACCATCAATGTTTATGCCTTCTACAGATCCAGCTTTACCCAGGGCAAAGGTATTGACTTCCATACTGGAGCGATTTCTGGGTCTCAGAAGGCCTTTCATCCTTTCCTCCCCCCACCCCATTCCACCTGCTCCTCCATCCCCCAACCTTGCTTGTCTGAAAGATGATGCCTGATAGGACCATTACCACATTAATGATTTTTTAAGGCTATGATCCTGGGTAGAATAGCTATGTCCCTGGGAATGAGGGATAGAGAATGTCTTTGCTCTCTTCTTTGTCATTTATTCCACACATGGAAAAATTAAGGTTTTTAACATTAAGATTTTTAAAATATATATATTTTTGTTGATTTAAGAGAGAAAGAGAGAGGGAGAGAGAAGCAGAAACATCAATGATGATAGAATCATTGATTGGCTGCCTCCTGTAAACCCCCTATTGGGGGATTGAGCATGCAACCTGGGCACATACCCTTGACCGGAATAAAAACTGGGATCCTTCAGTCTGCAGGCTGATGCTCTATCCACTGAGCCAAAACAGCTAGGGCTAAGGTTAAGGTTTGATAGGAGATAAAAGGAAGCAACACGGAGGGCCCCAGTCATGAGCTGAGTGAGAAAATGTACAAAATAGAGTCACAAAGTTATACTTCATGCCTTTCCCTTTAATGAGCTCCAGCGTGGCTCTCTCAGAGCTCAGTAAATCATGCCTTTCTGTGACTACTACACAGCTTGATGCCTTTTCATGGGCTTTGCCTTCTCTAGTGCTCTAAGCTCTGTAGCTCCTCTTGCATCCTTCGCTGAGACTCACTTGAGCCCGGCACATAGGTACTTCTCTCTCCAGCCTTCCCTGTGTAGGACCAGATGCTCCATGGAGCTTATTAAACAGACTTAGCTCTTATGCTGTTAGAGGCTGCACTCTGAAATAAGATGACACATGGCAACAATAGTGGGAAGGGAGGGGCAACTGAAAGTTGCTAGAGGGGCATGTTCAGACACTCAAGGGTGTGTGTGCCTGGGCCAGCAATACTTCCTTTTCTAGGAGATAGGAAGTACTGGTGTAGGAGCCAGGCTGTCATTGAGGAAGAAGTGACAGAGAGAGTTCCAGGCACAGGCATAGGCTATGACTGCAAACTGAGTGGAATTCATCAACAAGGGTCAGCTGGAAGAGGTGATGAGGGGAAGGGTGGCTGTGTGGTGGCAGCAGTGGGAAGATCTGCATGAAAAAGCAGGTTCACAAACCAGCAATAATTGCAGCTCTCATATCTCAAGCACTTCCTACATGTCAGTCACTGGGCTGACTGCTTAGTGCAAATGATCTAATTTCATCGTCCCACAACCACTTAGGAGAGACAGAACACAACTTATTTACTTGTTTACTTGGGAAGAATAACGGCCCTCAGCCCCGACCCCACCCCATCTACTCCTCATGGAGAGAATTCTGTCCCCTTTCTCTGGGTTTTCTGCCTCCAAATCTCTCCTAAAATGAATGGATTCTCACTGGAAGGGGTAGGGAAGAGGAGGAAAAAAATCCTGTGTAGCTGAGACTGGTGAGAAAATTTCATGGTTGTGCTGTGTGAGAAATTCTAGAGCTACTGGGGAGATGGCAAGAGGATAGAGGAGTGAAAAAAAAGGGTATAGTTTGAAAAGTAATTATTATATATTACTTGAAAGTTTCTCATACAAATGGAATTCCTTCTAATAATTTTTGGCTGTTAAATAGGACTGGGTCACATGGGCCCCTGGATTCATAGAGGTTATATAGGTATTACTTTCTTTTGTCGCTGAGGAAGCTAAAGCTAAGAAAACTTAAAAATTTGCTCAAGGCCACAGTCCAGAGGGATGGTGCCAGGATATGCTCTTGGGCCGCCTGCCTCTGGACAATGTTCTTGCTCTCTGTGCTTTGTGTTCCCAGGCCTGACCCATAGACATTTAGGAGTGGAAGAGACAAGGGAGTATCATGCTCAGTTGTTTTTTAGTAGAACAACTGAGGACCAGAGAAAGGATGGCCCAAAATGAGACCCAGAGGAGCCATTGGTGGGACCAGCCTTCTGCTTCCCACCAGTGTCATCTGATTTTGTTACTGAGCGCTTAGCATGAAGCCAGCACTGTGCTCAGAGCTTTCTGAACAGCATCTCATAAGTCCCTAACAATCCCCAGAGACAGGTTTTATTATCCCTATTTCATACAGGAAGTAACCCAGTGGCTTGCTGACATTCATGCACCTTAGAAAGAGCAAAGCTGGAATTTGAAACCAGGCTGTTTGACTCATACCTATACTCTTAGCAGCTCTTTCCTCACAACTTGCTTTTATGTTTTGTTTACTAATGTAATAGACTGCTTTTGGTTCTCTAATTTCAATTTCTAGGATAAAATATTATTCTATTTATAGTTATGCCAAACATCTAGGTAAAAACAAAGCGCTTTTCATGCAAAATTTGACATTGTTTATAGTTGGCATCTAAGAGAAGAAATGGGGGAGTCTGGGGCTCAGATAATATGAGAGACTCACCTTCAAGGTGAGGTTTCTGAACCATCCGTGCAGAACTAAACAGACAGGAGGCCTCTGGGGGCTTGTGTGCTCCCTCTTCTGGCCCTGGAATCACACTGACAAGTGTATTTTTCCTTTGAGATGGGCTATTTACTGCTGCTTTACCTTTAGGACACTGAGCACCAATGTATCTCCACTGTGCACCTGCATGCACACAAACACATATGTTTTATTTATTGAACAGTATGTACTGTGTGAAAGATACCACATAGGCAATTTGGATGCCTTATCTCTGAAAGGTGTTACAATCCAGTAGAACAAATAGGATGAGCTCAGCAGCGTTGAGTTAAGGTGGAAATGATATGTGTCTTCAGAGAAGGGTAGATATATAGAGAGAGGGCTCAGAGGACCAGGTCATGCTTTCTGGCTCAGAAAATCAGGAGGCCTTCCTGGAAAAGCTGAGCTTTGGCCAGGCTTCAGAAAAACAGGAATTGCTAGCCTGTCAGAGATAGGAGGAAGTGAATAGTCCAAATCTAGGGATCCTATGCCTATGTGTTTATTTCTTCCTTAAAAATATTCCCTTCTCTGTCTTCTAGTTAAAAAGCCACCAACCAAATTCATTCAAGTGCATCTGTCATCATAAATTCTGTGTTCCTTTTTTCCCTTTGCCTAAGTTTATTATTGATTCTTACATGGAATAAAATATATTTGCCTACTGTCACAACATGAGAACCACTTGACAGGCATCTATCCTCAGATACCATCAATGCTTGTCAGCCCACTAGTTCTGGGGGTGAGGGAGGGAGGGAAAGAGCCCAGCAGCCAGACTCGGGATCCCAGAGCTCTGATCATTCCCTGTAATCAGGCAGGATGGCCCTTTCCCCACATGCCCAGCAGCAGAAAAAGATACATGTGCCACAATGGGGCATTGAACAACTCCCACTCCTTAAAAACATTTGAACAGTCCCAATTTTCATCCTCCTTTTGGGGACTTGGCAGTTTGTAAGTCACCATCACCAGATGCCAAATTATTAGAGGGAATGATCGATACGTTCAGGAGAGCTGGCATTTGGGAATCACAGACTGCCATACAAAGAAACAGTCTTAGAATCATTAATGTGGATAGGGTACCAATATTTCTTGAGTGCTTATATAGATAAAAGGTAGCATAGTGCAGCAATTAAGAGGGCTGGCTGTGGAGTTAGATGAATCCAGGTTTGACTCTGACCCACTGCTGGAGATTTGTGACCCTGAGTGGGCTCTTTAACTGTCATGTGCCTCAGTTTCCTGGTCAGTAATGTAGAGCTGATGTTAAGGGCCACTCTGTGGTTTTGCTGTCAGAATTAAACAAGGTAATGTGCTTAATGTGCTTCCGCCAGTTCCTGGCATGTGGGGTGTGCTCAGGAAATGTTGCTGCTGTGGTTGATGTCATGGTATGTAGGCTCCATTGTAACATTGGGAGATGGCAAGGTCCCTGGCCTGTACAGGTCTAAAATTGAGCTGAAGAGACCAAGCACCAACATTACAGAAAATGTTTGAAAGCTTCAAGTTCAAAGTGGCTTGAATTTTATTGTGGATACAACAGAAGGTTTGAAAGCAACCCCTCATTCTGCATGGCGGGTTGATCAGAAGAGGGTTCCAGAGAAAGTGGACACTGACAGGGTAGACTTTACAGAGAAACATCCCCTGAGCACCTATTGCAGGTTGGGTGCTTCTAGGACATTTTCAGGGAGGTATTTTTAAATTTCTTTATTGATTAAGGTATTACATTTGCCCTCACCCCCCTGGTGTTCATGTCTATTACTTAGGCTTATATTCATGCATACAAGACCTTTGGTTGATCTCTCCTCCCTTACCCTCACTCTCCCCTACCTTTCTTTTGAGGTTTGAGCATCTAATCAATGCTTCTGTCTCTGGATCTGTCCTTGTTCATCAGTTTATGTTGTTCATTATATTCCACAAATGAGTGAGATCATGTGGTATTTATCTTTCTCTGGCTGGCTTATTTCACTTAGCATAATGCTCTCCAGTTCCATCCATGCTTTTGCAAATGGTAAGAACTCCTTCTTTTTCACTGCAGCATAGTATTCCATTGTATAGATGTAGCACAGTTTTTTAATCCACTCATTTGCTGATGGGCACTTAGGCTGTTACCAAATCTTAGCTATTGTAAATTGTGCTGCTATGAACATAGAGGTGCATATATCCTTTCTAAGGAGGTTTTTTTTAAAATCTCTATTTTTACCCATGATGGACCTGAGACTTGCAAGGTCCAGTCACATGGTCAGGAAATAGTGAGGTTCTGGTGAGCAAATGTGTTGGGTTTCCACGGCACACCAGGCTGTTTGTGGAGGGTGTGGATACAAGGTGCAGTGGAAGGCACCCTAATCAGAAGTCTTGGAGCCATCCTGGAGCCTTCTCTTTCTCTATTGTCACTACCTGGAGACAAGACACTGTCATCTCAGCAGCCTCCTAACCCTCCTTTCTCCCCATGTGAACAAGAAGGTGGAGTGAGTATACCATTAGGTCCTAGCACACTCAGGAAAGTGACTGAGGAGAGTTGATGAAGCACCGTCTGCACAGATGCCAACAAAGGAGAGTCAAGCTTGTTGTAGGGCAACTGAGACTCAAGAAAAGCTGGACTTTAGGAGGGGCCTGGACAGGAGCTGTGCCCTCGGGAGATGGGCACATCACTACTAAGTGGATGAACACCATAGCTTCTCTCTCCTCCTGCCCTCTGCCCTCCTGCTGCTGTCACCACTGGCTTAATTTAACTGGAAGCAAGAGAGCACAGTAGAGCCCCTACCCCAGTGGTCAGCAAACTGCGGCTCGTGAGCCACATGCGGCTCTTTGGTCTCTTGAGTGTGGCTCTTCCACAAAATACCACGGCCTGGGCGAGTCTATTTTGAAGAAGTGGCGTTAGAAGAAGTTTAAGTTTAAAAGACTTGGCTCTCAAAAGAAATTTCAATCATACTGTTGATATTTGGTTCTGTTGACTAAAGAGTTTGTCGACCACTGCCCTACCCGGTCAAAGGCAAATTTAGTATGGCACTAAGGAAGCTTGAGCCTGGTTACCTTTCACTTCAGGGCCTTTCCCAGGTCTTGTATTTGTAAGTCTGTGTTCTTTTCCTTGCAAAAGGCCTCCCAATGGTTTGGTGTTGGGCCCTACAAATGTGGATCTGCCTGTGCAGTTGGTACTGGGACTCAGAGTGAGGGGGAGGGGAATTGAAATCTTCCAGAACAGTCATTTTCTTTTTAAACCCTGAGTCATAGCTTGTTACTCTCCTCTTGAAACTTTTTAATCATTACTTAGAAAAATCTAGGGAGCTTATCATGATTACCAGGCCCACACAGTGTGGCCACGTTACCAAGCTCTCATTTTCTCTTGCTTTCTCCTGGCTAACATGGCCCCAGTCACTCTGATCTCCTGGCTGTTCCATGAATGGCCCAGATATGCTCTTTGGCTCTTGCTCTCCTCTTGATCTGACCTCTCTTCTTTAGCTGTGCTCACAGCTCCTTCAACTCATGGTTCCAATGTCATCTTCCCAGGGGGACATCCCTGACCTCCTGTTTGAGTCCATTCCCCACTGTATTTACCCCCATACCACTAATTATCTTCTAACTGTTCAAGGTCATTTATTTGTTGGTTTCCTTATTATTTTCTCCTCACACGAGGGCAAGCATTTGTCCTTTTCATTTATTGCTTCATCCTCAGTGCCTGGCAGAATCCCAGGCACATAGCAGGTGCTCAATAAATAGTTGAAGAATTGATAGATGGTCAGTATGCAGGCTGAATAAATGGTTGGGTGAGGGAAGGGCAATCAGAAAAAGGTCTGTGTTTGATGGGAAAGAGATGCACGCAAGTAGAATTGATGCAGGGGCACCAGTGCTATGCCTGAGGGTGCCACAGATGTGGGCAGTGGGTGTTGGGCTGGAGCCTAGGAATACCTATACCACAGCCAAGCTCTTTCTATTAGACCCAGGCTTTCTAGGCTTCATTGTGTTTCTGAGGTAGTAGTACCTCAGGGATGAAGAGGCTATCCACCTGTTCCAGGCAAAGCAGATCTACTTAGATTTGTTTCAAACATTAGATCTCTATGACTTTTATTTGAAGAACAAGCTCTTGGTTTGAAAAAGATTGAATGCTCTACAAGGCCTGGCCATTTCTTGAAAAAGCACCTGTGGTAGAAATTCAGCATAGACAAAAGCCTGGGTGAAGAGTAGAGCAAATACAGCTGCCTCTCCCACCCCTTACCATGGAGAGGCCTGGTAAAATGCACCTGGATGAAATGTAGTCTGCACATAGGATGCCAAGGAGTTCAGATCAGATGCAGGTCATCGAGGAGTTCTGTCAACTCTGGAGATGAGAAAGTTGACGAGGGCAGCTGTTTGGAAGCTGTGGCCTAGGAGGGACTGAAACAGAGGGTCAGGGAGACAGCCTGGAAAGATGATGGGGAAGAATGGCCCTGATCAGCATATCCCAGCTTCTCTACATGGACATCAAGTCCACAGAGCCCGCCTGTGCTGGGCCCACATTTTCAAGACTCTCACCTACCTTTCCCAGTTTCTGATTCTGGAGCCAAACAGGTGAGACTGGGGCTGGGGCTTGGATAAAAAGAGTGGGACACTCACCTCAGGCACAATATTTAAAGTGTGCCAAAGAATTCAGTAATCAAGACTAATACAATTATAACAAAATATTTTTTAAATCCAAATTAATGTAAAAAAAATCCATGATGAACAAAATATCAAAATTTTAGATAAAGACAGGAATTTCAAACAAAGGAATGTTAAACTCACATTACTAAAGTGAAAGAAGCCAATCTGAAAAGGCTATGTTCTGTATGATTCTAATTATGTAAAATTCTGGAAAAGGCAAAACTATGAAGACAGTAAAGATCAGTGGTTGCCAGAGTGAGTGGGAGTGGGAGGAGGGATGAATAGGTGGAGCACAGAGGATTTCTAGGGTAGTTAAACTACTATCTATGATACTACAGTGGTGAGCAAGTCACAACCCATAGAATGTACAGCACCAAGGGTGAATCCTAATGTAAACTGTGGACTTTAGTTAATACTAATGTATTAATACTGGGTCACCAGTTGAAATACATATACTATTTAGTGTAAGATTAATGTAAATAATAGGGGAAACTATGTGCATAGGGAGAAGGCAGAGTATGGGAATGCTTTGTATTTTCTACTTAATTTTTATTGAGATCTAAAATGGCTGTAAAAAGTGAAGTTTATTAATTTTTTAAAAATTAAAGAAGAAATATATGATGAACAAAATATCAAAATGTCAAAATATCAAAATTCCATGGGCTAGAATTAGGATAAGGTGAGTGAGGTATCATTTTCAAGGCTGTGCAAATTCAGGGTCAGATACTGCCCTCTGAGCTGGGAGAGTCTTTTTGAAGTGACCTAGTGCAATCCTTGTATTTTGCTGGGGGCTCAGGGGCTATGCTGCCTGCTGCGGGTGGTTACTTCTTGTCTCTGCATGCAGTGAAGGATCAGGGAGGAGGTGGCTGAAGTCTAAAGGTCACATGAGAAATGACCTTTGGATCTCACTGAGTGCTCAGGTTTGGTTTATGAGAATGCCGTCTTTGTGTCTCTCTCTGATTATCACATCATTAATGAAAAAGTTGGCCCTGTCCCCACTTGCACATGCGCTGGGAGATTCCTGACATCTTCCTGGGCTCTGTCCAAGCCAGATACTCCCCCGATCCTCGGAAAAGCACCAACTCCCTTTTCTCAGACTCCAAAGGATCTATGTCCAGCAGAGTGGAAGCTCCCTCCCTCTGGATGGCTGGTGTTCAGAGGACACACTCTCTCACTGAAGTTGATTTAGAATGCTCTTCAAGCTGACACCTCACTCAAATGGATCTTTGACTTTCCCTGGATTCACATGAGCTTCCTTCCCCCTGGGACTGTCAGAGCAGGCCTCCAGTGCTGGAACACTCCACTCTTCACACACAGGAAGTGGCCTGAACTTGACCTGTGCAGGTCAGGAAGCCAGTCACCTGGGGGAGAACTCAGCCTGTCCCTGGCCAGAATCCTCCAGGGGCTGGTGGTGCTGGGCCTGGTGTTGGGGCTGGTTTGGCACAACAGGCTGTTGGGCTGGGCCTCTGCTCCCTCCTCTGATGTGAAGTTAGAATTCCGGGGGGTGAGGGTGGCAGGAGAACCGTCTGACAGAAAGCTCAGGGACAGTGCTGTGGCCAGACTCAGATAGCACAGTTAGGCCAGGAGAAGTCACATGTAGTGTGGAAGACACACAATCTGCAAAGACAGTGTGGCTTTGAGGCTCACAGGGACATTAGAGGAGGTGGGGCCTGGAGGCAGGGAGGGCAGTAGTGGGTGCTCTCTGGCTTCGGAGTATGCATGAGACCCTGGAGCTAAAGAGCCAAATACAAAAATGAATGTGAAACTAGAGGTGGGAGGGGCAGGTGTGTTAGGTGCTGAAGACATCTCTCTGTGGGTTCTTGCGACAGGTGCTGACATTGGATTCTTGCAGGATCTTGCATATTCTTGCTGGAGACCAGGCTCTCATTGCCTGTGTTTCCTAGCTGTGAGACATCCACTGCTTGGTTATTGCTGTCTCCCTTGCTGACTCAGGGGATAGGGGATGGCCCAGCCATATAAGGTGTTTGTTCAGCAGTTCCTGGAATGGGTATCCCCACAATGGCCATCAAGTAATGGCTTCGAATTTGTAGGACGTATGATTCCTTTTGAATAACAGAGAAGTGGTGGCCATGTCTCTGCTTCCACCTTTGGAGATGGCTATGAGGCTCTGACAGCCACAGGCCCTTTAAGGACTGATATCTCCTCAACATTCCTTTAGAGGCTGTGGCATGGGGTTTTGTTGGAAAGCCTCTAGCGTGGGGATTCTTCCATTGTCCCTGGGCTGCCCCTGAGGATGGATCATGTTCCCTGGGTCATATATCCCTTGCTGCAATAACCTCTATTGAACACACAGTCTGTTTCATGGGGGGTGTCTGAATGACTGGCTGATGGCATCTTCCCTCCCTCCCATTTCCCAGAGCCTGGCCTTGTGTTGGCTGCAGAGGGAAAAACAATGACTAAATCAGTCTCCATTCCAGTGACTGCAAATAGCAGCTCCTAAATGCTAGCTGTTCCTCCCAGCCTTACCTTAGGAATCCCAGGTGATTGACAACAGAGGCACCACCCTCCAGGGTTATCTCCCCTTACCAGAAACGATAATTCTAGAGCTACTGAATGTCTTAATATAACAAGTGATGTATAAAATTCACACAACAGTGATCTCACACATTTGAAACCTGGTTCTCAATCCAGCCATGACCTGGGTTGGGAGGTCCACATGTAGGGGTGTAATTCAGGGCTGGGAGAGCTGAAGTGGCTGAGAAAGAGCAGCAAGGAGGGACTCAGGGCCACTGTCGGAGCCAAGTACTAGATGCCTCTTTAGGTGGTACACTGCTCCATTTCACAGATGGGGAGAGTGAGGCTCAGAGATGCTGAGGCACAGGTTTGCTCAAACAGTAAATCAGGGCTAATGCTCCCCTGGAATGTCAGTCTCCAGGTGGCCTTTCTCCCTTCCTATTCCTTGTCCTTAGGTCATGAGAACAGACATTCCTGAGGCAAGAAGGCTGGGGCCTGAGACCTGGCTGCCCTGACTGGCTGTGACACGGAAGGCAGTGGCCAAACCTCCCTTTGCTCTTGGATCTGAGAAGGCAGTGACCCTGGCCCTCCCTTGTCCTGCCCAGTGTGGTTGGGAGGCTCTCAGGAGGTGAGGTTTGTCACTCCAAAGGTGCTGTCCAGGCAGAGGGAATTAGGATTATTGGCGCCAGGATGACAGAAGAATACATTCCTGTGAAAGAATGATGTGAACCCATGAGGCAAGAAGAGCAGAGCATCCTGATTAGAGCAGGCAATGTTCAGGAGCCATGTGGAACAGTGGCTTCCAGGCACTTCCTGAGATGACCTGCAGGCTGGGACCTCCTGAGCAGGGCCAGCATTGCTCAAGTTTCCAGGAATCTGTCAAAAGCCATAATGGGCCATGCTGGGAGGACTGGGCTTTCCAAGCTGAGTAGCTGGCAACCTCTGGGGAGGAAAACCTATGGTGAGAGCTGGTTCATGGGTTGGGGAGGTCCTTCAAATGTTAGGGGCCCATCTAGGACGATCAACTGCTCCAGTTTGCCTAGGACATGGCACTTTCAGTGCTAAAATGGAGACAGTCCTGGGCAAACTGGAACACTCAGTCACCTTAGGACCACCATTGCCTGGCTATTGTTTCCTAGGAGGAGGGCCATTTGTCCACTGAGGGTGTGAGGGGGTGAAATGTGCATATCCAGCCCCCCCCGCCCCCCCCCCCCCCCCGGTCCTGGCCACTGGCCTCCAGCTCAGCCTGCTATAGGGAGAGGTGCTTAGACCATTTGTAGATCCTGTGATCTGACTTGCTTAGCTGGGTAGGGGCATCTCTGCAGGGGGTGGGGCATAAAGGTGGAAGTTTCCTAGGGATTGATTCAGGAGGCATTCTTAGGAAACCCACTAGAGCTACCCCTCTAAACCTCCCAGCCAGCCTAGGTCCTAGGATGACATTTTGATCTCCATCATCTGCCTTCCAGGCTCTCTCTTATGAGTTCCAGACTTGGAAGAGGGAAAGGAGTGTTATTTATTGACCTCCTTGTCCCCTATTCCAAATAGACAGAGTGATAGGGGTATGGAACAAAGCACTAAGGCATCAAAAAGTGGTGGAGAGAGACAGTGGACTCGGACAACCATGATAGAGTCACACTTTGAAGACATCTAGTTCAGCCTGGCCAAGTGAGTGTCTAATAAATGCCAGTTATCTTTGTTGTTCTCTGTGATTAGATCACATAACTTTTAAAGCACCGCTATGCCCATTACCTCATGACCCTCAGACAACCTCAGGGAGCAGGTGGGTTGGAGTTTCTTTTGCCCCCATTTGGCAAGTGAAGAAACAGGACCAGAGAGGGCAAAGGTATACCCAGAGGGCATGTGCAGAGTTAGGGGTGTCCCCGGGTCCCAGCTCAGGCTCCTGACTCCCAGGCCATGATACCTTGTAATGTGTCTGGATTTCCACTGGCTAGGGGATGTCAGAGTAGTAGGGGTAGTTTATATTTGAAAAGTTGGGAGTAGAGGGGGATTGCTTTATGAATTCATGGTCACCATATTAAACTAAGAAGAAAACCACACTCTTCCTCCTAAGGGCTGTGGCTAACTTGAGAGTTGGAGGGGCACCTGAGGAACTGTGTAGTGACCTATGAAGTGAGCATCCTCAAGACCTCTTCCAAAGGGAGCTTATGAGAAACAGAAAACAGAGTATGGCCCTTCATGTCAAAAAGACCTAAGTTTGAATCCTAGATTCTGTCACTGAGTAGCTCTATGACCTTGGGCAATTAATTTCATCCTTTTGGGCCTATTCCCTCACCTATAAAATAGGATTAGAGTCCTGTCTCCTATAGTTGTTGTGAATGTATATATATATTTTTTTACATTTTAAAAAATCTTTATTGTTCAGTTTATTAATTACATTGTTCCCTTTTTTCCCACCCTATAGTTTCCCTCCACCTGGTACCCATCCCACCCTCCGCCCTCACCCCCCTCCACTGTCCTCTCCCATACTTGCATGACTCTTGTCCAGTCTCTTGCTGCACTTCCCACACCCCTTTTCTCCCCAAGACTTGTCAGTCCATTCCCTCTCTATGTCCGTGATTCTGTTACATTCACCAGTTTATCCTGTTCATCAGCTTATTAATTCACTTGATTTTTAGATTCATTTGTTGATAGATGTGTATTTGTTGTTCCTAATTTACACTTTTATCTTTTTTCTTCTTCCTCTTCTTAAAGAATATCTTTCAGCATTTCATATAATATTGGTTTGGTGGTGATGAAGTCCTTTAGCTTTTTCTTATCTGTGAAGCACTTTATCTGGCATTCAATTCTGAATGATAGCTTTGCTGGATAGCGTAATCTTGGTTGTAGATTCTTGCTGTTCATCACTTTGAATATTTCTTGCCACTCCCGTCTGGCCTGCATCGTTTCTGTTGAGAAATCCGCTGACAATCGTATGGGTGCTCCCTTATAGGTAACCAACTGTTTCTCTCTTGCTGCTTTTAATATTCTCTCTTTATCTTTTGCTTTTGGCATTTTAATTATGATGTGCCTCGGTGTGGTCCTCTTAGGGTTCCTATATATTGGGGTTCAGTGCGCTTCTTGGACTCCTAAGTCAATTTCTTTCACCAGGTGTGGGAAGTTTTCAGTCACTATTTCTTCAAATAGGTTTTCATTGTCTTGCTCTCTCTCTTTTTCTGGCACCCCTATAATTCGGATGTTGGTATGCTGGAGGTTGTCCCAGAGGCCCCTTACACTATCTTCAATTTTTTGGATTTTTGGTTTCTTGCTTTTTCAGCTGAGTGGATTTTCCCTCTTTGTATTTCAAATCTTTAACTTGGTTCTTGGGGTGCTCCAGAGCACTTTTAGGTCTTTGTATACTATTTTTTATTTCAGTCAGTGTATGCTTAATTTCTGGTTGGTCCTTTTTCATATCCTTGAGAGTCTCCTTTATATCCTTGAGGGTCTCCTTCATTTCCATGTTGGTCTTGATCATTTTCTTGCAGGTCTCATTCATATCCTTGAGGGTCTCGTTCATTTCCTTGTAGGACTCATTCATTTCCTTTGCGGTCTCGCTTATTTCCTTATAGGCCTCGACCTTTTATTGGAGCCTCTTGAGAAGCCCTATAACCGTGGTGTTGAATTCCATGTCCAGTCTTTTTTTTCCCTCCATTTCTTTCACATCTGATTTCTTTCCATGTCTCTGCATGGTGGCTGCGTCCCTGAGTTGGTCAATTAGCTTTGTATGGTAGACTTCCTACTAGGGACAGTGGCTCAGCCTCCCCAGTTACCTGAGGTGGACATGGGTTGCACAGTCTTGCTGAAGTTAAGCTCAGTTAATCGTTGTTAGCACTTGGAGGGGTTGACCTCCAGACCAATTGTCTGTCACATTCAGCTGTGCTCAGGTTGGATGGGCGGGGTCTCTGGGCCAAGCAGATAGCGTTAGCTCCGCCCTATGCGGCCCCAGGGACTCTGTGCCGGGGGCAATGGCCGCCAGCACCTCTGAGAGAGAGCCGCTGTGGAGCTCCACCAGCTGCCGGGGAATTCAGATTCTCCCCAAATGAGTCTGCACGCCCAATGTCTCACCCAGGGTCATAAAACAAAGCAGTCTGACGGTTTTCCAAATGAGAAAGCAAGTTGCAGAGCGCTCTCTGTGCAGTCATACAGCTGAGCTGTTCGCACAAGCTGCCTTCTCCACAAGCCGGGAGACCCCTGCAGCGCCCGAGTTTCGGCGTGCCCTCCCACTGTCCAGTTTTCACCCCGTATGATAGTGGGTTCCCTGGACTTTGCCCAAAGCTGGAGAATCAGTCCAGTGGGACATCTTTGTCTCCTCGTTTGAAAAAACTGGCCAGTTTTCAGCCGCCTGCCCTCTCCACTGGCGCGCTCTCCAAACCTCTCTCCGAGAGAATCTTTCAAAGCAGTCAGTGTCTTATCTTCACTTTCATTTGTGAAATTTTCACTCGGCGAGCTTTCTGGTGATTCTGGGAGGTGTTTCTTCTTTCGTTAAGTTGTAGTATTAAAATTGTTGAGTATGACGGCAAGATAGGTGTTTTACCTATGCCGCCATCTTGGTTCTCCCGTGAATGTATATTTTTTATTGTTTAAAATATTACATGTCCTCCCCCCCCCTCCCCCATTGACCCCTCCCAGCCACTCCCACACCTGAGGGCAAGCCCCGACTGTCCCAGTGTCTCTGTCCATTGGTTATGCTAATATGCATGTATACAAGTCCTTTGGTTGATCTCTAAAGCTCCTTTACCCGCCACTGCCTTCTCTCTGAGATTGGACGGTCTGTTCAGTGCTACCTTGTCTCTGGATCTATTTTTGTTCACCAGTTTATATTGATCATTATATCCCACATATGAGTGAGATTATGTGATATTTATCTTTCTACAACTGGCTTATTTAGCTTAGCATAATGCTTTCCAGTTCCATCCATGCTGTCGCAAATGGTAAAAGTTCCTTCTTTTTTATAGCAGCATAGTATTCCATTGTGTAGATGTACCATAGTTTTCTGATCCATTCATCTGCTGATGGGCACTTAGGCCGTTTCCAAATCTTAGCTATTCTGAATTGTGCTGTTATGAACATGGGATGCATATATCCTTTCTGACTGGTGTTTCTGGTTTCTTGGGATATAATCCTAGAAGTATGATTGCTGGGTCAAATGGGAGATTGATTTTTAACTTTTTTGAGGAAATTGCATACTGTCTTCCACAGTGGCTGTAGCAGTCTGCATTCCCACCAGCAATGCAAGAGGGTTCCTTTTTCTCCACATACTTTTCAGCACTTGTTATTTGTTGATTTGTTGATGAAAGCCATTCTGACAGGTGGGACAAGGTACTTCATTGTTGTTTTGATTTGCATATCTTGGATAATTAATGACTTTGAACATGTTTTCATATGTCTCTGGTCCTTCTGAATTTCCTCTTTAGAAAAGTGGCAATTTAGGTCCTTTGCCCAATTTTTTTTGATTGGATTGTTTATCTTCCTATTGTTAAGTTGTATGAGTCAGTTATAAATTTTGAAGATTAGACCCTTATCTGAAGCAGTATTGGCAAATATGTTCTCCCATGCAGTGGGCTTTTCTTGTTGTTTTGTTGATGGTTTCTGTTGCTGTGCAAAAGCTTTTTATTCTGATGTAGTCCCATTTGTTTATTTTCTCCTTATTCTCCATTGCCCCAGGATATGTGTCTGTAAACATATCACTACGACATATATCTGATATTTTGCTGCCTATGGAGTCTTGAATGATTTTTATCATTGCCCATTTTACATTTAAGTCCTTTAGCCATTTTGGGTTTGTTTTTGTGTATGGTGTAAGTTGGTAATCTAGTTTCAGTTTTTCCATATATCTGACTAAACTTCCCAGCATCATTTATTGAAGAGATTGTCATGACTCCATTTTATGCTCTTGCCTCCTTTGTCAAATATTAATTGAGCATAATAGCTTGGGTCTATTTCTGTGTTCTCTGTTCTATTCCATTGGTATATATGTCTGTTCTTGTGACAGGCAGTTTTGCAAATAGTGGCTTTATAAAATAGCTTGATATCTAGTATTGTGATCTCTCCAATAAGATTTCTGTGGCTATTCATGGTCTTTATTAATTTCAGATGAATTTTTGGAGAGTTTGTTCTAGGTCTGTGAAATATGCCATTGGTATTTTAATGGGGATTGCGTTGAATCTACAAATTGCATTGGACAACATTTTAATGATGCTGATTCTACCAATCCATAAACATGGTATGTTCTTGCATTTGTTTATGTCTTACTCTATCACTTTTTTCAGTGTCTTGTAGTTTTCCAAGTACAGGACTTTTACCTCCTTAGTTAAGTTTATTTCTAGGTATCTTAATTTTTTTGGTGCAATGGTGAATGGGATTATTTGTTTCAGTTTCTCTTTCTGTGAGTTCATTATCATCATGTATAATAAAGATGTAATATACAAATTGACCATCACTCCAACACACAAGATGGCCGTCCCCATGTGGTCAAAATGGCTGCCCTCATGCAGACACGAGATAGCTGCCACAAGATGGCCAGCAGAGGAGGGCAGATCAGATCAGAAGGGGAGGGTGGTTGGGAGGGAAAAGGCCTACAGGGGAGGGCAGTTGGTGGTGACCAGGTCAGCAAGGGAAGGCAGTTGGGGGGGACCAGGTCTATAGGCGAGGGTAGTTTGGGATGATGAGTCCTGCAGGGGAGGACAGTTAGGGGCAATCAGGCTGGCAGGGGAGTGGTTAGGGAGTGATCATGCAGGCAGAAGTCATTAGGGGCAATCAGCAGTTGGGAGCCAGCAGTCCCAGATTGTGAGAGGGATGTCTGACTGCCTGTTTAGGCAGGGAGGGACCGGGTCTGCAGGGGAGGTCACTGGGACAGGGCCTAAATGGGAGGTCAAACATCCCTTGAGGGGTCCCAGATTGAAGAGTGTGAAGGATGGGCTGAGGGACATCCCCCCACACACACATGAATTTGCACACCGGGCCTCTGTTCTATATCATACAAGGTCTGTGGTCGTGACACCGTAATGGCATCATGACCAAAAAACTGGTCACCAGGAGGTGCATGGAACACCTCTCCTGGGCTGGGACTTGCAGCTCATGCAATGAGGTGGGGCTCTTGCAGGGCTGCTGGGGGGGGGGGGGGGGGAGATGGCATGTAGCAAAGAGGGTGCAGCAAGGCGGGTGGTGTGTGAGCGGGGCTGTGGGGCAAAGAGGGTGCAGGGGATGGTTGCTGAGTGGGTGGAGGTGGGAAGCGTGGCACAGGTCCCCAGTTAGTGAGTGGAGGTGTTCCCGCCACAGGGAGAGGGACAGGAGTGCATACGCCAGCAGCGGGGGTGGCAGCTTGTGGAGGAAAGGCACATGCTGGGAGTGTACGGGCCACTGGCAGCATCCATGGAGCATGCGAGGCATTGTGGGATGGCGGATATGGCCCTGATGGCAGGCTAGGCTTAAGGGACCCTATGTGCACACGATTTAATTGTGCGCTGGGCCTCTGGTTGGTGTATAAAAAAAAGCCAGAGATTTCCGGGAGTTAATTTTGTATCCTGTTACATTGCTGAATTCATTTATTAACTCTAGTAGTTTTTTGATAGAGTCTTTGGGTTTTTTACATACTGTATCATGTCATTTTGAAATAATGACAGTTTTACTTCTTCTTTTCTAATTTGTATGCCTTTTATTTCTTCTTGTCTGATCACAATGGCTAGCACTTCCAGTACTATGTCAAACAGGAGTGGTGAAAGTGGGCATTCCTGTCTTGTTACTGTTCTCAGGGGAACTGAATTTAGTTTTTGCCCATTGAGTATGATGGTGGCTATAGGTTTGTTATATATGGCTTTTATTATGTTGAGATATTATCTCTCTATTCCCACTTTGCTGATAGTTTTTATTGATAAAGGATGTTGGATTTTGTCAAATGCTTTTTCTACATCAATTTATATGATTATATAATTTTTATCTCTCAGTTTGTTTATGTTATGTATCACATTTATTTATTTTCAGATAGTGTACCAACCTCACATCCCCAGAATAAATCCCACTTGGTCATGGTGTATAATCTTTTTAATGTAATGCTGGATCTGATTTGCAAGAATTTTGTTGAAGATTTTAGCATCTATCTTTATCAAGGATATTGACTTGTAGTTGTTTTGAATATTAAACTTTCTAGCACATAGTAGGTGATCAACAAAATGGTTCCCCTCGCACTTGCCTCAGGTGTCTCCTATGGGTTGGAGTGACCCTGCTGGTTCTGGGAGGATAACAGGATCTGAATGCTGCATTGTGGAAGGCAGGCTGCCAATCACGAAATGGACACCCTTCTGTTGGGCCTTCCCACTCAGGAAAGTCCCCATAAATACTTTGGTCTAGTACTTAGCTTAGCCAAGGAGAATTGAGGGAGGGGGATTAGATGCTCTTTGAGTTTACACAGTAAAAGAAAAAGTTGTCATGGCCTATTCCTGGGTCCAGGCTGGGTGTTCTCAGCAGAAAGGATAATCACTGTCCCCAGGTCCTTCCTGCAAGGTTCTGGGTTTATTTGATGAAATGATGTTAAATCTTCTTTTTCACTACCTGCTCCCTTGACTTGATACACAGCCCCTCTTCCAAAAGGGAAGAAGGCTGATTTATGAAGCTGGAAAGTTCAGCTGAAGAGATGATCCATCAGGCAGATGAAAAGGCATTTTTCTCTATTGCTGTTACACTGCCTGCCCCAGACAACACACTCATTATTGTTATATCTTATTCCACTCACCTAGAGATTAAAATTAGAAATCAAGTCAACTCTCGAGAGTCTTGTTATATCAATCTGACTTACACAAAACAGGCCAGACAAAGTGTGAGGTTTCCATAAAATTAGGCTGTGTCCCAAGGGCTGCCTTGAAGCTATGCAACATTGCAGAAAACTGCCAGGCACCCTTTTGCATAATTTGTCAATTATACACAATTCAATTCATCCTAGGCTAGAGTCAGAAGGCAGGAGGAGATAGTTTGGGATGGAAAGGGACCCTGGGAGCAGTATGTGTATGGGAGAGAAAATCCAGATTCTCATAATCTCCCCAATTCGGATTGAATGAATGAGCTCATGCCAGTCTTTCATCCTCACAGGATCCCACTTTCCCCAACCATTTAGAGTCCTGGACCTAAATGTCCTTTAAGCAATTCTAGAATTTGTTTTAATGCTGAAATTCCACATTTATGCAGTTTGAACACTGTGATGGGTGAAGATGTTCAGAGCCTGGAACTGCCTGATGGTGCTGGAGCTTTGAGTGGTCAAGATTGGCACAAGGTTGTGGGTATCCAGATGGACAGGCAGAGGACTGCTTCTCAAATTTACCTAATGATTGATCTCACTTATAATGCCAGCCCTTACGTCAGTCTATTATGCTGACATCACCTATATTCTATCTCAGTGGATGCTTGCAACTCCCTAGGGCAGGAGTGGGGTTGCCATGAGCAATCCTGCATTATTGCTGGATGTGGAAGCAGATGCCTGGGTAGTAGGAGTGACATGTCCAAGGGCATTGAGATCAAATGCCATCAGTCTAGTACCCTCTCCCCAAACCCACAGCTTTATCACTTTCTCCTGTGGCTCCTGCTGCTTGTGGAGCAACACTTGTTCTACTTGTGGAGGCCCCCTTGGGAAGGGACATGGGCATTTCTTTAATTATTAACAGCTGAATCTGAGGTGGCAGGCAGAGCCAGGCCTCCAATACCCATCTCACCAAGAAGGCAGATGTTATCAGTACTGACTCTTGACTTTGCCCAGGTGTCCTTGGGAATGGGACTATTGATATGTAAATCCAGCCTAGCACCTGGAATGAGGAAATAAGACCTGAGCCCATCCAAGGTCCTTTTATGCTAAATTTTCCAGTACAACCCTTTTGTATTTTGGATATAAAATAAACTTGTATGTAGCTCCAGGTCCCTGTTCATGTCTCTCCATGAGAGAGAAGACAGCATCCCACGCAGCTCCCAGCTTTCTTCTATTCTCTCTTCATTTTTCTCAATCTCTGGCTGCCTCCATTCAGAACCGGTTCCATCTCTCTTTGGGTGCTGGACGCAGAAAAGGGAGATCCCCACCGTATTTGCCCCCCCCCCCCCATGCCACATCTGGCACCCCCACACTATTTATCTACCTGCCTACCTGAAGGTAGAGAACAGGACTATTTCTCTCAGGTTCCCTTGTACTCAGCCAAGGGCCTGCCCCCACTGTGGATGCTCAAGTAGTGTTGTTGGATGCAGGAATAAATGAGTATTGAAGCTCAGAAAGAGACAGTAATGACTCCTGTCCAGTGCTCCCTGCTTCTGTTATGCCCAGATTTCAAGATCCCCAAAGACCACCAGGGAGCCGAGTCCAATGCAAAAACAAAAGAGCCTTTATTCAAGCCCAGGCTTGCCTCTCTGCTCCCACCGATGCAGCAGCAGGATGCAAAAGAGAGAAAATATCCAAAGCATAACAATTTTATAGGGAGGTGGTGCCAGACTCAAACCCCTGAGTTGGACGATTCCAATTGGTTGGGTGAGGGCTGGGGCCAGTGATGGAAATAATCCCTGACACACGTGACCTGTCCTTTGCTCTTGATTGAAGCTCAGGCGCACAGTCTTTCATGATTGGCTCAAGATAGTAGCCCCTAGGTAAGTTTACATATCTTGCGGCTAACATGGTGGCTGCCAAGTCACACAGTCCAAAATGGCAGCTGTCTAAATTGTTCTTTGCAGTCCCGCTCTGCCCTTTCATTTCCCCCTTATCTGAACTTACGGCTCAATCATGAGATGAACTGCATTTCTACCTCGCCTTCCGTTATTACTCCTGAATGGTCAACATAAAAACAACATTCTTCCCCTAGGGTTGCATAGGTCTCCTTGCTGCATGAATACAGAGGCAGACCATATCTATTGCCGGGAAAAAGGGTTGCAAGGGGTATGGGGACTCCCGGCAGTGTGGGTGACAGCGAACAGAGTCAACAGAGTTACCGACATCAGGTGGGTCGAATGTGCCGTAACTTGAGCTTGAGCAGGTTGTGCTGATTGTAATCGAGGCTCCATTGTGTAATGAGGTCCTCCTGGACTGCAGAGGGATCAGCTGGGGAGACGTGGGTGTGGTGGACCCAGGCTGTGACACCGTCTACCTTGAGAGCAGTGGGTGTAGTTAGCACTATGACATAGGGGCCCTTCCAACGTGGCTCAAGGGTCTCCTGGCAGTGCCTCTTGGCAAAAACCCGGTCTCCCGATCTGCACTGATGAGGCATCGGGGTTAGGCGAGCCTCATCACGGAGACGTGGCCAAATGTCCTTGTGCGCCCTCTGGAGCCCTCTTAAGAGACAAATTCAGTAAGAAGCTTGGCCTGGAGGTTGGGAATGATAGGGGGTGGCCTGCCAAACATGATTTAAAACCCAGAGTGTAGGGAGAATTCCTCACCTGGTAAAGGGCATACAGAAGGAGAGCCACCCAGTCCCCGCCAGTCTCCATGGTTAATTTGGTAAGGGTCTCTTTTAGAGTTCTATTCATTCTTTCTACCTGCCCTGAACTTTGGGGCCTATAAGCACAATGTAATTTCCAATCTTCTAGCCTTGGCCTGTGAAATAAAAGCTGTCTGACCCTATCATAGCAGGAACTCCATACCTCCATAGGATGTCTTCTAGCAGTTTCTTGCCACTGTCTGAGCTGTTTCATGCTTGGTTGGGTATGCCTCTACCCATCCAGAAAAGGTGTCCTTCTCCTGCTGTACATTTCCTACCTTAGCCAAATTAAATTAATCTGAAAAACTTGACTGCTATTTTACTGTCAAATTTAATACTCCAACAACAATCTTAGTTTACCCTGTTTTGAGTAGCCCCTGAGCATTCTTGGTGCTAGATATAGGGTAGCTGCTGTTAGCCAAGTTTCTGTTTGTTGCCTCAGTCCCAATCTGGGCTGGGCAAAGTCTCTGTTTCTTACTTTGGTCCCAATCTGGGCTGGGCCAAGTCTTTGTTACCTGGGTCCCGATCTGAGCTTGGCATGGGAAGTGAAGCAGCCATTGGACAGGAGACCTCCCTCAGAAGGAGCTAGTATTCAAGCCCATGCAATGCTGGGGGGATGAGGTTCTATGCCCCACCTCTGTTCACCCCCATGTTCTCTTCTGATGACCCCTCTGCAACTGTGCCTGTCTTAGGTTGTTCCTCCCTTGAGGAATCTTACCCATCTTTGACTAACCAGCCATCCTCCTGGGCCAAGCAGGGTGATGTGAGGTTCAGTTTTGTCTCTTGGTAGCCTATGCCCATGTGGCCTCCACGCTCAGTGCCTGCCTTGAGATCTCCTCACCTGATGGCTGGGCCCTGGCACTTAATCACATAATTTGGGGAACCTAGGTTTTTTTCCTCTAGGGAGGGCCCAGTTCACACCACTTGGCGACAGACAGATCCATGGTACCAGCCACCACAAGACTTCAACCTCAGCATGAACAGAAAACTCAGGCAACAGCTGTGGGCAATTAGATTGTGAGAAGAGGATCCCTTCTTGGCAAAAGGGCCAACATAGAATGTTCAAGTGCCTACCCACAGGGCCTTCCACACAGTGGAAGGAATTAAATCCTTTCATGTCCTTTTTTTTTTTTTTTTAAATTTATAGCCTCACCTTGCTCAACATAAGGTACAAATAGTATCTGAACACTTCTTAGTCCTGGAATAATTTGCATAACATGATTACATTCTAGTACAGCTTTAATTTCTCCTTCATAATCTGAATCAATGACCCCAGGCAGAACAGTTAATCCTAAAGTTCCCGGTGGCACAGGTCCCAATTCCTGCAGGAGTAGCTTGCCGAGCAATACCAGAAGTCCAAGTGACCGCTATTAAGATCCAGGCCCATGCTTCCTGGAGTTGCTTGGATGAGGGAATCCACTGTGGGCCTTGCAGGGCAGATTTACCGTGCCTTCTACCCTGATCTAGCGGCTGCCCTTTAGGATCTATGAAATTTTAATCTACACTGACTGGCACAATGGTTCCCTTTCTGAGATCTAGGACACCAAGGGATTGAATCTGAAGATTGAGCCTCTCCCTAAAGCGCTACCTTGTGTCCTTCTTGGTTGTCCAAATTCCTTTTGGACATGTCCTGCTTTCCCACACTTATAACACCTCTTATTCCCCACTGTTACTGCAGTGGTGAGTAAACTTGCTTGAAAAGTGCCTGATCCCACATTCTGACAAGCTCGAATCATCTCTGTAATGGTCCTATCTTTTCTCAGAGGCATCAGGCATTTCCTATAATCAGCACTGGCATTTTCATTTAGCTGAAAACCTTAATTTTAATTTAATTTGAAAATATTTCTTTTAAGAGAGAACAGACTTTTGAAAACTTTTCTAAGAATAAATATAAGACACAATCAATTAATAGCTTTAATTCTGTCCCCGCGCAAGTTTTTCTCATGAGGAAGCAAACTCAGATTATTTTGGTTAACAAGCCCAGGCTGACGCTTGACTTTTAAAAAGGCCATAAATTTTCCTTTGCCTGGGGGAATTGAGTGGCCAGCATGGAGATATTCAAATGCAAATTATCACATTCTTTCTTTAAAATGGCTAAATGGCGGAAGCCGTCTACCTGTTTAAAAAAAACATGGCTAAGATGAGACCTGGACGCCCTCTGGGGCATGGCGTCCATATAGGATCACCACGTGGCTCCCTTCCCCTACATCCTTCTTGCTTTGGAGGAGAATTCAGAGATGGTCTGCCTCTATCCAGTACAATTAAATTTCCTAGAATATTCACTTATATTCTTTAGCCAAATTAGTCAGCTTCCGAGCAGCCATCCGAAGACCCCCATTAGAGTCTGGCGGTAGACCCAGAGCTTCTCCTTACCTTCTGCCATGTTGAAATACCATTCAGGCCTAGTTAGAGGAAAAGAGGTGTAGGATTCCCCTCTGTGCCCGGAACTAGCTTCCAGGAAGGATCCTTTCCCTCTCCTCAGTGGTGAATAGGACCTGCAAAAGCTTCTGAAAAGAACAGAATCTAGTAAATCAATGAGCCCCACCGGCTTTTCAGAGTGATGACGGAGGCAGACTGCTCTCTCTGAGCAGGGCGGGCTTCCCACAGGAACTCCTCCACCTTCCGCTCTCGGAGCAGCATCTGCTTCCCCAGATGGGGGGTGGCTGGGTGATCTTCTTCTCCTGCAAAGAAAGAATAGGTCTACCAGCCCTTCTGGATCTCCACACTGAGGTCGTGGGGTCTTTCCCTAATCTCTTTCAAATGATCAGTCATAATACTTAAAGGAGTAGTCTGATTCTGTCCTATAATGTCCGTCCAGTGAGTCCACGGAATAAAACAGAGATACACAAACATACAAACAAGGGCCCACAAAAACAAAAACAAAAACAAAACTGTCTTCCAACTCCATGGAAGCAAAACCAAATGCTAGCTAAGATTTGTGAGGGGAATACACGTCCCTCCAGATGAAGGCCTCATGCCAACAGGTGGGTGCAACCCACCTCGTCTCAGATTTGTGAGGGGAATACACATCCCTCCAGACAGAGGATCGAAACATCTTTCGAGTCCCTCAGCCCGTGGTCCTCCAGTGCATCCACCTAGACCACTTCGGGCATAACCAGACCAGAGATGAGCTTGCACAGGACAGAAAACACAGGATAGACAAACACCTACCACAGTCAGTCAGGCTCCCCAGGACAGGGTCCCTTTTGAGTCTTGGGGATCCCGGCTAGCCCCCAAACGTTATGCCCAGATTTCAAGATCCCCAAAGACCACCAGAGAGCTGAGTCCAATGCAAAAACAAAAGAGCCTTTATTCAAGCCCGGGCTTACCTCTCTGCTACCACCGACACAGTGGCAGGACACAAAAGAGAGAGAATATCCAAAGCATAACGATTTTATAGGGAGGTGGGGCCAGACTCAAACCACTGAGTTGGATGATTCTGATTGGTTGGGTGAGGGCTGGGGCCAGTGACACAAATAATCTCTGATGCACGTGACCTGTCCTTGGCTCTTGATTGGAGCTCAGGAGCACAGTCTTTTGTGATTGGCTCAGGATGGCAGCCCCCAGGTAAGTTTACACATCATGCGGCCAACATGGTGGCTGCTAAGTCACATAGTCCAAAATGGCAGCTGTCTAAATTGTTCTTTGCAGTCCTGCTCTGCCCTTTCACTCCAGGGACTCAAGTCACTTATTTGCCCCTCATGACTACACTGTGACTGAAGGTCCATTCCCAGGCTCCCAACTGGACATCATTCTTTTCTTGAGACACTGCAGAAGGGACAGGATGTCTTTTGCCACCTTCTCAAAGGCCTGCACTAGGTCATCATGTATGCAGCAAAAGGACAATTGCCCTCCAAGGGTGTCTGGTCTTAAAGAAATTGATCAAAATCCCCTGATGGGACAGGTGTCCTTACTCAGTTCAAAGAGAGAGACTTGAGGTTCAGGGGGGCCTTTCCCCTGATCTCAGGTTCCCAGGTATGGTGGGAGAGCTGGGATTGAAAGTTACTTCTGGTTGATCCTTCCATCTATACTTACTCTATTAAGCCATGATTTTGTCACATTGTCCTATAATTTTCAAAATGCTGTTTCATCCCCAATCTCACTTTCACCCCTAGTGGATTGTAGGTATGCAGGATAGGGATTGAAAACCACTTTAAAGATGAGAAGATTCATGCTCAGAAAAGCAGAGTGAGCTGGTGACCGAGCTGAGACCCAATCACACTATGGAGGGGGAACAGAGGCTCAAAATTAGCGAGTTATAGGGCTGGAACTCATTCCCACACCTTTGGATTTCAAAGCAGATGCTCAATACCCCATTGCTGTTTTTGTTTTTGTTTTCCTGAAAAAGGCTGAAAGGAAGATGTGGATGTTTCCATAGAGTGGCTTTTGCTGTAAAGACACCAGCAGAGTTCGATTTCTTAAAGGAGCAGGGCCCCCAGGCCACTGAGGCGGACCGATGGCAGTTTTACTGGCTGAAATACTCAGTTATCTGCCTGGCAAATATTGACTGAAATGATGAAAACTAATATGTTCTCATTATCTCCCTGGAGGAGGGCTTCAGGGTTGGAGAGAGGACAACATCACAGGGTTTATGAGTTGTCCCCAAACATGAGTGTCAGAAAGGTCAGGAGGGGTTATACAGGGGAAGAAGCTGGGAAAGTCCCCGACCTTTTGCCAAGGTGCCTTCTCAAGAAGGCTCTGGAAGCACCTGCAGGGCTGCTTTTGTTCCCAGGTCTCTGAGCATACAGTCAGGTTTTGATCTGTGTGGGTAGCCAGGCCCCTTGTGTCTTGGGGCCAAAAGGCTCAACTATGTGGGGCAGTGCCAATCTGCTCTAAGATGTCTTCAGAGTACATGTTTGCTGCTTTTGTTAGGAAGCAAAACTCTTAGCCACTATTTTCTCCAACCTCCATGGAAATTAAAGCCAGGAAGCTAAGCAGTGGGTGATTATGGGGATCAACGTGCTTATTAGCAGCCCACAAAAGATTACCATGGGGCTTCTAGGCGAAGCCCACAGAGGTTTAGAAGTAGGCTGATTCCTGGCTCTGGCACAGTTGTCTCCAGGCAGAGGGGCTCTGCCTGGCTGCCATGGTGTCTCAGGCTATCTTACCCTCAGATGGTCACAGGAGCCAAGGAGGGCAAGGATGAACTGTGCCTACAGGGACCTGGGATCAGTAGGGAGAAAAAATGCTCACCCCTATGGTGGAGTTCAGATATTTAGGACTCCTTGAAGAGGGAGAGACTCATTTGGTAAGTTATTAGACTAGTGTAGGCAAGGCTCAGCAAACTACCTATTGCCTGTTTTCATAAAGTTTTATTGGACACAGACACACACATTCCTTTCCAGACTGTCAGGTCCACAAAGCCTTAAATATTTCCTATCTGGCTCTTCACAGACTAAGTTTACCCAAGAATTGACTAGATATGGGTCCCAATGCCCCTTTTACTTTTGTTCTATATTACTTTGGGCATGTTGCTTCCCTGTGAAACTCACTCATTTAATTTGTAAAATAGGGATGATAATCCATTCAACACATGCTTATAATACAGTATTCACCTTGTATCAGGCCCTGTTCTACGTGCTTTGCAAACATTCACTCATTTAATCTTCATAAGAACTCCATGAGGTTGGTGCTCTGCAGAGGGGAAAGTGGAGACCTGGAGAAGTTAAGTAATTTGCCCAGGATCACACAGTATTGGAGTTTTGAACACAGGTGACATGGCTCCAGAATCTGTGTTCTCAGATGACCACTGTGAACAGGGAGGCATAATGGATGAGCAGAACAGAGGCCAGAATGCAATAGGATCTCAATATATCTTAGTTTACTCTTCGCCTTGACACTCTTCACCAAATATTTTGGCTTCTGGCATATGTCCAGAATAAGGGTCCTGGCTCCTTCGAATTATGTTTTCTTAGATATTCATATCCCCTCCATCCTTTGCCAAAATGAAGGCCGATATCACAAACTCTGCTTTGGTTTTCTCAGCATGCTCTTGCTCTCCCTGCCTGCCCTGATCTCTCTCCATTGTTTAGTTAATAATAACATATCATGTTCTGTCTCAGATGCATATCAGTTGTGAGTGATTATGGAGAAATAGATGATTCCCTGCTTGAGCCATTTTCATGGGCAGCCATACCTATCACTTAGCATCCTTCTCTCTCCTCGTCTAATAACACTGTCCGCTTTAGATCTTGGGGCCTTGATTTATTAGATAATTTGTTTCTTCTCTGTGGCTTGGGTCTGCCTTTCATCGATATAATAGAATGATGGAAGTGCAAGCTATAGACACCAGACATTAAAAACTAGGCAAACATTACCCATTTCAACTTCTTGTCCAACCACAGCTGATCCAAAGCAATCCCCAGCCTCTGCTTCTAAGGGAGGCTTCTCACAGCATGGCTCTTTGAGGCTGGTGCTGTGCTGGTGGATGCTTTTGGGAAAATGCCTAGGGGAAGACACATACATACACACCCATATGTGTGCATGCACACATGGACAATACACATGTGTGCATGCACATACACAGCAAAGTAATCTTTCAAAAAGACTATGCTTGGAAGGCAAAAAGACTGAACTGGGTGTCAGGAAGCCTGACTTCCCACCCCAGGTCTGCCACACTAACCAGCTGAGAGGCTGGGACAACTCACATAATCTCTTTAGGCCTGAATGATCTCATTTGTCAGATGAGGGATGGATTAGATGAGCTCCAAGTTGCCTTCTAGCCTTAACATGCTGTTATGTGGCCAAGGTTAAACAGAATGTAAGAGTCAAAGTTGGAAATTAAACCATTGCTTTTTGATTCCAATATTTGTGCTTTTGACACTCTGCCATGTTGTTGACTACAATCCTATCTTATAAAGAGATAATATGCAAACTGACCATCATTCCAACACACCAGATGGCTGCCCCCATGTGGTCAAAGATGGCTGCCCCACATGGACACAAGATGGCCACCACAAGATGGCTGGCAAGGGAGGACAGATGCGGGGGGGGGGGATGACCAGGCCTGCAGGGGAGGGCAGTTAGGAGAGACCAGGCTGGCAAGGGAGGGAAGTTAGGGGTGCCCGGGTTAGCAGGAGAGGGCAGTTGGGGGTGACTAGGCCTGTAGGGGAGGGCAGTTAAGGATGCCCAGGCCAGCAGGGAGGGAACTTAGGGGTAATCAGGCCATCAGCGGAGCAGTTAGGCATCCATCAGGCTGGCAGAGGAGTGGTTAGGGGGTTATCAGGCTGGCAGGCAGGCAAGCAGTTGGGAGCCAGCAGTCCTAGATTGCGAAAGGGATGTCTGATTGCCTGTTTAGGCAGAGTAGGGACCGAGGCTACAGGGGAAGCCACTGGGATAGGGCCTAAATGAGCAGTCAAACATCCCTTGAGGGGGCTCAGATTGGAGAGTGTGCAGGCTGGACTGAGGGACACTCCCCCCCCCACACACATAAATTTCATGCACTGGGCCTCTAGTTGATTATGATTATAATAAAAATGATCATTCTCTTCACCATCAATACCACAATCACTGAGATAATATTACTAATAAATGATCTTTAATCACATCTTGAAGAGAATCATCCATGCCGTTTTCTCCAATAGCTTCTCACCAGCACTGCCACCACTACTGTGTTCATTCCACTGACTGTTCTGGATGCCAGGCTGCACATGCACAGTGCTGTTGAGTCCTCGCACAATTCTAGAAAATAGGCACCATTATAATTATCCTCATTTAAGAGCTGAGGCAACCGAGGCTCAGAGCGGCACAAAATGCCAGATTTTTTTTATTAGAACTTAGGTCTGTTTGGGTCCAAAACAAGCTTTTGACCACCATGCTGATATCACTGCACTATTGTCACAAGTACTGTTGTCAGGGTTAGCATAGCCATTATCCTCTATAGCAGCATCACCAGGTCACCCAGTATCTCCTATTTGATCACTTCCAATATCATCATCAGAATCAAGATGATTGCTAATGTTTAAGTCATAAATACAATTATTACTGTTATTGTTTCAGTATAAACACCATTACTAATCAGTAGCAATATTGTCATTGTCGTCATCATTAATATTATCCATACCAATGTCAGAATTGATACATATAAGTACCATTAAAATTGCCTTTAATCATTGTTTAAACTGACATCATTACAAATATCACTATTGTACTAGCAATATTATGGTCACTGTCACCAAACCAGCCTAGACCAAGATCATAATCAATACTATAAAAAGCAAAATCATCAGGGCCATCACTAATCTTACTATCCATATGGAATTACCAATATGATCAATAGCTTCAATAGTATCATCACCAATATTATCATCTTTAGTTCACCATCATTGTCCCAATACAAACAAAATAAATGACACACATATCCAATTAAATGGACTTCATAGACATCAACCAATCTGTTGTAACTAAAATCTACTGAGTTCCTACTGAGTGAGTTGTGCTGTGTTAGGTCTTTTTCCCAGGGTGCTATTCAGATATTCTGTGAGAAATACAGAATACATAAAAACTTGATCCATTGTCACACAGCCCAATAGATAGATATGACTAAGGTCACCAGAAATCAGAAACATCTACATCTCCACAGTTAGATGATTCCTGTTTCAGAAATTTTAAACCATTGATTATCTTTAAATCTCACCCATCCTTAAAGTCTAATTTCTTACGAGTTCCCCAGTTGGATTCCAGCATCTGCTTCCTTGTGCTTTTACTGCACATTATTTTAATCTAAGTTATACACATATAGTCCCTCATCTGTCCTCTTTGTGTGTGTCTGTCTCCTTCAGTAAGAGATAAGTTCCTGAAGGTGGGCTTCACTTTCTCCATGTCCCTTAGAAGCTTTCCACAGAATGTTCTCAATGTGCATGTTTGGGGAGTTGAAGGAATTAGAATGTTAGCTGGTCCATAAGAATCACATGATGAGAGTAAACAATATCAGACTAAGAACTGAGGCATCTGGGTTTTAGTCTGAATTATCTCTGTGCAATGTTGGATTATTCATTTCCCCTACCTCCCTCCCTTTCTCTATCTCCAGACCTGAGTAATTCTTTTTCCATACCTAATCTATCTCCAAGTTCTGCGACTCCACCTTCCAAATATACCCCAAACCACCCATTTCTCATTCCTCCTCTGCTGTCCCCCTAATGTAGGCCCCACATCTCTTGCTGGAAACACTGTAGTTACTCCTACTTGGTCTTGCTGATTCCACTCTACTCTGCTAAATTCTAACCTCCAAGTGAGAACCAGAGTGCTTTTTAAAAGCACTCGGTTCATGTGCATCCCCTACTCTAAACCCACCATATGGCTTTGTTTCTCACTTAAAATAACATCCAAACACTTCTGTAATCTGCAGTGTACACAGTCTGGCCCTGCCTTGTTCTCTTCTCGCACCTCATGCATCATTGCCTGCTTGTTCTCAGACATACCACTCTTTTTGCAGCATCTTGAAAATCCTGAGCTTGTTTCCGACATGAGGCTTTCACACTCGCTGGCCACTCTGCCAGGAGAGTTCTTTCCCTGGATCTCCAGGTGGCTTTCTCCATTACCTCATTCATTGTGCAGGCACATGCCCCCTTCTTCAGAAGCTTTCCATGACCACCCTCTGTGAAGCAGATCCCTTCAGCAGGCATTCTCTTCTCATTAAGTCCTCCCACTCAACAAATATTTATTGACTATCTGTTACAGTGGGTTCTTAACCTCAGCACTGTTGCCATTTTGGACTGAGTCATTTGGGCTGGGTCAAGGTGGGGGCTGTTCTGTACATTTTAAGATGTTTATGAGCATTCCTGGCCTCTACCCTCTAGATGTCACGAGCACCCCCTTCCCAACTGTGACAACTAAAGATCTCTCTAGACATTATAAAACATCCCTTGAAGACAAAATCACTCCTACTTGGAGCCACAATTTTCTAAAAGCTTGGAATAAATCAGTGAATACGATAGATGCCACCATTGTCACTTTACCCTCCCCCCACTCTTAGCCTTCAGGGAGTACATACATTATAGTGGGATGAGAATATAATAAATAGGAAATCGTGTGTATTCTAGAAACTGACATATGCTGTGGAAAAAACACAGCAGGTTAAGGATGATGAAGGGTATTGGAGGGGTTGACAATTTTACATGAAGTAGTCAGGGTAAGCCTCATTGGAAGACACTTTGTACTTACTGTTATTTTTTTTATTTAATTACTAGAGGCCTGGTTCATGGATTCATGCATTCATGGGGTCCCTCAGCCTGGCCTGTGGGGATTGGGCTAAAACCGGCTCTCCAACATCCCCCAAGAGGTCCCAGATTGTGAAAGGGCATAAGTCAGGCAGAGGGACCCCACTGGTGCACAACTGGGGCTTGGGAGGGACCTTAATGGGGCTCTAGGGTGTGTCCAGCCCATCTTGCCCAGTCTCCAGTCGGCTGGACCCCAGCAGCAAGCTAACCTACTGGTGGGAGCGTCTGCTTCCTGATGACCAATGTGAGTCATAGCGACTAGTTGAGCGGTTGAGAAAATAGTGGAACACAGCATATTAGGCTTTTATTATATAGGATCACATAACATGCAATTATATTACAGTCTTGTTTATTTGTTAATTGTCTGTCTTCTTCTCCAGAAAGTAAGATCTGAGGGCACAAAATATTTCTCTCCTGTTTGCAACCCTGTATATCCAAAGGTGTACATAGGGATCTGGCCCAGAGTTAAATAAACAGAGTTTAGTCCTACTCTTAATGTTTAGATGCCCCTTACCTCCCATTCCACCCACAGATGATACTGAGATGTCTCCAAGACTAACTTACTTCATGGGTAATTAAGAAGTTCCATAAGTTATTTAGTTTATACTTAGAGGTAATTTCCAACACCTAATTCTCTTGGTGGAGTATTCGTTTCCTCCCTATCGCGGCCAATCTTACCACAAAGCATCATGTCAGGGAAAGTGCTTTCCATCCTGATAAATCACTAACCACTCAGACAGCTTCTCTCCACCCACTGGTAGGTAGTTCCCTTCTGAGATGCCAGCTCAGGGGGAGGAAGACAGCTTTGGAGGGGAAGGCAGGGGCTCCCAGTATTGGAGTGTACCATGAGCACTCTGCCAGAGACTGCAAAGAGGACTGCAGCCTGGATGGCGATACACAGAGGCACTGATTCAAAGCTCCCATGAGCACCTGAGTCACCCAGAGGGCTTGTTAAAGGGGGGCTGCGCTCCATGCTGATATTCTGACTTTTAGCTTCCAGAGGAGTGCAGGGCCCAGGTGCTGCCTGGTGTAGCTGTTCCTAGGACCACAATGTGAGGAGTTCTTCACTAAAGAATCTGAAGTCCCACAGTTTTATGTGGTCTTTTTCTCAGGCACATAATGCAGCTACTGGTTATCCCTTATCTCCTGTTTGAACTTGTTCTCGTCTGACATCTTCTATTGTGTGTGTGTATGTATTTTTTTTTTACACCTTCTATGATCTTGCTTGGGATCTTAAACATCTCATGCTTGCTACAGTATACCTACCCCAACCCCCCACTCCCACTTAAAAAAAAATAATTTCAGCTTTAGCCAGTAAGTAATTCTTTCAAAGTCAAAGGTCAATATCTTTGTGGTGAGAGGCTCTGCTCCCACAGAAGGTACAGGGGAGAACAGCATGTGGACTTGGAACCCTAGGGAAGGATCAGAGATATCCCGTAAGAAATTGCCTACCACAGGAAGTGCTGGGCTCCGTTCAGGGTGGGGAGCCCTGTGTGTCTGGGTAATCATGGGGGGGCTCACAGGGGATTTGCGGAGTAGTAAAAGGTGAGTGCCGCAGGATAAACATAAAAGGGTAGATTATTAGGCTGAACCATATGAAATTGCTGCTATTCAAGCACTGTTGGCCTATAAGACCTGAAATTTCATATGGTTCAAATCTGAGAGTGTCGTTTCCATTTCTCCTGTGCAGTGGTTATTATCCTCATTTTGTAGATGAGAAACTGAAGCCCAGAAAGATTAAACAAGTTGTTCACTGGCCAAGTCAGAGGCAGAACCAGGTACCCAGACTCCACACTCCAGCTTTAGAATTTGTCTTCTCAGTGGATCTCAGGCTTTGATAAAAGCACCCAAATCTTGGGTTTCTGGGTCCCTTTCTACAGAGACCCAATTCAGTAGTTGGCTGGGCAAAGTGGAGGGGTGGTGATGAGAATCCGCCTGTCTATCAACTTCTCTGGGAGGACTGAGGCTGCTGGTCTGTGGCCCACACTTGGAGTTTTACCAGTTTAGGTAGACAAGGTGTGAGAGGGTAAGGGAAGGCAGCAGAATGAGCAGAGTGGGCATTGTGAGTGCCAAACTTGGGGCAACGGTGAAGGGTGCCTGTGGGAGCAGTGGAGAAAATGAACAGACTGGTGGAGGATGGCAAGGATGAGCTGTCTCTATCCATCCTATCCCAGTCTCTCTCCCTCTCCCTCTCCCCACTCCAAAGAGGCCGCATCCCTCCCCCTTCCCCTCCCTCCTGCAGCATCAACCTCCTCCACAGGGGCTTGTGGATAATTTCTCCAGCACCACTGAACCTTTCTGCCAAGCGTGATAAACCCCATTTCATAAATAAGACATCAATGACTGTAATTGGATACAATGTTTGCTACACTGAACAAAATGAGCAAAAGAAAAAATATGCAGCCAGGCTATAATTAGGGGTGTAATATTTCAGCCCATTAGCAAAAAATATCTAAGAAACCCACTGCTTCACCATCTCAGCTAAAAAATTGAATGCTAAGCTAGTGAAGGCAAAGAGAGCAGAGTACGAAGCAGAAGCCTGGTTAATTGCATATACATTTTCTTCTTCTTTTTTTGGCTGACAGTAGATCCTGGCAGTTCTGGGTCTTCTGCTGTACCAGAGAGGAATGAAGGTTGTCATTCTTTTTTTTCTTCCAGTTCTAAGCCATACATATTTTTAAAATTTTTTATTATTTAATGTATTACATGTAGTAGTACATATATCTCCCTTCCCCCACCTTGACCTTCCCCCAGCCTCCCCTACCTCCTGTTGCATGCCCTCATTCCACTCCCCCAGTGTCTTGTGTCCCTTTGTTGTGCTTATATGCATACATACATATCCTTTGTTGATCTCTTCCTCTGCCCCGTCCCCAACACTCCCCTGCTTTCCCACTGTATTTTGACAGTCTGATGCCTTACCGTCTCTGTATCTATCTTTTTGTTTATCAGGTTACAATGTTCTTTATTTTCCATAAATGAGATCATGTGGTATTTTTCTTTCATTGCCTGGCTTATTTCACTTAACATAATGCTCTCCAGTTCCATCTATGCTGCTGCAAATGGTAAGAGTTCCTTCTTTTTGATAGCAGCGTAGTATTCCATTGTGTAAATGTACCATAGTTTTCTAATCCACTCATCTGCTAATGGGCATTTGGGCTGTTTCCAAATCTTAGCTATGGTGAATTATGCTGCTATGAACATAGGGGTGCATATATCTTTTCTGATTGGTGTTTCTAGTTTCTTGGGATATATTCTTAGAAGTGAGATTACTGGGTCAAATGGGAGTTCCATTTTTAATTTTTTGAAGAAACTCCATACTGTTCTCCACAGTGGCTGCACCAGTCTGCAATCCCACCAGCAGTGCACGAGGGTTCCTTTTTCTCCGAATCCTTTCCAGCACTTGTTGTTTGTTGATTTGTTGATGATTGCCATTCTGAAAGGTGCCAGATGGTACCACATTGTTGTTTTGATTTGCATCTCTCAGATAATTAGTGACTAAGAGCATATTTTCATGTTTCTTGGACTTCCTTCTGTCTTCTTTCGAAACGATTCTATTTAGGTCCGTTGCCCACTTTTCTATTGGATCATTTATCTCCCTTTTATTAAGTTGTATCAAGTTCCCTGTAGATGTTGGAGATTAAACCTTTATCAGTGATAACATTTGCAAATATGTTCTCCCATACAGTGGGCTTTCTTCTTGTTTTGTTGATTTTTGTGTGTGTGTGCTGTACAAAGCTTTTGTAAAAAATATATTTTATTGATTTATTACAGAGAGGAAGGGAGAGGGATAGAAAGCTAGAAACATAGATGAGAGAGAAACATCGATCAGCTGCCTCCTGCACACCCTCCACTGGGGATGTGCCCGAAACCAAGGTACATGCCCTTGACCAAAATCGAACCTGGGACTTTTAGTCCGCAGGCTGATGCTCTATCCACTGAGCCAAAAACGGTTTCAGCTGTACAAAAGCTTTTTATTTTGATGTAGTCCCATTTGTTTATTTTCTCTTTAGCTTCCATTGTCCTAAGAGCAGTATCAGTGAAGAAATTGCTTTGGCATATGTCTGAGATTTCTTTGCCTGTGGAATCCTCTAGTATTTTTATGGTTTCCCATCTTATGTTTAAGTCCTGTATTTATTTTGAGTTTATTTTTGTGTATGGTTTAAGTTGGTGGTCTAGTTTTATTTTTTTGAGTGTATCTGTCCAATTGTCACAACACCATTTATTTATTTATTTATTTATTTATTTATTTATTATTTTTTAAAATATATTTTATTGATTTTTCACAGAGAGGAAGGGAGAGGGATAGAAAGTCAGAAACATCGATGGGAGAGAAACATTAATCAGCTGCCTCTTGCACACCTCCAACTGGGGATGTGCCCGCAGCCAAGGTATATGCCCCTGACCGGAATCGAACCTGGGACCTTTCGGTCCGCAGGCCGACGCTCTATCCACTGAGCCAAACTGGTTCGGCCCAACACCATTTTTTGAAGAGACTGTCTTGACTCCATTGTACGTTCATACCTCCTTTGTCAAATACCAATTGAGCATAGTGGTTTGGGTGGATATCTGGGTTTTCTATTCTATTCCATTGGTCTACATGTCTGTTCTTGTGCCAGTACCAGGCTGTTTAGAGAACAGTGGCTTTGTTATACAGCTTGAAATCTGGTATTGAGATCCCACCTACTTTGCTCTTCTTTCTCAGGATTGCTGTAGCTATTCAGGGTCTTTTTTTTTTTATTCCAGATGAATTTTTGGAGAGTTCTTCCTAGATCTGTGAAGTATGCCATTGGTAATTTTAATGGAGAGTGTATTGAATCTTTAGATTGCTTTGAGTAGTATGGACATTTTAATGATGTTGATGCTACCAATCCATGAACATGGTATGTTCTTCCACCTGTTTACATCTTCCTCTATTTCTTTTTCCAGTGTCCTGTAATGTTCAGTGTACAGGTCTCTTACCTCCTTAGTTAAGTTTATTCCAAGGTATCTTAATTTTTGTGTGCAATGTAAATGGAATTGTTTTTTTTTTTTAGTCTCTCTTTCTGTAAGTTCACTATTGGTGTATAGAAATGACAGATTTATTGGCATTAATTTTGTATCCTGCTACGTTGCTGAATTCAGTTATTAAGTCCATTAGTTTTTTTATGGAATCTTTCAGTTTTTTTACGTACAATATCATGTCATATGCAAATAAGGACAGATTTACGTCTTCTTTTCCAATGTGGATGCCTTTTATTTCTTCTTCTTGTCTAATTGCAATGGCTAGTACTTCCAGTACTATGTCAAACAGGAGTGGTGAGAGTGGGCATCTCTGTCTTGTTCCTGTTCTTAGTGGAAATGGTTGTAGTTTTTGCCCATTGAGTATGATGTTTGCTGAGGGTTTATCATATATGGGTTTTATTATGTTGAGGTAATGTAATTCTCAACCTTGTTGATAATTTTTACCAAGAAAGGTTGTTGGACTTTGTCAAATGCTTTTTCTGCATCAATTGATATAACTATGTGATTTTTATCTCTCAATTTGTTTATGGGATGTATAACATTTACTGAATTGTGGATATTGTACCATCCTTGCGTTCCTGGGATAAATCCTACTTGGTCATGGTGTATGATCTTTTTGATGTAATGCTGGATCCGGTTTGCTAGAATTTTGTTAAAGATTTTGCCATCTATGTTCATGAGGGATATTGGCCTGTAATTCTCTTTAATTGTGTTGTCTTTATCTGGTTTTGGTATTAGGGTGATGCTGGCTTCATAGAAGGAGCTTTGAAGTGTTCCTTCCTCTTGAACTTTTTGGAATAGTCTGAGGAGGGTAGGGTTTAGTTCTTCCTTGAATGTTTGGTAAAACTCCCCTGTGGGGCTCTCTGGTCCTGGGCTTTTGTTTGCTGGAAGCTTTTTGATGACTTCCTCAATTTCTTCCATGGTTATTGGCCTATTGAGATGTATAGTTTCTTCTTGACTGAATTTTGGAAGGTTGTATTTTTCTAGGAATATGTCCATTTCCTCCAGGTTGTCCAGTTTGTTAGAATAGAGTTGTTTGTAATATTTTTAAAAACAATTATTTTGATTTTGGTGGGTCTGCTGTTATTTCTTCTCTTTCATTTCCATTTTTCGTTATTTGGGTCCTCTCTCTTTGCTTCTTGGTGAGTCTGGCTAGAAGTTCGTAAATCTTTTTATTTTATTTTACAATATATATATATATATATATATATATATATATATATATATATATATATTATTCTTTAAAGTATTACAAATAGTAGTACATATGTTTCCTTCCCTCCTCCCCATTAACCTCCCCCTGGCCTCCCCTACCCCCCAGTATCTGCCCTCACCTGTCCCCGACCCCCAGTGTCTTGTATCCATTGGTTATGCTTATGTGCATGCATACAAGTCCTTCTTTTGATCTCCCACAGTCCCCACCCCCCAACCTCCCCTGCCTTCTCACTGTAGTTTGACAGTCTGTTCAATGCTTCTTTGCCTCTGTGTCTTCCCCATCCCCCATTTCTTTTTTTTTTAAATATTGCATCTGCATACTAGAAATTAAGAACAAAAAATGTTTGAGTCTCAGTTTCAGTGTCCAACAGTTCTGAGTCCCAGTTTCAATGTCAAGTAGTTCCTTATGTGTACATGTCAGCAATGGTGTACGGGTGGTGGACAAATCATGGCAATGCAGGTTCCACTCTCTCTGGTATGGTTCTGGGCAGCCTGCAGCGAAGCACCACTGCTGACTGCTAGCATGGCAAGCTGTCGTCAGCATCTTCCATTCCTGGACTGTCTTTGCATTTAGAGCAGACTTGTCAGTTCCTCTTTGTTGCAGGAATCCATATGGTCTTGGAGTTGTTTTCTGAAAATATACAAATATATTCTTGACCAAAAGTTAATAAAGGAATCTTTTCTGTAAATTAGACTTGGGATTCTTTTTATTTTTGCCTAAATGATTTTCCTTTGGCTTATTTTGATACCTTGTGTGTTTTTATGGGTGTCCTGCAGTTAGCATTACAAATGGAAATTAATTTTCTGAAGTAAAAATTTTCTAAATGCAATTTACTTACAGGATATTTTCCTTACATGATATTACCCCACTATCCCCCCTTTTTTGATTAATGGGGGATTTTGGAAATTTTATATTGCAGTCTTGGTAACTTTAAATTTTAATTTTTGCACAAAAATATGACTGCTTTAGGTTCTTTGCATGTTACGCAATTTTACAATAGAAATTTTAGTTAATATTTTAGGAACAGCTTTTGTCCAGTACACTTAAATTTTCTTGAGAATTCACTTATTTCAATTAGCCAATTTAAATTAATCTGAAAACTTGATTACTATTTTACTGTCAAATTTAATACTCAAACAATAATCTTAGTTTATCATATAAATATTTGTGGAAGGATTATTTGCATTCTTGAGTAGACCCTGAGCATTCTTGGTGCTATACTAAATTTAGATATAGGGCTGCTGTTGCTGGCCAAGTCTCTGTCTGTAACCTGGGACCTGATCTGAGCTGTGCATGGGAGGCAAAGCAGCCGTGGGGGAAGGAGACCTCCCTCAGAAAGGGTGATAGTTCAGGCACCTGCAAAGTTAGGGGAGTGAGGGTTGGTGCCCCACCTCTGTTGACCTTTAAGTACTTTCCTGATGGCCCCTCTGTGGCTATGCCTGTCTTAGGTTGTTCCTTCTCTGAGGAATCTTACCCATCTCTGGCTAACCAGCCATCCTCTGGGGCCAAGAGGGTGATGTGAGGTTCAGTTCTTTCTCCTTGGTAGTATATGCCCCCGTGGCCTCCATGCCCAGCACCTGCCTTGGGATCCCCTTGCCTGCTGGCGGTGTCTTGTTACTGATCACATATCTCCGGGGACTCAGGTTTCTTCTCCAGGGAGGGGCCAGCTCATACCATTGGGCAAAAGACAGATCCATGGTACCAGGCACCCAGAGGCTTCAACCTCAGCTTGAACTGAAAGCTCAGGAAACAGCTGTGTGCACTTGGATTGTGAGAAGAGGGTCCCTTTTGGCAAAAAGGGCAAGAGGAGACAGTATAGAATGCTCAACTGCCTTCCCAGTGTATTAATTCCTTCTGAAAGGGACTAATTCCTTTCCTGTCCTTTTATTTATTTATTTATTTATTTATTTATTTATTTATTTATTTATTTAAATTGCTGCCAAACATTCAAAGAAATAGTTTGTAAGTTTCTTTGGGATAATTGTACAATATGCTGTTGTCAAATATAAAAAATTATAATGACATTGTAGAATAATATCATGTAAGGGTATTATGGTGTCACAGGAGGTTAAGGGGGTCCTAGCCTAAGGACTGGTATCCATAGGAGATGACAAGCTATAGGCCATGTCAACTCAATTTCAAACTAGCTGCCAATTTTTATTAACTTTATATAAACTTTGTCAGGGAGGTAAAAACACAAATAACTTACCTTAGTTCAAGAGATCAAATATATTGACTTTCCGCCTTACTCCTACCACCCCCCACTTACCCTGAGGTTTGATATTCTGATGGACTTTTCTCAGTCTCTGAATCTGTTCTTGTTCATCAGTCTATGCCATTCATTATATTTCACAAATGAGTGAGATCATGTAATACTTATCTTTCTCTGCCTGGCTAATTTCACTTAGCATAATGCTCTCCACCTCCATCCATGTTGTTGCAAATGGTAGGAGCTCCTTCTTTTTTACCGCAGCGTAGTATTCCATTATGTAGATGTGCCACAGTTTTTTAATCCACTCATCTGCTGATGGGAATTTAGGCTGTTTCCAAATCTTAGCTATGGTAAACTGTGCTGCAATGAACATTGGGATGCATATATTCTTTCTAATTCATGTTTCTAGTTTCTTGGGATATATTCTTAGAAGTGGGATCATTGAGTCAAATGGGAGCTCCACTTTTAGTTTCCTGAGGAAACTCCATACTGTTCTCCACAGTGGCTGCAATCCCACCAGCAGTGCATGAGGGTTCCTTTTTCTCTGTATCCTCTCCAACTAGTCGCTTGTTGATATGTTGATGAAAGCCATTCTGACAGGTGTGAGATGGTACTGCATTGTCTTTTGATTTGCATCTCTTGGATAATTAGTGACTTTGGGCAAGTTTTCATATGTCTCTGGGCCTTCCTTTTGTCTTCTTTCAAAAAGATTCTATTTAGGTCCGTTGCCCATTTTTTATTGGATCATTTGTCTTCCTTTTATTAAGTTATAAAAGTTGCCTATAGATGCTTGAGATTAAACCTTTATCAGTGATAACATTTTCAAATACGTTCTCCCATACAGTCGGGTTTTTTGTTGTTTTGTTGATGGTTTCCTTTGCTGTGCAAAAGCTTTTTGTTTTGATGTAGTCCCATTTGTTTATTTTCTCTTTAGCTTCCATTGCCTTAGGAGCAGTATCAGTGAAGAAGTTCTTTTGGCATATGTCTGAGATTTCTCTTCCTGTGGATTCCTCTAGTATTTTTATGTTTAAGTCCTGTATCAATTTTGAGTTTATTTTTGTGTATGGTGTAAGTTGGTGGTCTAGTTTCTGTCCAATTGTCCCAACACCCTTTATTGAAGACACTGTCTTGACTCCATTTGATGTTCATGCTTCCTTTGTCAAATATTAATTGAGCATAGTGGTTTACAGTGATGTCTGGATTCTCTATTCTATTCCATTGGTCTATATGTCTGTTTCTGTGCCAGTACCAGGCTGTTTTGAGAACAGTAGCTTTGTAACACAGGTTGAAATCTGGTATTGAAATCCCACCGAGTTTGTCCTTTTTTCTCAGGATTGCTATGGCTCTTCAAGGTCTTTCTTTATTCCAGATGAATTTTTAGAGAGTTCTTTCTAGGTCTCTGATATATGCCATTGTTTTTTCTAATGGGTAGTGCATTAAATTTATAGATTGCTTTGGGTAGTATGGACATTTTAATGATGTTGATTCTCCCAATTCGTGAACATGGTATGTTCTTCCACCTGTTTACGTCTTCCTCTATCTCTTTTTTCAGTATCCTGTAGTTTTCCACAAATAGGTCTTTTACCTCCTTATTTAAGTTTATTCCTAGGTATTTTAATTTTTTTGGTGTGATAATAAATGGGATTGCTTTTTTAGTCTCTCTTTCTGTAAGTTTACTATTGGTGTATAAAAATGACAGATTTATTGGCATTAATTTTGTATCCTGCTACATTGCTGAACTCATTTATTAAGTCCATTAGTTTTTTTATGGAATCTTTCAGTTTTTTTTACGTACAATATCATGTCATATGCAAATAAGGATAGCTTTACTTCTTCTTTTCCAATTTGGATGCCTTTTATTTCTTCTTCTTGTCTAATTGCAATGGCTAATACTTCCAGTACTATGTCAAACAGGAGTGGTGAGAGTGGGCATCCCTGTCTTGTTCCTGTTCTTAGTGGAAATGGTTGTAGTTTTTGTCCATTGAGTATGATGTTTGCTGTGGGTTTATTATATATAGCTTTTATTATGTTGATGTATGATCCTTCTATTCCCACCTTGTTAAGAGTTTTTATCAAGAAAGGGTGTTGGATTTTGTTGAATGCTTTTTCTGCATCAATTGATATGACTATGTGATTTTTATTTCTCAATTTGTTTTTGTGATGTATCACTTTTATTGAATTGTGGATATTGTACCATCCTTGCAATCCTGGGATAAATCCTACTTGGTCATGGTGTATGATCTTTCTGATGTACTGCTGGATCCGATTTGCTAGAATTTTATTGAGGATTTTGGCATCTATATTCATGAGGAATATTGGCCTCTAATTCTCTTTCATTGTGTTGTCTTTATCTGGTTTTGGTATTAGGGTGATGCTAGCTTCATAAAAGGAGTTTGGAATTGTTATATCCTCTTGAATTTTCTGGAATAGTCTGAGGAGTATAGGTTTTAGTTCTTCCTTGAATGTTTGGTAAAACTTCCCTGTGAAGTTGTCTGGCCCTGGGCTTTTGTTTACTGGAAGCTTTTTGATAACTGCTTCAACTTCTTCCATAGTTATTGGAGTATTGAGCTTTTTAGATTCTTCCTGATTGAATTTTGGAAGGTTATATTTTTCTAGAAATATATCCATTTCCTCCAGGTTGTCCAGTTTGTTGGAGTAGAGTTGTTCATAGTATTTTTTAACAATCCTTTGTATTTTATTGGGGTCTGTTATCATTTCACCTCTTTCATTTCTGATTTTATTTATTAGAGTCCTCTCTCTTTGCTTCTTGGTGAACCTGGCTAGAGGGTCATCAATCTTTATCCTTTCAGAGAACCAGCTCTTGGTTTTGTTGATCTTTTGTATTTTTTTTTGTCTCTCTGTTGTTTATCTCTGATCTGATCTTTATTATTTCCTTCCTTCACGTATACTGGGCTTTTCTTGTTGCTCTTTCTAACTCTTTGAGTTGTAGGGTTAGGTAATTTATTATCATTGGTATTTTTTGTTTGTTTGTTTGTTTTGTTTGTTTGTTTTTTTTTACAGTAGGCTTGTTGAACATGAACTTCCCTCTCAAGACTGCTTTTGCTGTGTCCCATAGATTTTGAATTCTTTTGTTTTCATTGTTGTTTGTTGCCATGATGTATGTGTTTTTTATTTCTTCTTTGATCTCTCTGATAACCCAGTCATTGTTTAATAGCATGCTATTTAGTCTTCATGTGTTTGAATTTTTGGATTGTTTTTATTATAGTTGATTTCCAGTTTCATGCCACTGTGACCTGAGAAGATCCTTGATATGATTTCTATCTTCTGAATTTTAAGAGACTTTTCTTATGACCCAATATATGGCCTATCTTTGAAAATGACACGTGCACTTGAGAAGAATGCATAAGAACGCATAAGCTGTGGCTTTGGGGTGAAATGTTCTGAAGATGTTGATTAATTCCATCTAGTCTAGTGAGTCATTTAGGATTGGTCTTTCTTTGCCAATTTTTTGTTTAGAGGATTTGTCCAGTCGTGTTAGTGGGGTATTGAGTTCTTCTACTATGATTGTATTGCTGTCAATATCTCCCTTGATATCCTCTAGGAGTTTTTTATGTATTTTGGTGCTCCTGTATTGAGAATATATATGTTTACTAGACTTATTTCTTCTTGTTGGATTGCTCCCTTTAGTATGAAGTGGCCTTCCTTATCTCTTTTTATGTCCTTCACTTTGAGATATAATTTTTCAGATATAAGTATTGATACCCCAGGTTTTTTTTTTTTCATTTCCATTCACCTGCAAAACCTTTTCCCATCCCTTTACCCTCTCTCTGTGTGCATCTTTTTTTCTGAGGTGTGTTTCTTGGAGATACCAGATATATGGGTTGTGTTTTCTTATCTAGTACGTTACCCTATGTCTTTTGATTGGGGCATTTAATCCATTTACTTGTAAAGTTATTATCGATAGGTACTTATTTGTCGCCATTTTTATTCTTTACCCCTGTGTTCCTTCTTATCTTCCTATTTCTTTTTTATTTATTTATTATTATTATTATTATTATTATTATTATTATTATTATTATTTTTACAGTACACCCTTTAGCATTTCTTGCATTGCTAGTTTGGTGGTAATAAATTCCCTTAGACCTTTTTTGTCTGTGAAGCTCCTGATTTCACCTTCAATTTTGATTGATAGCCTTGCTGGGTATGGTATTCTTGGATTCAGACCCTTACTTTGCATGACTTTGTATATTTCATTCCATTCCCTTCTGGCCTGATGAGTTTCTGTTGAGAAATCGATTGCTAGTTTGATGAGAGTTCCTTTATAGATAACTTTCTGTCTCTCTCTGGCTGCTTTTAATATTCTTACTTTATTGTGGGTGTTTGCCAATTTAATTATAATATGCCTTGGTGTCAGTCTTTCGGGGTTAATTTTGCTTGAGACTTTGTGAGCTTCTTGGATCTGTGTGAGTTTTTTCTTCCTTATATCAGGGAAGTTTTCTGTCATTAATTCTTCAAACAGGTTTTCTATTCCTTGCTCAGTTTCCTCTTCTTCTGGAATCCCATATCATGCAGATGTTGTTTTGTTCCCTTAGGCTCTCCTCCTGCTTTTTAATTTCTTTTTTAGTGGCTGCTCTATTTGGGTATTTTTTTTCCTACCTTGTCTTCTAGCTTACTGATGTGGTCTTCTGCTTCTTCTAGTCTACTCTTGATGCTTTCTATTGAGTTCTTTACAGCAACGATGTCATTTTTTCATTTTTTCTTGGTTCTTCTTCATTTTCTCTTGGTTCTTACACATATTTTAGAATTTGTCTTCCATTTTTTTCAGCTACCTTATGACCATTTCTCTGAATTCTTTCTCCAACAGTTTGCTTGCCTCCATTTTGCTTATTTCCTTTTTTGGTGATGCCTGCTTTTCTTTCATATGTGGACTATTTCTTTGTCTCCCCATGGTCTATCTTCTCTGAGTGTCTGCTTATGTAGTTGTCTCTCTCCTGTGTTGATTTAAAGGCACAAAGACAGCACAACCAGGTAAAATGCAAAAGGCACTGATCAGAAATGTATTCACAATATTAATAACCTTAAATAAAGGTGATCATCAGAGAAAGGCAAATTAGAGGATAGGAGAGAATGAAGAAGAGAAAATAAAGAAAGGAGTGCAAAAACAAAATTGGGAAAAAGAAAAAAGAAGTAAGAGAGAAAAGAAAGAGAATAAGAAAGAAGAGGGGAACAAACTATATATATTGGGATAAAACTCCAATAGAATAGCCACTAATACCAAAAAATGCCAGCAACAAGTACCTGGCGATGAATACAAACTACAAACAACAACTAATATCAAGCAAGGCAAGGGAAAACAGAAGCAAAAACCAACCAAACAAACAAAGAATAAGGAAAAACAATCCCTCAAACAAGCATAAAAATTGATATAATCAACAATCAAGCAAACAACAACAAAAGGACACAGAGCTCCTGGGACAGGGGAGTTCTCCAGGAGCTGTGGCAGGTGAGCCACAGAAGTGGAAGTGGAAGCCATCCCTCTCCTTGAGGGTCCCTGGATGTCAGCGATGTCCTGCCATCCAGAGGTCAGGCCCAGGCATCCTATTCAGGGCTTCACTGTTTCTCCCCTCTCCCCATCCTCATCTCCCACTGACCATGGTCTTCCTGGAGTTGTTTTTGGATAAATCACTTGTACTTATTCCTCAGCTCCCGTACACACTGGATAGCTGACCTTGGCGCATAGGATTAATTACCACATTTTTACCAAAGAGGAGACTGAAGTTCAGAGGGGATATAACTCAGCTTAGGAACCTCAATAAACACTTGGAGACTGGGACTAAGCTCCATTCCATCTGTCCCAGTGCTGCTGCTCTCCATCTCTATGTGCCCTTTACCAGCACCAGCAGCAGCAGGCAAGCCTGGCACACTCCTCCCCTTCACCACCACTGGCAGGCCTTTGCTTCCAGAGGATTTTTGCTGGCAACTTCGAAACCCTTATGACCCTTAAATTGGCTCCTCCACCCCTTACTCTGCTGCGTAGTGTGCTGATGTCTGTAACATTTCCTGCAGCAATCTGTCTATCTTCTCACCCCACTGGACTCAGTTCAGAGGGGGGAGTGCTTCTGAATCATTCCTCTGTGAATTCCTAGGGCCCAACTCAGGGGTCAGTGCCCAGGAGGCTCTAAGGAAGTACATCTGAAATAAATGAATTAATGAATTAGTCCAGTGGAGCCAATTGACCCTCCATATGTAAATGGAGGTACTCCTCTTCCCCTTCCCCAGTCCTTCTCTAGTCTCCAAGGTTTGTGTGAAACTGGACAGGTTGGTACTTTAGCAGCCACCATCATTTGTTCTGCTCAACCCCCTATGTTCTGAAATTGATATTTTGGGGACCAGTCTAATAATTAGATCCAGACCTTTTTTCCAGGCCTCTCTAGTCATCTGATTTACCACAGGCTCATCAAGCCCTGCTCATGCTTGGACTGTCTGATCAGTTCCTGTGAGTCATTCATTCATTTTTGCAGTCATCTACCTATCTATTCCCATCTAATTCATCTAACCCCATCCATTCATCTAATACCATTCGTCCATTCACCCACACACCCATCTTCCCATCCATATGTCCGTCCGTCCATCCATCCATCCATCCATCCATCCATCCATCTATCCAACCAAGCTTTTATGGGGAATGCCCTCATTAACAGTCTAATAAAGGATGTGGATGTATTAAGAAGTCAATCATTATATCATGCATCTGTATAGGATACTATGGGCTCATAAGAAGGTCATCTGACCCATTCAGGCTTCCTCAGACACCTGAACTGGGATCTGACAGGTGCACAGTGAGTGAAGTGAGGAATGGGACAGATTGACTCAGGCAGGGAAAGCTCCAGGAACGGTGTCATACAAAGACAAGTGAGTGTATGGTAGGTTCAAAGGAACAAAGAACATTCAACCTAGTTGATCTCATGTGAGGGGAGGTGATAAGAGTGGCTGATTTCAGCCCACATACTTCTTATTCTAAGAACTTTTGTATTCTTTGCTTCTTCATTTTTTTTCCTCACAGCAGGCTGTTTTTGTTTTATGGCTGCAACATCCTCTCAATGAACTAGCATGACTTCTGTTTGCTGCATCATCTCTGCTTTTCTTTTGCGTTTGTTTCCCTTGATCCTTCTCTTTTATGTGGTTTGTTTTCCTCAAAACTTGGTAATTCCCCCAAATTCTTAGAATACGTGAATAAACAATTGCGTTGGTTAGTGCTGGTTGGGATGGGATTTCCCCCTGCTTGGGTGTACAAATCTTCTAAAGTGGGCCTCTCTCCTGAATTGGACAAAGGTCCTGAAAGTGTCTGGGTGAGGCCTGCTGGCAGGGAGCATAAACTCTAGCTCATGCCCTAGCTCATGTGAAGTCAAAGTTAAGAGACCCTTAGTTTCAGGGATTTTGATACATGAGATCCTGAAAAGCTTTAAATTCTTTAAAACTGCACACTAAAAATAATAGGACTAACGAGGACAATAGGGTTAAGAATAAAGTACTTAAAATTCATGCAACATTATACTTATGTCATTAACAAAAAAACTCTAATTTCAAAAAAAATACTGTTTTTATTGTTGTTAAATTCCTAATAAGTAAAAATATTACAGTAAATATAGGGCTTGTAAGGGTACCTTGATAGACTATGTGAGGTAGGGTGTAGGCTAATGAGTTAGGAAAACTGTGCTGTGTAACAACCCCCACCCCCACCATCGCCATGAGGAGGCATGTGGGTGATGGGCACTGTGTCTGGTGCTGGGTGTATCTGGGTTCAGCTTGCTTGGCTTCATCGCTTTTATGATGGTACAAAACACAATGTCCAGGAAAAATTGTATATAAATCAGTGTGACTGTCACACAGTATTGACACTGTGCTCCTCTATCACTCAGGGCTTGCTAAGCTGATGGGAGGAGCGTGCTGGAGGAGACAGACTGCAGTTCCTCCCTCTGGGAGGCCCTGTCCTTTCCATTATTCCTGGGTCTTCCAAGGAGGTCAGGAAGGGCAAGTAAAACTGCCTGCAGAATCCCCATTTTGAGAGTTGTCTCATCACTTTTTCCTGGGGTTGAAATCAAAGACTGATTCTTCTGCGTATTAGAGAAGGGTCGCAACTGGCTCAGCTATGCTTGAAGCACTTCCAATTGCCCCTGGGCTCTCTTGTTTATGTGGGTGCTTCTCTGTGACTCTGGCTCCAGTGACAAGTCTCTTCTCAGCCTGCTGAGTAGTGGTTTCTTGCTCAATCAATCTCAATCAATCAGGATCCCACATTCCTGATAATTTTCAGAAATTCCTCTACATTTCCAGCCCACCAGTAGCATCTCTCCTTATTTTCTGTTATATACTTACTCTTTCTCTTACCATCTTTTCTGATATTTTAAAACTTGGAGTTTGGGTACAGAGAGAAATTAAATTCAGTGCACTCAGTGCACACCTCAAATTGGATTTTTTTTTTTACTACCTTGACGTTGACCGAGGCTTTTCATAATTCTGAGCTTCAGTTTACTACCTGGTAAATGTGAATGATAGTAATATCAGTCCTGTCTACTGCACGAGGATCGGGGAAGGCTATAGAGGGAGAAGGAGTCCTCTATGCACAAAAGAGAAATATAAATTGAAGAAGTTGTTAATAGGTCAAAGAAGAGAAGCCCCTGATTTGGCAGATGAAAAATTGAAGCAACAGATGGGAAGCATTTTTTTGCAGGAGGTTACCCAGAACCTCCAGCCCCTTGGCTCCGGGGTCCCATTCTCCTTCCAGGCCCTGTTACTCCACTCATAGTCTGCAAACAAAGGGGGCTGCAGCTCTTGGAACAGAGCGATTGAGGATTTGGAAGAGGTAGTGATGGCATAAATACCTCAGTGATTGCTGACCACAGGCCATTACATTGGCCATGATCTGCTTTATTATATCTGCTATGCAGTGTCAATCTCTTCCAGTTCAGAGGCAAGCCAAGCAGTTCACTTGCTTCCAGGAACTGGTCTTGGAGCCATCTCTGGGATCTAGGGCCATGGCAGCACTGGCCTCGGGCCCAGCAGGACCTCCATGTTGAAAGGCAGCCAAACAGAGTTTGTTTCAGAGGCCTGAGTTCCAAGACTCTCCCCTCCTTTTCCTGCTGGTCAATGAGCCGCCAGTAGAAGGTGACTATCATCTTCAGCGCAAGTAAACTCACAAACAACCCCAACTTTGGACTCTCCTTTTCACTGGTGATCAGCAAATGTCCAGAGTGTTGGGTGTGGGTGAGGGATTTAATGTGTCCGGTGTAAACATTAAAGGTTACCCTTATTTTTGTAACTCTGCTCTGGCATTTTTACATTTTCTTTTATATACTGGAAGCCTCAAAATCTGGCAGTGGTCCTGGCCTCACATAACTACTGGGAAACCTCACAGATGTTCAACTTCAGGACCATTCTACTCAGAACCCTAAAGGTGGTAGGGACTCCCTTATGGATGGAGAAACAGAGACTCAGCGAAGGCGATGGCTTTGGTCAAAGACCCTGCTAGCTGGTAGGAGGGCAGGACCAGGGCCAGTGGTGGGGACTATCATACCAGAGTCCTTCCCAGGGAGGATTGCCCCCACTCCTAAATCATCAGATCGCCATCTCAGCTTCACAGGGTTATTGCGGTTTTGTTCATAGAACTGATGCTGTCCCTACTGTCTGGAGGACTGCAGCTTCTGGAGACCACACTTCCACACATGCCTCCCTCCCACAACATGGCAGAGTGCAAAAGAGAGGGATCAGGTGCTATAGGCAAGATTTACTTCAATGTTCATGTCTATGGCTCATGAGACTTGGCCAATGGATGTGGTCTCGTCTTCTCCATTTTGCTCACTGACATGATACCAGAGGACAAGACAGTGCACAAGGCCAAACAAAGGCAAGAAGGAAGAGTCTTTGAGTCACTGGAGACTCCCCAATGGGCAGTGAAGTGGTAGAAGGAATGCAGATATGTATCAGATGGGCTAGTTCCAAATTCCAGGCTTATGGCTGATCCGTTATGTGCATAAAGGAAACCACATCCCCTCTCTGGGCTTCAGTTTCCTCACACATGAAGTGAGGATGCCAGATCTGAACCCATGGAATTTTTGTGAGGCTGTGTGGTAATGATAGTTGTGAACTTCCAAAGTCCTTTGACATCTCTATCAGTTCATTATTGATCCCTAACAAACCACTCCAAAACCTGATGGCTTAAAGACACTTATTATTGCTCAAGACTCTACAGGCTCATGGCCACTCATCCCATCTCATTGTTGGTCCACTGTATTCGGCTGGGCAGTTAGCTGATCTAGGCTGGGTACCTTCACAAGTGTGGGGCTGCCTGGTTATGAGCCTCAGCTCACTCGCCCTCAAGAGGCCAGCTCGAGCTGGGCACATGGCATTTGGTTCTAAGAAAAAGCTCAGAATTGCACAAAGCCTGTTGAGGGTTGGACCTAGAATCAGTAGCCTGTCACTTCCACCATATCCTGTTGATCAACGCAAGTCACAAGGCCAGCTTAAATTTATGTGGGGATGGAGGTTGGATCCCCTGTCAAGCCACATTGCAAAGGATGTGGATATAGGGAAGGGGCAGGATTGTGGTTACTTGTACAATCAAATCTGCATAACCCTCAGGTTCACATCTCTTTAAATAAATTCAAGATAAATTGAGATAAGCCCAGAAAGACTGTTGGGTATAGCTTTCAAGTCAGGGGATTGACTTGTCCAAGGCCACACAGCTGGTGAGTGGCAGAGTTCGTGTGAGAACCCAGGACTTCCAAAGTTAAGTACCATATGTCAAAACCAGCATCAGAGACGGTTCTTCCACTGAACTGACGCTATGGGAAACCTAGTAGGTAGCAATCTGTGTTTACATTTGTGTTCCTCTTTCTTTGTGTTGAAATTTCAGGAAGTTCAAGGAAGGCCTGAGATTAGACTTCCTGGCCCTCCCTTCTGGAAGGAAACCCTAGGAAGAAGGATAGGGCCCTGATTCAGAGTCCTGTAAAGAACTTCACTCCTATCATGTTCTTTCTCCTTTTTTGAGAAGCACAAGGTGCAAGAATTTTATGCTAGCCATGGCTTATCAACCCTTCTATCCCACCCTAGTGAAGAAAGACCCTCATCCCTTGTTGCCAAAATCATTGCTACAGTTTCCTAACTGGCCTTCTTACCTTCAAACTCACCTTCCACACCATTGCCCAAATCCATCCTGCCAGTGGTGCCGGAGGAACCTTTCTAATACCCAGCTCTGATTGTGCCATCTAAGGGGGAGGTTACCTTCTAGGAGCTTGTATTCTTAGGCATGAGCTCAGGATCCAAGCCGACCCAGGTTTTAGTTTAGGCTCTGACATGTAAACTGGGTCAAACTATTCAAATGTTCTGAGCCTATTTCTTCACCTGTAATATGGATCTCACAAAATCTCACTGGGTTTTGTAAGTATTAAATATGATAAGTGAATATAAAGGCTTAGTGAAGTCATTGGTACATAGCTCAAGAAATGTTAGTTGGTTTTACTACTCCTGTTACTATTTCATGCTCCCCATGGCCATGAACTCAGACAGCTTGCCTGACACCCGAGAAGTCCCAGCTGCCTCTCTAGCTCAGCTTTCACTGTTGGGTGAAGCCCAAGTGAACCCTCTGCTTTATTTTCCTTATTGTATCCTGAACATGACCTCTACTTGCCCTCTCCCACAGCTTCTTACACCATTTTACTTCCCCTCAGAGGCTTTCATGCTTTTTTACTTATTTGAATCCTTGTATCCTTTGAGACCCAGCACAAATCCTCCTCCTCCAGCAAGTCTCCCCTGATCACCTCAGCCCCCATGGGCACTCCCTTTTCTCACTTCCACTTTATTTACTCTCTGTGCTTTGGCTATAAAGTCTGTGCTGATTTACTGGCTATTTCAGCTACTATTGCTGCATCATTTTATTATCTCCTGGTTTTGGTGGGTCAGAAACTCAGGAAGAGCTGTTCTGGGTAGTTTTGGCTCTGGATGCCTTCTATGGTTTTTGTCAACAGCATAGGCTGGAGTAGCTGGAAGCTAGCCAGACCTCTCTCATTTCATGGGTGTGGGGACATTTCCAAGCCCACTATGTGGGATAGTTTGAGCTTCCTCATAGCATGGCGGCCTTGGAGTACCCTCCTTCCACAGAGCTTGGGCTATTGTATAGGCAAGGCGGACTTTTCCCCACTTCTGACCTGTGTCAGAAGTCAGAGTCACTTCTGCTGTGTTCTATTGCTCAAACCAGTTACAGAAGTCTGCCCAGTTTCAAAAAGGAAGGAATATAGACTCCACCTCTCAGTGGGAGGGGTGTTTGTGTCATCTGGTAAGAACATGGAGGATGGGAGAGTTATGCTGTCTTTGGAAACTACATTGAGCCACACAGTCCAGAGTAGGGCTTTGCAGCCTGGAAGGGGGGAAATGGAGTGTTGTGAACCAGACCCTGGAGCCACACTGCCTGAGACCCAATCCTGGGCCCCTCCTGGCTGTGCAATGGGGCAAGTTCATTTACTGCGCTGTGCCTCAGTTCCCTTCTCTGTAAAACGAGGGTCATACAGTCTCTACTGCTATGGTAGTTGTGAAGATTAAGTGAGTTACTGTAGAAGTACCTGGAAGAGCAAACAGCAAGTGCCAAATCAGTGTCCCTGTTATTGTTATTGATGTTATTAGTATTGTCAGTTACAATCAATGTTCAGTGACTGGTTAGACAAAGCTTTTGCTGTCTATATAGTTGTGAATAATCATGGCACTGTCCCATGTTCTGTGGGAGACACTGACTTTCTACTTATAGATCCAGCTCCTCACTTACCGCCAAGCTGCAGCCTGGAAAGCCAAAGGGGCACATGCCCAGGCTGCGGGTTCAGGGTGGTGCATATGGCAGACAACCAACTGATGTTTCCCTCTCTTCCTCTCCTTTTCTCTCTTTTTAAAATCAATAAGAATCTATAATAATAAAAGGGCAATATGATAATTAGATGGGGCATCCTTCTGGCCAACCTTCTGGTTGAAGCCAGGGCTGCGAGGGAGGCCCAGGTCCCAGGTACCAGAGGGAAGCCAGTGCCAGCAGCAGGGGTAGGGGTGGGGGTGGTGGGGAAGAAGGCCTACTCTTGCATGAATTTCGTGCATTGGGCCTCTAGTTTATAATAAAAAATAAAAACCTACAAGTTTTAGTAACGGCAGCAAACCTGATTAAAACCAGGCGGCTTTCCAAACCCTGGGTACAGTGTGCCACATACAACCTTGGAACTGCATTTCAAAAATAACCCTTGAGTTATGAAGATACAGCTTTCACTATCCATACTCACATTCTGCAGAAACAGACTGGTGCTCCCTTTCCCTCAGAGCAGGGCACTGTGGGTGCTGTAGAGAAGCAGATGACTGGGCCCCCCTCAGACCCTCCGAGCCCTTTTCCTCACCTTTGGCATACCTTTGCTTTTTATCATCTGACAGTTCTTTCATCAGGGGTTTGCAGAGAGTCAGAAGTGCTAGGAATTTAAATGCCCCATTAGTGGCTGTTGAACAATGACTAATAGTAAGGACACATGGAATCCAAGCTCCCTTGACAGGGTTGGAATGACTCTGGGGAGTGAGTTACACTGCGGAGTTAGCTGCGGGATCAGGCCAAGCTGCCCTCTGTGGAACTGTGCCCAAGGTCATGTCCACCTGACTGGCTTCTTCTTCACCCTGTCTTGCTTTCCCCAATCCCTTACTGGTCTCTCCTAGGGCATTTAATAAATGGTCTTGCCATGAACCCCATCTCAGGGGCTCTTGTGGAGAATGCACACGAGACAGACAGGGCGCCCTGAGGGAAGGAGATAAGCATGGCTGCCACTGGTATGAGGGGCTGCTCAGCCCTGACCTCAGTTACTGTAGAGCTGAAGTAACCTCTTTATTTCCCAGAAATGATGCCTCCCCAGGTATTGAGCGGTGACCTGCTCTTAACATCAGATCTAGTTGATGTGCTTCTCAGAGCCGCTCAGCCTCGCTGGTCCTCTGGGCTTCAGAGCTTGCGCAGTAGAGTCCTGGAATCTTGTTCTTCAGACTATGTGCCTCTCAACCTTCCCTGGGGGGAGAGCCTTCTTTGGCACAAGCTCCAGCATACCCACTATGAGAGGGGTCACAGTGGCTCTGGTCACCACTCTGACCTGAGGGGACACACTGAGCTCTAAACTTTGCCCAAGTTCTCAGATGCCTCAGAGGTACCTGACTTCTAAGCCAGTCCCAGCCTGACTTCCCCTATGAGCTCTGAAAGTCCCTTTTGAAAATGAAGTGTTGGTAGCATTAAGGTGATGGGACATCCCCACTGCTTTGCCTCTTACAGAGCCTTGCTTAGATCTGAGCCCCCTACAGTTGACTGGCCCTTAGACGGTGAGTCCACTGTTGAAGCTTAATTTACAGTTGATTTACTGGGAGCTTTGTGCTGAAGCAAGATGTAATTCTTAGCAGGGATGACAGCATTTGGAGATTTCTTACACCTCACCCCACTGCGAATGGGAAAGTTTCTGCCTCTGAAAATATGACCAAAGCATGTTCTTTATTGCTTGGGTCTGTCTACCAGGAGAACCACCAGGTTGTGGGGAATTGAGTATAATTTCAGTAAGGGATAGAAAAAAGTTTCAATACACAGTATCTTCTCCCAGTCATCCTCCTGGTGACTGTCTCATGGTGATTTCTTAGAATTTAACACGAGCTAAACCTTGAAGAGGGTGAATTTAGCTAGAGGCAGGGAAGAGAAAGGAGGTTTACAGGATGTAAGAAGGAAGTCCTGAGTAAACACCTCAGGAGGAGGGACTGAGGAAGCTGTACTATGGGTAGTAAGGAGGCTAGCCTTTCTGAATGTGGAGGCTACATCACATTGTTGAAGGTGACACAAATGTTCAGATGTACGTAAGCCCTCTTTGCTTGCTTGCATTCAGTCATTCACTCATCATTGAGGCCCTGCTATGTAAAGCACAATGCTGGCACCTGGGATTAAGATGATGAACAAAACAGAAACCTTCCCTGCCTGACAGTCTAGAGGAGGAGGCAGGTGCTAATTAAATAGCCATGGCAATGAATGTGAAATTTCAACCTTGGCTAGTGACATGAGCAACATTGTGAGGAGAGGGGCCTTACCCGACCAGGGAGGTCAAGACAGGCTTCCCTTATGTCAGAGTCATGATGTGAAGGATGAATAAGCACTAACTGCAAGAAGGGGAGAGGGAAGAGCATTTTAAGTAGAGGAGACAGCATGTTCAAAAGTCTTGGACAAGGCAGAAGGGAGCATGCCAGGCACTAGGGTCCCAGAAAAGGCCAGTTGAGGAGGGTGAGTGAGACTTCTTTTCTTGTTTATTATTGAACTTGGCCTTTAACCCTAAAACAGTGGAAAACAACTGTTGACTTTTAAGGCCAGGAGCTATTGATATGATCTGATTTGCATTTTGGCAATATCAGTTAGGCAGCATTGTGGAGGATGGATTAGAAGTGGCAACAGTGGGTATAGGAGAACAGTTAAGAAGCAATTGTATTTGTCCCAGCCAGGTGACTCAGGTGGCTGAGATGGAGATGACTGGGGAGATCTGAGAGATTTTTTAGAAGGTAGAATTGGCATGGTTTGGAGGTGGGCTGGCTGTGGAGGTGAAGTTGTCAAGGCCAATGCCCCATCTCTGGCTTGGGCAATTGGATAAATGCTGTTGCTGCCTACTGAAGTGGGGAGGATGGGGGAGGGGTCAGCCAGTGGATTTATTTTGGGAAATTTTAAGGCAAATGGCTGGGAAGTTAAGAGGGGAGATGACTCTCAGGATCTGCATCTTGGGTGGCCATGAATCCTAGAACAACTTCTGAGTTTTTGGGTCTGTGTGGTCAGAGTCATTGTGGTGGGAACCATTAATGCAGGGCCCACCACTCCTCCACCTAGGAGGAAGTGGATGGGATCAATTTAGAGGAGTGGGGAGGGGGTGCCCCAGCCCTGGAGGGAGATCAGCATTCACCATGGGGGAGGAGTGTCCTGAAAAAGATGAAGAAAAAAACACAGACCCCAAAGCTGAGCAGTTTACTAGGCAGAAGCACTCACTGCTGCCAGGTTCTGTCAGGTCAGGAAATGCACACCAAAAATGTACAGCTTTGCATCGTGGCGGCCTCTCAGCCAGAACACTGTCATTTTCCCACGGGATGTTAGCACCTTCTCTTCTGATCACACCCTAATGTTCTTCCGTGGGTTCCAATCTCCACTTGATCTAGAGCTTTGTATTGGTCCTGCCAATACTCACAGATGCCATTTGAAAGCAGAACAAAGGAAGAGTCTTCAAAGACTTTTGTTTAGCTGCTGGGAATGAGCCCTTGAAAAGAGTTTGTGGGAGGCAATTGCTGGAAGGCTGTGTTTTAAAAAGGAAGCCTTCACTGAACTCCATTCCCTCATTCCTCCTTTCCCCTCCCTCTCATTTCCCGCCCTCCCTCCCCTCAAGAAAGAAATAAAAACAAGGCATCAACTTGGCCTTTCAGATCTATGGACTACCATTAGAAAACAAAAATTCTATGGGCTCTGATGAAGCTTGTAATCTAGCATTCAATTCAGTTCACTTAATTAGATCCAAGTCAATTCAATTCAATTCAAATTTGTCCATGAGAGTTTAATGTGCTGGAAAAGGTGGGACAGAGGGTGACCTCAACATTTCAGAGGCTAAAAGTGATTGAGTATCTTAGAGGAGCCCATTGAGCTGAGGGTACCAGGCCAGGTCCAGGGTCAAAGAGGCTTCCCCTGGGACCCAAAAGAAAGTGGTCTAGGGCTAGCTTCCTAAAAAGATGACTCACATCACTTCTCTCCTTGCTGGGGTGAGGGCACATGGAGATGCAAGAGATGACCCAGCCTAACTTGCCATCTGCTTTGTTCTCTACAAAATGGTCTGTTGCCCCCAACCCCAAAGGTGATTGACTAGTTTTCCTTAAAAAACAAACGAACAAACAAACAAGCAAAACAACTATACAACAGTTTTCAGAGCCTGGCCAGTGTGGCTCAGTGATTGAGCGTTAGCCCACGAACCAGGAGTCATGGTTCGATTCTGGTCAGGGCACATCCCCAGGTTTTGGGCTCTATCCCCACTGAAGGGCATGCAGGAGGCAGCCAATCAATGATTCTTTCTCATCATTGTTGTTTCTCTCTCTCTCTCTCTCTCTCTCTCTCTCTCTCTCTCTCTCTCTCTCATCCTTCCTTTTTCTGAAGTCAACAAAAACATTAACAAAATAAAAAGCCATCTTCGGAGAAATGGGAATAATAAACAGGTTGCTGCAGGATAGCATGGGAAAGGCAGATTGTAGGACTAAACTCTATGACTGCTTCTCAAGAGAGTGCATCTATCAACACCAAAGTCCCTCTTCCCACTCCCACCTGATTTGCACCATCAACTCCAGCCTCAGGCTAGAATACCCACCAGCCTCCAGTGCTTCCTGGTTTCTGAAAGAGCTGAGGCACTAGGCTGTACTACAGATTCAGGTGGCTGAGGTCCACGGAAGCTAAGGGATCTGAGAGCTCTTTTGCTAAACCATCAGCTCAGTGATGGCAGATCTGTGTCTTATATATGGGCCTGACCCATACTCCATCCTACTCTAAATTAGCATTACTTAGATAATTGAATTATTGAGGAAAAAAAATTGTTCGTGGCCCCACAGCCAAGAAGGAGAAAAGCTGGTCTAACCCGTTACCTTCCTTCACCTCCCCTTGGGGCAGCCAGAAACAAGGTTCTATATTAACCAGACCTACTTAGCAGGAGATGGCAGAGCCACTAGCTAAGCCATGTGACAGATTAGCAAATTAAGGCTCAAGAGACCAAATTACTCACCCAATCACATGGACCATTTAGTGGCAAGGAGGGAACAGCTGCACTATTTTTAGATGGTAAATTTCGGGACTGCCTCACCTCTGCCTCAACTTCTCTGAGCCCAGTCTTCAGATGGGGGAAACTGGGTGAATAATCCACATCTCATGGAGTTGGGTAAAGGAGGGCATGGGGCAGTGATGTGAAATGGCTTGCCAGGCCCTGTCACAGGGTAGGCATCTGGTCCATTGAATGATAGACAATATCAGAAAAAGCCAGGACTAAGATAAATATATCACATTGATCCAGCTCTAACTCTGTGCAAACACTGTTATGAGTGCTTCACATGCATTAATTCATCTATGAAATATAAACTGCTGTGGTCATCCCCATTTTACATGAAGAAACAGAGTCACTAAGGTCCCCAAAGCCACCCAGCCTGGAAGCAGCAGAGCTGGGACTCCCCAGATGATGTGTGGTTCCCAAGACCAGATTTCCAGGCCAGTGCCTTCTGCTGCCCGTCTCAGGCTGCTGTCTAGGCCATTACATTTCTCTCCTTTGAACCTTCCTTACCCAGCAGCCATGAAATGGAGGAAGCCAACCAGGAAGTTACTCTACAGTGGACTCTGAAAAGCCAGGACCAGGCAAGGAGCTGAAGCCTGTCACACCTCCTCCCTCATCCCCTGCTAGGAGCTGGACTTGGCAGATGAGGGGCTGAGGCAGCCCACCTAGCCTCCTGCAATTAGGAGTATGCAGAGGGTTAAACCAGGAGAAGACTGAGTAACCTTGTGGTTCAAGTGGGGGCTGCTGGTTTTGCATCTACTTGCTCTGGTCTCACTGGGTGAAAAAGGCACGTGGCTCAGAGGCTCAAGCTAGGCGAGAGGTGGCCAGGTGCTATTCAGCTTGTTAAGCTGTTCCTCCCCACACCACTTCTCTCCATCCCTGGAGCCTGGCCTCTTCTCTGGTCCCGAAGTGTCCATGCTTCTGCTCAGTGTGCCTGGAGCAGGTGGCTTTGGCTCTAGGGAGGGTCACCCATGAACCTAGTTGCTTTCCTTATTGGATATTCAGGCCTTTAGCAAAGCAGTGAAGTTCATCTCCCTTCCTGAGCCCTTCTCCCTTCTGTAGACCCTCTGACCCTTCACAGAGGGAGCAACTTATACTACTCCCTTTACGTGTTAAAAGGCATTTGGATCACAGCAAGCAATTTCAGCACTGATGTCACTTATGGTTATTCATTCATTCAACAAACATCTCTGAATTTTTTCTAGGTAATGGGAAACAGACCTCAACAGGACCCCTATGGTCGCTGCCATCCTGAGCGAGGGATATGCTGAAGGAGCACTGGGTGCTCTGTGAGGGGGCCTGTGAGGAGACCTGGGAAGGGGTTTTACTTCCAGAATATAGTGCTGCTCTTAGTGACAAAGGACCATGCACATGATCTGGCCCATCTACTTCTTTGGGCAGCCAAGGCCAGAAAAAGGAAGGGTTGTCCAGGGGGCCTCTACAAGTCCCAAGCCATGAAAACTTCAAGAAGAGACTTTCTTCCAACCATCAGATTGGAAAAGATCAGAAGTGTGGCAGTTCCTGGCAGCTAAGGGACAGGAGACAGGCTTTGGCAGAGCAAATGGGCAGGAGCACTGGTCAGTGCCACTCCTGGGGACAGCCAGTGGGCAACTCGTCACAGCTACACATGCTCTTCCCTTTGACCCAGAGAACCCAATTCCAGGACCAGGTCATTCAGATAAATGTGTGAAGCATGTACTTGGCCATTCATTGTAGCATCCTATCTAATAAAAAGAGAAACATGCAAATTAACTGTACCTTCACTACGCTACCAGCCAATAGGAGCAATATGTAAATTAACCCTCAACCAAAATGGTAGGCAGGCCCCCTCTGCCCCTAGCTGGCCATGGTGGTGCTGCGGTGACAAGGGTCCCCAATCCCAACCTCAAACCCAGCAGGGGATCCGGCCCCTGCTGCCCGAAGCCTGGCCATGGCACCACTGAGGGCCATGGGGGTCATGATCGCAGCCACAAACCCGGCCCCAAGCCTGGCTATGGTGGCAGTGGGGGCCGGGGAGGGAGTGGGTTGCAATTGCAGCCACAAAACCAGCAGGGAGGCCGGCCCCCAACAGCCCCAAGTCCTGCCATGGTAAACCTGGGGTTGGGGGGATGGGAGTTGGATTGGAGACATAAACCCGCAGGCCTGGCACCCAGCAGCCCCAAGGCCTGAGGCAGAGGTACTTGGGTTGCTGAGGGGCATAGGTTGAGGCAGCGGAGACACAAACCCACAAGAAACCTGTGGAAAGAGAGATAAACTATCTTAACTTTATCTCCTTTTCCACAAGATGAGTAAACTGACCCTGGATTACTTAGTGCTGTGGCCAACATCTTTCTACAAACACAGGGTAATGTTATGATCACTCCCAGGAAGGTCTGGTCAGAATAACCTCTCCAGGGAATAACGCTACTGTGGCAAGAAAGGAAACAAGCTTTTGTTGGCTTTATTCTGAAGGTCAGAGAACATGCCACACCAACATATGCTGTGTTGTTATATTGATGATCTTCAGCTGCAGATGCTTGAAAAACAGCAAATGCACGCGGAGGATTTCACTGAAGTCTCCTGATTGCCCTAAAATCAGAGCCCCCTAAAGGAGCTTAAATGTCACAGGTCCCCTTGATGGGAGAAGTGTCATCAGGCAGAGAAGACTGACTCCTGTCACAGGACAGGAGAGTAGAAGTTGACATTACACCCAAACTTTGTTACAAGCTATTTCCCCCAACTCCATTCATCTTTCCTAAATAACATTTACTCTCCTCTAAGAGACCTATATCTCCCGTCCCCTTTCCCTAGAAAGAAGGTATTTAAATCTGCATTCTAAGCCACCTTGGGCAGTTACTCATTTTTTCCCTGGGATCTCCCACATATACACGAGGTACACATGTTAATGAACTTTTGTTTTTCCCTTGGTGACCTGTTTTTCATTACAAGGGCCTCCACTAAGAACACAGAAAGGTAGAGGAAAACTATTTTTCCTCCTCCATAATTCTATCTTGGGAAATCAAGTCCACAGCTGAACAATGAGGTTGGCTCAAGTACCAAGAAGTGCTGGCTGATGGGAGGGAAGTTTCTACGTAGAAATCAATGATATTGGCATCAAAGTGGGATGGAGGGAACATGCATGGTTACTGGTGGGAGTTTAAAGTGGTTCAGCATTTTTGGAGTATGATTTGGCAAATTTAATATAAATGTTCAAGGTACATCCAAGAGTCTTCTTCTAGGAATCACATCTGCTGAGATAAAGCACAAGCGCATAAGCCCTGGTCAGAACCCAGGATGCTACTGGGGGCTCCCCTTCCATGATAGGAAAACCTGGAAACAACCTGCATTTTTAGGACAAGGTGGCATCCTATCTAATAGAAGAGAAATATGCAAAGTAGACTGAACATCTTCTGGACGACCTTCTGGATATCCTTCCGGACATCCTTCCTAACAAAGTCATGTTGGCAGGCCAAGGCAGAGGAGGTTAGAGGCAATCAGGCAGGCAGGGGAGAGCAGTTAGGGGGACCAGGTCAGCAGGGGAGAACACTTAGGGCAAACAGGCTGTCAGGGGAGAGCAGTTAGGGGGATCAAGCTGGCAGGCAGGTGAGTGGTTAGGAGCCGTAGGTTCCAGATTGGAGAGAGTACAGGCCAAGCTAAGGTGACCCCCTTCTCATGCACAAATTTTGTGTATGGGGCCTCTAGTTTTTCATAAAAGAAAAAGATTGAAAGTCAGCTGAATGTTGGTTAACAGGGAACTAATCAAGGAACAATGGTGCCCATGCCATGGCTGCTGAACAGAACCACCACATAGGAGACCTTAGCCACACCGCACAGCCTATGAGACCTCCTTCAGAGCCACAAGTTAATAAGGATAGCACTATTCTTAAAAACCAGTGAAAAAGAGTGCCCTCTGAATTCCAGTAAGAAAAGGGCTTTAAGATATATAGATTTGCTGCCATTTTTGCGAAAAAAAAGAGTAAAAGAACACACAGACACACACACACACACACACACACACACACACACACACACACACTCACACTGCTTTTGCAGATGCTACAGTGTCTGGAAGGCTTTAAAGAAACTAGTGGGCATGGAGGCCTCCAAGGAGCAGGGACTAGGAAGAGAGGACTTGGGAGAGGAAGAAGGAGACTTTGTTTTCCTGTCAGATCCTTTTGTACTGTTTGACTTTTTTCTGAAGGCCTGTATTTTCTATTGTAAAAATATACACACTTGCTCTAATTAATGGCTCAAATGGCTTCTTGGCACAGCTACAAAGGGTGAGGCAGAGGAATTCCAGTGTGCAAACTCTAGGCTGCAAGCCTCCCTCTGTGCTGTACTAGAATCCAGGGGCCTGGCCTGGGGTCTGGGGACAAGACTTGAGAAGGTCCCTAGCCAGACTCCAGGCCCTGCCCACACAGGGTGGAGTTTCAGTTCCTGTGGTGTTTGCTTGTCAAGCTTCCTCCCTGGGGAGGTACAATGGGCTGTGTGGCCAGCTTTGGGCTAGAATCTTTGTCCTTGTCCATCTTTTTTGCTGGATGCAGTATGGATGCTGAGAGTCCATTCCACAGGTGATCCAACTCAGCCCAGAGATGCTTACTCTGTTAGGTGTTGTGGAAGGTGCTCAGGAGACCTGCTTCCTTAAGTCAGTTCCTTGGCTGAGTGACATCAGGCAAGTCATAGCACCATTCTGAGCTTCAGTCTTCTCATCTGTGAAGTAAGAACAATATTTTGTTTCAGAATTGCTGGCTCATGAAGGCCCTGAATGAAAGGTCATTCTATATAGATTCCTGCCTCTTCCTGAACTCCCACAAGCTTGCTTCCTAGGGAATAACGAGCTCCCAGGAGGCCATTCTCCTCACCAAGTATGAACGTGGGCCAATCAGACCTACTGGAAAAACAAGTGAGCACTTTAGTTTACTGGACCAGAGAGCACAAAAATCCACTTCCTTGCCCACCTCCTTCCTCTTTAAATTATATTGATTCCGGCCCAATCTTTGACCACCACCAACTTAGCTTAGCCCAGATTTAACTGCATAGATAGATTCCTGGGAGAAGGAAGGATGCTAAGGCTAACCTTTCTCCAGGGGCTTGTATGAATAAAAATCAGCAACCTACAACATCATCAGGCCCCATTTGGGTACCATTTGGTGCTTCACACAGATTAACTATTTTTTCTTCATAGACATCCTATAGGGAGGAAGACTAATTAGCTCCATTTCATAGATAAGGAAAGCTAAGGCACCGAGAGGTTTATAGCTCGAGGTCACACAAGGTTTATAGCTGGAGGTCACACAGCTTGAAAAGATGGAGCTAGAATTTGAAAGCAGGCAGCTTGGCTCAGAGTGAAGAGGTAAGAGAGATAATGTCAGCTTGGAAGTGGAGACTCAGAAAACTGAGAGGAGGTCCAAGGCAGTGAGAAAACCCAGGGTGGGTGGCTGTCACAAGTGCCTAGAGATGAGGTCCCTGCCCACCATTCTCCTTCCCTCCTGGCTTGTTCCAGCCGGATAGGAAAAAATGTCCTATTTGCTCAGAGCTTTAATCTTTTTCAAGATTGTCCTCGAATAGACCAGGATGGAGGCAGGGGCTTTTGCCAACAGCCTCAGATTGGTACATGCCAGAGTGTTGTGTGTTTGGTCCACATGGGGTTTTATTTATTTTAAATTTTTATTGAATTTATTAGGGTGATACTGGTTGATAAAATTATATAGATTTCAGGTGTACAATTCTATAGCACATCAACTATATATTGTGTTTTTACCAATATCACTGCCTATGTTTTATTCTAGGATGCTTAGAGTTTTGAGTCTAACATTTAGGACTTTAATCCATTTTGAGTTTATTCTTGTGAATGGTATAGTTTCATTTTTTTTTGCATGTATCTAACCAATTTCCCCAACACCATTTATTGAATAAACTATATTTATCCCATTGTATGTTTTTGCCTTCTTTGTCAAATATTAATTAACCATAGAGGTGTGGGTTAATTTTTGGCCTCTATAGATTGCTTTGGGTATGGACATTTTATTTTTATTTTTTTAAAATCTATTTTATTGATTTTTCATAGAGGAAGAGAGAGGGATAGAAAGTCAGAAACATTGATGAAAGAGAAACATCAGTCAGCTGTCTCTTGCACACACCCCGCTGGGGATGTGCCTGCAGCTATGGTACATGCCCTTGACCGGAATCGAACCTGGGATCCTTCAGTCTGCAGGCTGATGCTCCATCCATTGAGCCAAACCGGCTTCAGCTGGGTATGGACATTTTAATGATGTGATTTTTTCCCCCAATCCATGAGCATGGTATATACTTCCACTTATTTGTATCTTATTAATTTATTTCTTCAGTGTTTTATAATTGTCAGTGTACAATTCCTTTATATCATTGTTTAAATTTATTTCTAGATATTTTTAATGCAATTGTAAATGTTGCTTATTTTCTTATGTTTCTTTCTGATAGTTCATTATCTATCTATCTATCTATCTATCTATCTATATATATATAAAAGGCTAATATGCAAAGTGTCCCCTCTGGAATTTGACTGGGAGATCAGGAGTTTCATTGCTTGCTATGATGTGCACTGACTACCAGGAGGTGACACGGCAGGAGGGAAGATCCTGGCCAGCAGCCAGAAGGCCCCAATTGGCCCTGATCACCTGCCAGGCCTAAGGACACTACCTGTACATGAATTTTGTGCACCAGGCCTTTAGTTAAGTATATAAAAATGCAACTGATTTCTAGATATTTATTTGTATCCTGATACTTTACTGAATTCATTTATCATGTCTAGTAGTTCTTTGGTGGAATCTTTAGGGTTCTCTATGTACAGTATTATGCCATCTGCCACCTGGGGTTTTAGAAGTCAGAGAAACCAGGCTACGTTAGGCTTGGTCTCCTTATCAGAGGCCTCATGCCCACTGTCCTGTGTGTGATACATCACCTGCCTGGGCCTGGGGCATTCAAGCTCATGGCCCCACTGTGTGAATGTCAGATCTCTTGCATCACAGAGAGAAAGTCAGTAAAATGCATGTGAAGGATGTGGTGAGTCAGGCCTTTCACCCTTTCTCTATGGGTTTCAAGGAAACAAGAGTTCAGAGAAAATTAACTTGCTCAGGTCACCTGGTGCATTAAAGAAAGACCCTGAACTGAGATCTGGGCTCTGAAGACAATGCCTTTGCTTCTCTAGGTGCAGGTGAGAGATTTGGGTTCAGTCATGTTCAAAATAACCTCCAGCCTCTGTTCACCTTCCACCACCCACCTCTCTTTTCTGAGGCCTGGGAAAGGAAACCTCTCCACCCAGGTGCACTTGTCACTGTTTCCTTGCTCATTTGCATGTGCCTCTCTCTGTGCTGAGGGCACCTTCAGTCGGGGTCATTGTGGGGTGACCTTGAGTGGGGTTGTGTGTGACTTGCTCTGTCTTCTGCTGAAAGATAAACCACAAAAGCCATGCCTGATGGGGTGTGCATGATCACATGGCTGCCTCATGACCTGCACATCTGGGGTTGTGCCAGGGGCTAGACTTTGAGGAACCTCTGCCTTCCCTCCAGAAGAAAGATCAGTCACAGAGGCAGGATGGACAGACCCCCTCCATCTGCCTGAGAGTCTGCAGGTAGCTCCTCCCTTTCTTCTATGGCCAGCCCAAGTTTACCCTTGATTTCTAGATCACATGACATGCCATCACCCTCTGACCACCCTTTGTTCCTTCCTGACTCATTGCCACCTTTCCACCTGCCTATAATTCCTGTTCCTCTGTTCTCTCCCCTCTGCTCAAGTCAACACGTTAAGCCAAGCAGCAGCATCCTTTTCATGAAGGGCTGGCTTCAATGACAGCCTGACCATCTGCGGCCAACAACTGCCCTTTCTTTGGTCTCTTTCCCACACCCGTGCCTTTGTGTATGACACACTTCCTAGCCTGGGTGAGGTCTGACTGTGAGGTTGCCCAGGATGGAGCAGCACCCACAAACTCCCAGAGAGGGTAGAAACAGGTCACAGACAGTCACCGTGGAGGGAGGAGGTAGGCTCCTGACCACAAAGTTTGTGAGACATATACACTGTAGCAGACACCTCCCTGAGGTCTGCAAGTGGTCTCCAGCTAAGGTACAGCACTATCCAGGGCAGAGAAGTCATTTCAATGACATTTAAACTACTTTGGTGACTAGTTTATTGTTATAATAACTCTGATTACCATGTACAGCTTTGGATGCAGTTTTAAGACATGTTAATCCTCATAACTCAAGAGGCCAACCAGATGCTATGACCATTCTTCCCTCCTTATGACAGAGGACCAGTCTCATTGGATGAATGGCTCCAAGCTGGTCCCCAGGCTGGATCCTCACTTGCCAAACATCACACTCCACTTACTGTATATGCCTCCCTTTCAGAGCATTAACATCATAGAGCAATGGCCCCCCGAAGCAGTCGCCTCTTTTGAAGTTCTTGTTCTTGACTGTCAGCAAGTCCTTTAACCTCTGCATCCCTGATGGCTCATCTGAAAGGGATGTAAGGAAAGCCATCTTGGGGTTGAAGAGGACACAGAATGAAGTGCTGCCCTCACCACACCCTGGCAGCTGGCAGAGCTGGCAGTTATAATGGCCTCTCTGGGAAAGGGCCTTCCTTCACAGAGAAGTCCTGCTTTCTTCTCCGAGGCCAGCCTGCTCCTGCCTTAGGTGGCAAGCAGCCTGGCCTCTGCTGCAGGGCTGATCGTTGCCTGGTTGTTTCCCTGCCCTGCATATCCTCCATCCCTGGGGGAAGTGGTGCAGTGGGTTTTTGCCCTTTGACAGATAAGGGAACAGAGAGGCTTGGCAATGGCTTCACTCAGTAAGAAAGGGCCAATCAGGATGGAGCCAGAGCTTCACGGCCCGGCTCCCAGGGTTTTCCTGAGAGTTCTTTCCAAAAACTGTTTCTAAATCAAGTTTCTAAAACCTCTCAAACTCCACACCAAATGCCAATTGCTCACCTGCCCGCGCCTGGTGATGGCGCGATGGCCCAAGGCACAGAGCTCAGTGCTTATTGAAGGACCTCCCCCTCCAGGGCAGTCCTCCATCTGTGTTTGTGGTCTGCTTCCCCCTCACCCACCCAGCACAGCCTCTAACTGCTCTAGTGTACAGTGTGTCCCCTCTCTGGGCCTCAGGTTCCCCCAGTTCTAGGAATCTCTGAGGTCTCAGCGGCTTTGCTCCTCTATGATCCCTAGTGTGGAGGTGGCAGTGTCATCACCAGGAGCCTGTGGTCCTCCCAATGGGGCCTGAACTGAACCTGACTTGCTCCAAGTCCCTGGGGGAGACACTTTCCTTTCGATGGGCCCAGTTGGCTGTGAACAGCCTCTAACCAGAGAACACCCTGAGGACCTTTGCGCTCCTGCCGGCCCCTCTGCAAGGAGCAGAAGGAGAGAGGGGAGGAGCTGGGCAGGCAGGCCAGAGAAGTGCTCCTCCAAGTTCCAGGGCTGCCCCTGAAGCCACAGTTTGTCACAGGCAAGAGAACCAGACCCAGCTGGGGCCAGACCCCCCACCCTATTTTTCAAAGCCTTTAGAAGCAGGGCCATGGACACCTGCTCCTCCGGAAATGCCCCAGGAGAGGCAGATGGAAACAGCCACACATACCTTCCTCAGGAGGCACCCTCAGCCTCCTGATCTTCTGGAAAAATAAATCACTATAATCAGGTCCTGGAAGCCCCAGACAAGGCTGGGGAGACCTGGAAGAGTCTCTTGGGCCTGCTGCACATGACAGTGGCAGAGCTGCTCCCAGGATCCCAGCCTTTGACCCTTTGGCTTCTCTTTTTCAAGGCTTCCAAGGCAGCGCAGATCCCTGCCTCCTCAGATCCCCAACTTCAGGTTGGGAAAGGCCTAGTTCTAGAAGATCCTGCCGTGCAACTTGCTGTGAGACCTCGGGCAGTGAGGTAGAATGAGACAAGAAAGCCCAGGCTAACACATGGTGAGCCCCATCCCTAGCGGCTGCCGGGTCACCTCCATTTCACAGGTGCGGTGCTTGCGGTCTAGATCTGTGCCCTAATAAGCTTCACCTCCCAGCTTGTTTACAGCATGCTTCTTTACTTCTGTGGGGGAGCCCATGGCCACCCCGAAGGTGGGGCTAGCCTCTGGCTGTGGTGCAGGCATGGAGAGCCTGCCCTGCTCTCAGTTTGAAGACAATCTCAGAGGAGAGGCCCAGCTAAGACCAGGAAACTAGGGACCAACTAGTCAGAAAGTAGCTCCTGGGCTCCCCAGGGCTCCAAAGAAATGCATGCATGTAGATGTCAGAGGGAGGTCCCAGGGAACACCTGAGGGCTTGTGGACACTTCCTGGAATGCTGCCTGACTGGCTTTGGGGCCTGGTCAACAACTGGAGGGGGAAGAGCATTTCAGGGGGTTTGGAAACAGGCAAAGATTTGTTTAAATACATGTTACAGAGGAGAGTGGACTAAGCGACAGCCAAGACCCGATAGTTCTTGCCCTGGGTTCTCCTCCTCTCTGGGTCTCAGAAAGAACAGGCTTTGAAAGACAGGTTAAACATTTGCTGACTTCTTCCTCAGTGTGGGCACCATTCTCAGCACTTTACAGAGCTTACTGTGTTTACCTTCATTATGTATGCCTCAGAGACAGGGAGTAAAGGATGGCAGAGGTGGGCAGCTGAGCTCCCAAGTGAACATAGCTTTCAAGGGGCCAAATGAGAAGCAGGAATGCAGGAGTCTGGAAGCCAATGCTCTACCCTGCTGCTTGGGGCCATCCAGGGTGGTGATATGTGGGGGACAGTGGGGCCGGGGCAATTACCTGTTCCAAAGGAGTGGGCTGCTTGGAGCGGGAGCTCCAGGCCCTGTAATCAGTGCTACAGCCTGCACAACTGCCATTAGCTTTGTTAAATGACTGCATCTCCCAGAAGCCTGTTGGGCCTGTCCTTGAGACTGGGCTGGTAAGCAGCCCCGCAGGCTCCAAGCCACCTCCTTCTCCACCCAGGTACAGGGGACAGCAAGATTGGGAAGCTGGGTCTTCAGCCCAATGTTCCGTCCAGAGGCCACTTAGCTGCTCGGGCCATGATGCAGGCAGAGATGTGTTGGGATTGACAGAAGGCCCTGTGTTACCTTGTGGGAGAAGTGGAGATGCCAGGAAAGGTCTGTACTCTGCAGGCACTGGGATCATGGTCAGCACAGATGGTGACTAGATGAGGAATTGAAGCTCTGGGTGCATTGGCAACCACAAGGCCATGTGTGTAGGAATCAGCATGGCTGGACTGTCTCCCAGACAGTGCTCTTCCAAGCGGCCTCCCCAGGAGAAAGAACTGTCCTCAGCTTCAGCCTTCAAGGAGCTATGAGGGCTGAGCACGGACCCTGCTCTCTGACACATGTGGAGTCTCAGCAGCCCCATGCTGGCTTCCTTCAGGGGAGCATGTGGGGTGCTGAGAAGGATGGCACTTCCCAGGGGAGAGCCTGGGCCAGGCACTTCTATCAGTTAATTAATTTGTTTCATTCTCAAACAAAGTGAAAAACAACCTCAGCAGCTGGCCCTGGAATTCCTCCAAGGGAGAGGGCAGTCTGCTGAGGAAGAGCTATAGCTCACTCAGCCTTTGGGGCAACACGGACACATCGGAGGAGGGCGAGCTGCCCCATGAGAGAGGGGATTAGAGTGAGAGCAGGCTGAGAGGGAGGGCGAGAGGCAGCTGGGGAGTTGGCGTGTTGGGCAGACAACACCCAGAAGCCCCTGGTGTGCCCCCCTGACTGCTGGGCAGCCTAAGGAGGACCCCCGACCCTGAGAAACTGCAGGCAGAGGTCCTGGGCCAAGGGCCCCAGTAAGCCCCAGGAATCATCTGGGATTCGAATTCGGATTCAGAGGAGGGCTCTGAGCTCCTCTGGTTCTGGTTTGGGGTGTAAGACCTGGATCTCACAGGACAGGGAAGCAGATTACACTTCACAGCACTCTGCAGGGGCACCTGTCCAAGGCTGCCTCCCAGCTGGAAGGCAGAGAAGTCTGGAGTCAAATCCAGAGTTCCCTGATTCTATACACACCATTAGGTGTTTGGCCAAAGGTCAATGGTGGCACTGTCCCATCTCTCTGCAGAACCATCTGCTTTCTTCTTCTTTTGTTGCCTTAATGACTCCCTCCCCTCAGGCTCCTGAACCCCCAGGTAGAGAGGAAAGGGTATTGGACATTCCCACAGTCCTTGGTGACCTCCGCCCCCAGGAGAACTCCACCTCAAAACTGGCCTCTGAAGAGGGCAATGCTGAGTGGTGGATCCCGGGAGGAAGAGAAGGGAGGACTGTGTGATTCTGATACCGGGAAGCTCGAGACATGCCAGGATGCCATAAAACTCAGTCTAGCACAGCAAAGTGGCAAAACGGAAGAATAAAACAACCGTCTATTTAAAAGGGTAACGACAGGGAAAAATACATTTTCATCAGCTCGTCTTCTCGGGGCTGAGTCTCCGCAGCAAGCTCCAAATTCTAACGTTAGGAAATAAATCAAAATAACTTTGCTATTTTGCCTCATTTTGCTGCATGGCTCAGCTCTGAATTAAAGGCAACAGGTACCCTGGTGTCTCTCCCAGAAACACAGGAATGGTTTTAAAATGCATTTATGGGGGCTGGTGGAAGGGAAAAGGAAAATGTTTTTCTTCGATTGATGTATGATTGCCCCCATGCTGTTTGGAATTCTATTTTCGCTGAGCTCTGCTAAGAAGTGCTATTTGCAGGAAGCCTGACAAACAGAAGCAATTGGGTTTGGCAGGTTTAAATGTATTATTTTAGCAGGTCTCCAAGGAAAGGTTCTGGGAGGGGGCGCTAGCCTTTTAAAGTGCAGAGGACAAGGGGCTGCTCAGTTTCCATCCTGCTTGTCAAAACCAATCCACCAGCCTGGAAACAGGCCTGAGCTTTAGGAAGAGGCCTGCCACCTTCTCCCTCCTCCCCCACAACTTTTCCCCTCCTCTGAAACCTTCAGTTCCCAGTTGACAAGTCCCATCAGTCATTCCTTCACCCAGCAAGGACTTTCTGAGTAAATCTCAGAGGCCCAATTCAATGCTAGGCACTGTGAAGCTCATAAGGGGATTTGAGTTAGATGGAGGATAGGGGAGGCTGTGCCTATAGCCCAGGGGAAGAGAAATCATTTGAATGTTTAGGAAGACATCAGTGACAGGAGCTAGGTGGCAGCTATAGTAGAAGGTAGTCATGGTTCCCGGACATAAAAGTCCATGAAGGAATGGGACAAGCAGAAGGCACCCAAAGCAGGGTTATGACATGAATAGGACGATCCTATCCAGTGGTCAGCACAAACTGTGTTTGAGCCACTCCTGTGCATTAGGCACTACTTCACATTTTTCAGCTCATTCAGTCATGACCATCATGTGGTAGATTTGATTATTACCCCCATCTTGCAGAAAGGACTGAGATATAGGCACAGGAAGCATCTTGCCTGAGGTCACACAGTCTGTGAGTAGTAGAGGTTGGTTGTGAGCCCACCTGCTGAACAACTCTGCTGAGGGGAATCTAACAGGGGTTGGCCTTGGGATCAGGCCCCAGCAAGGCCAGCCCAGCAATCTCCTTTACTCAGTTAGGAATAAAGAATGATGAACCCCAGTGCCTGTGTTTAAAAAGCCAATGGTCTGAGAAACTAAGGTGGCAGCATAGGTAAACACCTTAAGTTTCTGCCTCACACAACTTCTTCAAAACTACAACTAAAAGACAAAATGGACATCATCCAGAACCACAGGAAGGCTGGCTGAGTGGAAATTCTACACCTAGAAGGAAAGAGAAAAGCACACTGAGACTCAGAGGAAGTTCGGAAGTGAAATGCAGAGGTATGGAGATGCGTGCAGAAATGGCTGGCAACTGAAGATGCTGTTGTCTTTCAATTGGGAGGGAGACACAAACTCCTGACTGCTCCGAACTTCAGTTCTTGATGAGACTCTGGGGACCCAGACCCACATGAGGAGAAATTGGACTATCTGGCTTTGGGCAGAACTTGAGAGTGGCTTTCTCTCAGACGTGCTTGCAGTGATTATCAAGGGATACTGAAACCTGGGGGGCCTCTTAGGGCAGGGCTGAGGATCAGCCATAGCTATTTGCTCCACCCTGAGACTCCACCCAATCCAAGCTGTTCACAAAGGCTTTTGCATATGAATGGCCTGGTCCTTTATAACCTAAAATTACCAAACTGCAGCTGGGTCAGAGAGCCCCAAAGCCACCAAAAGAAGGCTCAAGGCTCCATAGCAGCTTGCATTGCTTCACAGCTGGGCCTCATCTGGGCACCTCCAAATGCCAACCAAAGAAGAGTAATCTGCAGATTCTCTGTAGCTCTTGCTGGGTAGCCTCAGGTAGAGGCTAAATTTGCACCTCCTTGGATCTCCCAGTGGTCAGAGTAGGACCATCCAGATTACAACTTCTCAGATCCATAAGGGACATGCTTGGGAGGCAGACTCAGTGAGCACCAAAGCCCCACTGAAGCAAGTCTTGCCCCATAAGTATGTCTCCAGCACATAAGTTCTTCCATCATAGACACAGCTGATCTTCACAGCCAACTGGCCTGGAGGTCAGTTCCTCCCAGTAATACCAATAACAATCAAGGCTTAACTACAATAAGACTGCTCACACAGCCCACAAAGAGGTGCACCAAGAGTGTCCACCTCAGGTAACTAATTGAGGAGGCTGAGCCACTGGGCCCTATAGGACACCTACCACACAAAGCCACTCTATCAATACAGGGAAACAGCCAAAATACAGAGACAAAGAAATAGGTCACAAATGACAGAAATGGAGGAAAGCAAACTACTAGATATAGAGTTCAGAACCACAGTTATAAGATTTCTCAAGAATCTTCCAGAAACCACTGATAAATTTAGTGAGACCCTTGAAAATATAAAAAAAGACCAACTAGAAATTAAGCATACACTGACTGAAATAAAGAATAATTCATAGAGATCTAATAGGAGACTAGAAGATATCAAGAATCAAGCAAAGATTTGAAATACAAAGAAACAAACAAACAAACAAAAACACCCAACTGGAAAATAAAATAGAATAAAAAATATAAAGGAGCCTCTGGTACAACTTCAAGTGGACCAACATCGGAATTATGGGGGTGCCAGAAGAAGAGAGAGAGAGCAAGATATTGAAAACCTATTTGAAGAAATAATGACAGAAAACTTCCCCCACCTGGTGAAAGAAATAGACTTATAAGTTCAGGAAGCACACAGAACCTCAAACTAAAGGAATCCAAAGAGGACCACAGCAAGACACATCATAATTAAAAAGCCAAGAGCAAAATACAAAGAGAGAATATTAAAAGCAGCAAGAGAAAAACAGTTACCTACAAGGGAGTACCCATACAATTGTCAGCTGATTTCTCAATGGAAACTATGCAGGCCAGATGGGAGTGGCAAGAAATATTCAAAGTGATGAATAGCAAGAACCTACAACCAAGATTACTCTATCCAGCAAAGCTATCATTCAGGATTGAAGGTCAGATAAAGAGCTTCACAGATGAAGGAGTTCATCAATACCAAGCCAGTTCATCAATACCAATACCTTTCAGCATTTCATTATATGAAATGCTGAAAGGTATTCTTTAAGAAGAGGAAGAACAAAAAAGTAAAGATAAAAATTATGAACAACAAATACATATCTATCAACAAGTGAATCTAAAAGTCAAATGAATAAAAAAATCTGATGAACAGAATAAATTGGTGAATATAATAGAATCAGGGGCATTAGAAAGGGGCAGAGTAGACTGACAATTCTCAGGGAGGAAGGAGTTGTGGGGGATGCAGGAAGAGACTGGACAAAAATTATACACCTATGGATGAGGACAGTGGGGGGTTGGTAAGGGTAGGGGGTGGAGGAGAGATATGGGGAGGGGGGAACAATTGTAATAATCTAAACAATAAAGATTTCTTTTTTACAAAGCCAATGGTCATAGGAAGAAAGTGATCATTCAAATAAAATTTAAAAAAAACTGACTTAGGGAGAGGAAGAGGAAGAGAGAGAGAGAGAGAGAGAGAGAGAGAGAGAGAGAGAGAGAGAGAGAGAGAGACATTGACATGAGAGAGAAACATACATTGGTTGCCTCCCACACAAACCCTGACTGGGGATTGAACCCATAACCCGGGTGTGTGCCCTGACTAGGAATTGAACCCATCACCTTTTGGTGTATGGGATGATGTTACAACCAACTCAGCCACACCATCCAGGGTTCAAATAAATTTTTAAAAATACATTACATGGTGCAATAGCAAAGGGTTTTGCAACCTTCAGAAGCAGCTCAGAAGGGGGCAACTGATTATGTTAGTACTTTTGGAAGGTGAAGCAGGGAAGTCTTCCTGGAGGAGGTGGTGTGCAATGAGAGTTTTAAAGGGTGAATAGAAGTTTGTTTGTATGAATAGAAGAGAGAAGTACAGGGGATAACAAGGAGAAACACTTGGGTGAGAGATGAGGCCTGAGGTGGAAGGAGATCAATGTATTTGTGAGTCAGGTGAGGGACAGGTGGAGTCAGAGATGAGGGAGTTTATGCAGGGGAGAAAAAATTTAATTCTAGCTTGGAAGGTCAGGGGTGCTGGGGTAGAGATCCCATCAGATTATTCCGGTGGGAGCTAAAAAAGCAGTATGTTCTCTAGACCTGGGTTTCTCAGCCTCAGCATTATAGACAGTTTGGAGCAGATAAATCTTTGTTGGGTGCTGTCCTGGGCATGTAGACTGCTTCACAGCACTCCTGCCCTCCACCCACTAGACACCACTATCGCCCTCCCTCTCCCCACTCCCACTCCCCTCCCAAAATGGCTTCAGACATTGCCAACTGTTTCCTGGGTGGCAAAACTAGACCCCCGTCATTTAGAAGAAAAGGGAGGAATGCCCAAGAAACAAAACCAACAACAAGGCTGGGGCCATAGGAGGTTTTTGTTTGGACTGTCATTCCAGGGAACTTGTGGGGAGAGGATTCTGAGGGGGCGGGAATAGGGTCAGAGCCTCAGGGGTAGACATTTAGATCCAGATTGACAAATACATACTATGTGTGATCTTAGTCCATGCCCAAAGCAGACATCACTAATCAGGGCTCTTGCCCACTACATAGAGATAGCACTCCAGAACCCTAACACAGGGTTCCAGGTGGCCACCACAGCCCAGCAGGGCAACCCCGACAAAAAGCTGCTGCCCTCCCATGGTGACGGTCTTTTCTGAGAAGAATCTTTTCTTTGACCCTAGGGAACTTGCCCTATTCAAAGTGTTCCCTTTCCTTAAACATCTTTGGTTCCAGCAGGAGAGTGCTGTTTCTCCCTGGTGAGGTTAAGCACTGCTTTCTTCCATGTCCTCCCTCCCAAGCTAAAGCTTGGGACCAGAGTGGGAGGGCATGTGGCTGCTTCTTCAGAGGAGAAGGGACCAGTGTAATGAGGGGCACAGGGCACAGAGAGGAGGTTTCAGTGGAGCCAGAAAGGGATGATGGGCATAATGCCTGGGTCTGAGGATGAGGAGGTTCAGCTCCATAATCTCATATTTCACTCTGGGTGTCTAAGATGCTCTGAGATGTTGGCAGGGTGGCTGGGGATGGGCCACACAGATTTTTATCCCGAGACCATCTGAGGGGCTCAGGCTTAAATGACCTTGGTCCTACATTTCTCGAAACCTTGCCAAGCACCAGCCACCAAGCACACACCACTTATAGGTCCCACAGACTTCTTGCAGATAGACATCATCGCTCCATATTGCAGGGGAGGAAACTAAGGCTCAGAGACATTAAGTAACTGCCCATGGTCTCACAGCCAACAAAAGCAGAGCCTGTGTCAAAACCTAATGTCGCCCACTGTGAGCTAGTTTCTCCACCTCACCATGTGCCTGGAGCCCTTGGGGCCCGTCTCTCAGAGGGAGAAGTACAGATGCAGATAGGATAAGCAATCTGAGGCCACATGACAAAGTGGTGAAGGACTCTGGGTTCAATCCTGGCTCTGCCACTCAGTAGCTGTGTGGTGCCAGGTGAGTTATTCATCTCAGTCCCCGAATCTGTCACAGGCTGATAACAGCTCTGTTTCATAAATTTGTTGCATAGCGCCTGGCATGCAGCAAGTGCTCCTTGAGTGCTACCTGCAGTCACCACTGTGCTTAGTGGACAGTGGGAGTCACCTCTTTCTGTCATGGACCCTCTGCTGTTCAGGAGCCTTCTCTCAGAGCTGTCCTTAGAAAGGCTGGCTCTGCATGTGTGTTTCTCTCTCTGAGTTTGAGATGTCATGTAGGGCAGACCTCAGCCCCAGTCTGAGGCAAATGTTACCGGAAAGGCGCAGCCTGTGGTTTGTTGACACCCTGCCCCCTAAGCCCTAGAAACCTGCAGTGCACCCCGACCCCCAAGACAGAGGGCCTCCTGGGCCTATCATAAAGTAATGGGGTGGTGGTGATGGGGCTCTAGACACAAGGGGGAAGGAGCGAGGGAAGCCACAGAGCGGAGTCCCCACTGAGGGCTGGAGCAGCACTGGCTGGAGGGACAGGGTGTTGGGAGTGGCCGTAGAGGGCTTATGCAGGGGGGAATGCCAGATCATCTGTCCATCTTTCTGGTTACTGGTGTCTCTCCTTGGGCATCTCAGCTCAATACCTGCCACCTCAGGAGACATGATGATTTTCTGCAGCATGCATCTGGCTCAGCCTAACAGGTCTTCCTACATAAGACACAGATGTGAAGTGAGGTATGCACAAAAGTGGGTGTGATGAGGTCCAGTATGGCAGGGGTGCTGGCTGCCACGTCCTCTTTCAAGGGGTAGCTGTGAGCAGGGTTCAGGGTAGCACCTTATGCCCAGCATCCATGGCATCAAGTGTGCTGACTGAGGGGACTACAGTGTCCAGTCTTGCAAGGTAGCTTTCAGATTGGGTCCTGGCTGTATAGCCTCTACATGTGGATATTTAGTTCCCAAAGTGATTGATTTTGGGATCAACTAAAATCCTTTAATAAATTACTTTTCTCCTTACACAGACTAGTTTCCATTGTTTCCTCTGCCCTCTGTGCCTGACCCCAACCTCTGGCACCCAATGGCTTTTCCTTAGGGGAAAGTGCTCTGAAGGACCGCCCTGTGCTGGGCTTTGGTGCCTGACATTCATTGGTGAATCAAGTTGAACAAATGCAGAGGGCTGCCTTGGCCAGTGTGTGTATGGCCACAAAAGGAGGATGTGCAGCCGGAGCATGGCCTGTGGGCAGTGGGGGCAGTCCCATTGCCTGGCCTTGGGAGTAGGTGGGTTTGGGGATGAATATAGGATACCAGCTTCTTCCTGCCCACCTGTTGCCTCCTTCTGTGCCCTGGTGTGGGGTCTCGGCCTTGTCTCTCTCCAACACCTGTTAGGACTTGAGCAACCATAACAGGGCAAACAGAGAGCTCAGAGGCCCAGGCTTCTGGTCATCCCCAGGCATCCTTGGCTGACCCACTCCTTTGGGCCAGGCCTGAATCAGTACAATGGGGAATAAGGAAAAGGCCTCCCGCCTCATCCCACTGCAGGACTCCAGGGATAGAGGGTGCCTCCGTAGGTGCACCATTTTAGTCATAGTGCCCTGCTTTCCAGTCAAATCTCATGCAGCCCAACCACATCTGAGCTGCTCCGGGTGCCTCCCCAGCCCTACAAGGCACTGCATACTGGGAGCAGACCCTGAGAGGAAACTGCAGACCTCCCACACATTCACACAGAGGCGTGTGCGTATGCTCAGACAAGCTGCGCAAAGCACACGGTGACTGCTGCCAGCCTGGGGCCGTTTACACATCCTGCTGCTGAGTCCCAGGTCACAGCAGATCCCAGTATCAGTAAAGAAAAGAATATTCTGGAGGTTTTGCATGGCAGTCCTTAGGTGGGAGTTTCATGTGGGTTGGAATGTCTGGTCCTAGCACAGGAGGAGACTGAGGGAATAAAACAAATTCTCAAGAGGGAAGAAGAGGCACTGAAGGAGGGAACAGCAATGGAGACAAGCAAAGAGTAGGCAGGCAGAGCCCAGAGTGAGTGGGGTGGGTGGGGTGAGCTGGGAGGCAGGGAGCGAGGGTAAGAAGATGGCAGAGGCAGGGCGGGTCAGGCCACATCACATTATTGGGGTTATGTCCCTCCTCAAATGCAGCCTGGCATTCACAGCCCCAGCTAGGCCTCAGCCCTGACCACTCCCAGGTGCGAAGGAAAGGGACCCAGTGACCCCTGGGTTCAGAATGCACCCTACAGCAGGTCCACACTCCGTATCTTCTCTCTGGTCTGCAAGACAGCATCTTTTTTATTCTCACTGGTGCTGTTGACTATCCTTACTCCTGACAGCCTGCACAGGGCAGATACCTCTAAGCCCCTGTGAGGCCCTATACCCACCAGGAACAGCTGCCCAAAGTGCTTTGTGTGGGTGTGTGCACACACATGAGTGTGTCCAAGTGCAGTTGTATGACCATGCAAATACTTAAGGGTTTGGATGTGAATGCATGTGCGTGTGAGTGTGCAGCCCTGTTAGCCCTCATTACCGCTCTGAAAGCTTGTTTTGTTGTAAAGGTGAATGCGGTCCTGGGTTGGGTGTAGGCCTGGGGAATGTGGGGCTATAGGGTCAGAAAGATTCACAGCCCCTCTTCCACTCAGACCCTAAAGCTACATGAGGTGGGACACCAGGAGACATTTGTGCAGAGCTGGGGGTGGGGTGGAGTGCAGGACACAGTAGGGCTTCAATCTTAAACTTCCAATGGCCAACTAAACATCCATTCCTGGTGACTTGCATGCACCAAAGCTGAACAAGTTTACATCCAAAATAAAACCTGCCCATTCCTTTCAACTCCTCCGCTGCCCTCCCCCTCCCAGCAGCTGACATCACCTTTCTAGTCTCTCAGGCTGGGTAGAGGGCAGTTGCATGGGAGCCTGATCCTCACATCCAAGCCTCACCCCCACTCCTCTAGCACCCTGTGCTGTCCATATAACTATTTATATTTTCACTTAAATAAAATAAAAAGCCCAATTTCTCAGTCACACTTGCAGCTGGTGGCTATCACATCAGAGGACACAGGTATAGACTATGTCCATCCTGGCAGAACATTCTACTGAACAGTACAGCGGCAGGGTCTTTCAGTCTGAAGACTCGGCTCTCAACACCTCAGGACTTTTGGTCATGCTGGGACACTACCAGAATGTCTCTTAGAGAAACCACCCCTTCATCCAGGCCTCTGTGATAGCCAGACTCAGAGGGGGGAGGAGGACAGAAGAGAAGGACATGGGTTGTCATGCTCATACCAGACACCACCACCGAAACCCCCTTTAGCTGTTTGTGACATTTACTCAGCCCTCCCTTGCCTGAGGACATCCTGCTGCCAGAACACCGCACGGCCAGATACCGGGTTAACAGGACCCACCAGCCTGGGAAGAAAATTTAAAATTTCCCGCTTCCCTGTACTGTAACTGACCTTACGCTACCTTTCTTTGTGTGAAACTGGCCAATCACAAATTGCCAAATCTCCCTGCGTTGGAGATAAAAAGTGCTCGCTACCGAGGTTCGGGGCTCGCGCTGCTCACTGCTGTGACAGTGGAGACGTGGGCCCGGCTCGAGTTCGTTATTAAAGGCTTCTTAAAATTTTGATCTGGCTCCTTGGTGGTTGTCACTCTCGGTTGGTCCATAACAGCCTCAAAGCTGCAGCCAGCCTGCATTGCTCCTCCATACATCTTTCTGCCAAGCTCTGGGCTCATTCTCATCTCTGGGTCACCAACCCCTCCAAGACAGAGACCATGGCTTATTGACTTAGTTTTATTTGTCTTCTGTCTAGACACCCTGTCCTTCTCTTTGTCCACCACTCTTGTTCCCTCTCGCCCAGCCCCTGGCTTCTTCCTCACAACTTCTGGCCTATCTTCATGCTCCTGCACCCCCCTCTTTCCTGTCTCTGATTTCTCTCTTTCTCTCTGTCTCCTCTCCCCCTTGCTCCCCTGCTTTGCTAGAGAGATGCTAATTGCACCTGCAATTACCTAATTGCCATGGAAATTAGCCAGTTGCACTCTATTTTGAAGGTGCAAATGGCAAATTGCAGGCATAAGGAGGTAATTTTAGGTACAAAACTGTGCCCTGAGAACTTGGTCTCAGCCCTGGGGGCCAAGGAGAGACCAGACAGGAGAGCTGGAGAGAGTGGAGCCTGGAACACTTCTCCCTCCTGAGGAAGGTCATAGGCCAAGGACTGAGGTGGTTGGGGAGGGGATTTCCTTCTAGGCAATTCACCTAATTTGCAGCACAGAGCAAGGCCAACCTGCCAGCATTAACTGTAGTGATTTTCACATTATCACTAACGCTGATGAGGACTAATACTCAGCGTGGTAGTTCACAGAGTTGAGAGACGGGGATCCGACCCCGTTTCCAGGCTGGTAGAGGAGGCTGGACCACAAGCTGCCCTGGGAGCCCCCTTCTGGGGTGCAGCATGATTCCCTGGGCTGGGTGGAGACTGACCTGGCACGCACTAGTGTGAGTGCTCACTGAGCATGTATAGCTCACCTGAAGAATAAATGCTGCTGAATTTTATGAGTGGGGCTCAAGCCTGGCCCCATTCCAAACCCCTTCCTCCAGGCATTGGCCATGCTGGGGGAAGAAGCCTGTCTCCCTGGAACAGAGGTGTCCCAAGAGCAGCATCTCCCATGTGACCGGTGTCCTGGGTAGCCACTGCTTAGAGATCAGGTAGTTGGTTGTAAATCTGGACAGTGGGTAGTGGGCTTTGGGCTTGAGAGAGGTGTGTGTGAGGTGACAGGAGTGCCTGTGTGACCTTGTCTAGAAGCCTGCACTGGGCTTCTGACTCCAGTGTGGCTGGGCTGGGGAAGGGGCCTGAGGAGACAGGTGTGGAGCACTTAGGGGACAGACATTGACGCTGCACTGACAAGGCCAGGGTGCTCTTTCCACAGAATTTGTGTGTTTAGGGTGGTCCTGGGGATGCTGGCAGGGACATGGGGAGATGGTCATGGCAGTACTGCCTCTTGCAGTAACCGTGGACAAGGAAGGCCCCAAATGATTAATGAGCCCTGCAGTGTGTCAGGCAGGGGCCAGGTGGAGCCTGGTGGACTGCAAATGGACTTCTAGTTAGGGAGAAAGACAGGGTATTGTCAGCTCTGCAGGGACAGAACAGGCCAGTATCCTCACCAATAAGTGTGTGCTGGATGAAGGAACAAGATGCTGCCTCTCTCTGGGCCTCAGTCTCCATCTGTGAAGTAGGAGGCAGGGTTTGAGAAGTCTGTCCCTGTGAGGTCCCTCACATCTCCTTTCTCCACCAGTGCTGCTGGGGTCCTTTTGGGGGCATCCTCCCCTCTCTGCTCCACTTGCCAAATCCCTGCCCTCAAGCAACCCTGTTCATCTGGTTTAGCTCTCACCCAGGTATTGCTCTAGGCTCAGAGAGTTTTGAAGCCTCATGTCTTGGGCCCTTGTTCACTGTTGAGGGAGGGGATGTGTTTTGGACTTGTTTTTTTCTAGAACATTGTCAGACTCTATAAATGGGGACAGACTGGCTGGCTTTTAAAACCCAAAACCTTATCACCCTCTAAGGAGTGAGTCTGCGGTACAAGAGACCTCCTCAGTCCCATTTTGCTGGGTGTGGGTTGCTTGGGGAGGGCTGGGACCTGGAGGGGGAAGGTGGCTGGGCTGAGCAGTAGCCAGCAGCCCCACCTTCTCACCACTTTCAGTCACTCCACACACTTCCCGAGCTGGCCTCGAAGGGATACCAGCTCAACACAATAGCCAATGTCTGAGGCCAGGAGTACAAGTTAATTAATTCACCAGAGGGAAGGAACACTATAAATAGAGGTGGGGGCAGAGGGGTGGGTGGGGGAAGGTTTATTCGCTAGCGCTGATGAGGACTAATACTAGCGGTTTTGCAGAGTCTCTGCTCTGGCAACACAGGTTAATAAGCACAGGCCTCCTGGCCAACACAGTGATGACTAAAAATAAGAAAAGAGGAATAAGTAACCCTCCCTGGTGAATCCTATGCCTCCGCCTCCTGTAATAATTTCCCTGCCGATTCTGTAATTCTCTGCCCCCCTTGCTCCCTCAGGGCTGAAGGAAACAAAAGCCCCGCCACCTAAAGGAGATAGGTTCCATTCTGGTTCCCTCTCCACTGCAAGGAGAGGTGGGTGGGTGGGTGGGGGCAGGAGGGCAGCTAGGGCCCAAGCGCAGGCCAGTAGATTCAAGTTGCCAGAAGTTCTTGTCATGCCCCTCAGTCCCTGGCCCACATGCAGGAAGCTTCTCAGCCAGCCTCTCGGCCTGCATTGCATGAATTGGGGAAAGGTGCTCCCTCTCTGCAGACACAGTCCCTGCCAGGACATTAGGTTGGCCAGAGGATCCTGGGTGGGTTTAGGTCCCACTTGGCCCACCTCCTCCCCTGCCAGGGTGCCTTTGAGAACTGCTCACCTCACACAGCCTTCTCTAAGGGCCCCATCCACCTATCTTCCCGCAGGCCAGGCACCCCCCCCCCCCAAAGCTCTTCATGAGAATAGAACTTTTATGACAACTAAATGAGGCTCCCCTTCCTCCATCCTCCCCACCCTCAGCCCCTTCTCCCTCGCACATGTGGGGAAAGAAAAAGGACTGACATAGACTTGAGTTCCTTTTTCAAATCATAGCAACTCTTTCCTAGAGAATTCAGGCCCTGGGTGGCTGAGAAACTTGCCTTGGGAGGTACACATGGAAACAGCTACAGTCAGATGGGTACACTGTGCTAGCTGCAGCCCAGGTCACCCTGCCCCTGCCTCTGCTCCTGCACTCAGGAATTTGTCTTGTGTCACTGGGTCTGTGTTTTGGTGGCATCTGTGGGAGAACAGAGCAGGAAAGTGAGTAGGCAGAGGCATGCTCAACCTGCCTGCCGGGGGGATGCTGGGATGATGCCTTGGAGCTCCGTGACAGGCCACCACAGGACTATACCAATCTGGGTGTCCCATCAACCACACTGTGATTCTGTGTCATTTTGCATGGCAGATGTCAATCACATATTAAAAACCACTTCGTTTTGCTATTATTATTCCTAATTACCCTCTCATTAGCTGAAAGTCCCTGCAGAGGAAATTGGCTCTTGGTTCTGTCTCCAACCCTGGCCTCATGAGGTGTGAAGAAATTCCTTTTTCTGTGCTTTTTTCTCAAACCTCCACAGTGAAACTGCTCACTGCCAGCCCAGCTCAGTGTTCTGTGCATGCACACACACACTGGGCCTTCTGCTGCTCGCTGTGCCATGCCCCACCCACTCCACCCCTGCTCTTCAGCCCTGCCCCACCCACACTACCTGCCTTAGCTTCCACCCCTTCACCTGGGCAATGGTTCTTTCAGGGACTTCCTTGCTGTCCTGCCCTTGACTGCTGGCTCATCAGCACCATAGGGACAGGCCCCACGATGACTGCCCTTTCACATTCTCTTTCCTCTCTAGGATTAGGGGCAGGTTGTGGGGTAGGAGGACAGTGAGGGGTGCATTGAGAGAGGAGACAGAGGAACAGGCAGCATTGTGGTGGGTGGTCCACCTGGGGCTCTGGCACAGGCATAGTCGCCCCAGACACAGAACCCCTGCAGGGCAGAACCACACCCCACCCCAAGTCCTCACCACCAGACCTCAGACAGATGGGCCCCATGCCTGTCCCCTCTCCCCCCTCTCCCTCCTCCGTCTCACCACAGTTTCCCGTCACAGCTCTGACACCTGTGCAAGCCATTAGCCCCTTATCTGCTGGTCTTCAACTGCTCCCCTCTTCTGGCTTCTGGCCTGCAACCTCTTCTGTTTTGAAAGCATCCCTTGCTTGACCTGCTGCCCTCTTCCTGCTATTGACTCATCCTGCCTTTCTTTCACAGCCAAACCTCTTAACTGGGGGGTGTCTGCACACTCATTTCCCACTTCCTCACCTCCTACCTCTCTCAGTCTGGCTTTGGCCCCTCCAGACCCTTGAGGCTAGCCTCTCACAGCCACCTCTGACCTCCTTGTTGCAAAATCTAGTGGACACTCTTAACTCCACTTCCCACTAGTCTGTGGACAGGGCCTGACACTGCCAACCACTTCCTCTTCCCGACACATTTTCTTGCCTTGACTGCTGGACACCTCAGCCCCGGCTTTCCCTTCCTCGGCTAGCTCACAACACCCTCTCCCTCCTCTGCGTGGTGCTGCTCACTGCTGGCCCTCATGCCACCGCCACCGTCTTCAGGGCCGCACTGATGACTCCCACCTCTGGCCCTCAGGTCAGCATTCCACTGCTCTCAAACTCAGCGGGTCCAAATAGAACACATTATCCTTCCTTCCAATCCACCTCTCCTTCCTCCTCAGTCTAGGCCAGGAATGGGTCTCACTTCCTCCCAACACAAATGCCAAAAACGAGAACATCATTCTGGACTCTGTCCCTCCTTTATATCCAGATCAGTGATCACGTCTACTCTCCCCTTGGTGGCTCCAGCCCCCTGGCCTCATTGGGCTCTCTCCCTCCACATTCTGCTCCCCATAGCACAGCTGGAGTGGGCTTTTAAAAATGCCTGTTTGATTCTAACACTCTTCCTCCTGAAGGCTTGCAGTAGCTCCCTGTGGCCCTCAGAAGTAAATTCAACATTTCATCATGTCCTTCCAGGGCCCTGAGACAGTACCTCCCGCCTCTGTCCTGCACATGGAAATGGAAATACTTGGAGCTCCTTGGTCTCATGACCCCACTCCACCTACCTTTCCTCTGGGACACTTCCCCACTTCTTTGCCTGGCTGGTGGGTGCTCCATCCACCTTCACCTCCCAGCTCAGCTGCCACTCCCCAGGGAATCCTCCCAGAGCACCTGCCTTCCTCTGTGCTCCCAGGACAGGCACCTCTCACAGCCCCTCTTGGCCCCGGCTAAGCCTTTGCAGCCTGGATGGCTAAATGCCCTCTTCCCTTGGCTGTCTCCCCTGGAGACCGTCCTAGAGCCCAGAGGCCAGAGCCCAAAGTTGAAGGAATACTTCGCTGGGTGTCAAGGGTCTGCAAACTTTCGGTGCTAGATGCCTCATGCCCAATGGATGACCTTGATCTGATCATGGGATGAGTCCCACCTTACCCCATACTGCTTTTCCCACTTACTTCAGGAAGACTGCTAGGGAGCACTTATTCTGAAAGACCACCCTGAGCACTTGCTGCATTTGGCCACAGTGTGATTCTGAGGGCCACAGCCCAGTCTCAGGTAGCGCCAGGTGAGCCCAGTTCTCCTTGAGTTCTACCTGTGTCCATGGGGACCACACCCTCTTTCTGCACTGCATGTCAAGTGTCCAGACCTTTCCTCTCATGACTTCCAGGTTGGCCCAGTGCCCAGTTGGGAGAAGGGCCCTGAGGGAAGAGGCTATATTCTTTGTTCTTCTAGGCCCAGAACAGTGATGGGGCAAAGCAGCAGACCCTGTGCAACTTCCACATCAGTCAGGGGCTGACCAGGGCACCCTTTCCAGCAGGTAAGGGCCCCCTCACACAGGCCATGATGTACTGCCTCTTTCCAGCTTGCTCATTGCCCAGTGGACCTGCATCTTGAACTGTCATCGTGAGGAGCGTCCTCATCTACAAACTGGAAGAAAGAGCAATGGATCCGTCCAAAAGGAGCAGGCTCCGTGCCTGGCACCCAGAGCCTTCAGCAGAGTTAGCTCTCTGAGCCATTCACCACTGCAGACACTCCCCTAGAGAGGGCCGGGCAAGCTGAGGCTCCAGAGGTAACTGGCCACCAGCTCTGGGAGAAGCGGTTTTTCCTTAGGGCTCTTTTGTTTCCTTCCCAGCTCAGGGCCAAGTGCAGCTCAGGAAATCAAAACCCAAATGCCTGTGCTGAGGGGTCAGGAGCTCCCTCGTGGACAAGGTCCTGAGACCCTAAACTTCCTTCCCTAGCATTTCTCTCTTCATCCTTTGCCTCTCTGAGCCAGAGATAGCTGAGCACTGCCTTATAAATATGTACAAAGAGATGGCCAGCCTCTGAGACCTGCCTCCCCTCAATCATTGTCCCTCCCCACCCCTGAGAGATCAATAGAACTAATACAGCAATCTGGAGCCTAGGTGGTGCAGTTCATGAATCTGTTATTTATTTTCCTCTCAATTTCTCTCTGTGCCTCCAGCCCTCACCCATAACCCCAGCACCCACCCCAGGTGGCAGCTGCATGACTGTTGGCCTCCCTGGACCGGACACCCTGGAGAGTGAGCGGGAGGAGGTGAGCTGGGCTGACAGGGGATCAAGACATGAAGGTCTTAATGAATATGAATCTCCTCCTCCTCCAAGAGCCGGCCCCATCGCATTCCTTCACACCTCGCTGAGCCTAGAAAGGTTACTTAGAATTAAATGTAAATCACATTTTTTCTGGTATGAATCAGATCACACTGTCACTTTATCACAACAGAGATTTTAGAAAATGTGTATAGCCCTGAGGGTTTCTGCTTTCCTGTGGCTGCACCTGGGAAAGGGGAGTGGGCTCAGTGGGACACCTGATACCAATGTGTTTAGCCCTTTGGTGCCCAAGTCATGGCTACTTTTAATATCACATCTGTTGGCAGCAGACACCATGGGCTAGGCAGCTGTGGCTGTTTGATAAATATTGAATAACCACAGGAGCATCTCTGCTAAAAGGCTGCTGGCAGCCACCTCCCTTCCCAGACTCACCTGTGTTTCAGACACATGGAAGGGTTTTCTGTGATGTTGTTGCATGTTGAGACGCAGTGCATGGCAGGATCTTTGCAGCCAACCTGGCTCTGCCACTCGCTCAGCAGGACTGTGGACACTTCACCCTGATGCAGGTTCTGCTGCCCCACTGACATGTGTGGACGTATTTGCCCACAGTAAAGTAATCTGCAAAGGTGAGGAGCAATGACCACAAGCTCAGTGTAAAGGCCACCAGACAAGGGATAAAGAGATGCAGGTTTCAGTCTTGATTCTCTCATCTCATGGCTATGTGGTCCTTAGAATAGCCTTCTGCTCCTCTCAGCTTCAGATTCACATCAGCAAACTGGAAATAATGAGACCTTTCCTGATGGAATGAGGCTCCAAAAGATGCAAAAAAGACAGATCTCTTTGCAAACTATGAAGTGCTGAGCACAGCTAAGGAGCTCCGAGTGGGTGATTCCCCTCAACCATGGCAGGATGCTGGGGACATCCGCTTTCTCCAGGATGTGCCTTCCCTCCCAAGCCTACTCACTCGGAGGCCGGCCTCCAGTAACATCTGTGCATTTGGAGGGCTCTTTGCAGTTTGCAAAGCACTGTGCTAGGCTGGAACTTGCAGTTTACTTAGGAGGACACATAAGCACTGGGGTTCTTTGGTGGCCAGCTCCTCACAAGGAGGTGTGATGGGACGGTTGGTTCCTCTGCCTAAATTTGTGCCAGAGCACCATCTCCAGAGCCAAATGGCAACATTGGACTTTCTCGACTGAGAATGTGTGTGTGTGTGTGTGTGTGTGTGTGTGTGTGTGTGTGTGTGTGTGTGAGAGAGAGAGAGAGAGAGAGAGAGAGAGAGGTTGAGAGTTTAATCCAAGAAGCAAATGTCATTTTCTCTTGGACTTAAAGGCAGGAACGTTCTTACATTCTTTTTATAGTCAGTCCCAGGCGTGGAAAAGCTCTGCCTTTGTTTAGGTGGTCAAGCTAAGGACACATCTACTGCATTTAGAATTCACCTGTTAACCATAGCTGCACATGGATAGGAAGTGAAGTAATGATTTTAGAGGTAAAGTCTGTTCTAATTATTTATTTCAATTACCTATTTGTAACAAATCACCCCAAAGCCCAGTAGGATAAAATAGTCTGATTTATTAAGCTCATAGTTTCTGGAGTCAGGAATTTGGACAGGGCACAGTGCAGATGCTTGTCTCTGCTCTGCCAGGTCTGGGGTCTCAGCCTAGAAGACTCACAGCCTTGAGAGTGACTTGAACTGTTGGGGGCTGGAGGCAGCTGGAGGCTTCTTCACTTGCCTCACTGATTCCTGGGCAGCAAAGTCTCAACGTCTTAAATTCAGCTGAGCTGATCATCACAGCACCCCCAGGTGGCCTCCCTGTATGCATAGGGCTTCTCACAGCATTGGGACTGGGGGTCAGGGGAGGGGAGGGGGCAGATCTGGAGAGATGGATGGTGCTCCAGGAGACCAAGCAAAGCTTGGTCTGAAGTTCCTTAAGACCTGCCACATTCTGTTAGTTATAAGGAGTTACTAAGTCCAGCCCAAATTTAAGGGAGATGAATTAAATTCCATCTCTTGATAGGGGAATGGCAAGATCACATTGTTGTAAGGCACATAGGGCACGTGGAATGGGGGTTACTGTTGCCACCATCTTAGAAAATACTTCTGCTATAAGATCTGTTGTTCCATTAAAATAAGCCACTGAGAAATCAATAAACCAATCATGACATTGCCAAACACATACTGACTTTCTCCCGTGTGCAAAGTATTGGGCCAGCTGACACGGTGGAAGAGAACTTGGACTCCACTGCTCACAGCACAGATCCCACATTTGTAAAATGGAATCTAATTAGGGAATCAATGGATGGCAAGAAACAGAGACCCAATTCAGGCAACTCAAGTAAAGAAGCATTTATTGTCCGGTCACTCAGGGGACCCATGGAAATCTAAGGACAGAATCCTAAATTCATTCTCAGAGTCATGAGACTTAAGTAGGAAGCCATCAATAATGGAAACAGCCCTCACTTTGTCTCTTAGGACCACATCAGGGAATTCATGTTTTGTTTTTTTTTTTGAGCAATCTCCCTGTGGCCTTCCCCCTCTGTTGTCTGCTTTCCAGAGCTTCCCTGATTTTCTTACAAAGCTCATGGCTTTTATATGACACATAATTGACACCATGACTCAAATTCTACCTCTTGACCTTTCAGCTCTAAATATACTGCAATCAGAATCCCAATACCCAGTCCTAACTGGCCCAGACCATTTTTTCCAGCCAATTCTTATAGGTATTAGGTTGTTGGCCAGTCCATAAATAAGATATCTTTGCATCAGGTACCTACTTTTTGGTTTAATCAGGCAAGGGACACAGAGAATTCTATGGGATGAAACATAGAAACATGGCTGTGGCCTTCTAGTATGGCCCATGGATAAAATGATATCTCTTAAAAAGGATTTGACAAAGCAGGCTGTTATAAATATCTCCAGTGCCCTCTCACTAGACATTGGGGAAGATGGAATTGAAAAAATGGGAGGAAAGTACTCTTTAATCTATAAACTGCTGCACAGATGGGATCAGTATCACACTCAATTCATTTATTTGTTCAAGAAATATTTATTGAACATCTAAATCATGCTTGAAACAGGGAGAGTGACACAAACAAGTTAGAGCTGGTTCTTGCTCTCCTACACTTTCTTGTGATTATAAAGGTATGAGATATAGTCTGCAAAAGCTCAAGTAGCTTTAAACCTGGCTGGCGACACAAAGCATAAGCACTAGAGTTAAATAAAATTGCCTGAAAGCAAACTAAAGTACACCAAAATAACATTTTCACTAACCAGATTAACAAAGATTAGACACGCTGTGAGAGTGATGGTGCACAAAAGTGAGCACACTTACACACTGTTGCTAGGAGTGAAAAATGATAGACACTTCAAGAGGGGCCATTTGAAAATATCCTTTAAGATTACAAATTCACCCCTCCTGGGAAGCTGTGATTCCAGATATAGAGAATTATTCATTGTGGTCCTCTCTGTGATTTCAAAGGATTATAAGCCAGTCAATAGGAGAATGGTTAAGTATAGATTTTGGCACACCCATGTAATGGACTCCTAGATGATTATAAACTACTAGAGGCCCAATGCACAAAATTCATGTACTTGGCAGCGGGGGGGTGGGGAAGGGGAGATCCCTCAGCCTGGTCTGTGCCCTCTCATAATCCAGGAGCCCTCAGGGGATGTCCAACTGATGGCTTAGACTTGCTCCCCCAGACATCCTTAGTGTTGCTGCAGAGGCAGGAGAAGCTCCCACCATTGCTGGTGCCCTCGCCAGCCAGAGCCCAGCTCAGCGCTTCTGGCTGAGTGGTGCTCCCCCTGTGGGAGCACACTGACCACCAAGGGACAGCTCCTGCATTGAGCGTCTGACCCCTGATGGTCACTGTGCATCATAGTGACTGGTCGCTCCACTGTCGGGCCAAAACTGACTCTTCGACATCTCCTGAGGGTTCAGGATTGTGATATGGCACAGGCAAGGCTGAGGGATCCTACCAGTGCAAAACTGGGTCTTGGGAGAGATGCAGGATGTTGGCCAGGGGGAAAGGACTGTGGAAGGACTCCAGGGTGTGTCCTGCCCTTCTTGCTCAGTCCCAATCTGCCAGACCCCAGCAGCAAGCTAACTACTTGTCACAGCATCTGCCCCCTGGTGATCGTGCACATGATAGCCAGTGGTTGAGTGGCCTTAGCATATCATTAGCTTATTATGCTTTGATTGGTTGAATGGAAAACTGGATGACTGGACACTTAGCATAATAGGCTTTTATTATATAGGATAATGAGGAACCTCTTTATGTGTTGCTATGTGAAGATGGCTTGAATATAGTGTTGAGTTAAACAAGTAAGGAATAGAACTACAAACTACCAATGGTATTTAAAAATGGGTGAAGCTGAGAAGATACACACACACACACACACACACACACACACACACACACTTATATAAGCATAAAGTGTCTCTAGGAGAAGTCACAAGAAATTAAGTACAATATTTTTTATTATCAAAAGGAAATTAATGGTAGGAGGGAGGCAGTTTACTGTATACTTTTAAAATATTTTTAATTTTGAACTGTTAAAATGTTTTATTTAAACCAAGATGGAGGCATAGGTAAACACCTAGGCTTTTGCCCCGCACAACAATTACGAGAATAGAACTTAAGGATAGAACGGACACTGTCCAGAACCATGGAAAGGCTGGCTGACTAGAAGATCTGAAATTGGAGGGTCATAGAAGTGCACATGGATAATCAGAGCCTCTGCAAAGCCCAAGTAAGGTGGAGATTCGTGTGCGAGAGAGGACAGGGTGTTTGAACCTGGCAGGGGTGCTCTGGCAGAAAGGAGACAAAAACTCCAGGCTGTGCTGAACCCAGTTTGGTTTGCACTCAAAACCCGGGGGAACCAGGACCTTACAGGGAGAACCTGGATTGCAGGCAGAATCCCAGGGGAAGAGCCAGAAGCAGACCTCCGTAGGTGTGCACGTGAGTGCACGTAGAGGGGACAAATGGGTCGCTGGCTGTGTCTGTTAGGAGAAAGGCGCTCCGGCCAGAGGCGGAACTCCCAGGGCATGCACAATGCTCACAGTGAGGGCGTTCTGTTGACTGTGTGGCTGGCATCTGGCAGAAAGGAAAAGAAGTTCCGATTGCACTGAACCTAGGTGCCAGGCAAAAATCTGAGATTCGGGATCCATCGGGGACTGGACGTTCTGGTGGCAGGCAAAATGCGAGGGCACCTTTCTCACAGAGGTGCCTGCGGCGATTGCCTGCAGATGCTAGGACCCGGCAACCTCGTGGGCCGGGGCTGACTGGAATCCAAGGCTGTTGGCTCCACCCTGAAACTCCACCCCACCCAGAAACTCCGCCCCATCCAAACTGAGCAGAGACTTTGGCAAGTTTGCAAGTCCAGGCGCAGAAGGCTGTCTTCTAGAGTAGACTTAGCTGATCCTCACAGTCAGTTGGCCTGGAGGTCAATTCCTCCCAGTGAGACCAACAACAAGCAAGACTTATCTGCAACAAGGCTGTATACACAGTCCACAAAGGGGTGCACCAAGAGTGTACACCTCAGGTAACAGGGAAGGCCGAGACACCTAGTACACAAAGCTATCCAACCAACTCAGGGAAGTAGTGAAAATGGGGAGAGAAAGAAAAAGATTGCAAACAAAAGAAATGGAGGAAAACAAATGACTGGATATAGAGTTCAAAACCACAGTGATAAGGCATTTCAAGAGGCTCCTAGTAAAAGCCGATAAGCTCAGTGAGAACCTCGAGGATATGAAAAAGGACCAACTAGAAACTAAACATACACTGACTGAAATAAAAAATATTTTACAAAAACCCAACAGCAGACTAGAGGAATGCAAGAATCAAGTCAAAGATTTGAAATACCAAGAGGCCAAAAACACTCAACCGAAAAAGAAAAAAGAAAAAAAGAATCCAAAAATTTGAGGATAGTGTAAGAAGCCTCTGGGACAACTTCAAATGTACCAACATCAGAATTATGGGGGTTCCAGAAGAAGAGAGAGAGCAAGATATGGAAAACATATTTGAAGAAATAATGACTGAAAACTTCCCCCACTTGGTGAAAGAAATAGACCTACAAGTCCAGGAAGCGCACAGAATGCCAAACAAAAGGAATCCAAAGAAGACCACACCAAGACACATCATAATTAAAATGCCAAGAGCAAAGGACAAAGAGAGAATATTAAAAGCAGCAAGAGAAAAACACTTAATTACCTACAAGTAATTAACAGAAACTTCTCAACAGAAACTATGCAGGCCAGATGGGAGTGGCAAGAAATTTTCAAAGTGATGAATAGGAAGAACCTACAACCAAGATTACTCTACCCAGCAAAGCTATCATTCAGAATTGAAGGTCAGATAAAGAGCTTCACAGATAGGAAGAAGCTAAAGGAGTTCATGAACACCAAACCAGTATTATGTGAAATGCTGAAAGGTATTCTTTAAGAAGAAGAAAAAGGTGTCTGCTTCAAACTAGAGCATGGATGGAACTGGAGAACATTATGCTAAGTGAAATAAGCCAGTCAAAGAAAAATAAGTATCACATGAACTCACTTATTTATGGAATACAATGAACAACATAAACTGATGAACAAAAACAGATCCAGAGACAGAAAAGCATTGACTGTCAAACCTCAGAGGGATTGTAGGGGAGGGTGGGAATAAGGGGAAGAGATCAACCAAAGGACCTTTATGCATGCATATAAGCCTAATCAATGGACACAGACACCAGCGGGGTGAGGGCATAAGTGGTGATGGTCGGGGGAGGAGATTGGAAGGGGTAATGGCTGATGAGGACACATATGTAATACATTAATCAATAAAGAAATTTAAAATAAAATAAAATAAATTTTTTTATTTATTCAAAAATACATTTAGAAAAGTGGCAAATAAATTTTAGTATTCTACTAAATCTTATAAGTTGCACATGGTTAAAACAGATTGACTTTCTGAGACTAAGAGAGGGCTTCTTCTTAAAGTAGCACACTCACGATGTGGTTGGAGCTGCCTGTCACTGGGCCCATATGACCTGGAAGGTCCACTGGTGCCAGAGGACTCCATTGCAGCCAAGGATGCTGGGGCAGTCCCTGGCAAGCAGTAACAGAAGAATTGCAGGGCAGACCTCTAGGGTCCTAGAGTTCTCATGGAAGAGAACTCTTGCTCTGGGGACCACTTAAAATTGTCATGGGACACTGACTATGGGACTGGACCTCCCCATCTTGATCTGAATGAGCAGTTTAGCTATGATGGAAATCGTACATTTGGGACCAAGTCCAAATGTGCTCAGAGACGTGTGTAAATTACACAAACACGTGACCCACACAGTGCATCCATTTCTTTCAGTGAATACCTACTCCTCATGGGGTGGGGATTCTCTCTGATCACCTGATAAAGGAGAAAATGTGGGCATGGTTCACAGAGGGGTGATGTGTCATTCTGAGTTGAAAAGACTGCAAAGCTACAGGCCCAAGCTGCATGGCCCGAGGAGACTGCAGGGAAAGGAAATCCCTTTGTGTGGAGCTGCAAGGAAAGTGACTGGAGGAAAGTGAATACACAGATGCCATGATAATGGCTGAGCTGTTTGGTCAAGAGCCAGAAAGGAAGAAAACTGGAAGGTCAGGAATGAGAATGTCTGAGGAAAAGAGATATGAGAAAACTTAAGAGAACAGGCATACAGCAAGCAGGTCTTGCAGTCTCATATTAATGTCCACTACCCAGCAGACATTTAACACTGGAGGCAGGACAACCCATCTGTGGGTGTCCGTCAGCTCTCTCCACAGTCACTGGTGGCAAGGATGGGAGCCATGAAAGCCCCACGCCAAGGGGTCCCTCTCACCAAAGCTTGTCTCACCATGAGTGCTGCTGTGAAATGTTAGGTCTACCAAGGGCAAGGGTCCCTACACCATCAATGTGAAATCAATCATCCTGACAAAACACTGGCCCACCATGTATTGATGAGTTGATCACACTGGAGCCTTTCTGTCCCAGAGAGAACACTGATTTTTATTTACTGGGCAGGGTTTTTGACCCTTACCCCCAGAACCACCATATGGGATACTTCATTTCCTACATAATTCCCTACATGTCAATGACTCCCACCCACTGTAGAGCAAAATAGGTATGACCATGGGATCCCCTGGTGTTATCATGTACCCACTTCCCAGTTACAGTAGTGACAGTGACCTTTTAAAGGCTGAGCTTGGGAACACAAGGTTGTGGTATTGGAGCACTGTTCTTTAGGACATAGTCTAAGCAAACCAACAATAGCCATAAGCAGTTCTGTTTCCGTGCTGAAATCCATAGGTCTGGGAGTTGAGGGCTGAAAGTTGATTTGCTGTAGCTGTCTATCCCAGTGATGCTCTGGCAGCATTTATACTTTTTGTCCCAAGAAAACTCAGGTTCTGTGAGATTGGGGGTCCTGGTACCCAGGCAGCTGACACTTCCATTGTAGGGCTAATACTCCTTGCAGGAGACACTGTAAGGGTCCCAATGGACTTAAAGCTATGACTTTATGTCTTCATGTCAGTGGACCAGCAAACAAGGAGATGAGTTAGCATCTGAGAGAAGTAATTTACCTTGACTACTGTGAGGGGCCAGGGCTGTTGCTGCCAATGGGGACAGGGATTCTTTGGGGAGTCTTGGTGCCCCTTTGCCTAATGAAAGAATTTGTAAATGAGCAGTTGCATCAGTAACAGCTCATGAGGAATGAGCAAGCTAAGCTCAAAGTCCTTAAGGATGATGTTCCAGGTTACCTGCCTGGTAAGCCAATTGCTAGTAGAGGATGAGGGACAAGAAAATTGAGTAATAGAGAGCTTGAGAAAATGACGGCGGAACGGAGGGATTCGATCTGAATCTGCTCACAGGGCAGAGGGAGGGAGCAGCTGAAAGTCGCGCAGGGAGCGTTTGTCGCAACTAGGGGGACAGCTGTACTCCCAGGAGGAGATAGAGGACTGCTGGGCTGGCCTCCCCAGCCTGAGCGGCCCCAGTACTGCTGGGTTCTCTCCCTGAGCCAACTGCGCGAGGAGGCGCGCAGAGGCAGACCACGACATCTTGAAGGGGAAGGGCCTGAAAATATACAGCTACTGTATCAGTACCGGCTGGACCGCTGAGACTCCCGGAGCACCGGCGCCCAGGTGGCGTGGAAGCGCGCAGAGCCCAGGGAGCTCTAAACTCCAGCACGGAAAGGAGAGTGAGAACTACATAACCAGATACACAGAGAAGAGAGACCATGGGAAGACAAAGAAACAGGCCACATATGAAAGAAAAGCAAGGCTCACCAGAAAAGGAGGTAAATGAAACGGAAGTTAACAACCTGTCAGAGAAAGAATTCAGAGAAATGGTCATAAGGTGGCTGAAAAGAATGGAAGACAAATTTGATAACATGAGTAAGAACCAAGAGGAAATGAGGAAGACCCAGGAAGAAATGATGAAGAGCCATGAAGAAATGAAGAGGAGCCAAGAAGAAATGAAAAGTGACATTGCTGAAGTAAAGAACTCAATAGAAAGTATTAAGAGTAGACTAGAAGAAGCAGAGGATCGCATCAGTGAGCTAGAAGACCAGGTAGGAAAAAATAACCAAGTAGAGCAGCTTCTAGAAAAAAAAATTAAAAAGCAGGAGGAGAGCCTAAGGGAACTTTGGGACAACATGAAACAAAACAACATCCGTATAATTGGGCTTCGAGAAGGACAGGAAACTGAGCAAGGAATAGAAAACATATTGGAAGAAATAATGACAGAAAAATTTCCTGATATAGGAAAGGAAAAACCCACACAAATCCAAGAAGCTCACAGAGTCCCAAGCAAAATAAACCCCAAAAGACCTACGCCAGGACACATTATAATTAAATTGGCAAACATCAATGACAAAGTAAGAATCTTAAAAGCTGCCAGAGAGAGACAGAAAGTCACCTACAAAGGAACCCCCATCAGACTAACAAGTGATCTATCTACAGAAACCTAGCAGGCCAGAAGGCAGTGGAATGAAATTTACAAAGTCATGCAAAGGAAGGGTCTGAATCCTAGAAAACTATACCCAGCAAGGCTCTCAATCAAAATTGAAGGTCAAATCAGGAGCTTCACAGATAAAAAAGGACTAAGGTATTCGTCACCACCAAACCAGCAATGCAAGAAATGCTAAAGGATCTGCTGTAAAAAGAAATAGGAAGCGAAGAAGGAACACAGGGGTAAAGAACAAAAATGGCAACATATAAGTACCTATCAATAATAACTTTAAATGTAAACGGTTTAAATGCTCCAATCAAAAGACATAGGGTAATAGACTGGATAAGAAAACACAACCCATGTATCTGCTGTCTACAAGAAACCCACCTCCGAAAAAAAGACGCACACAGACTGAGGATGAAAGGTTGGAAAAAAGTTATTCAGGCAAATGGAAATGAAAAAAAAAGCTGGGGTAGCCATACTTATATCTGACAAATTAGATCTCAAAGTGAAGGACATAACAAGAGATAAAGAAGGCCACTTCATAATACTAAAGGGAGCAATCCAACAAGAAGAAATAACTCTGGTAAACATATACGAACCCAATACAGGAGCACCAAAATATATACAAAAACTCCTAGAGGACATCAAGGGAGAGATAGACAGCAATACAATCATAGTAGGAGACTTTAATACCCCACTATCACCATTGGACAGATCCTCTAAACAAAAAATCAGTAAAGAAACATCAATCCTCAATGACTCACTGGACCAGATGGAATTAATTGACATCTTCAGATCATTTCACCCCAAAGCCACAGAATATACATTCTTTTCAAGTGCCCATGGGTCATTCTCAAAGATAGACCATGTGTTGGGTCATAGGAAAAGTCTCTCCAAATTCAAGAAGATAGAAATCATATCAAGTATATTCTCAGATCACAGTGGCATAAAGCTGGAAATCAACTACAATAGAAACAATCCAAAGAAATCGAACACATGGAGACTAAACAGCATGCTGTTAAACTATGACTGGGTTACTAGAGAGATTAAGGAAGAGATAGAAAACATCATGGAAACAAATGACAATGATAGCACAACAATCCAAAATCTATGGGACACAGTGAAAGCAGTTCTGAGAGGGAAAGTCATAGCTCTACAATCCTATTGCAAAAAACTAGGAACAGCGGCAATAAATTATCTAACCCAACAACTCAAAGAGTTAGAAAGAAAGCAACAAGAAAAGCCCAGTGTAAGCAGAAGGAAGGAAATAGTAAAGATCAGAGCAGAAATAAATGACATAGAGACCAAAGAAACAATAAAGAAGATCAACAAAACCAAGAGCTGGTTCTTTGAAAGGATAAACAAGATTGATGAACCTCTAGCTAGACTCACCAAGAAGCAAAGAGAGAGGACCCTAATAAATAAAATCAGAAATGAAAGAGGTGAAATAACAACAGACTCCATTGAAATACAAAGGATTGTTAAAAAATACTATGAATAACTCTACTCCAACAAACTGGACAACCTGGAGGAAATGGATATGTTTCTAGAAAAATATAACCTCCCAAAACTCAATCCAGAAGAATCTAAACAACTCAATAACTGTGGAAGAAATTGAAGCAGTCATCATAAAGCTTCCAGCAAACAAAAGCCCAGGGCCAGACGGCTTCACAGGGGAGTTTTACCAAACATTCAAGGAAGAACTAAAACCTATCTTCCTCAGACTATTCCATAAATTCAAGAGGATGGAACACTTCCAAACTCCTTCTATGAAGCTAGCATCACCCTAATACCAAAACCAGATAAAGATAACACAATGAAAGAGAATTACAGGCCAATATCCCTCATGAATATAGATGCCAAAATCCTCAATAAAATTCTATCAAATCGGATCCAGCAGTACATCAGAAAGATCATACGCCATGACCAAGTAGGATTTATCCCAGGAATGCAAGGATGGTACAATATCCGCAAATCAATAAATGTGATACATCACATAAACAAATTGAGAGATAAAAATCACATAGTCATATCAATTGATGCAGAAAAAGAATTTGACAAAATCCAACACATTTTCTTGTTAAAAACTCTCAATAAGGTAGGAATAGAAGGATCATGCCTCAACATAATAAAAGCCATATATGATAAACCCACAGCATACATCATACTCAATGGGCAAAAACTACAACCATTTCCACTAAGAACAGGAACAAGACAGGGTTGCCCACTTTCACCACTCCTGTTCAACATAGTACTGGAAGTATTAGCCATTGCAATTAGACAAGAAGAAGAAATAAAAGGCATCCAAATTGGAAAAGAAGAAGTAAAGCTATCCTTATTTGCAGATGACATGATATTGTACATAAAAAAACCCGAAAGACTCCATAAAAAAGTTAGTAGACTTAATAAATGAGTTCAGCAACGTAGCAGGCTACAAAATTAATGCCAAGAAATCTATGGCATTTCTATACACTAATAGTGAACTTACAGAAAGAGAGACTAAAAAAGCAATCCCATTTACCATTACACCAAAAAATTAAGATACCTAGGAATAAACTTAACTAAGGAGGTGAAAGATCTATTCGTGGAAAACTGCAGGACACTGAAAAAAGAGATAGAGGAAGATGTAAACAGGTGGAAGAACATTCCATGTTCATGGATTGGGAGAATCAACATAATTAAAATGTCCATACTACCCAAAGCAATCTATAAATTTGATGCACTCCCCATTAAAATACCAATGGCATATTTCACAGACCTAGAAAGAACTCTCCAAAAATTCATCTGGAACAAAAAAAGGCCCTGAATAGCCACAGCAATCCTGAGAAAGTAGCACAAAGTCGGTGGGATTTCCATACCAGATTTTAAGCTGTATTACAAAGCTACTGTTCTCAAAACAGCCTGGTACTGGCACAAGAACAGACATATAGATCAATGGAATAGAATAGAGAATCCGGATATCCACCCAAACCACTATGCTCAATTAATATTTGACAAAGGAGGCATGAACATCAAATGGAGTCAAGACAGTCTCTTCAATAAATGGTGTTGGGAAAATTGGACAGATACATGCAAAAAAATGAAACTAGACCACCAACTTACACCATACACAAAAATAAACTCAAAATGGATACAGGACTTAAACGTAAGACAGGAAACCATAAAAATATTAGAGGAATCTACAGGAAGAAAAATCTCAGACATATGCCAAAAGAACTTCTTTGATGATACTGCTCCTAGGGCAATGGAAGCTAAAGAGAAAATAAACAAATGGGACTACATCAAAATCAAAAGCTTTTGCACAGCTAAAGAAACAATCAACAAAACAACAAGAAAACCCACTGTATGGGAGAACATATTTGCTAATGTTATTAGTGATAAAGGTTTAATCTCAAGCATCTACAGGCAACTCACACAACTCAATAAAAGGAGGACAAATGATCCAATAAAAAAATGGGCAACAGACCTAAATAGAATCTTCATGAAAGAAGACAAAAGGAAGGCCCAGAGACATATGAAAACTTGCTCAAAGTCACTAATTACCCAAGAGATGCAAATCAAAACGACTATGCGGTACCATCTCACACCTGTCAGAATGGCTTACATCAACAAATCAACAAACGACAAGTGCTTGCGAGGATGCGGAGAAAAAGGAACCCTCGTGCACTGCTGGTGGGATTGTAGACTAGTACAGCCACTGTGGAGAACAGTATGGAGTTTCCTCAAAAAACTAAAAATGGAGCTCCCATTCGCCCCAGTGATCCCACTTCTAGGAATATACCCCAAGAAATTAGAAAGGAGAATTAGAAAGAATATACGTACCCCTATGTTCATAGCAGCACAATTTACCATAGCTAAGATTTGGAAACAGCCGAAGTGCCCATCAGCAGATGAGTGGATTAAAAAATGTGGTGCATTTACACAATGGAATACTACGCCGCGGAAAAAAAGAAGGATATCCTACCATTTGTAACAACATGGATGGAATTGGAGAGCATTATGCTAAGTGAAATTAGCCGGGCAGAGAAAGACAAATATCACATGATCTCACTCATTTGAGGAATACAATCAATGACATAGACTGATGAACAAGAATGGATCCAGAGACTGAGAAAAGTCCATCAGAATGTCAAACCTCAGGGTAAGTGGCAGGTGGTGGGAGTAAGTGGAAAAGTCAATATATTTGAACTCTTGAACTGAGGTAAGTGATTTGTGTTTTTACTTCCCTGACAAAGTTTATATAAAGTTATTAAAAAAATGGCAGCTACTTTGAGATTGAATTGACAAGGCCTAGAGCTTGTCATATCCTATGGAGACCAGTCCTTAGGCTAGGCCCTGCTTAACCTCCCGTGACACCATAATACCCTTACATGATATTATTCTACAATGTCATTATAATATTTGATATTTGACAATAGCATATTATACAATTATCCCAAATAAACTTACAAACTATTTCTTTGAATGTTGGGCAGCAACTTAAAAAAAGGATAGGAAAGAAATTAATCCCTTTCAGAAGGAATAAAGGCACTGGGAAGGCATCCGAGCATTCTATATTGTCCCTTCTTGCCCTTTCTGCCAAGAGGGACCCTCTTCTTACTATCCAAATACACACAGCTGATGCCTGACTTTTCAGTTCAAGCTGTGGCTGAAGCCTGTGGGCAGCTGGCACCATGGGTCTGTATCTCGACCAATGGGGTGAGCTGGGCCCTCTCTGGAGAAGAAACCCGGGTCCCCCGAGATATGTGATCAGTACTGGGACCCCGCCAGCAGGCGAGGGGACCCCAAGGCAGGTACTGGACGTGGAGGCCACGGGGGCATAGACTACAAAGGAGACAGAACTGAACCTCACATCACCCTGTTTGGCCCTGGAGGATGGCTGGTTAGCCAGAGACGGGTAAGATTCCTCAGGGAAGGAACAACCTAAGACAGGCACAGTCGCAGAGGGGCCAACAGGAGAGAACTAAAAGGTCAATAGAGGTGGGGCACAGACCCTCATCCACAAACCTTGCAGGGGCTTGAATTCTCACCCCTCCTGAGGGAGGTCTCCTACCCCCACGGCTGCTTCGCCTCCCACGCACAACTCATACTGGGACCCAGCTGGCAGACAGAGACTCGGCCAGCAATAGCTGCTCTATATCTAAATTCAGTCTATCACCAGGAATGCTCAGGACCTACTCAAAATTGCAAATATTCCTTTCCACTAGTATTTACAGGGTAAACTAAGATTTCTGCTTGAGTATTAAAATTGACAGGAAAATAGTAATCAAGTATTCATATTAATTTAAATTGGCCAAGTGAAATAAGTGAATACTCAAGAAAATTTTAGTGTACTGGATAAAAAGCTTATCCTAAAACATTAGGTAAAAAATCTATTAGTAGTTCATCTCACTGTAAAATTGCCTAACATCCAAAGAACCTAAAACAGTCATATTTGTGTGCAAAAATTAAAATTTAAAATTACCAAGACTGCAACATAAAATTTCCAAAAGCCCCCATTAATCAAAAAAGGGGAGGGGACAGTGGGGTAATATCATGTAAGGAAAAAAATATCGAGTAAGTAAAATACATCTAGAAAATGCTTACTCCAGTAAAGTAAATTACATTTGTAAAACCAATTGCAGGACACCCATGAAAAAACACACATGGTGTCAAAATAAGCCAAAGGAAAATCATTTGGGCAAAAATTATAAAGAATCCCAAGTCTATCTTGCATATAGGATCCCTTTGTTAATTTTTGGTCGAGAATGTGTTTTTGTGTTTTCAGAGAACAATTCTAAGACCATGTGGGTTCCTGCGACAGTGAGGAACTGATGGATCTGTTCCAGTCACGAGGATGGTCCAGAGATGGGGGACACTGAGGACACCTTGCCATGCTAGCAGTCGGCAGCTGTGCATGTCTGCAGGCAGCCCAGGACCAAACCAGAGAGGATGGATCTTGCATTGCCACGATGGGTCCACCATCTGGATACCATTGCTGACATGTACACATAAAGAATTATTTGACACTGAAACTGGGACTCAGAACAGTTGGACATTGAAACTGAGACTGAAACATTTTTTGTTCTTATACATTTATTTCTGGTATGCAGAGGCAAGATATTTTTGAAGAAAAGAAACGGGGAGAGTGATTGATATAGAGGCAGGGTGGCCTTGAACAGGCTGTCAAGCTACAGGGGAAGGCTTGGGCGGATGGGAGGCGGATGAGGGGGGAGATCAACTGAAGGACTTGTATGCATGCATATGAGCATAACCAATGAATGAAAGACAATGGGGCGGGGAGGGGGGATGGTGGGGATATGTGCTGGGGGGTAGGGGAGGCTGGGGGGAGGATAAGGGGGAGGGGGAAAGGAAAACATGTACTACTATTAATTATAAGTTATACTGCAAAAAAATCAATAAAAATATATTTAAAAAAATAAATAAAGGAAGAAATTAGCTAGAACCTCCAAAAAAATAATAATAAAAAAGAAAATTGAGTAATGGATGAGATATGTGATGACTGCATGGGGGCCTCAGGAGGAGCTAGAGCAGCAGGGACTGTAGCTTGTTTCAGTAACCCTGTGCCTTAAGTCTTCCCAGACTAATTGGACTTGTACCTATTCTTGGAGGAAAAGGGAGAACATCTGTTTTCACACAGACCCAAGGCTCCTGGCTGCAGTGTGAGAGTGGAATGTGGGAAGACAGAAGTGGTTGGTAGTATGAGGGTGAACGCACAGACACTTCTGCATGACTCCAGACCCATCTCCAGGACACTTGTTTCTAGCACGTTCCCCTGCCGCAGTTAGCTCTGTGTAACTTGCAAGTTAATGTAGGAACATCCAAACATTTCACCTCCTGTCTGTGCCACACACAGGTCATTCTTGCTCTGGGCTCCCTGGTCATGTTGAGACCTGAGATCAATAGGACCTGCACAGTATGTGCACCGTGCCACGGGAAGCAAGGTGTAGGAATCACCGAGGCAGGTCTTTGAGCAGTGGGATATAGGATCCCCTGGGCACATGATCTCCCTGTCCTCCCCATGGATGGACTATCTTAAGAAGCAGTCACCATCTAGTCTTTTGAAAGACATTTTCAAGAGATCAACCTATCAGTCATATTTGATACCATTGGGTAGCTACATTCTTCTGTACTTATATCCTCTTACTTTTTTCTCTCTCCAGCTTTGCTTACTTCCCTCACTCCTGTATCCCTGCACTCTTCAAAAAAAAAAAAAATCCCAAAACAAAAACCAGTGACACACTAGCCTTTGCCTCAGGCTTTGCTTTCAAAGGGACTTTGTCTAAGACAAAACATCAGGGCCTTCGCATCTTCATCCCAGAAGGAGGCAGTCAGTACCATGATCACTTCTCATTTTTGCATTAGAAAGTTCAGCCACTGATCTAGAATATAGAACAAGGAAGTTGCAAAGGCAGAACTTGAATCTGGCTCTGATCCCAAGTCTGGGCTCATTTCGAGGGTTGAGACTGCTGCCATTGCATACATAGGTTTTCATGTGGGGGCAGGGCTGGGGAGGAAGAATGCTGGGGTGGATAAAGAGATGGCCAGGATTCTGTTGGACACAGAGATTGGTGGAGCAGTAAGGCAGGTGAGGCAGCTGAGAGTCGTTGTGTCCAGTACAGGGGTTGTGGCCAAGGAGAGGAGAAAGAAGGCCTGAGCTGGATTCAGAGTACATAGTCCGAGAGTGCCCCGAACAGAGTGTAGTGACTTTTGGGGGGAAGTGATGGTTCAAGTCTTAAGGGTGAGAGGATGTCACAAGAGCTGTCTCCTCTATTCCTTGTCTCTTAGGGACACAGAAGTTCAGAGAATCATGTCAAAGGATACGTTGGACATATGTACAGAAGACATTTACAAGTGCGCTATGAAAAGTATACTCCTCTTAGAGTTCACAAGTGGCTGTGTTATAGAAAGGCATAGCACATATGTTGGCAAACAAAAGTAACTTAACTTGAATATAGTATTGCCCAAATTTATTAGACCATGTAACCTTTCAAAAAAAATGTTCCTAAGTAATAAATATTTACATGTTGTGGCATGCTTTGCTTTCCAGAGTGGTTTATAGAGTATTGTTTGGAAAAATACTGAGATAACTCAGTCTCTGCATTGACTTGGAAGGAAATCACATACCAGAGAGGTGAATCAGTTTGTCCAGAGACACACAGCAGGACCTAGCAGACATCCTGATATCCTGACTGAGCTGTTAATGAAAATGAAATCTAAATTAACTTCAAAAAAATGAAGATTTAGCATGAGAGAGTCTTTGACTATTGAAATTAGTCAATTAGCAAATGAATATATATGCTAGAAATCAACTAGCAAATGAGAAAGAAACCTCACAAATGCCAGTCATTGCAACCCATGGCACCTTTTGGGGCCTCAGTTTCCCCTTTTGTGAGGGAAGGAGGGAGAATGGGCTAGCCAATTGCTGAGGTTCTTCCCAGATTTAAGGATTCTATGGTTTCAGAGACAAGTGTCAAATGGCAGGGAGGGCTGGGGCCTGGAGAGAACCTCTCAAAGAGGGAGACATCAGTTGGCCCAGCCTCAGGCCCCTCATGAGCTTCCCCAGTGCCCACTGAGGAAGCCCTTGTCTCCAGATGCAAAGTGCATTGTCTCACATTAGCTTTCAAGGCAGCACTGATTAGTAATTAAATGGCTTAAAAAACAAAGCCATTAGAGCGAATGCGATCAAAATCAGAACCACATGCTGTCTCATAATTATGAGTGTACCTGAGACCCACAGGGGAGGACATTTACATTTTAACATGCACGCTGCACAAGCATTAATATCTCCCCACCCACTCCTGCTTCTACCATTAGGGACCCTGCTGCTTAATTCATTTACTTTCCAGCTTTGCTCTGATCCTAGAAAAAGCAGGTCCTACTGAAAGAAGGTGATGGAGAAGAGGGAAAAGAGGTTCTGCATTAGGCTGGTATTGGCCCTGCCATGCCTCACTGTATTACTTTGGGCAAGTTCTTTAATCACCTAGCAAACCTCCTTTTGCTCATCTTCAAAATGGGGACAATGCCCATCCTGAAGTGTTGTGCTCAGGATAAAATGAGTCAATGCATTTCTGAATGTAACACAGAGTCAATGCTGATAACTGGTAGCCATTACTAGACGTGTCACCAGGCCCTTAGTAGGTGCTCAGCTATCAATATGGCCTGGCTTGGACACCTGCAGTATGGCTGCTCTACACTGGACATTGCTGTGGGCCAAGGAGGAGAATGTGGGGTCTGGAAAAGGTTCATTATCTCCAGGAGATGAGATGAATACACACACAATCATTGGGCTCATCCAAACCGGGGGCTCTCAGGCAGGTACAGTCCCAGGGCAGTGCAGTGGTCTGATTTACACACATTGTCTACTTTAATCCTCACAGCCATCCTCATTCCCATTTGACAGATTAGGACATCACAGTTAAGAGAAGCTTGTTCAGTTCCACAGAGCTGGGAAGTGGAGAAGTCAAATCAGATGGGATCTGTGAGGCCCCACATCCCATTGTCCTCATGACACCAGGCTGCATGCCAGGCAGTCTCCCATCTTTGGGGCTACAGAACGAGAAAGGACAGGTGTCAGTCTCCTGAATACAAGCCTGAGACATAGACATGGCTCAAGTCTGAGAAAAATCAGTGCCCAGTACTTAATGGGCCTCATAATCTTGCCTCTGAGCCAAGGCAACTCCCCTCATTCTTGGGCCACTACTGGGGCAAACCCCCTTGTCAGTCATTCCCTGAAGGATTTTCTGAAATCAGAAAATCAGATTCTGGATCCTCAGTCTCTCTCTTCAGCCTCTTGGAAGAGAGAGCCAGCCAACAGCTGGTGAATCTGACAGGCCTGCTTCTAGACTTGTAGATTATAGTTCATTACTGTGTGGCTTTGGGCAGTCATTTTGCCTTTCTTTGAAATGAGAGGGTGGGACAAGCCAAGCTCAGCTGCCCCTCCCAGCCTTCACTCTCCAATTCTATATGAGCCTTTGCATTCTCTGGGATTTTGCGGAAATAAAATACCTGCCCTTGATACTTGGGCTCATTGTGACTTTTAACTCTCATTATTTCCCCCAGAGACTTAACTCTCCAAGGACTCAGAAACAAAGGTTTGGAGACCTTTTTTTAAAAAAAAAAAACAAAAACACCCTCGTAAAATATCAGGACCAGACAGGCCATTTTCAGATAGTCCCGGAGGCCAAGTCAGCTATTAAAGATGGAAATTATATATTCATAACATAGGAGATTGCTGCTTGCTTATTTATAACTTGCTCCATTTCAAGAATATTTATTCTAGATGAGAAGTCTTGATAATTTCCATCCAATCTACTCCTCATAGCTTAGGGCAAAAGAAGGAAACAGCTCAATTGAAGGAGTCGTTTTCTATTATAAGCAGGTCGGAAGGGAACATGGCTTCCCTCCCTGCAGGCCAGGAGCACAACCAAATTATGCTGGCAGCCCACACCCTGGTCTGCACCAGCCTCCTGGGGGATCCAGCAAGAACCTCACCACCCAACTTAATATGGAAGAATGAGGCAGCAGGGGCTCAGCCTGCTCCTTTGACCTTGGAAGAAGCTGAGGCCCAGAAAAAGGGTATGTGCTTGTTCAAGGTCAGAGGGATGGCAACCCGCGCGCGTGCGCACATACACACACACACACACACACACGCACACACACACACACACACACACACACACACACACACATACACACAGAATTGGGCTGTGATCCCAGTCTTCCTGAGTTTCAGGTTAGTACTGTTTCCATGAGGAACTATTGAGAACCTACTATGTGCTAGTCTCTGGGCCAGGTGCTAAATCAAGCCAACCAGGACTTTCTTTCTTTCTTTCTTTCTTTCTTTCTTTCTTTCTTTCTTTCTTTCTTTCTTTCTTTCTTTCTTTCTTTCTTTCTTTCTTTCTTTCTTCTTCCTTCCTTCCTTCCTTCCTTCCTTCCTTCCTTCCTTCCTTCCTTTCTTTCTTTCTTTCTTTCTTTCTCTTCCTTCCTTCCTTCCTTCCTTCCTTCCTTCCTTCCTTCCTTCCTCCCTCCCTCCCTCCCTCCCTCTTTCTCTCTCTCTCTCTCTCTCTCTCTCTCTCTCTCTCTCTCTCTCTCTCTCTCTCTCTCTCTTGCTTTCTTTCTTCCTTCCTATATTCTCACCTAAAGATATGTTTATTGATTTTGGAGCAAGAGGAAGGGAGAGAGAGAAACATTGATAGGTTGCCTCTCATACATGCCCTATAATCAAACATATAATCTCTCAGTGTACAAGACACTGCTTCAACCAACTGAGCCACCTGGCCAGGGCAAGCAGCCAGATTTTATTAAGTGCTGACTATATGTAATGCCCTATGTGGGGCAGTGCTGTGGAATCAAGAGGAAGAGACAGATGTTTGAAGAAAGATTTCCTTTTAAAAGGTGAGAGCAAAGCACATTGCCTCACCAGCCAGTTCCATCTATCAGCACCATCAGCTGGCTGAGTTACCTGTGTTTTTCTGGACAAAGCAGGACAGTGAAAACTGGTCCAAGGTCACAAAGCTGGCCGGGAAAAATCAGGGCATGGATTTGAACCCACTCCAGTCAGTTCCAGAACCATGCTCTTTCTACTATCCCCAAACCCTTCTCTGGTTAAACCCCAGACAATTGAGGCTCCCTTTGTCCCCACCCCCTGGGCCTCAGGCTCTGGGCACTGCACACCCTGTGGACCTGGAGGAGGCTTGAGTTTCAGGGCGAAAACTGAACTCCCAGGAGCCATTGTGTGATTGTTGGGTAAAGGCCATGGTCAAGATGTCTTCAGGTTCAAGCTAAATGCAGCCTCAGCCTCTAACTACCACACATGTATGCTTGTATGTGTTCACTTTTGTACTATATATATGTTCACATGTGTACATGCCTACATGATCACACACACATGCAGCTTATAGCTTCTGTGCTACATTTTCAGAACAACCTCAATTATACATTCCCTACCTGCTCACTCAATGAGGATGGAAACCTATTGGGGTAAGAATCACTGAGATTGAAGAAATGCATGTTTGTGTAATATAATTTTTTTAAAAATATATTTTATTGATTTTTTACAGAGAGGAAGGGAGAGGGATAGAAAGTCAGAAACATTGATGAGAGAGAGACATTGATCAGCTGCCTCTTGCACGCCCCCCACTGGGGATGTGCCCGCAGCCAAGGTACATGCCCTTGCCGGAATCGAACCCGGGACCCCGCAGTCCGCAGTCCGACGCTCTATCCACTGAGCCAAACCGGTCTCGGCTGTGTAATATAATTTATTCATTCTGCAAATATTGATCACCTATTTCATGGCAGGCCCTGGGCAGACATATGGTTACCATGAAGAGTAGTGGGCATAGGTGATGCAGTTTCTGCACTCCTGAAGGGTGTGGGTTGGTGGAAGACCCAGGACTTATGCTTGGGGCTCTAAGAGCTGTGAGAGGAGTAAGTAGTGACTTGGGCCAATCTGGGGTCAGGAGAGGTGAGTGGGAGTTTTAGCCCAGCCAGGGAGGAGACAGGCAGGAGTGAGCCGAGTAGGGAGAGGGAGAAAGGGAGAAAGGGAGAAAGGGAGAAAGGGAGAAAGGGAGAGAGAGGCATTCTGAGTCCTAAATCTGGTGCATAGGGGATGTAGGAAGGGAGGCTCTAGGGGTGCTGTTTCAACTAATCAGCCTTGTCTCTTTCCACACGTGCTTCATACCTCACTCTGTGCCAAGCCTTGTGCTGGTGCTGGGATGCTGACATGCCATGGAGGATTGTCCAGTCTGGAAAGGAGAGTAGTGTGTGTGAAGTTTCCTGGACCAGATCCCACCTGCTCACCTGGGGCAGGAAGCCTGCATATTGAGAATGTCAAAGTTGGAGGTATTTCTCATGGCCTCATTTCCCCGCCTGCAGTCCAGGCAGGAGGAGGGGTTTCCCAAGGTCACTCAGTAAAAAGGTGAGAGATGGCTGAGTTTGCAACAGAGGCAAAGGGCTCAGCCTTCTGTGGTGGCTGGGACAGTGTGTGGACACAGGAGAGACTGCATAATCACTTGGGAGCAGGGAGGGTGAAAGGCTAGTGGGTGACTTTCTAGAGGAGGAGGGAGATTGAGAAACCATCAGAGCCCCGAATGGAGAGCTGAGCAGACAGTGCCCACAGAAACAAGAGTTCATGTTGTCTTCACACCCCGTATTATAATTATGGGAACTGCAGGCAAGGCACAGGAGGACATATCTAAGGTCATGCACACACACATTCACTCAGGTACACACATATGAACACACACACACATATCCACAGACACACAGAGACACATGAGTAACACACGTATATACACATACACAGATGCACACACAATGCACATGTATACATACACGCACACACAACATATATGCACAAAGAGACACCCATACACTGTACACACTCACATACCTAAGACACATATACAGTATCAATACAGGCACACATACAAAGATCTAATGTACACACATAGGCACACATAGACATGAACACATAGACTCACATGCAACACATGCATACACACTCACCTGTGCACAGAATGCCACAGATCCTCAGACAGCCAAGACCTCTAGACCTCTTCCCACATATAGCTTGGTGTCTCAGTCTTAGCATAGCTTATTAATTCTTTGGTATTAAAACATTTATTTCTGCATTTTTAGGCAGAATTCTTGCTTAGGATATCCTAACTAAACCTTAATATCAGATAAATCACAGTGGTGTAACGTTTTAGAAGATGATTATCTTTTTTACTCTTTTTAATCAATTAATCATTTGTAAAAGCCTTTATTTTTTTCCCTTCATTTTTTATCTTTATTGTTCAGTTTATTAATTACATTGTTTCCCCTTTTTTATCCCCCTATAGCACCCCTCCACCCTGTACCTATCCCACACTCCATCCTTACCGCCCCCTCCCCACTGTCCTCTCCCATTGTTGCAAGATTTTTGTCCAGTCTCTTGCTGTACTTCCAACAACACTTTTCTCCCCAAGAATTGTCAGTCCATTCCCTCTCTATGTCCATGATTCTGTTATATTCACCAGTTTATCCTGTTCATCAGCCTATCCATTCACTTGATTTTTATGTTCATTTGTTGATAGATGTGTATTTGTTGTTCATAATTTATATTTTTACCTTTTTCTTCTTTCTCTTCTTAAAGAATATCTTTCAGCATTTCATATAATATTGGTTTGGTGGTGATGAACTCCTTTAGCTTGTTCTTATCTGCGCAGCACTTTATCTGATCTTCAATTCTGAATGATAGCTTTGCTGGATAGAGTAACCTTGGTTGTAGATTCTTGCTATGCATTATTTTGAATATTTCTTGCCACTCGCGTCTGGCCTGCATCTTTTCTGTTGAGAAACCCACTGACAATGGTATGGGTGCTCCCCTGTAGGTAACCAACTGTTTTTCTCTTGCTGCTTTTAATATTCTCTCTTTATCTTTTGCTCTTGGGATTTTAATTATGATATGCCTTGGTGTGGTCTTCTTTAGATTCCTGTATTTTGGGGTTCTGTGTACTTCTTGGGCTTTTAAGTCAGTTTCTTTCACCAGGTGGGGGAAGTTTTCAGTCACTATTTCTTCAAGTAGGTTTTCATTAACTTGCTCTCTCTCTTTTTCTGGCACCCCAATAATTCGGATGTTGGCATGCTTGAGGTTGTCCCAGTGGCCCCTTACACTATCTTCAATTATCTGAATTCTTTTTGTTTCTTGCTTTTCCACCCGAGTGGATTTTGCTTCTTTGAATTTCAAATCTTTGACTTGGTTCTTGTGGCCCTCTGGACTGCTTTTAGGACTTTGTATAATATTTTTTATTTCAGTCAGTGTATGCTTGATTTCTAGTTGGTCCTTTTTCATATCCGTGAGGGTCTTGTTCATATCCTCAGAAGTCTTGTTCATTTCCTTGAGGGTCTCATTCATTTCCTTATAAGTCTCATTCATTTCCAGGTTGGTCTTGTTTACTTCCTCATAGTTCTCATTGAGTTCATCGGCCTTTTCTAGGAGCCTCTTGAAAAGCCTTATAACTGGTTTTGAACTCTATGTCTAGTCGTCTTTTTTCCTCCATTTCTTTCACACCTGATTTCTTTCCATGTCTCTTCATGGTGGCTGCTTTATGTGGTAGATGTCCTCTAAGGGACAGTGGCGCAGCCTCCCCATTTACCTGAGGTGGGTACTCTTACTGCAATCCTTTATGGGTTGTACAGTATTTTTGAATTTAAACCCAGCTTGTTGTTGTTAGCCCTAGGAGGGATTGACCTCCAGGCTAATTGGCTGTGAAGGGAGACTGTGTTCAGGTTGGATGAGCGGAGTCTTTTAGCTGAGCAGGCAGCCTCAGTGTCAACTATGTCCTATGCCTCGCATGCGGGGCTCTGTTGGATGGGGATGGCTGCAGGCACCTCCAAGAGAAAGCTGCTAGTCTCTTCCCCTTGCCAGACAACTCTGCCTCTCCCCAAATGAGTCTGCACACCCAAAGTCTCACCCAGGGTTGTAAAACATGTGGTTTCTGGGACCAGGAGACAAGTTTCCAGGGAGCAAGTCGTGCGTCTGTGCTGTGGCACAGTTTAAGTGCGGGCGAACTTCTTTTTCAAGCACCCGGCTTCTCCGCAGACTAGGAGACCTCTGCTGTGCCCAGCTTCCAAGGTGCGTCCCCCGGACCTCAGACCTCGCCTGGCACTGGGGAATCTGTGCAGTGGGACGTCTCCACGTACCCTGGATCTCGGACCTCGCCTTGCGCTGGGGAATTCATGCAGTGGGATGTCTCCGCCCTCCCCATTGGCGAAATCCAGCCAGGGTTGCTGCTCCAGCCACTGCCCGCGCGCAACCAGGACGGCTCTTAGCCTGTTTCCCCACGATCTTCAAGGCTGTGCTCCTGCTGTTCTTTTGAGTCTCAGTGTCCCACCTTTACTTTTATTTGTGGAGTTTTCACTCAGCCAGCTTTCTGGTGATTCTGGGTGATGTTTGTTTTGTTGTTATGTTGTAATTTTTAAATTGTTGCGCGGGGCAGAACAATAGGTGTTTACCTATGCTGCCATCTTGGTTCTCCTCTCTGTAAATGCCTTTAATAGAGATAAATGAACATCAGTCTTTACCTTATAAAATTGGTATTTTCAACCTTTAAATATGGGGTTTGTAAGCCCAGAAGTCCATAGGTGCTATAAAAATAGGAAGTTCCCATCCTAGGAGCCAAAGACTGCTTCTCCTTATTGACCAGGTATGTACACTCTTCCATATCTGACCCTGGTGCTGACAAGTTCCTCATCTGCCCACGAGCACTGGCACACCCCCTGACTAGGCCACATGGGCCACAGGGATCCCCTTTCCCACAGGACACTCACAGGTGCTGGGAACACTCATTTGCACAAAAGCATGTCTACATTGACTTACAGGTGTGGGGAGGTCTTCATTTGCATCACTCATTTATAGAGATGTGTACACGCAAGTACCAATACAGGTACATGTATGCACATGTGTACAGAGACACATTTTCATACACTTCCACAACACACATGTGAAATCTGCTTAGACACTCGCTCCAAGGCTGATTATTACCCATAGCTATACCAGTGTGTGTGTGTGTGTGTGTGTGTGTGTATGTGTGTGTGTGTGTGTGTGTGTGTGTGTGTGTGTGTGTGTGTGAGAGAGAGAGAGAGAGAGAGAGAGAGAGAGAGAGAGAGAGAGAAGAGGGGGGCTTCATTTAGAGTAAAGTAGAACACTTATTCTGGCTCTATGTGTTTAACTCGAAGGCCTAAGATTCAATACAAACTATTCTTATTTCTTTCCCCTCCCACCATGATCCTCATGTTTTAGTTCCTGGGGAAACCAGTAGTCTGAGATGCTAAGGATCTGGGATCACATTAGCAGATGACACAGAGCAGATGCGCCCTCCACCATTGCCTTTCAGAAAGGAGCTGCCAAGGGTCTTCAAGCCAAAGAAACTGCCTGAGCCCTCAGACAGATCAGCTATGGCATTAAAAGCAGCAGAAGGTTATAAGGCCTTGCTGCTCTCTGCAAAGCCCGTCATGAACATATCCAAGGCCAAGAGCAGAAAGGTGCAGAGGCCTCCCAAGACAGCCTCTGGAAGATGACCCCTTATGTGGCTTCCTGCAGGAGGAGCAGTTACAAAAACACCATCTCGCAGGAGGTGAAGGCATAAGCTTTGGGCCCTGGCCCTGACACAGGGTGTCCTTTTGCTGTGAGTCACACTGCTGCATAAGCACAGTTTTGCTTCTAATCTGGCACACTGCTCCACCCCAGAGCCACTAATGGGTCACACACTCTCCTTTAAATCTAGAAGAAAGCACATTCTTCTCTGACACCCACTTGGCTAGGAGAATATCCCAAATATCTAAACCAAAAGCAAGCATTTGCTCTACTGTCATGGCCAGTGGTGTTGGGGAAGAGCTCTGGACCAGAGCATGGGCATCTGAGCCGCTGTGCCACCTTGGCCTACATAGCCACTTGGGCCCTAGCCTCTTCCCTTAAGTCACATACAAGACTCAGGAGGGTCCAGAATGGTGAGTGCCAGGACACATCTAAAACAAAGAGGTTATTCTTATCTGAGACTTGCTAATCACATCGCAATCAGAACATCTTCCTCAAACAGAGGGCAAGTGGATTTATTGTTTGATACTTGCCTAGAACATGGGAGTTTACAAAGCTTCTTAAGACAAGAAAATTTTTCTTTATGCTTCCAACACCCCTGCAAAAAGCATATAGATATTTTTATTTCAACTATTTAGATGAGAAAACTGAGGCCCCAGAGAAAGTGCCTTGCTCATGGTCTCACCAATAGTAAGTGTGCAGGGCCAAGACTCAAACCTAATGCAGGGTCTGTGATCTCATGACTCAGAACACTCCAAACTCATAACCTTCTATAGCTATGAAGAGCTGTCTTCCTAAATCCTGCCTGAGTGGTGTGAGAGGCCTGACCCTTAGCCTAAAAGTAGTCATCAACCTTAGCCAAAGATGCCACTGTCCACTCAAGACGCTGAGAAGGGGTCCTGGCTGTCATCACTTCATTCCTGGCACATGGCACAGTGCCTGATAAGAAACAGATGATCAGATAATATCTGTAAGATGAATAGAAGAATGGATGGTGTCTGGCTGGCTGGACAGATGAACATATAAGGTGAGAAAGCATGGGTAAAAGCTTTAGGGTTGTACCATGTGATATTTTAATCCTGCCTCAATCTTTCTCAATGTGTGCCTTTGTACAAGCCGAACCCCTCTGGCCTTCCTGGAAGTGGATTAATGGCAACTGCCTCATGGGTGTGGTGAAGATGATATTGGTAATTCATGCAAAGCCCATAGCAGAGCCCATAGCATGAACACACTTCCATCACAGGAGATATTTTTATGTTCCTTCAGGGGTTGGGGCTGCCCACCCACTTCTACTTTTGCCAACTCTTTGTCTCACCCAGCCTATGGGAATCTCAGGCCAACCTTGACAACTGGCTAGAAATTATTCTGGCCCTGTCCAACCTAAGTAGCTCACTGGGGCCAAGCCTTTCCATGCTCCCTCAGCATAGTCACCTGTGTTGTCTGACCCCTCTAGCAAGAACAAGTGAAGTTACTGGATTCAGCCTTCTAGGTTCAAGGCAATTGAGAACATGTATGCTCTTGGGGACACCTTGCGCTGTGATTGGCATCAGGCTTTGGAAGAAAAAGGGAGGAAGTTTCTTCCCTGTGTCCTTTATTCTATACCCTCACTCTACTAGGAAGCTGGTAGTGATGAGAGGGACCCATTTTATTAGTCAGGATTCTTTCTGCTATGTGAAACAGGGAACTCTCACACACTGGCTCAAACAGTAAGAAAGCTATGATGTAGTGAAAGGCCCAAAGGAGGGCAGATTCAGTGAGGTCCCTACATGGTCATAAGATGGCTGCTTAAACTCTAAGTCTCATATGTAGATGTGGAAAGTCAAGCAGAGGAGGAAGCCAGTTCACCTGTGAGAGAACTTACTCAGAAGGCCTACCCTCTCAAGCTCCCACAACCCAGGTGGGCCGGAATTGGAGTCTCCTTGCTTTGATATGTCCATGGCCTCAACTTGACCTGGGCAGTGAGCCTCAGGTAAGGAGCCCAGAGCCTGATTCTCTTCCATAAAGTCTTTATTGTTTTTTTGATGGGGGTGGACCCAGTGGGCTGGCCTGGAATATTAGTTGGGCTAATTGTCCCTTCAAATGAACAACCAGTTTAATCAAGGACTTAATGCCCTTAGCCACTCAATTATGCTGCCTCCAAACATGCAATTCCATTGCTGCCCCACACCTTATATGCAAAGAGAATGAGATTGGCTAGTGTGTGTATATGTGTGTGTGATTGCCTACAGGCATTTGTTAGGAGGAACCTTAACAAATTTGGGCTATGAAACTCAGAGCCCAAGCTGGTAGAAAACCTGACCTTGGCTGTTGGCCTCATGGCCTCATCAGGTCACTCTGCCCAGCTCTTCTCAAGAAGGCTATGCAACCACAGCTCATCTGCAAGTGTGTGTGTGTGTGTGTGTGTGTGTGTGTGTGTGTGTGTGTGTGAGGCTTGATAAGATCTATGTGGGGATTAATGCTCTCTAGATTAATTAAATTAAGTTAAGTTCAGCCCATGAAGACACACACACTCTCATATTCACATACCTCAATTTAGTCACTGTTCACTGTACAAAAACAAAACAAAACAAAAAATCTTTACTCGAGTTATTTGTAGGACTATATTAGACTGTCCTTTATCCAGCACAATTAAAACAAGATTGATTAGGTAGAACTCATATCCATTGAGGAACTGGCTAAATGCTTTATGGCATACCCATGTAACACTATGCAGTCATTCCAAGACTGACATGCCCATGACATATTTAATTTTTTAAAAGTTTGCAAAACTATATGTGTACAACATGGTCCATTGATTTAAAAAAATGATGCTTACTTGGGTCTGTATGAGTATTTATAAATAGACTTGCCTGAAAGAATAGGACCCCAAGTTTTCCTACTGTTTACTTCTGAGTGGTGAGATTTCAGGTTGCTTTGCTTATTTTCATTTTTCTGCTTATTCTAAAAGAGAATATATAATCAAATCAAAACAGTGCAAAAATGGTGGGGGCATGAATGGGAGGTGGGGAGTAATGGGGGGGAAAGTGAAAAAAAATTGACTTTGGGATATTTTCTCATACCTTTCTAGAGTCCCATCTTTTTTCAAAGTATATTTCTATTGATTTCAGAGAGGAAGGGAGGGAGGGAGGGAGGGAGAGAGAGAGAGAGAAACATCAACCATGAAAGAATCACTGATTGGCTGCCTCCTGTATGCCCAAACTGGGCTTGGAGCTGCAACCTGGGCATGTGCCCTAACTGAAAATCAGACTGTGACCTTCTCATTCATAGGTTAACATTCAACCACTGAACCACACCTGGGTGGGGTAAAGCTCACACTTGCTTCACCGCCTGAGGGGTCTCAAGACTGTATGGGACTTGGGTGACAGGCTTATCCCCAATTCCGTCATTCATTTCCTTTGTACTCCATTGGCCTCAGTTTGCTCCTCCAGAAAATAACAATGCTATTTACTTCAACACCTTGAAAGGACTTTTATACACCAATAATGAATTCTCAGAAAGAGAAACTAAACAAACAATACCATTTATCATTGCAACAACAAAAAAAAGTTAAGATATTTAGGAACAAATTTAGCCAAGATGTAAAAGACTTGTACTTGGAAAACCACAGGACATTGAAAAAGAGATAGAGGAAGACAAAAACAAGTAGAAGAATATAGCATATTCATGGATTCATAGAATTAACATCATTAAAATATTCATACTAACCAAAGCAAGCTATAAATTCAATGCAATCCCTATTAAATTACAGATCTAGAACAAATACTCTAAAAATTTATATGGGAAAAAACACACACCAAATAGACACAGCAATCTTGAGAAAGAAGAAAAATGTTGAAGGAATCATAATACCAGATATCAAGTTATACTACAAAATCACTGTAATCAAAACAGCCTGGTACTGGCACAAGAATAGGCATAGAGATCAATAGAACAGAACCCAAAAATCATCCCAAGCTATTATAGTCAATTAATATTTGACAAAGGAGGCAAGAACATACAATGAAGTCATGAGAATCTCTTCAATAAATGGTGTTGGAAGTGTTGTATGAAAGGAGAGGAGTTTAGCACTCCTTTTGACAGGCTGGAAGAGGCTCTTGGGCCTAACAACATGCATACAGTCAAGGCATTGCCACCTACTTCATGGCATCTAACTACTGTTTTTTTGCAATAGCATAGATAAAAATGGAGAGCATTAGGCTAAGTGAAATAAGCCAGTCAGAGAAAGATAAATATCACGTGATCTCACTCACATGTGGAATATAATGAACTAGTAACCCTGCACATGAATCTGTGTGCCAGTAGCTCTCTGCAGGGCATGGCCACTCCACACCCACTGCCCAGAGGCTCTCCACAGCCCAGAGGCCCATCCACAGCTAGGTGCAGAATGCTTGCCTCATCGCTGGGGTGACAACACAAGCATTTCACCAGGCCGCTCATGCTGCCTGTTCTCAGCAGTGCCCCCCCCCCCCCCCCCCCAGGACTGGGGGACTCTGGCAGGACTGAGAGGAATGAGTGCTGCCATCTTGTGGCTATGGCTGCCTCCATATTTGTTATGGAGTGATGGTTAATTTGCATATTACCCCTTTATTAGATAGGAGAGCATAAACTGATGAACAAAAATAGAACCAGTCATAGAAGCATCAGATTGTTCAACCTATGAGGGAAGGCATGGGATGAGGGGGTAAAAGGATAAAAGATGAACCAGAATTATTAGGCAGATCCAAGATGGCGGCTGATGGGACCACAGTCAGCAAGATAGTGTGAGTGAGTGAGAGAGCAAAAAGAAAGTGTGGACGTGTGGAGAATATGTGTATTTGTGAGTGAGGGACAGTTGTATCCCACAGGACTGTTGGGGACTGGCAGGCCAGACTTCCCTGGCTGGGCAGCCTCTACTTCCACTGAAATCTCTGCCACAGAGACTGTGCCATCTTGAAGGGGATAGTGGCTGTGATTGGAAACCCAACCTTACCACCATCCAAGGAGACCTTAGATACCTCCCAGGACCCTACAGCCCCAGTGCCCAGGGACGAGCAGCCTCAGATGTGAACCCACGAACACTAAAACTCCATTCTTCCTGGCCACTGGCACTAAAAAGCTTGTCCAGTGGGAGACAAGTTGGTGGCCAAATATGCAGACAGGTACTGTGTCTTCTCAAAGAGAAGATAGAAGGAACAGCTGAATCAAATAAAATCCACCTAGAATTAGCGAATTAAACACAGCTGGTAAGGCAATCCATGGACAGAAAAGTCAGAGACCACCTGGAGAGGGGTGGGATCTGGAATCTGGACTGGAGAAAGAAACCCCACAGCTGAGACTAGAATTTCAGAGGGAGACTGTGCTGCACCAAATCCACAGTCCTTTGGGTCAGTGTAGCCCTTGGAGTGGAAGGGAGTCCATAGGGTTGCTGGCAGTGGGGGACTCTAGATCTAAGCCCACAGCCATAGGATACTGTGCCCAGAAAGGCAGCCAGACGTTCTACACCAGCTCTGCAGTGCTGAGGCGGCACAGTTACTTTGTCTTCATAACATTCTGGCTTTTACTTGCTAAACGCAGTGCATAGGATCTTTCAATTAAAAACACTCACTGAGACTGCAGGGGAAGGTGGTTGTGGAAATTGGGAAGCAGAATAGGGAGAGATGAGCAGGAAAGCAATCCTGTGGCAGTCTTGAGTGCAGCAGGGAAAGGAAGAGTCTAAACACCCACAGGAAAGGAAGAGTCTAAACACTGTCAAAGGGCTGGGTTGAGGGGCCATTTGGTCCCACAAGCTAATACAGAAATACTGCCACCCATGGGCTGTGTCAGAAATAAATGCTTGTGTAAATATGACTGAAGGCAGGAAGAGAAACAAAATGAGCAGAGTGATCCTGTCTGCCTGAAACCAAGGATGTGGCTTATGACACAGAGGAGTGGTAGATCACTGGGAACTTAAACACTGTGCTGACTACTTGACAGGAAATAGATGTGCCAGGCAGAACAGTAAAGAGGGGTCTTAAACCAGCCCCCAATAGGTCATTGAAGCTCCACTGAAATGAACTTCACTTTTTCATTTTTTTATCTTTTACTTAAGGAATTAAATTTTTTCTCACTTTATTTTACCTTTTTATGATTATATTTTATCTGTTATTACTATCATTTTTTACCATTTTTTAAAGTTTTATTATAGTTTATTTTTTACTAGAAGCCTAAGTGACTGTTACAGCAGAATGACCAGAATGACTGGTCCCTATGAAGCACATTGACCACCAGGGGTCAGAGGCTTAATGCAGGAGCTGCTCCCTGATGGTCAGTGTGCTTCCACAAGGAAAGCACCGTTCAGCCAGAGGCTTGGCTCACAGCTGGCGAACACATCAGTGGTAGCCGGAGTCTCTTCTGCCCTGTTTGTCAGGGGAGCGGGCCTTAGCTGGCAGGCAGACATCCCTTCTGCAGTCTGGAGCTCTCATAGTCCGGGACGCCTTGCTCCTTACAGCTTGCCTGCAGTGGAGATGGAAGTGGCTCTTACCACCACCATTGCACTAGCCAGCCATTAGTGCTGCCCCTGAGGGAGCATACTGACCACCAGGGGACAGCTCCTGCATTGAGTGTCTGCCCGCTGGTGGTCAGTTGGGCATCATAGTGACCAGTCGTTCTGCCATTCGGTCAATTTGCATATTAAGGTTTTATTATATAGGACTAGAGACCTGGTATGCAAAATTTGTGCATGGGGGGTGTGTTCCTTAGCCCAGCCTGTACCCTCTCTAATCTGGGAACCCTTGAAGAATGTCCGACTGCCCGTTTAGGCCTGGTCCCAGTAGGATTGAGCCTAAATGGGCAGTCAGACATCCATCACACAATCCACGACTGCTGGCTCCCAACTGCTCGCCTGTTTGCCTTCCTGATTGCCCCTAATTGATTCTGCCTACCAGCCTGATCATCCCCTAACCCTGCCCCTGCCAGCCTGATTGATCCCTAACTGCTCCCCTGCCAACCTGATTGCCCCTAACTTCCCTCCCCTGCAAGCCTGGTCACCTCTAACTTCCCTCCCCTGCAGGCCTGGACACACTCAAGTGCTCTCTCCTGCAGGCCTGGGTTCCCCCCAACTGTCATTCCCTGAAGACCGGGTCACGCCCAACTTCCCTCCTCTGCCAGACTGGTCACCCCTAACTTCCCTCTGATGCAGGTCTGATCACCCACAACTGCCCTCCCTTGCAGGCCTGGTCCCTCCCAACTGCCCTCTCCTGCTGGCCATCTTGTTGAGGCCATCTGTGTCCACATAGGGGCAGCCATTGTTGGAGTAATGGTTAATTTGCATATTACTATTTTATTAGATAGGATAGAGGCCTGGTGAATGGGTGGGGGCTGGCTGTTTTGCCCTGAAGGGTGTCCCAGATCAAGGTGGAGGTTCCCTTGGGGCATGGAGTGGCCTGGGCGAGAGGCCTGTGGTAGTTTGTAGGCTGGCCATGCCCCCTGATGATCTAAGCAGAGGCGCTGGTATCTGAGATTTATTTATTTATTTTTTATAATTGAAACTTTGTAGCCTTGAGCAGAGACCAGGGCTGGCTAGGGTGGCTGGGAAGCTTGGCTTCCTCCATCGTTGGGGAAACCTAAGCCTCCTGCTCACTCCGTGGCCACAGCCATTTTTATTGGGATTTATTTATTTTCTATAATTGAAACTGTAGCCTTGAGAGGAGGCCAGGCTGGGCAGCAAGCTTTCCTTCCTCCATCGCCAGGGAAACCAAAGCCTCCTGCTTACTCTGTGGCTGCAGCCATCTTGATTGGATTAATTTGCATACTCACTCCTGATTGGCTGGTGGACATGGCTTGTGGGTATAGTGGAGGTACTGTCAATTTGCATGTTTCTTTTTATTATGTAGACTAGAGATCTGTTGTAGGAAGATCTCTGCAAGAATAAGGGTTCCTGTGACTTGAGCAAAGCTTCCTCCTGTCTCTGCTGCCTTGTTCCCTCCCTTTTCCACTGCCTCACTCTCTCCTGTCTCTGCTGCCTCGCTCCCTCCCATCTCCTCTGCCTCACTCCCTCCTGTCTCCTCTGCCTCGCTCCGTCCCATCTCCTCTGTCTCACTCCTTTCCTTCTCCCCTGCCCTGCCTGCTTCCCTCCCTTCTCCCCCGCCCCACTTGCTTGTTTCTCCACAGCTTTGCTCCCTTCTGCAGTGCTTGGCTTCCTTCTATGCCTGGATATGCAAATTAATTGCCATCTTGGTTGGGTCAGTTTGCATACTCCCTCTGATTGGCTGGTAAATGTGACTGGTGGGTGTGGCTGGTGGGTGTAGCAGAGATGTGGTCAGTTTGCATATTACTCTTTTATTTGTTAGGATATGCATAGCCCATGGACATAGGCAATAAGATGGTGATGATCTGAGGATAATGGTAGTGGCTAGGAGGGAGGGGGGATAGGAGGGAATGAAAGATATCTGTGAATATAACAATAACCCTATCAATAAAAGAGTGATATGCAAATTTGGCCATACCTTTGCTACACCCACAAGCCACACCCACCATCCACGCCCACCAGCCAACCAGAAGTGGTGGGGGCAGGGCCGAGGAGGCCAGTGAGTGTGCGAAGCAGGGGGCAGGGCCAAGTGGTGTGCACAAGGCCACCGCAAGTGCGGGGTGCCCCTGGGGCTGGGCCGTCTCCGCCAGGGCTAAGGGCAGGGCGGAGGGGCGGGGCCAAGGTGGCTAGGGCAGAGCCAGCCATCGGCCCCATTGAGGGGGCAGGTTGGGCTGAGGAATTACCCACCCCCAGTGCATGAATTTCGTGTGCCGGGCCCCTAGTAAAAATATATTTAAAAAGTAACAAAAAACAAATAAGTTAAAAATTTGCTCCTTGCTCTGGTCAGCATGGCTCAGCGGTTAGTGTTGGCCCTGTCAATTTGCAGTCAAGGTCCTATTCTCAGCCGTGGCCAGGGCATGTGTTGGAGGCAACCAGTCAATGTGTTTCTCTCACATCCATATTTGTCTCTCTTTCTCCTCTCTCTCCATCCCCTCCTCCCCTCTCCCTTCCACTCTAAAAAAAATCAATGGAAAAAATATCCTCAGGTGAAGATTAACAACAACAAAATGTGAATGTACACACCAATTCCACTCCTAGGCATAAATCAATGAACATGAACTTTAAAATGCCCTCAAAAGATTGTTTATAGCAGCATTGAAAGCAGCCCGCATTGCCATCAATAGAGGAATGGATAAATATATTGTGGTATATTCATGCAAAGGAAGATAACCAGCAATGAAAAAGGAAGAGCTGCAGCTAAACATGAGATGATATAATGTTGAACAAAAGGAAGCAGGCACAGGAGTATATTCTTTATGATTCCATTTATACTAAACTCAGAAACAGGCAAAACCAATCAATGGCGATAGAGGTAAGATTAGTACATTATCTTGGAGGATGGGCATCAACAGATAAAACGTGAGAGGCAGGGCTGGGAGTGTTCCACAACAACCTATACCTTATCCAGGTGGAGGTGACCAACGTGCATAACATGCACAATTTATTGAGTTGTACCCTTTACTTTTTGTCTCAATTATAAAAAATTTTAATGGAAATAAAATTTATATATCCTGTGCTCTCGTGATTCATTTTCTGACATTTTTCTATAATGTATTTACACATGGAAGATATTTTGAAGGTATGAGATTATTTATTGCAGCATTTATTATAAGAGCTAAAGATTACAAAAAAACTAAATGTCTATCAATAGGGGCTGGTTAAATAAAACACAACTCCTCTTAACCTTGCAACATGACACAGTCATGCAAAAACAGAAAAGGTTGCCAAGATATAGTCTGGAAGTGAAAAAACATCAAGGTGCGGAGATGAATAAAGAATGTACTATCTTCACGGTTAAAAATGTAAAGAATGATGTGAGAGAGAGGGTGAGGGAGATGTTAGTTTATATAAGCATATAATAAAATACCTCTGAAAGGGCAGGGAGGGGACTTGAGTGGCTGGATAGGGTTGAAAGAAACTTTTCACTATATACTTTTATGCCTTTTGAATCTTGAACCTATTACATTTTTTTAATAAAAACTTTTTTTAAAGAGCTAGCTCCACAGTTACCTCTTTCAAGGATGGTTGCCACAGGAATTTAAACATTCACCTTGGCCTGTAATATAACCCCAAATCTAATCCCCTTGCACTTTCTCTTCAACACCAGCCACACTTCGCCTTCTGGTGTCTCTCAAAAGTGACATAACTTTCATGCCTGTCTTGGGTCCTTGCCATTCTCAGTTTGGGAAATGCCTCTTTGCTGCCTGGTGATACCTCCTCCAAGAAGCCTTCCCAGACTTCCCCATAGTTCTGGGCTGCTGCTAGGGCCCTCCATGCCCAACCATCACTGCAGGTCCCTCTGTGTCTTCTCTCTTGGTGGAGAGTAGGCAGCAGGATGTGCTCAAACCGGTGGGAGGAAATTGGTATATGGGAAAAGGGACAAGAGGACCATTTTGAATAAAAATGTGGAGTCAGCACAAAGCATGATTTTAATGGCTAACTCGGCCTCTAAACCTGATGATGGGTGCAAAATTGGGGGCAGAGACCTCTCTTTGAGCTACATCCCATAAATTACTGCCTAAAATGAGTCCTGGAGAATGTCTTAAACTTGTTAAGGTCCAATTTCCTCATCTGCCAAGTGTGGATAATTTCTATTGAAAAAAAAAAAGGAAATAATAATTCAATATAAGCACATGGAAAAGAGCCTTGGAACTTATAATGTGTTAGCAGAGGTTGGCAGTCAGCCCAAGAGAGCCAGAACATATTTTCCTTTGAATTACACTGCCAGGGCTCTCCAGTTGCTCCAAGCCCCACTGCTCCCTATTACTCACTTCAGTCTGTTCCTCACTTTCACTGTTTGCCTTGCCCCTGACAAGATGTGGCTTTGCCACCCCTGTACACAATTTTAGTTACTAAGGTGCCTGCTTTTCTGCCAATTGCCAGCATAGAGAGTCTGCCAGCAGGGGAGAGAGAGGGTGACTCTTAAAATGCCTGCTCAGCCCAAGTCATTGGGCTTCATTGAGGTCCAGGCCAAAGCCCCACCCATCAGTTCCAGGGGCTTTCCATGAGCTGAGAAGAAGCTAGACCTGCATGCTGCCAAGAAGAGATGCTTTCCTTCAGCCTTTAGGTACAGAGAATAAATCTACAGATTCCTAAACATGCCAAACTCTTGGCCTGCGAGAGGCCTGAAGGCCAGATGCTTGCAAGTCCAACTCCAGATGTCTGAAATTCCACCATTATCAACACGTTCTTGCATGTTAAGCATTGTCCTATAAACTCGAAAAATGTACTGGGAGGGGTAGGATAGTGAGTTTAAACTAGGTTGGAATATATCTTTAAAGATAGTCTTGGTGGGAAGGCAGATTGTGTGTAGCCTATGTTGGGGAAAGATAATTATGGAAAGCTGAAGACAGAGTAGGCACAGGGTTGAAGGGTAGACAAAAGAAGAGAAAGAGAGGGGCAAATAGATGCTTGAGGATGAAGTCCCCAATCTTTTAGAGGGCAGAGGTGTGACAAAGGAAGAAGGGGGGAAGAGCCAGGAAGCAAGGTGGGCACAAAGGCAGCGGTAGCCCTGGAGAGAAGACATGCACAGCCAGCTCCATGGTGGGAGGGGGCAGTATCTGTTTGGAATAAACCTAGAGAGGTGACTCAAACAATCCCACTACTCCCCCAAACCCTTTCTCCTTCTGCTGTCTTCCAGCTCAACCCTAAACACAAAGGAACGCCAACTTTTCACCTGTCAGGTTTCTGCACCACTGACTGGGATAGGAAAAAGAATGAATCAGATCCCTGGATCAGAAAATATAGTCTAGCATCTCTCATCAGAGGCCAGGGATAAGTGTGCAGACCCAGTAGACCACCCCAGAGCCTCTATTCTTATTACCAGCCCCACCCACAGAAGAAGTCAGCTCCTTTAGCCAGTTTTGGAGGTACTCATGAGACGTGAAATGGAGAGTCGCAGATACCTCCACTTCCTAGCTTCACTGTGTGACCCAGACAAGACACTGAAGCTGCATCCTGTTTCCTCACCTGTAAAATGAGGACAGGTATCGTCCTCATAGGCTGCTGTGCAGATGAAATGAAGGGATCTAGGGCTGGGTTTGGAGCTGAACCTTACAGGTTGGATCAGACTTCGACAGGCCTTCCAGACAGGGCGCAAAGGCGCGGACAGGAAGTGGAGATTACAGGACACTGGGTACTGTTAAAGAAGCTGAAGTATAGCTTGTTGTGGGGGAGCATAATTCTGGAAAGGCAGGCAAGGCTTGATCACAGAGGCCTTCAGGGCCCAGCTAAAGGCCTTGGGCTTTATCCTGGAGAGCGCCCTAGGGAACCTTGCCTTTAGGGGAGACCTTCAATGGCCAGAGAAGTGATTTGTCACAGACCCCAGAGGACACCTAGATTGCAGTTTCATCAGACTAAATCACCCTCTGAAGCACCTTCCTTCTTTAGGTCAGCTTGTTAATGGCTGACCTGACTCTTCCTTCTGCCCTGAGACCCTTTCTGTTTGTAGCCTGTGAAAGGACTTTCCCCTGAAGTGAGATAACCTGATCTCGGTAGTTGGTTTCATCTCTCTTAGATCACTGAGTGAGACCTATACTATACAAACCTCAGTTTCCTCATCTGAAATGTGGGGGAAGCATTGATCTCTCAAGGTTGTGAGGGTGCATGTGGGGTTCCAGGCCCAGTTGGTCCCTGGCAGGTGCTGGCTGGGACCAGACACAGGCTCTTCTGCCACAGCAGGGCCCTCTGCAGGCGAGTGCCATTTCTAACTGCTCACATCATCTCCTTCGTGGCACTGAGAGCAGTGAGGGAGAGAGTGTGCTGTGGCTGGAAACCTCGAGGCCAGCTTGGGCTTAGTATAAAAGTGACACAGTTGTCAACAGCGAGGAAACTTTGGCTGCTTTGGCAGAGAGTCGATGTGCTCAAGGGTGGACTTAAGGTGAGGGGAAGACAGCAGAAAACTGACTGTTGGGTGTGCCAAGTGTCCTGGGAAAGTACTCCTGATTTCTGTAGCCCTACCTAGTTCTAGGAATGGCTCTGGACACTGTGACCCAAGTAAAGGCGGCTCATCAACGTCAGAGCAGGACATAGCATGCAAGGACAGACAAAGCCCTGCCCTGGTGTGCAGGCAGATAAGAGGAAGCAAAAAAAAAATGCACAAATACTCTCAGGGATGAGTGCCATCACATAGTGACGCAGAGCAAAGATGTGACGGACAATGTGCTCACAGAGGCCTCTGAGTGAGGAGGGGCAGGAACGTTGCCCAAAGTTCTCCTATAACCTGCCTGCTCAGCCTCGTCAAGAGTCTGCACTCTGCCTGCTATCTCCATAGGACAGGTGAAGAAGCTGAGGCTTGGAGAGAGGACGTGTGTCACCCATGATGTGTACAGTGGGAGGATGTGAGCCAGCCCTTGGATGCTCATGCTCCTTCCTGCATCTGGTTCTCCTGCTCTAGAGATAGGCCAAGAGACCGATGTCTCCCACATCACTTTTTTCCCAGGTTCAGTGAGGTGCTTTTCTCCAGATGCCCTACAGATGCCCCACATGCCCTCAGGAATGCAGCCTGGCACAGAGCTGTGGCAGTGCCCACAGGTGCTGCCCCAGGAGCTGAGGCTGCTGATGTATCTCAGTTCAGAGTGTCATCCTAAAAGTTGTTTTACTAGGATGTCCTGCAAGCCTGTGTGGCTAGCAGTCAGTTGGGGTGAGGGTGTATGCCCTCTGCTCGAGCAGCAGGACCTGGACTCGCCAGCATCCATAGCCCCAGCTCCTGAAGAGCTCCTGGTTCCAGGACGGGCTCCATTTCTGTGGCCTGAGAGAGATAGGAGCACCATGGCTGAGTGCTGTCATCTCTGCAGCAGGAGCTGGCCATACCCAGGCTGAGCAGGAGCCCTGTCTGGGCTAATAGCTTCCCTCACCCCCCTCCTTTAGTCCCTATCACAGGGTTATTCCAGAGGTAAAAGCTGCATTGATTTGTTGCACCTGTTGGAAATTCATATTTAGAGGCAGAGACTTCAAGTGACAACTACCCTCACCTTTATCTCTGATCATATACAGAAAGCCCTGCAAACCCGTGGGCTCACTCTGTGGGTGAGATGGTGAAACCCTGATCAAGTAGTGGAATCCAGGGCCAGTTTTTGATCTCTATTCATGCAAGGACAGTGGGTCCAATTCCACCATAACTTCGCACACACACACACACACACACACACACTTCTAACATTCCTTATGCTGACTAATCAAACCGAGTTTAGATAATAATTAACTTATTCACATACACATTGTGTCACTGGGGTGTTTTGAAGTGAATCATTACAAGAGCAATTTAACACTTCAGTGGCACCATGGACCAGTGGCTGGGGCGTCACCCAGGGGCACATTACTAGTGCAGACTCTCAGGCCCCTCCCCACAGCTGGAATCCAAATCTGCAGCAAGATCTCCAGGTGGTTTGCATGCACATGTGAAATTTTTAAAAGATGGTACAATTATGACTTTCATACAAATATAAAATGAATCCAGGACAAAGATTTTATGTAACTCATTAATTAATGAGGAAACCACTAAGATGTTATAATTAAGTCAAAGGAAAATGCAAAAAGTAGATGCATACACAGGTCATCAGGAATCTGAATTGAATTTACAAATTGATGCAAAACTGACACAAAAATACATGGCAATAATCTATTGCGTTGCATTGGACATAATTTGCATTTCGATGGACTAGAATTGCTTACCTTGCTCTCAGTTTTCTACAGTTTCCAGATTTGTAACATAGCTCAGATAATAAAAGACTGAGAAAAAAAAATCAAAACACAGAAGTATACACTGGATAGGAAACCCAGTTCTTCCCCCCCTCCAACCACCACCCCTGCCTTTTTCTCTCTTCCCCATCCCATTGTTGTCTTTGAGAATTTTTTCAGACACACAGCCAAGTTTGATAAGCACTGTGCCAGACCACTTCTGTCCTCTGGCGGCCCTGGCCTCAGACAGCTTCTCCAGGCCCTGACTAGAGCTGCCTTTTGGGCAAACACCAGTGCCTTCAGTGCTCTGCTTGGGAACTAGCAAGTGGGCCAGGCCATGCCTCAGGGCAATGCTGCCCCAAATGTCAGAGCAGAAATTCAGAGGCCTCCAGGATCTGAGTTACCTTGGTTGCTGGTGGAGTTACTTATGCTTTCTAAAATACTTTATTTGGGGCAGGGAGATAAAGATGTGTGCATTGATTAGTTTTAATCTCTACCCTAGGCATGATCAATTGCACCAATTGGAAATTCATCTTCAGAGGCAGTGACTACAAGCAACAACTTCCCTTTCCTTTATCTTTTTTTAATTTACAATATAACTTATATTTAATAGTAGTACATATGTTTCCCTTTTCCCCCCCAATATCCTCCCCCCACCGTCCCTTACCCCCCAGCACATGTCGCCACCAGCCCCCCTCCCCGCCCCAGAGTCTTTCATTCATTGGTTATGCTCATATGTATGCATACAGGTCCTTCGGTTGATCTCCCCCAGCATCTGCCTCCCATCCACCCAAGCCGTCCCCCTGTAGCTTGACTGTCTGTTCGAGGCCACCCTGCCTCTATATCAATCACCCTCCCCTGTTTCTTTTCTTCAAAAATATCTTGCCTCTGCATACTATAAACAAATGTATAAGAGAAAAAAATGTTTGAGTGTCATTTTCAATGTGCAACTGTTCTGAGTCCCAGTTTCAATGTCAAATAGTTCTTCATGTGTACATGTCAGCAATGGTATCCAAATGGTGGACACATCGTGGCAATGCAAGATCCATCCTCTTTGGTTTGGTCCTGGGCCGCCTGCAGTCATGCACAGCTGCCAACTGCTAGCATGGCAAGGTGTTGTCAGAGTCCGCCATCTCTGGACCGTCCTCATCGCTAGAATAGACCCTTCAGTTCCTCACTGTCTCAGGAACCCACAAGGTCTTGGAGTTGTTTTCTGCAAACACACGAACACATTCTCCACCAAAAGTTAACAAAGGGATCCTCTCTGAAAAAGAGACTTGGGATTCTTTTTATTTTTGCCTAAATGATTTTCCTTTGGCTTATTTTGACACCATGTGTGTTTTTTCGTGGGTGTCCTGCAATTGGTTTTACAAATGGAATTTACTTTTCTGGAGTAAGAATATTCTACATGTATTTTACTTATAGGATATTTTTCCTTACATGATATTACCCCAATGTCTCCCCCCCCCACTTTTTTTTGGTTAATGGGGGCTTTTGGAAATTTTATCTTGCAGTCTTGGTAACTTTAAATTTTAATTTTTGCACACAAATATGACTGCTTTAGGTTCTTTGGATGTTAGGCAATTTTACAGTGAGATGAACTACTAATAGATATTTTAGTTAATGTTTTAGGAAAAGCTTTTTGTCCAGTACACTAAGATTTTCTTGAGTATTCACTTATTTCACTTGGCCAATTTAAATTAATCTGAAAACTTGATTACTATTTTACTGTCAATTTCAATACTAAAGCAGAAAACTTAGTTTACCCTATAAATACTTGTGGAAAGGAATATTTGCATTTTTGAGTAGGTCCTCAGCATTCCTGGTAATAAATTGAATTTAGATATAGGGCAGCTATTGCTGACCGAGTCTCTGTCTGCCACCTGGGTCCTGGTGTGAGTTGTGTGTGGGAGGCGAAGGAGCTGTGGGGGTAGGAGACCTCCCTCAGGAGGGGTGAGAATTCAAGCCCCTGCAAGGTTTGTGGATGAGGGTCTGTGCCCCACATCTATTGACCTTTTAGTTCTCTCCTGTTGGCCCCTCTGCGGCTGTGCCTGTCTTAGGTTGTTCCTTCCCTGAGGAATCTTACCCGTCTCTGGCTAACCAGCCATCCTCCAGGGCCAAACAGGGTGATGTGAGGTTCAGTCTTGTCTCCTTTGTAGTCTATGCCCCCGTGGCCTCCACGTCCAGTACCTGCCTTGGGGTCCCCTCGCCTGCTGGCGGGGTCCTGGTACTGATCACATATCTCGGGAGACCCAGGTTTCTTCTCGAGAGATGGCCCAGATCACGCCATTGGTCGAGAGACAGATCCATGGTGCCAGCTGCCCAGAGGCTTCAGCCACAGCTTGAACTGAAAGTTCAAGCATCAGCTGTGTGTATTTGGATAATAAGAAGAGGGTCCCTCTTGGCAAAAGGGCAAGAGGGGCCAATATAGAATGCTCAGATGCCTTCCCAGTGCCTTAATCCCTTCTGAAAGGGATTAATTCCTTTCCTATCCTTTTTTCAAATTGCTGCCCAACATTCAAAGAATTAGTTTGTAAGTTTATTTGGGATAATTGTATAATATGCTGTTGTCAAATATCAAATATTATAATGACATTGTAGAATAATATCATGTAAGGGTATTGTGGTGTCACAGGAGTTTAAGCAGGGCCTAGCCTAAGGACTGGTGTCCATAAGAGATCACAAGCTTTAGGCCATGTTAATTCAATCTCAAACTAGCTGCCAATTTTTTTTATAACTTTATATAAACTTTGTCAGGGAAGTAAAAACTCAAATCACTTACCTTAGTTCAAGCATTCAAATATATTGACTTCCCCCTTACTCCCACCACCTGCCACTTACCCTGAGGTTTGACATTTTGATGGACTTTTCTCAGTCTCTGGATCCATTCTTGTTCATCAGTCTATGTCATTCATTGAATTTGGAGAGACTTTGCCTATGACCCAACACATGGTCCATCTTTGAGAATGACCCATGGGTCTTGAAAAGAGTGTATATTCTGCGGCTTTGGGTGAAATGATCTGAAGATGTCAATTAATTCCTTCTGGTCTAGTGATTAATTGAGGATGAATGTTTCTTTACTGGTTTTTTGTTTAGAGGATTTGTCCAATGGTGATAGTGGGGTATTAAAGTCTCCTACTGTGATTGTATTGCTGTCTATCTCTCCCTTGATATCCTCTAGGAGTTTTTGTATGTATTTGGGTGCTCCTGTATTGAGTGCGTATATGTTTACCAGAGTTATTTCTTCTTGATGGATTGCTCCCTTTTGTATTATGGAGTGGCCTTCTTTATCTCTTGTTACATCCTTCACTTTGAGATCTAATTTGTCAGATATAAGTATTGCTACCCCACCTTTTTTTCCATTTCCATTCGCCTGAAGAACCTTTTTCCATCCTTTCACCCTCAGTCTGTGTGCATCTTTTTTTTTGGAGGTGGGTTTCTTGTAGACAGCAGATATATGGGTCGTGTTTTCTTATCCAGTCTATTACCCTATGTCTTTTGATTGGAGCATTTAAACCATTTACATTTAAAGTTATTATTGATAGATAGTTATTTGTAGCCATTTTTTTGCCCCTATGTTCTTTCATGGCTTCCTATTGCTTTTCACAGCAGACCCTTTAGCATTTCTTGCATTGCTGGTTTGGTGGTAATGTATTCCCTTAGACCTTTTTTGCCTGTGAAGCTCCTGATTTGACCTTCAATTTTGATTGATAGCCTTGCTGGGTACAGCATTCTAGGATTCAGACCTTTCTTTGCATGACTTTGTATATTGCATTCCAATCCCTTCTGGCCTGATAAGTTTCTGTTGAGAAATCACTTGCTAATCTGATGGGGGTTCCTTTGTAGGTGACTTTCTGTCTCTCTCTGGCAGCTTTTAAGATTCTCAATTTGTTGTTGATGTTTGCCAATTTAATTATAACGTGCCTTGGTGTAGGTCTTTTGGGGTTTAATTTACTTGGAACTCTGTGAGCTTCTTGGATTTGTGTGGGTTTTTTCTTTCTCTGTGTGTTTTGTTATGTAGTTCTCACTCTCCTGTTTTGATTTAAAGGCTCAAACTACAACACAACCAGGTGCAGCACACCAGGCACTGAAGAAGAATGTATTCACAGTATTGGTAACTCCAAATTAAAGGTGCTTGCCAGAGGAAGGTAAATTAGGTGATAGGTGGGAAAAAAGAGAGTAAGAGAAAACACACTCACACACAAAAGAAAGAAAGAAAGAAAGAAATAAAGAAAGAAAGAAAGAAAGAAAGAAAGAAAGAAAGAAAGAAAGAAAGAAAGAAAGAAAGAAAAGGGAATGCCAAAATAAAATTCGGAAAAGGAAAAGGAGTAAAAAGAAAGGAAAAGGGAGTAAACTATAAATATGAGTTGGAAACTCCCAAAGGACCGCCACTAATCCCAGCAAAAGCCAGCAACGAGTACCTGGAGATTGATACAAACTACATACAACAACTAATATCAAGGGAGGTTAGGGAACACAGAAGCTTAAATCTATCAAAAAAACAATGTAAATATCACCAAAACACAAAACAATGCCAACCCCCGCCCCACAAAACAAATTAAAAGAAAAGAATAACCAAACCAATCTCACAAACATGCATAAAATATAAACAACATCAGCAGGACCAAGAGAAAAACAGTTTAGGATAGTGAAGTTGGAGAAGCATTGGATGTGTATGGACTTGGAGCAAGTGGTTGGAGATAGGATATAAAAGTGGGGTGAAATTTTAACAGGGGGTAAAAAGAGAGAATAAGGAAAATCTAAACCAGAACAAGTGTAAGGGGAATAAGACACTAACTAGCGAAAGGTTAGGAAAAGAGTGCTGGCATAAGGGTGAAGTTGAGGTAGAGTAAAAAGATACTACAGGATAGATGAAAAAAGACTGTATAACACTAATCTCTAAGTAGAATAAAGATTATATAAAATGGCACTTAAAAAAAGTTTAAATAGTAGTAGAAATAAAATTAATTCCTTAATTTGTGTTACACAAGAGTCAATTTGTGATTCAGTCCCTAGGTGGCAGTGTTTCTAAATTGACCTCCGGGTCTATTGGTCCTCTCTAGCCTGATCTAAAATCCCGCTATGTCTATGGTATTTACTACTGATTTGTGGAAATAGGCTACCCCAGAGCTGCCTCTCTAATTGTGAGGACCTGTTCTGATCCCCAGCTTCAGCAAAACAGCTCGCCCCTGTGTTCTCCCAGGTTATCCCCCACCAGGGAATCCCCCCTTCCTCGTTCAGCGCTGAGAAATTAGGATTTAGAGAGGACAAACGCAGGCGCGCGAACTCACGTCCTGCTCGTATGTTTGCGCGAAACCCTTTCTCCCCTTGGGTTTGACAGCCCGCTCCCTCCCAAAACTGCCAGGCTGGCCCTCTCCTTCAGGTCCAAATGTGTCACCCTCTATGTATCCCCCCCCCCCTCCTGTCACCAGCTCCGAGGACCCTCTTCCACGTTTGCCGGCTCCAACCATGGAGTTTTCCTCTTTTTTTCCCCCCAGGCGAGAAACTCCCTGTGTTACCAGCTCCCTTAACCCCAGGAGAAATCTGACCATTCCATGGTGGAGCACAGGTTTCCTCAGAATCCACTTCTTTGCCAACTAGGAACCAATGTTGGAGCGGGGGGGGGGGGGGGGGGGGAAGGTCTCAGATGCCCAGTGGGTACAGCAACTGTTAAATCTTCAGGCTCTTCCCCTTTAAGATGGCGCAGCCGCCTCTGAGCCAGGCTACTCGAGAGAACTCAGGCACACGGAGCCGCTCTGTTAAGGGCGGCTAATCTAAGCAGTCGCCCTCCTTCTCCCAAAGCCCCGCTGTCCCCTCACTCGCCAACAAACACTCCCCGCGCGACCCTGAGCTGCTCCCTCCACCTACCCCAGTACACAAATGGTTACGCGTCCTTCTGTCCCGCCGCCATCTTTTTCCAAGATCCTCCCTTTCCTTTATCCTTAATCAAAAATTATGTTTTAAATTGAGAGATAAAAATCACATAGTCATATCAATTGATGCAGAAAAAGCATTTGACAAAATCCAACACACTTTCTTGTTAAAAACTCTCAACAAGGTAGGAATAGAAGGATCATACCTCAACATAATAAAAGCCATATATGAGAAACCCACAACAAATATCATACTCAATGGGCAAAAACTACAACCATTTCCACTAAGAAAAGGAACAAGACAGGGTTGCCCACTCTCACCACTCCTGTTCAACATAGTACTGGAAGTATAACCATTGCAATTAGACAAGAAGAAGAAATAAAAGGCATCCAAATTGGAAAAGAAGAAGTAAAGCTATCCTTATTTGCAGATGACATGATATTGTACATAAAAAGCCCAAAAGATTCCATAAAAAAGCTAATGGACTTAATAAATGAGTTCAGCAATGTAGCAGGCTACAAAATTAATGCCAAGAAATCTATGCCATTTCTATACACTAATAGTGAACTTACAGAAAGAGAGACTAAAAAAGCAATTCCATTTATCATCACACCAAAAAAATTAAGATACCTAGGAATAAATTTAACTAAGGAGGTAAAAGACCTATTTGCAGAAAACTACAGGACACTAAAAAAAGAGATAGAGGAAGATGTAAACAGGTGGCACAACATACCATGTTCATGGATTGGGAGAATCAACATAATTAAAATTTCCATACTACCTAAAGCAATCTATAAATTTGATGCACTCCCCATTAAAATGCCAATGGAATATTTCACAGGCCTAGAACAAACTTTCCAAAAATTCATCTGGAATAAAAAAGGCCCCAAATAGCCACAGCAATCCTGAGAAAGAAGCACAAAGTTGGTGGGATTTCAATACTAGATTTCAAGCTGTATTACAAGGCTACTGTCATCAAAACAGCCTGGTACTGGCATAAGAATAGACAGATAGATCAATGGAATAGAATAGAGAGCCCAGAAATAAACCCAGGACTCTATGCTCAATTAATATTTGACAAAGGGGGAAGGAACATCAAATGGAGTAAAAACAGTCTCTTCAACAAATGGTGTTGGGAGAACTGGACAGCAACATGCAAAAAGATAAAACTAGACCACCAACTTACACCATACACCAGAATAAACTCAAGATGGATAAAGGACTTAAACATAAGACGGGAAACCATAAAAACATTAGAGGAATCCACAGGAAGAAAAATCTCAGACATATGCCAAAAGAACTTCTTCACTGATACTGCTCCTAGGGCAATGGAAGCTAAAGAGAAAATAAACAAATGGGACTACATCAAAATAAAAAGCTTTTGCACAGCTAAAGAAACAATCAACAAAACAAGGAAATCCACTGTATGGGAGAACCAATTTGCAAATGTTATCAGTGATAAAGGTTAATCTCAAGCATCTATAGGTAACTCACACAACTCAATAAAAGGAGGACAAATGATCCAATAAAAAAATGGGCAACAGACCTAAATAGAATCTTCATGAAAGAAGACAAAAGGAAGGCCCAGAGACATATGAAACTTGCTCAAAGTCACTAATTATCCGAGAGATGCAAATCAAAAGGACTATGTGGTACCATCTCACACCTGTCAGAATGGCTTACATCAACAAATCAACAAATGACAACTGCTGGCGAGGATGCGGAGAAAAAGGAACTCTCCTGCACTGCTGGTGTGATTGTAGACTAGTGCAGCCACTGTGGAGAACAGTATGGAGTTTCCTCAAAAAACTAAAAATGGAGCTCCCATTCGACCCAGTGATCCCCCTTCTAGGAATATAACCCAAGAAACTAGAAACACGAATTAGAAATCATATATGTACCCCTATGTTCATAGCAGCACAATTTATCATAGATTTGGAAACAGCCTAAGTGCCCATCAGCAGATGAGTGGATTAAAAAACTGTGGTACATCTACACAATGGAATACTACGCTGTGGTAAAAAAGAAGGAGCCCCTACCATTTGTAACAACATGGATGGATTTGGAGAGCATTATGCTAAGTGAAATTAGCCAGGCAGAGAAAGACAAATATCACAATGATCTCACTCATTTGAGGAATATAATGAATTACATAGACTGATAAACAAGAATGGATTCAGAGACTGAGAAAAGTCCATCAGAATATCAAACCTCAGGGTAAGTGTCAGGTGGTGGGAGTAAGGGGGAAAGTCAATATATTTGAACTCCTGAACTGAGGTAAGTAATTTGTGTTTTTACTTCCTTGACAAAGTTTATATAAAATTATTTAAAAAATGGCAGCTAGTTTGAGATTGAATTGACATGGCCTAGAGCTTGTCATCTCCTATGGACACCAGTCCTTAGGCTATGTCCTCCGTAACCTCCCGTGACACCATAATACCCTTACATGATATTATTCTACTTGTCATTATAATATTTGATATTTGACAATAGCATATTATACAATTATCCTAAATAAATTTACAAACTAATTCCTTGAATGCTGGGCAGCAATTTAAAAAAGGATAGGAAAGGAATTACTCCCTTTCAGAGGAATTAAGACACTGGGAAGGCATCTGAACATTCTATATTGGTCCCTCTTGCTCTTTTTGCCAAGAGGGACCCTCTTCCAAATAAACACAGCTGTTGCCTGAGTTTTCAGTTCAAGCTGTGGCTGAAGCCTCTGGACAGCTGGCACCATGGATCTGTCTCTCGACCAATGGTGTGAGCTGGGCCCTCTCTGGAGAAGAAACCTGGGTCCCCCGAGATATGTGATCAGTACCGGGACCCCACCAGCAGGCGAGGGGATCCCAAGGCAGGTACTAGATGTGGAGGCCACGGGGGCATAGACTACAAAGGAGACAAGACTGAATCTCACATCACCCTGTTTGGCCCCGGAGGATGGCTGGTTAGCCAGAGACAGGTAAGATTCCTCAGGGAAGGAACAACCTAAGACAGGCACAATCACAGAGGGGCCAATAGGAGAGAACTAAATGGTCAACAGATGTGGGGCACAAACCCTCACCCACAAACCTTGCAGGGGCTTGAATTCTCATCCCTCCTGAGTGCGGTCTCCTACCCCCACAGCTGTTCACCTCCCATGCACAACTCAGAACAGGACCCAGGTGGCAGACAGAGATTCCGGCAGCAACAGCTGCCCTATATCTAAATTATGTCTATTACCACGAATGCTGAGGACCTACTCAAAAATGCAAATATTCCTTTCCACTAATATTTACAGCATAAAGTAAGATTTCTGCCTGAGTATTAAAATTGACAGTAAAATAGTAATCAAGTTTTCAGATTAATTTAAATTGGCCAAGTGAAATAAGTGAATACTCAAGAAAATTTAAGTGTACTAGAGAAAAAGCTTTTCCTAAAACATTAACTAAAATATCTATTAGTAGTTCATCTCACTGTAAATTTGCCTAACATCCAAAGAACCTAAGGCAGTCATATTTGTGTGCAAAAATTAAAATTTAGTTACCAAGACTGCAAGATAAAATTTCCAAAAGCCCCCATTAATCAAAAAAGGGGGTGGGGGGACAGTGGAGTAATATCATGTAAGGAAAAATATCCTGTAAATAAAATACATCTAGAAAATTCGTACTCCAGAAATGTAAATTCCATTTGTAGAGCCAACTGCAGGACACCCATGAAAAAACACACATGTTGTCAAAATAAGCCAAAGGAAAATCATTTAGGCAAAAATAAAAAGAATCCCAAGTCTATTTTGCAGAGAGGATCCCTTTGTTAACTTTTGGTCGAGAATGTGTTTATGTGTTTTCAGAGAAAACTCCAAGACCATGTGGGTTCCTGAGACAGTGAGGAATGGATGGGTCTGTTCCAGTCACGAGGATGGTCCAGAAATGGGGGACACTGACGACACCTTGCCATGCTAGCAGTTGGCAGCTGTGCATGGCTGCAGGCGGCCCAGGATCAAACCAGAGAGGATGGATCTTGCATTGCCACGATGTGTCCACCATCTGGATACCATTGCTGACATGTACACATAAAGAACTATTTGACACTGAAACTGGGACTCAGAACAGTTGGACATTGAAACTGAGACTGAAACATTTTTGTTCTTATACATTTATTTCTAGTATGCAGATGCAAAATATTTTTGAAGAAAAGAAACAGGGGAGAGTGATTGATATAGAGGCAGGGTGGCCTTGAACAGGCTGTCAAGCTACAGGGGAAAGCTTGGGTGGATGGGAGGTGGATGCTGGGGGAGATCAACTGAAGGACTTGTATGCATGCATATGAGCATAACCAATGAATGAAAGACACTGGGCAGGGAGGGGGGTGGATGGAGATATGTGCTGGGGGGTAAGGGAGGCTGGGGGGAGGATAAATGGGTGGAAAGGAAAACATATATACTACTATTAAATATAAGTTATACTGCAAAAAAATCAATAAAAATATATTAAATTGAAGAAAATAATGTTTTGTTAATTAGTAAAATGGGTGTTCAAAAGTGGGGTTTCATTGGTACATTGGTATTGGAGACATGTAAGTTAGCTAGAACATTTTGGAGACATTCAGCCTGAAGGAGGTATAAGAATGCAGCCAGCCCAGGAATGGCTCCCCGACTTGTCCTAAGCAGCCTTGTGTGCAGCTCTTTTCCGGACAGATTTTGATTTGGCTGCCTATGCCTGGAGGCATAGCAGACCATACTAATGCTACATTTGACCCAGGTGGAACCTTCATTGGTGATGCTATCAGAATACCTAAAATGAAGAGAGCCTGGCCTGCACTGAGCTCACGGATGTCTGGCTGCCCGGGTTGCTTGCAGAAACTGCCAGTCCTGGGATTCAGTTCAGCCTGTGCTCGTTGTTGAAGCTGTGGGAGAAGAGCCACGCTTTCAACTGCCCTATAATAGTCGGCTATCAGTACTTATCAAAAAGAACTGCTGGTTGTGTGTAGGCAGAATATAGGGGTCTGGAGAATGGGGCCAGTGGTGAGGATTCTCATGTCTATCAGGTTGCTACTCTTCTGGGGTACCCAAGTCAGCCTTAGGCATCATTCAGCTCCCCCAGTCCAAATTCTGCTCATTAAAATAATTTTTGATGTAATTTTTAGAATCCTATTTCAGTAAAAAAATGCATATTAGTTAAACAAAATCAATTAATAACAGAATGGCTTTTCACTCCTGCCATCCCCAAAGGCCACCATATGTAGTTTTATCAACTTCACTGACATAAAATTGCATACCATAAGATGCACACATTTAAACTGTATGATTGGATGAGTTTTGACATATGTCTTTTGTCTCTCCCTAACCCCAATAAGATATTAAACAGTTTTCATTGTACTCTCTGGTGGTTTCTTCATGTCATGTATTTACACTGATATATATATATATATATATATATATATATATATATATATATATATATATATTATTTATCAACTTTAGATAAAGTAGCATAGCATTAATTCTCCAAACAGGAGACTGTTGAATGTGAAAAAGAACAGAATTAACCATTACACAGGACAATAGATGCAAAATGGAACTGTCTGGGGCAATCAGAGTATCTGGTCAAGCTAACAGTCTATGTGTGCCTCACCTTGATGGACAAGGAGTCCTGCATCTGCCTCACCCTAGCTCTCTTCCTCTTCCCAATGTTGATAATTCTGTCCCTATTTCGGTATCCCTATTCATTTATAACCCCCTATTGCTAGGGCCATTTGGTAAGATGAGGATAGTACTACCCCTATTTTCCATCTTCCTATTTCTTATCTCTTTTATCTTTATGTTTATCTTATTAAGGTTGCTAGCATTTGCTTCTATTTTGTAATCATCATTAAGCCTTATCTATCTATCTATCTATCTATCTATCTATCAAGAGGTAAAATGCTAATTGGTTCTAATGGTGTCCCAATCATGACTGTTCAACAGGCTGTGTGTGCACAGGAGCTGGTGGGCCGAGCCGCTGCAGTGCAGCTTGAGCAGGCCTGGAGCATACAGACATTTTTTTTTTCGTGGTGAAGGGACTGGAGTCTCTGTTCATTAAAACACCTTGGTGGCTACAGCGGCTGGCAGTGGCAACAGCAGTGGGTGATGAGTTTGGCTTCTTCCTCTGATCAGCCTGGTCACCTCCCAGAGAGGGAGGTCAGATAAGCTGTCAGTAGGATATCCCCTGGGGGCTCCCAGACTGTGAGAGGGGGCAGGTTGGTCTGAGCCCCTTCCCCCGCAATGCACAAAATTAACGTACCGGGCCCCTAGTTTTGTCTATAAAAAAACCAATGGTAAATGTTTACATTACGTTGATGATGCAACTTTCTTCCCTATGAGCCAAGCAGTGGATAGTGAGGGACCATAGCTCCTTCTCTATGATTACAGCATTATTATCCCTGTGTCTCCCACAGGGAAATGCTTCTAACATCAGCATTCTGTGAATTTTGCTTTCTTACTCTCTACAATGTTTTACAAATCCTGTTAAAATTTAGTTTGCTTTATATTTGAGCCATACATTTCTTGAGGTGTTTTTTTCCTCCCTACCTCTTGGTGTTTCCTATTGTTTTGTTTGTTTTGGTAAGAGAAACACATGCTTCTTTATCATATTTCTGAAATCTCACATCCTCCTTTCATGTATTGCTTGGAATTGATTCCTTTCTTCTTTCTGATGTCTTTCTACCTGGGTCCCTGATTCTCTGCTCTTATTTATTCTGAGAGTTTTCTGGGCCAGCTTCATACCAGTCACCCTGGAATTCCTTTACATTAGATCTCTGGGTTAATTCTATCAGTTTTTATTCCATAATCTTACCCTTCACCATTTACAAGTTGCTTTGCTGGAATGCATATTCAAACAACTTCTTAGACAGGCACATAGGAAGGAGTTTCTGAGTCCTTGAATGTCTGACAATGAGGTGTTTTTTGCTTTCACTCTTGATTGACAGTTTGAATGTGTATAGAATTCCAGTTTCAAAACCATTTATACTTAACACTTATAGAGAAGAGGTTAAAAGTCTCTGGCATGAGACTGCCAAGGTCAATTATTAAACTTTACCATTTGTGTGTCCCAGCGCCTCTCTGTGCCTCTGTTTTCTCATCTATAAACAGAGATTTAAAAAAATAGTACCTAACTTAAGGTGCTCTGATGAATATTATATTAGTTTCTGTATGTAAAATGCTTGAACCAGTGCCTGCACATAGTAGTAGCATCATGTAAGTGTTGTCTATTATTCTTCTGTCCTCCATTGTTGCTGATAAGAATTATTACACCAGTCTGATCCCACTTCTTTGTCAGTCAAAGAAGTAGGTGTTCTGGTTCTTTGTAAGTTGTTCTGCTTTTGCTAGAAATATTCAGGATGTTATCTAATTTTTTACATTTTAAAATTTCCCAATTCTGTATCGGCTTGGCATTCTCTCAGCCCTTTCAATGCAAACACTCAGTGTTTCTTTCTGTCTCCGGGGAGTTAAAAAAATGTTCTTATTTCTATAATTTTATCTCCTCCATCTTCTTTCTTTCTGTGGTCTAGAACTACTACTGGTAGTTTAATGTTAATGCTCTGAATTCATCCTGCTTGAATATTTTTCTTTCATATTTTATGTGATTTGTTTAATGTTCTGGAAGACTTTTGTGGTTTTGCATTCCAACCTTTCTATTGATTTTTACAACTTTAGGCAGTTATAATTTTAATTTCAAGGAGCTCTTTCTCTTTCACTGACTCCTTATTTTTTTATAACAACTTGCTTTGACTTTTGAAACTCCACCCACTAAGCTTTCCTCAGTGATATCTCTGTGGAATTCTTGGGCAGTTGAAAACTTAGTCTGAAAATTTCTGTCATATACTTTTGATCAATAAACTTTCTTTGAGAACCTGACCAATGTAATGTCTGAGCTGGGTGCTGCAGACATTATAAAGATGAATGAGCTGTGGTCCAGTCCTCAAGAGTCCATTTGATGCAGAGAAAAATGTGGAAATAAATAATGATAATATGACATGCATAACGGGTCCTCCTGGAAGAGCGAGTATAAACAGCTTGTCAGAGATAAAAGAAAACCTCACAAGGAAGGTGGCCCTTGAATACTTCGTAAGGGATGAGTAAAACTTTTCTAGATAGTGAGGTAGAAGAGCATTTCAGGTAGAAGACACAGCTGGGGAAGGTCAGGGAGGATGAGAGGACAAGAGAAGAAGAACACATTTATCTAGGACTGAGGTTGCCAGGTTGGCAGAAACCAGACCATCAAGAACCTTTTATACTACAATAGGGTCTGTAATTGGTTCTCTGGTCAGGAGAAAGTTATAAGAAGGTCATTAGCAAAGGAGTGATATGGACAAGATAGTGTGTTAAAAAGTTCCCTCTGGAAGTCCTGGAACATGTGGCTTAGAAAGCCATCTCCCTATTGGGACCTCTAGTAGACAATCTCCCCCCTTTACTGCCAAGCAATAACTTTTTTTTTTTTTTTTACCATTGAGGGACACTCCTTATCTGTTCTGAATGAAAGTCTTCTGGATGGCCCTTTGTTTTAACCTTCACATGCAGACTGTGCTTTATTATTGCTGCTAATGACAATTATAGTCCCTTATGATGACAGGTTGTTCTGGGATTACAGTATTTTCACATCTATTGCTTCACTTGACTTTTTCAGTAGTTCTGAGTGAAAGGAAAGAAACATTATTTCCCCTACTTTACAGAGGCAAAACCCTCTGAGGTAGGGTATTATAATTATCCCCATATTACAAAATAAGGAAACAGAGGCACAGAGGGATAAAGACATTTACCAAGATCACGGCAATCCTAGGAGGGAGAGCTGAGATGTGTGAGGCCAAAGAACCAGGCTAGAGTTTGTGAGCTGACCTACTGTACACACCACCTCTCCCTTCATTCTTCTACTTCCTCCTCTATACTAGAAAGATATAGGCACATAGTAGGTCCCTAGGGAAAATTCACTGAACAAGGGGCTAGAGAAGGTAGAAAAATTACAACTATGATTAAATAGGCACCTACTCATATTAAGCACCTAACAAGTATAATCTCATTCAGTCCTGTCAGTCAGAGCAGTCTTCTTTTACTTCTGTTTTATAAGAAAGATCCTAAGTCAAGGAAGTGACTAGAACCTGGACTCAGACATGAGTCTCCGTGCTGTCTTAACTCCCAGGCCCTAGTCACCTCTGATCTCTCCTAACGCACCAGAGGTGATGTCTACATGACACATCCAGCCTATGTCCATGCCCCAATGGCGTCCTGGATTATATTCTTCCACTGTCTTGGTCTTGGCTGCCCATGTAGGCTTCAGGCTGCTTGAGGATCATTATCTCCTCTTCTTTTCCTGCAGATCACTCTCTAAGAGTATGGAATAGACTGAGAGTGGTGACTGCCTACAGCAAAACCACAGAAGGGCTCTGCTGACTTCATTTGAGAAAATCTTCTCTCTCAGTCTACCAAATGAGCTTCCAAGCAGATTAGGGGGCCCAGCATCCAGGCATGGAGGCACAGGGGTAGTCTGGGAGAACTCCTGAACTCCATGTGGCTCTGTATGAAGCCAAGGTAGGCAGGTTTTCCCACCCAGCGGTGCAGGGACCAAAACTTGTTCTAAGTGTGGTATCTAATGCTATGCATATGACCTAAAGTACACCTGGTTGACAGAAGCCAAAGTATCTTAGTAGAAGTCAGTACATGCTGAGACACTCTCTTGATGTTCAGAGGGACTGTCTTGATGTTCAGAGGGATTGAGCCAAGAATTCATCTTTTAGGGGAGACCGCTCTTAGTCTGGAATAGAAATAGGTACAAGGTAACTGGAAGGAGGAAGGGAAACTGAATCTCAAAGATCAATCCCTTTATCCCTCCTTCTCTCTTATTTATTTATATTTTAATAAAGAGTCAAAATATTCGTTTACCTCTAACTAGAGGCCCACTGCACAAATTCATGCATGGGTGGGGTCCCTCAGCCTGGCCAGTGAATCAGGAGTGGGGGCGCTAGGGGGTGGGACCACAGGAGGTTGGCTGGCCAGCACCCTGATCGGGGCCAGTGAGGGGTCTGGCTATCCAGGGAGAGGGATCTTGGGATGTTACCTGGCCACTCCCTCCATCAAGAACAATCAGCATAGGGATTGGGCAGCAGGGGAAGGGCCTTCAGAAGGTTGGCCAGCTGTAGGGGAGGGACCATGACAGGTTTGCCATCCATGGGAGGGTGGCTGGCCATGAGAGGTTGACTGTGAGAGTGCACTGACCACCAGGGGGCAGATACTGCATTGAGCATCTGCCCCTTGGTGGTCAGTGCGCGTCATAGCATCTGGTTGATCAGCTATTCTGTCGTTCGGTCGCTTAGGCTTTTATGTATATAGATATCCTTCTAAGAGCATAGACTCTGGACTTCTATGAGTTTAAATCCTGGCTTCACTACAATCCAACTTTGTGACTTCGAGCAAACCTCTTTGTGCCTCACTTTTCTCATTTATAAAATGGGGACAATTACAACACCTATTTCCATAGAATGCTCTAAGGATGATATACATAATATATGGAAAGGGCTTCTAATATGACTGATGCTAGTTCTTATAGGACTTACATGGAATCTATGAAAATCTCACTCATTCTTCAGAGTTAAATGAAGATCATTTCAAAATGCTTTTTTATACTATCTCAGCCCACAATTTGCTCCATGTGCTTATTTAACTATAATTATTGGCAGAAGCTCTGAGGATAGATAGGTTATAGTATAGACTACTAGGTGTGCTGGAGACACCTCATGCAAGCTCTTGAGATGATGGTTAAATTTTTAGGAATTGTATAAGTTTACTAGAGGCCTGGTACATGAAATTCACGCACGGGGGGCAGGGGATGTCCCTTAGCCCAGCCTGCACCTCTCCAATCTGGGACCCCTTGAGGGATGTCCGACTGCTCAATGAGATCAGGCCTAAACGGGCAGTCGGACATCCTTCTCGCAATCCAGGACTGCTAGCTCCAAACTGCTCACCTGCCTGCCTCCCTGATTGCCCATAACCGCTTCTTCCTGCCAGCCTGATCACCTGCTAACCACTACCCTGCCAGCCTAATTAATGTCTAACTGCTCCCCTGCCAGCCTGTTTGTTCCCAGCTTCCCTCCTCTGTCAGCCTGGTACCCTTAACTGCCCTCCCCTGCTGGCCTGATCACCCACAACTGCCCTCCCTTGCAGGACCTGGAATCTTGCAATGGCCCTCCCCTGCTGGCCATCTTGTGGTGGCCATCTTGTGTCCACATGGGGGCAGGGTCTTTGACCACACAGAGGCAGCCCTCTTGTGTGTTGGAGTGATGGTCAATCTGCAAATTACTCTTTTATTAGATAGAATAGAGGCCTGGTGCATGGATGGGGGCCAGCTGGTATGCCCTGAAGAGTGTCCCAGATCAGGGTGGGGGTTCCCTTGGGACAAGGGACTGCCTGGGTGAGGGGCTTATTGTGGTTTGCAGGCTGGCCACACTCCCCAGCGACCCAAGTGGAGGCCCTGGTATCTGGGATTAATTAATGTCTACAATTGAAACTTTGTAGTCTGGAGCAGAACCAAGCCTTCTGCTCACTCCGTGGCGGCAGCCATTTCTGTTTGAAACTTTGAGTGGAGGCGTAGGCCAGCAGCAGCAAGTGGAAAGCTTGGCTTCCTTTGTTGCCAGGCTAACCCAAGCCTCTGTTCTCTCCAGCTCAGTGGCTGCCGCCATTTCTGTATCTTTTATAATTGAAACTTTGTAGTATTGAGTGGAGGCCTAGGGCGGCAATAGCAGGCAGAAAGCTTGGCTTCCTCTGTTTCTGAGGAAACCCAAGCCTTCCTCCTGCTCTCAGTGGTGGCAACTATCTTGGTTGGGGTTTATTTGCATAATCTGCTGGGCATGGCTTTGGGCATGGCTTGTGGGTGTAGTGAAGGTATGGTCAAATTTGTATATTGCTCTTTTTCTGGGGCACACCACGGACCCAGAGTCAAGCCCCACTCACTTACTTGTGCCTCAAACTCACGTGAGACCCAGGCCCAGCCCCCTGCCCACATGGGGGTAGATCCAGACCCTGCCAGTCCAACCCTTGTCATGCCCTGCAGGGCAGGGGGTGTTCCGGGTCCCCTGGCCCAGCACCAAGATTTGGGTGTGGCCTGAGGTCCCCCATCAAGTCCCACCAGGTGGGAGACACGACCTGAGATCCCCTGCCAAGCCCCGCTGGGTAGGGGGCATAGCCTGAGGTCCCCCATCAAGCCCCACCAGGCAGAAGAGCAAGACTCAGGTCCCTGGGCCCAGTATTGAGAGGGAGGTGCAGCCTCGGGTCCCCCACTAATCCTCACTGGCACGGTCCTCTGTGAAGCCCCACTGGGTGGGGGGCACAGCCTGAGGTCCCCTGTCAAACCCAGCCAGGAAGGAGGGGCACAGCCTTAGGTCTCCTGGCCTGGTGCTGGTGCGGAGGGTATGGTCTGAGGTCCCGTAGCCTGGTGCCAAGGTGTAGGGGCAGCTTGAGGTCTCCTGTCAAGCCCTGCCAGGTGGTGAGAACAGTCTGAGGTTCTGAGGTCCCCTAACCCAGCACATCTTGAGGTTCCCTGTAAAGCCCTGCGGGGTGGGGGGCATATCCTGTGGTCCACTGTCAAGCTCTACCCAGCAGGGTGAGCAGCTGGAGGTCCTCTAGCCCAGCACCAGGACGGGAAGTACACTTTGAGGTCTCCCATCAAGCCCCACTGGGTGGAGGACATGGCCTCAGTTCCTCTGGCCTGGCTCTGAGGTGGGGGTCCAGGCCTGAGGTCCACTGTCAAGCCCCTCTGGATTGGGGGAGGGTATAGGCCTCCTAATCCACTGCCAGGACCACCTCATGCTCTCTGTGAGCAGGTAGGCATAGGGAAGGCTGGGCTAGGATAACTGGGGGTGGGGGTGTGATAGGGGGCCAGCATCCTGGGTGAGCTGGGCCTCACAGCCTCTCTGCTTCAGCTCCCAGCACCCCAGATCTAAGAAGTAGTGCTTTCACAGAGGCCTGGCAGGCACTGGATATGGTGATGCCTTAAAAACAGAAGAAGCCCCCTTTAACTCTGGCTGGAACTGCGTTGGGAACTTATGGTCGGGGAAAGCAGCCCAACATCAGGGCTGAAATAAGACCTTGAGTATCCTGTGGAGGGGGCAAACCAACAGTAAAAGGTATCTTTGAAACAAAGACATTTGAACATACAGTGGATATTAGGTGACATTAAGAATTACCTTAACTTTCCAAGGTGTGACAATGGCTGAATATTTACTTCGTTTTTAAAGATACTCATCAGAGGATATTTAAGTGGGGAACAACTTGCCTTAAAAGTATGGTGTTGTCCTGGCCCAGCCCTCCCCCCACCACAGACGCCTCAAGGACGGAGTCTCTCCCGTTCACTAGACTGTCGAAAGCGCCATGCGCAGAGGTGTGGTCCCTGCTTCATTCCCTGCCCCTGCCAGCTTGAAGTGAAGCGTTCCCAGCTGGCACGGATGTAAAGCAGTGCTTCATTTCCTGCCCCCCTTGGCATGAAGGACTTCGTTCCCCGCGGACACCACTGTGAAGGGAAGTGGCCAGGCTCCATGGCCAAGTCCCCAGCCATACCCCAAGGAGCCAAGGTACAGTCACATTTGCATGTTACTCTTTTATTAGTTAGGACTAGTGGCCTGGTGCATGAAATTTGTGCACATTAAAAGGGTATTAATTAGAGGAAATATTTTATTTTATTTTATTTATTTATTTTGCAGTATAACTTATATTTAATAGTAGTACATATGTTTTCCTTTCTCCACCCCATTATCCTACCCACAGCCTCCCCTACCCCCCAGCACATGTCCCCATCTGCCCCCCTCCCCGCCCCAGTGTCTTTCATTGATTGATTATGCTCATATGCATGCATACAAGTCCTTCAGTTGATCTCCCCCAGAATCCACCTCCCATCCACCCCGGGCTTCCCCATGTAGCTTGACAGCCTGTTCAATGCCTCCCTGCCTCTATATCAATCACTCCCCCCTGTTTCTTTTCTTAAAAAATATCTTGCCTCTGCATACTAGAAATAAATGTATAAGAACAAAAATGTTTCAGTCTCAGTTTCAATGTCCAACTGTTCTGACTCCCAGTTTCAATGTCAAATAGTTCTTTATGTGTACATGTCAGCAATGGTATCCAGATGGTGGACACATCGTGGCAATGCAAGATCCATCCTCTCTGGTTTGATCCTGGGCTGCCTGCAGCCATGCACAGCTGCCAACTGCTAGCATGGCAAGGTGTCGTCAGTGTCCCCCATTTCTGGACCATCCTCGTGACTGGAACAGACCCATCCATTCCTCACTGTCTCAGGAACCCACATGGTCTTGGAGTTTTCTCTGAAAACACATAAACACATTCTCGACCAAAAGTTAACAAAGGGATCCTCTCTGCAAAATAGACTTGGGATTCTTTTTATTTTTGCCTAAATGATTTTCCTTTGGCTTATTTTGACACCATGTGTTTTTTTTTTTTTCATGGGTGTCCTGCAGTTGACTTTACAAATGGAAGTTACTTTTCTGGAGTAAGAATTTTCTAGATGTATTTTACTTACAGGATATTTTTCCTTACATGATATTACCCCACTATCCCCCCCTTTTTTGATTAATGGGGGCTTTTGGAAATTTTATGTTGCAGTCTTGGTAATTTTAAATTTTAATTTTTGCACACAAATATGACTGCTTTAGGTTCTTTGGATGTTAGGCAATTTTACAGTGAGATGCACTACTAAGATATTTTAGTTATTGTTTTAGGAAAAGCTTTTTGTCCAGTACACTTAAATTTTCTTGTGTGTTCAGTTATTTCACTTGGCCAATTTAAATTGATCTGAAAACTTGATTACTATTTTACTGTCAATTTTAATACTCCAGCAGAAATCTTAGTTTACGCTGTAAATATTAGTGGAAAGGATTATTTGCATTCTTGAGTAGGTCCTGAGCATTCCTGGTATAGACTGAATTTAGATATAGAGAAGCTATTGCTGACCAAGTCTCTGTCTGCAACATGGGTCCCGATCTGAGCCTTGCATGGGAGGTGAAGCAGCTGTGGGGGCAGGAGACCTCCCTCAGAAGGGGTGAGAGTTCATGCCCCTGCAAGGTTTTTGGGTGAGGGTCCGTGCCCCATCTCTGTTGACCTTTTAATTCTCTCCTGTTGGCCCCTCTGCAGCTGTGCTTGTCTTAGATTGTTCCTTCCCTGAGGAATCTTACCCGTTAGAGGAAATATTTTAATAGTGTTATTTGCCCTTTCTCTACAATAAAAATGTGAGAGATAAAAGGTAATGAGTACAATGTATATGAAAATTATACATAATCTCATTAATAAATAAATAATAACAAAATGATATAACAACAATACGAATCCACAATAAACTGTTGAGTTAATTTTCCTGCATTTAAAATAGGACTGAACATGTCCCTCACAGAGAGATGAAATCCATAATACTGCTTTTGGGTGACTCATGTTCTTACATTTTGTCTAGTATTATTGTTGAGTACATGTTGTCTCCGAGTCTTAATGCAATATCTGTTCCCCAACCTTTTTCATCATGTGGAAAAAGAATAGCATATGTCATTGCATCTAATGTAGGAAACAGGATACTGATTTGTTTCACTTTATTGCCATTTGGATTATGGGATCTGGTTTACAATGAATGAGCAAGTCCCTTTCAAAAGGAGGTTCTCCATCTTCGTTTTTGAATATGACAGCAACCTTGGTTACACGAGGAGAATTATATCTACCTGGGTCACTATTACGATAATATTTAATTGCCATAGTTACTTCTGTGGGAGCTATACCTTTTGCTGCTGCTTCAGATTGGGCTTCCTTTTCTACCTCATGTAGCATCTTGTACGATTTTGTTAACTCATTTATTTCATGCATGAGGTTGTTGATGTTGATCATGACCCTTTCTGAGCAGGCCTGGTTTATTGGGATTGCTAATCTTTATGTGTAGCTTCAGCTGTATCCAAAATATAGAGTTTAGCAAACTTCTGAGAAACACCATCAGAAGGATGTAAAGTTCCAGTACCATGATAAACTTGTTCATGTATTCTAAAACAGTATGGCCCATACCCTGATGGCAATGCAACATTTGCACCCATAGAAGCAAAAGCAAAAGAACTATTTATAGATTGAATGTTTTCCATGAAATTTTTACTGTCAGAATCTTCGTTTGTCATTAATCTTTTTAAATATGGCAGGTAATCTGGAAAATGTACATCATTTGGACAGACTTTCCCTTTGCTACAACATCGAATAAATTTCCCATCAGATGGCTTTTCATCCGAGAAATTTAGTAATTGGCAAAATTCACATCTAACAGTCATTTCACCACAACTATGTTCGAGAATTGCATCCTCACGTACTCCATTTTTGCTGAGAAGGCAGTTCCTACCACCGCCTTCTTTCAACTTCAAAAGCATGTTGAAGTGAGACAGTTCTTTAGACATTTCCTGTCGAAGATGCTGGTGTTTTTCGGCTTCAGAGCCATGTTTTTCCAGTAGCTGCTCTACAGATATATTCTGTCCCAGGTATCGCCTTCTTTCAAGATCAGACGCACGTCGCTCTTCAGACATTTTCTGTGGATAACGTCGGCACCTTTCTGCTCCGGGGGCTTCAGTTAGATGCAGCTGTGGTGATTTCTCGCCACCACTGCCGCTTCGTTCTCCACGCCCAGGGGCCTCAGTTAGATGCAGTTGTGGTTCACTGGCGCTGCCACTGTCTCCAAGCCTGTGGCTGGGCGTTTGATGCCTTCACCATTTCATCTCCGCTCCTGGGTTCCTGTCGCCCACGCCTCTTGACCCAGCCCCTTGCTCTTATTGGCTGGTAGCATAGCCAATCAGGAGCCAAGGTATGGTCACATTTGCATGTTACTCTTTTATTAGATAGGATTGTTTAACAATTGTTATTTTAAAATCACCTTAGATAAATTTACAACTAAATGTATTACATCATTTAAATAATTATCAATTATTTTATTCATACCAAGCTAATGAAGATTAAAAACTAATCATTTCCTTTTTGTCTTATTTCAGTTTATTACTGTCAGTACCCTTGAGGTCATTCAGATGTATTGTATATGTGTGTAGAAATGCTATGTGCTAGTGTGCTAGTGTAATCCTTCTTCAGTAATTGGTAGCTTGAAATCAACCATGGTGAAAATACTTACTCTATGGCAACTGGAAAATACTGCCCATCAGGGCTTGTCTATTATTTGGTGATTGTCTAGATTTAAGAAAATGATGTCTGGGAGACAAAATGGCGGTGAAATAGACCGACGTGTCCTGAGCCTTGTCCCGGAGCAAATTGAGTGAGTGGTTAAAACAAGTGAAATTCAGCCCGAATTGGCGAAGGAGATGCAGATGGTGAGACAGTTTGTAGCCAGGAAGGGCAGAGGTCCCCTGGATAAAGGTAAAATCAAGTACCTAGGCAGTAGAGTCTGCCAGATTTCTGTGCCCAGGTCAGGGAGAAACTATAGGGCACCAAGCCCGAGGAAAGGCAAAGGGTCTGACTGTGAAAAAAGGGTCCATGGGACTGCAGGAGGTAGTGGATTTGGGACCTTGGAGTCTGGGTTTTGGATCTGCGTTCAGAGGCAGCCCTGAAGAGCTGGTCAGACCACATAGTGCCAGCAAGAGAGGAGCTTGCAGGTACACAGTCTCTCCTTGCACTGGGGCCTGTGCCTTTCTCCACTGAATCTGGTTTGTAGGACCTTTCAGCCACATTTACCTTTGGCTGAGGGAAAAGGTGTGGACTTGTGGAATCTGGGGAGAGTAGGGGGTAATCCAGGAGAAGTGATAGCCCCTCCCTCCAGTCTGCATGCAACCAATATAGCCACAACCAGATCCAACCCTGAATAATACCATGGAATCTGAATACTTCCTGAGGTCATAGGAACTGGCATAAAGAGAAATATTTAGCTCTAGCAACAGGAAACTGAGAAATAGTACAGTACAGACAACTGGAATCATAAGCCAGCCAAAGAAACGACATTCTACTTTATTCACTTTTATTTTTATTATCCTTTTTTTTCTTTTTTGTTTTACTGTTGTTTTTTTGTGGCTTTATTTTCTATTTCATTTTGCACTATTTTTCCATCCCTATTTTTACTTGCTAGTTTTAATTTTTTATACCATTTTTGAAATCAATTTTTTTGTAAGTTTATTATTTTTTCATTCTCATTCTCTTTCTTCTCATCCACTTATTCCCTTTCTACTTCCTCAATACTAAATTGAAGTCCTCCCCATATTCATCCAATTCTTAGTCTTATTTTCACTATATAAGCTCAGCCTCTACAGATTCTGCCCCAATCCTCTTTGCTGGGTGTGTGGTGTTTGATTTTTTTGTTTGTTTGTTTTTTGTTTTGGTTTATCTATTGGTTCTGTCGAATATATATATATACACACATATACATATATATTCTCCTTTTTATTCCTTTGTCTTTTATCCCTTATCCTTTTCTCTCTTTTTGATAGCATTTGTGCTCTCTTTTCTCTGCCCTATCTCTCTTTTCTCAGATGGTCACTTATATTGGTGTCATGAGTACATTTGTGCTTAATTACCTCTGGTTGTGCTTGTTGAGGTGAATTTTATCCTGTCTGGCCAAGGGGCTTGAGAGAAAGCCATATAATCAGATAACTCCATCCACAAATGGGTCAATAACACCTCAGAACCAATTTTAGAAGCAGGAAGAATGTGGCAGTGAGAGAAAGAGTATGAGTGAGTGAGGGAGTAAAGGAGGAGCATATGGTCAGGTGGGGAGAGTGTGTGAGAGAGTGAGGCGCAGTTAGTTCCCATTGGTCCTTCAGGGGCAGGCTAATCAGGCTCGCCTAACTAGGCAGCTTCTGCTACCATTGCAAACAGTACCGGGAGGCCAGTTTGTCCTTAGAAGCATAGCCTTTTTTGAAGGGGATAGCTGCTGTAACTGGGTTCTCAGCCTCAACTCCACCCAGAGTGCCCTCAGATAACACTTGGGACTCTACAGCCACCCCTGCCAGGGTCATGCTAAGTTGGCTGTGATCCCATGGTCAACGAGGCTCCGGCCACCCTGGGCACAGACTCCTGTGAGTTCGGAAGCAGGCTCCCCTCTGACTAGCCCAATGCTTTAGCCCAGGGCACCGCAACCACGTGATCAACAGACACGTGAGCAGCCCATTCTTGTCCAAGGAGCAGCTGCCCTGCGAGCAGCTCGCCCCATCCGAGGGGCAGCAGCGACTTGAGTAGCCCATCCACTACTGAGGAGCAGCAGCCCAATGCAGCTGGACCCCATTGAGGAGCAGCAGCTGCATGCACCCCACACTCTGCACCTGTCCAATGAGCAGCAGCTGTGCCAAACGAGCAGCCAGCTGACCTCCAAGGAGCAGCAGCTGTGCAAGTAGCCTGCCTTCTTCCGAGGAGCAGCAGCTTTGTGAGTAGACCATCCCTTTTTATGAACAGCAGATGCACAAACTGCCTGCCCCCATCCAAGGAGCAGCAGCTGTGTGAGCAGCCCACCCCATTCTGAGGAGCAGCATCCACATAAGCAGACTGCCCCCATCCAAGGAGCAGCAGCCTTGTGCAGTCTGCACTGGCCCAAGGAGCAGCATTCACATGCTGCCTGCACCTGTCTGATGAGAAGGAGCTGGGTGAGCGGTCCATCCCTGTCCGAGGAGCATCAACAGCAGGAGCAGCTCACTCCCACACGAGAAGCAGCAGCCACATGAGCAGACCGTCCATATCCGAGGAGAAGCTGCTCCATGAGCAACCCACACCCATACAAAGTGCAGTAGCTCTGCAAGCAACCTGCTCCTGTCTAAGGAGCGGTGGCATCACAAGTAGCCCATCCCATCTGAAGAACAGCAGCCACGAGAGCAGACTGCCTCTGTCTGAGAAGCAGTAGCCACGTGAGCAGCTGGCCCTCGTCCAAGGAGTAGCGGATATGAGCAACCCATCCCCACCTGAGGAGCAGAAATCTCATAATCAGCCCACCCCCATCCAAGGAACAGCAACTATACGAGCAGCCTTCCTCACCAACCAGATGAGACACCACTGCTGTGAAACAGCACCAACTAGAGGAGCCACTGCCAATTGAGAAGCGGCTGTTACCGTAACTGCCCGAGGAGCAACCACAGCCAGAGAAGCCACTGCCACCTAAGGAGCAACCTCTGCACAGCTCGACATTTAGATTAGTCAGTGAGACCAAAAATGAGTAGACAAAGATTCCTCCAAAGGAAAGAAAAGGAGGAATATCCAGAAAATTAGCTAAGTGAAACAGAGGCGTGCAATATGTCAGAAAAAGAATTCAGACTAAAGGTCATCTTATCTAATAAAAGAGTAATATGCAAATTGACTACCTCTGATCAAGCCACGCCCACCAGCCAATCAGGAGCAAATAAACCCCAACCAAGATGGCTGCGGCCACTGAGAGAATGGGCCCACTAGGGCTGTGAGCAAAACGTCTATGCCCCTCTGGCCTGGCTGCACGGGTGCAGAGAGGGAATGGGCCGGCTGTGCAGAGGAAGGGGAAGAACCAGAAAAATGGGTCTTTCTAGTTCCTGATGCTGATGGAGCCCTATGGGTGCTGGACTCCACCTGCACCCTCCAGTCACAGCCCAGCAGACCCCTGCCCACAGTCCAGACGTGACCAGCATGGCCTGCAGCAGGGGGGAGTCCAGAAAGCACACTACAGGCATCAAATCATTGCTGCCAAAGCCCCCACCCCCATGAACCCCCACACATACTCGCAAGTAGTATGGTCCAAGGGGGCGACTCCTGAGGCACCATTCCCATGGCAGCAAATGCGCACCATGCCAGGTGGGGAAGCCAGACCTGAAAGCCCAAGCCCCTGAGTACCCACAGGGAGTCGTGTGCCGGGGCCCTGAGAAGGCCCCAGGACAAGCATTTCCCCAGAGGCTGTGCAGAAGGAGGAGAGGAACCTCTGGCTAGAGGCCAGGGTGAAGGATGCTGGCATCTTTGCAGGTTGGGCTGAGGAACACCATTCCCCTTCTACTCCACCACCCCTCATGCATGAATTTTGTGCACCAGGCCTCTAGTAGAGTTCATAAACTGGATGAAAGAAAAAATCAACACCTTATGTAAGAATCAAGAAGAAATGGATGAAAAAAATCAACAACTTATGTAAGAATCAAAAAGAAATGAAGAGTGATATAGCTACAATAAAAAACACCATGGAAAGTTTCAACAGTAGACTAGGATAAGACGAGGACCAAATTAGCAAACTAGAAGACAGGGAAGCAAAACACAGCCAAACTGAATTACAAGTGGAGAAAAAAGTTAAAAGACAGGAGGAGAACCTAAGGGAGCTATGGGACAACATGAAACGAAGCAATATATGAATAATAGGGGTGCCAGAACCACAGGAAGAGGAACAAGGATTAGAAGAACTATTTGAAGAAATAATGTCAGAAAACTTCCCTGATGTGGCAAAGAGAAAAGTCCCACAAGCACAGGGAGACCCAAATAGGATGAACCCAAAAAGATCCACACCAAGACACATCATAATTATGATGGTAAATATTCAGGACAAAGAGAGAATCTTAAAGGCTGAAAGAGAGAGACAGAAAGTTATATACAAGGGAGTTACAATTAGATTATCAAATGATTTCTCATCAGAAACACATCAGGCCAGAAAAGAATGGAAGGAAATGTACAAAGTGATGCAAACCAAGACACTGATCCAAGAATACTCTATCCATCAAGGTTATCATTCAAAATTGAAGGGGAAATAAGAAGCATCACAGGCAAAAAATGCTAAGATAGTTTATCACTACCAAGTCAGCAATGCAAGAAATGCTAAAGTGACTGGTGTGAAAAGAATAAATAAAAAGGTCAGAGGAAACACAGACACAAAAATAAAAATAGCTACAAATAAGTACCTTTCAATAATAACTTTAAATGTAAACTGACTACATGCTCCAATCAAAAGACATCAAGTGGCTGAATGGATAAAAAACACAAAACATGACCCATATATATGCTGTCTACAAGAGGCCCACCTCAGAAAAAGTGAGTCATACAGACTGAAAGTGAAGAGATGGTAAAAAACCTTTCAGGCAAATGGAAATGAAAAAAAAAAATCTGGGGTAGCAGTACTTATTTCTGAAAAAAAAAAAATAGACCTCAAAGTAAAGGCCATAACAAGAGATAAGGAAGGTCACTTCATAATAATAAAGGGATTGATATAACAAGAGGATATAACCCTGATAAACATATATGCACCCAACACAGGAGCAACCAAATACATAAAAAAACTCTTGGATGATAACAAGGGAGAGAGTGACAATAATACAATCATTGTAGAGGACTTTAATACACCACTAAAATCACTGGATAAATCCTCTAAAGAAACAAATCATCAAAGAAACAGCAATTCTAAATGACTCACTGGATCAGATGGACATAATTTACATCTTCAGAACATTTCACCCCAAAGCCATGGAATATACATTCTTCTCAAGTGCACATGAGACATTTTCAAAAATAGACCACCTATTGGGTCACAAACAAAGTCTCCCCAAATCAAAAAAGATTGAAATCATATCAAGCATTTTCTCAGACCATAATGGAATAATATTAGAAATAAACTAAAATAAAAACATTCCAAAAAATTCAAACACTTGGAAGCTGAATAACATGCTATAACAATGATTGAGTTATCAATGAGATTAAAGAAGGAATTGAAAACATTCTGGAGACTAATGACAATAAAAACACAAAAATGCAAATACTATGCGACACAATGAAAGTGGTCCTGAGATGGAAGTTTATAGCTCTACAGGCTTACCTCAAAAAGCAAAAAAAAAAAAAAAAAAAAAAAAAAAGTAATAAATCATCTAACTCAACAACTCAAAGATTTAGAAAGAGACCAAGAAGAAAAATGCACAGTGAGCAGAAGGAAGAAAATAATAAAGATCAGAGCAGAAATGAATGACATAGGGACAAAAAAAAAAAAGTACAAAAGATCAATGAAACCGAGAGCTGGTTCTTTGAAAGGTTAAACAAGACTGATGAACCTCTAGCCAGGCTCACCAAGAAGCAAAGAGAGAGGACCCAAATAAACAAATTAAGAAATGAAAGAAGAGAAATAACAATGGACCCCATAGAAATACAAAGGATTATTTAAAAATACTATGAATGACTCTATTCCAATAAACTAGACAACCTTGAGGAAATGGACACATTCCTAGAAAAATACAACCTTCCAAACTTTCTCAGGAAATTTCTAAAAATCTCAATAGGCTGATAACTATGGAAGAAATTGAAGCAGTTATAAAAAAGTTTCCAGCAAAGAAAAGCCCAGGTCCAGATGGCTTCACAGGGGAGTTTTACCAAACATACAAAGAAAAACTAAAACCCATCCTCCTCAGACTATTCCAGAAAATTCAAGAGGAAGGAACACTTCCAAACTCCTGCTATGAAGCCAGCATCACCCTAATACCAAAACCAGATAAAGACAACACAATGAAAGAGAATTACAGGCCAATATTCCTCATGAATATAGATGCCAAAATCCTCAATAAAATTCTAGCAAACAGGATCCAGCAGTACATTGGAAAGATCATACACCATGACCAAGTAGGATTTATCCCGGGGATGTAAGGATGGTACAATATTCACAAATCAATCAACATGATCTATCATGTAAACAAATTAAGGGATAAAAATCACATAGTCATATCAATTGATGCAAAAAAGGCATTTGACAAAATCAAACACCCTTACTTGATAAAAACTCTCAGCAAGATTGGAATAGAAGGATCATACCTCAACATAATAAAAGCTATATATGACAAACCCATAGCCAACATCATACTCAATGGGCAAAAACTAAAACTATTTTCCCTAAAAACAGGAACAAGACTCTCACCACTCCTATTCAATATAGTGCTGGAAGTACTAGCAATTGCAATCAGACAAGAAGAAGAAATAAAAGGCATCCAAATTGGAAAAAAAGTAAAACTGTCCTTATTTGCAGATGTTATGATATGGTACATAGAAAACCCGAAGGACTCCATCAAAAAATTATTAGACTTAATAAATGAATTCAGCAATGTTGCAGGATACAAAATTAACACCAAGAAACCTATGCCATTTCTATACACCAATAGTGAACATAAAGAAAGAGAGATTACAAGAGCAATCCCATTTCCCATTGAACCAAAAAAATTAAGATACCTAGAAATGAACTTAACTAAGAAAGTAAAAGGCCTATATGCAGAAAACTACAGGACACTGAAAAAGGAGATAGAAGAAGAAATTAACACATGGAAGAACATACCATGTTCATGGATTGATAGAATCAACATCATCAAAATGTCCATAATACCCAAAGCAATAAATTCAATGCACTTCCCATTAAAATACCAATGGCATATTTCACAGACCTAGAATAACCTTTCCAAAAATTCATCTGGAATAAAAAAAGACCTAAAATAGCCACAGCAATCCTGAGAATGAAGCACAAAGTTGGTAGGATCTTAATACCAGATATCAAGCTGTATTACAAGGCTACTGTTCTCAAAACTGCCTGGTATTGGCACAAGAATAGACATATAGATCAATGGAATATAGTAGAGGCCCCAGAAATCAGTCCAAATCACTATGCTCAATTAATATTTGACAAAGGAACCATAAACATACATTGGAGTCAAGACAGTCTCTTCAATAAATGATGTTGGGACAATTGGACAGATACACCCCCAAAAAATGAAAGTAGATCAACAAACTTACAACATACACAAAAATAAACTCAAAATGGAATAAGTACTTAAACATATAATGGGAAACCATAAAAATACTAGAGGAATCCATAGGCAGAAAAATCTCTGACATATGCCAAAGAAATTTCTTCACTGATACTGCTCCTAGGGCAATGGACACTAAAGAAAAAATAAACAAATGGGACTACATCAAGATAAAAACCTTTTGCACAGCAAAGGAGACCATCAATAAAACAAGAAAGCCTGCTGCATGGGAAAACAAATTTGCTAATGATATCAGCGATAAGGGTTTAATCTCCAACATTTATAGGGAACTCAAGTGGCTTAACAAAAAGAAGATAAACAACCCCTTCAAAAAATGAGCAACTGATCTAAATAGACAGTTTTCAAAAGAAGACAGAAGGCCAAGAAACATATGAAAACCTGCTCAAAGTCACTAATCATCAGAGAGATGCAAATCAAAACAACAATGTGGTACCATCTCACACCTGTCAGAATGGTTATTATCAACAAGCCAACAAATGACAAGTATTGGAGAGGATGCGGAGAAAAAGGAACCCTTGTGCACTGCTGATGGGAATGCAGACTGGTGCAGCCACTGTGGAGAACAGTATGGAGTTTCCTCTAAAAACTAAAAATGGAACTCCCATTTGACCCAGTGATCCCATTTCTAGGAATATATCTCTAGAAACTAAAATCACGAATCAGAAAGGATATATGCATCCCTATGTTCATAGCAGCACAATTCTCCATAGCTAAGATTTGGAAACAGCCTAAGTGCCAATCAGCAGATCAATGGATTAGAAAACTATGGTACATCTACACAATGGAATTCTACGCTGCAGTAAAAAGGAATTCTTACCATTTGCAACAACATGGATGGAGATGGAGAGCATTATGGTAAGTGAAGTAAACCAGGCAGAGAAAGAAATATCACATGACCACTATCATTTATGGACAACATAAATGATGACCAAAAATAGATTCAGAGGCAGAGAAACATCAATCAGAACAGCAAACCACAGGGAAGACAGGGGACAATGGGGGAAAGGGGGAGAAATCAACCAAAAGACTTATATCCATGCATATAAGCCTAATCAATGGACACAGACAACAAGGGGGTGGGGCATAAATGGGAGGTGAGGGGTAATGGGGGAATAAGGACACATATGTAATACCTTAACCAATAAAAAAAAAGAATGAAAAAGTAAATGATGGCTAATAATTTAGATTAAATTTTAAAATGTGTTGTATCTATAGCCATGGTATTGTGAATAGCACACAAAAAATGTGGACATATTCTTCCAGCTTTTAAAAGCTATTATTCATTTCAGCAAAATATTGTGCATGTCATTACTGAACAAATGAAATTCCATAAATATCTACAGTTTCACTTTCATCTAACTTAGTAATGTAAATGAAAATATAAACTAGCATTCATGTAAGAGCTACACTCACTGCCAATAATAATAGTTTGGCTATAGACAAAAGAGTTTAGGAAATATCAATGAAAGCATTCTGTAAGAATCAATTAACAAGATGGAACTTATAGTAAGGAGTATTGTTTATTTTATTATTATTTATAAATCATATGCTGCAATTCTTTATAATAATCAAATTTATAACAAATTTATTCATAATAAAATTTATACATATAGATATGTGTGTGTGTATTTGTCTCTAGATAGCCCATTATTAATCACTTACCACCACACCAATGAGTCTAGTGGAAAGTGTGCAGGCTTCTATCTGAGAGAACTGGCCAAGCATTCCAGCTCATCTGCTTATAATCTGTGTGACCTTGGGTGAGTTACTTAACCTTTCTGAGTCTCATCAATAAAATGGAATTAAGGCCCTGTCTGGTGTTGCTCAATGGTTAGAGCACCAGCCTGTGCACTGAAGGGTCTAAGATTAGATTCCCAGGCAAGGGCATGTACAGTACCTGGGTTGCAAGTCTGATCCCTGTCTGCAGTTGGGATGCATGTGGAAGGCAACCAATCTATGTTTCTTTCATGTTGTTTCTCTCTCTCCTTCTCTCTCCCCTTTTCCCTTATTCCCACTCTCTCTAATCAATGGGAAAAATATCCTCACTTCTTGGATAAGGATTAAAAATGCTATCTAATAAAAGAGTAATATGCAAATTTGACCATTCCTTTGCTACACCCACAAGCCACACCCACAGCCTCCACCAGCCAATCAGGAGCAGATTATGCAAATAAACCCCAACAAAGATGGCTACCGCCCACTGAGAGCAGGAGGGAGGCTTGGGTTTCCCCAGCAACAGAGGAAGCCAAGCTTTCTGCCTGCCTTTGCTACCCTAGGCCTCTATTCAATGCTACAAAGTTTCAATTATAAGATACAGAAATGGCGGCAGCCACTGAGCTGTAGAGAACAGAGCTTGGATTTCCCTGCAATGGAGGAAGCCAAGCTTTCCACCTGCCGTTGCTGGCCTATGCCTCCACTCTAGGCTACAAAGTTTCAAACAGAAATGGCTGTGGCCACAGAGGGAGCAGAAGGCTTGGCTCCGCTCCAGGCTACAAAGTTTCAATTGTAGACATAGATTAATCCCAGACCCCAGGACCTCTGCTTGGGTCACTGAGGGGTTTGGCTGGCCTGAAAACCTCCATAGGCCCCTTGCCCAGGCCGCTCCTTGCCCCAAGGGAACCCCCACCCTGATCTGGGACACTCTTCAGGGCATACCAGCTGCCCTTCTCCCCCATGCATCAGGCCTCTATCCTATCTAATAAAAGAGTAATTTGCAGATTGACCATCACTCCAACACACAAGATGGCTGCCCCCATGTGGTCAAAGATCCTGCCCCCATGTGGACACAAGATGGCCACCACAAGATGGCCAGCAGCGGAGGGCCATTGTAAGGTTCCAGGCACTGCAAGGGAGGGCAGTTGTGGGCGATCAGGCCTGCAGGGGAGGGCAGTTAGGGGTGACCAGGCCAGCAGAGGAGGGAAGTTGGGGGCAAACAGGCTGGCAGGGGAGCAGTTAGACATCAATTAGGCTGTCAGAGTAGTGGTTAGCAGGTGATCAGGCTGGCAGGCAGAAGCAGTTAGGTGTAATCAGGAAGGCAGGCAGGTGAGCAGTTTGGAGCCTGGATTGTGAGAAAGATTCCGATTGCCTGTTTAGGCCCGATCCTATTGGGATCGGGCCTAAACAGGTAGTCGGACATCCCTCAAGAGGTCCCAGATTGGAGAGGGTGCAGGCTGGGCTAAGGAACATCCCCTGCCCACCCTTTCTGTGCAACAATTTCGTGCACTGGGCCTCTAGTAATAAAATAAAATAAAATAAAATAAAATAAAATAAAATAAAATAAAATAAAATAAAATAAAATAAAATAAAATAAAATAAAATAAAATAAAATAAAATAAAATAAAATAAAATAAAATAAAATAATAAATAAAATAAAATAAAATAAAATAAAATAAAATGGTACTAAGGATGCAATGTGCTTACATTGGTAGAATAGTATGGCCTAGAGGTTAAGAGCCCATGTTCAGAAATTGGGCTGCTTACATTTGAATCTAGACTCCTCTTACTTACCAATTGTGGGATATTAGCCCAGTTGCTGTTAGATAGTGTATTAGTCAGGGTTCTATCAGAGAAACAGACCAGTTATAGATTGTATGTAAAGGAATTGGCTTACATTGTTGTGCGGGAGGGCAAATCTGAAATCTATAAGGAAAGCTGAAAACTCTTGGGCAGGAGTTAATATTGCATCCCACAGGCAGAATTTCTCCTTCAGAGAAATCTTCATTTTGCTCTTAAGGCCTTTTGTGCCACCCAGATTATGGAGGAAAATATCCATTACTTAAAGTCAATTGATTGTAGATGTTAATCACATCTATAAAATGCCTTCACAGCAACAGCTAGATCAGTGTGGAATTGAGTGCTACAACGTGGATGGGATGACACTTAACACTAACCATCCCTGAGGAGGATAATGAATACGGGTTGGAGAAATCAGTACCTGGGAAAGACTCAGATGCTAGCTGGCCAGAGAAAGTGCTCATTAAGTATCCATAACCGTTAACCAATGTCGTTGGTGTGACTCTAGTTTGCTTTCCAGAAATGGGGTAGCTATAGAGCACATGAAGGGTCAGGAGCCCGAATGCCTGGGAAGATCTGGTCAGAGTCACAGCTGTCTCTGGCTGTCTATGTAGATGACTGCATGAGGCCTTGCCTGATGGAAGCTAGGAAAGAAAAGAGATGGGAGAAAGCCCACAGCTCTGGGCCCAACAGGAAGCTCCATAGAACACCTTCAGAGAGAAACTAGCTATAACTGAGTGGTATCTCTTGGGGCCCCTTGTAGTGTGGCTGGCTCAGCCATGAGAAGCTCATGGCTGGAAAATGAAGTGGTTATGAGGTGATAGACAGGAGGCTTTGCAGGCAAGTGGACAGGTGGCTGGTGGATGTTCCATTAGCTGCTGATAGAGGATTTGTATAACTTGTTTGCTCCCTTAACCTATAGCTAGGTTTAAAATATATTCTAAGAGATCAAGCTTAAACATCCAAACCCACATTCCTATGTTCCAGACAGGCCTCTGACACAACTGTGCGATCAGCAGTATATCTCTAGCAGTCTAACCTTGAATGCCCTCCTTCCCTTCCTTGGAGAATTCAGCTCTGAGAGTTCAGGCACTTCTTTATGTTCCCCAGGAGCCTCTGTCCCAGCAAACTCCAGCCTCTCTGGGTCTTCTCAGCTCCTCACAACAAACCTGAACAGTGCTGAGGAGCAGTAGCTGTGGTGGGGGCATATACCAAACAGAACTGGTGGGTCAGGGCTCAGGCTGAAGCTGGTACCATTCCCAAAATCTGGGGTCCAAGAGGGATGCACAAAAAATGAAAAGGTGTCAAGTCAATTAATGATGGGATATTTAGCACCTGAGACATCTGTGCAGTAAAAGACTCAAAGAGCACCAAATATGCCTGCCTATGAGAGTGGGTGCCAGAGATGGAGAATTTGAGAGCTGAGACAAACCTAGTGGTTGTTTGTCTCACTTGACTCATTTCAGAGATGGGGAGCCAAGGATTGAAAAGTGGAATTACTTGCCTCTTCACACTACTAGGAAGCCAGTGATAAACAGCCAACACCCAGTTTCCTGGGTCATGGGCCCTGCCTGGCCACAGCCCACAAACTGAGCAGGGGCAGGGAATCACCATGAGTTCCAAGTAGGCCACCTGGAATCCTGAGCTCTGCTCTCCCTGTCCAGCCCCACCTCAGTCCTGACCTGATGACCTTGGCAGCTTCCTGGCCAACGACACTTTCTAATTTGGAGCTAAGTAGTCTGGACCTCCAATCCCTCTAGACACCACAGCAATTGTACTCTGGCTTGCCATGGAGGGTTTGGAGCCAAGCTCTGCTCCTTCTGGAGCAGGAGCTGACCTGGAATAACACTGCTTGGGATCATCAGACATATCCTGTCTTTGGTAGTTCCCAAGGCCCTGCCTGCTCCATATCTGGCTGCCTCACCAGCTGTATAGCCCCCTTCATAGTCTCTTATCCAACTGGATCTATCCCACCCCCACCCAGATCACCCTATTGCTCTACATATACAGCTGCTGCTTCTTGATCTGTAATATGTTCTTTTGCTGTCCCTTCCAGCTTTCCTTTTTGGGCCACTACATTTAGCAGTGCTCCCCATATCATTTCAATGCGACCTTCAAGTTCCAATAGCATATTCATCATGACTCTCTTAGTAAATTGTTTAAGTTTGCACACTATTCTTTTAGACTGCAGGCTGTCACTGTGATTTGGTTTCATTCATCATTTAATCCACAGAATCTAGCCCAGTGCCTGGCACCAGCTAGTGCTCTATGTAATGCTTAGTACATGAGAAAAAGGATGGATAGAGGGATGGCTGATGAATTTTGGATAGGTGGATGTGGGACGGATTGATGCTGGCTTACTGGCTAGCTGGCTGGATAAAAGGATGGCAGAATGAAAAGATAAATGAATGGATAGGGAATAACTACATGGGTGATAGATTTTGGAAGGAAGGAATAAAGAAGGAAGGAAGGAAGGAAGGAAGGCAGGCTAGATGAGTGGATAAATGGATGGTTCACCCACTTGAGAGGACAGCCAAAGTGACCTTTTACATCTGTAGAACTTCTCTTTTCCCATCACAGAGCCCTGTCCATTGAAGGTCCAAAGTACAACTTTATCTTATACCTAGAAGCCCAATGCATGAAATTCATGCAAGGGGCTTGGCCCTCACAGCCTTACTTGCCTTGGCTGGCCCTTGCAGCCCGGGCTTCATCTGGAATATCTTTTAGAAGGTTATTCAGCTGCCTGATCTGATTAGCATATTATACTCTTATTATTATAGACTAGAGGCCCGGTGCATGAAATTCATGCATGGGGGGGGGGGCAGGGTTGTTCCTCAGCTCAGCCTGCACCCTCTCCAATATAAGACCCCTTGGGGGATGTCCAAGTGCGGGTTTAGGAGCATTAACTCCAGCAATTAGGAAAATCACACAGAATATCCTTGACATACAAACAGTGTGGTTTTATGAGTTGTTTTAATAATAATGGCCATTCCTTTAAATAATATCTGCTTACATACAATACAGCTGGTACTATGTGAATTCAGAATTTCATATCACAAAATCATAGAAGGTTGTAATGGAAATAACCTTGAATTATCTAGTCCAAACTTTCATAAATATTGGAATTCCTTTTTCAAAGATTTTGAGTGCTTTTTGTCCTAAGAAGCTTAACCAACTTTTGAGGCAACCCATTTTCTGTGAACGGACTGGAGGACTCTGGTGGCAGGCAAGTGACATGGTTAAACTCACCTGGGGGCACCTGCTACCTGCCATCTTTGTGACAGTGTGATGGTCAATTTGCATATTCCCTCTGTTCTTCAGGTCTTCCTAAGATAGCTCTGAGAAAAGCAAAGCACTTGATGGATGAGGAAAGTAAGATCTAGAGCTATTAAGAGACTTGTTCATGGGTGCCCAGCTAGTTAAAGCAGAGCAGAAATCAGAACTTTAGCTTTTCAGCTCTTTGTTCTGAACTGTGTGATATAAACAGCAGAGGCCTAGGAGGCAGGAGAGCCCTGATCATCTCAGGGCCCTAGTAGCTCCCTCTAAAGAATGTAACTAAAGTTGGTTCCACAGACCTCTCCCAACTCTGGCCTAGGCTCCCCTTGCATCCCAGAGAGCATGGGTACTCTGCCTTTATTTTTAAAAAATATTTTTTATTGATTTCAGAGAGGAAGGGAGAGGGAGAGAGAGATAGAAGCATCAATGATGAGAGAGAATCATTGATCAGCTGCCTCTTGCACACCCCACGCTGGGGATCAAGCCCAAAACCCAGGCATGTACCCTGGCCAAAAATTGAAGCATGATCTACGAGTTCATAGGTCGATGTTCAACCACTGAGCAATACCAGCTGGGCTATCCTGCCTTTCTATAGAGGCTGTGTCCAACTAGGCCCTTCAGTTCCTCCAGTAAGGAAGTGCCACTAAGAGAAAAATCAGGAGAGATTAGGCTCCATAAAAGATCGCCTTTACCCACCCCTGCTGAACCAGGGCTGGCCTTGCAAGTCCATGGCCACACTGAGAAGGCAGGTGGGGCATACCACTGCACTTCCTCCTCTAGTCCCTGACCCCTGCTGGCAATGTTCAGGTGCACTCTGATTCAGGGGAGGGCAGCCTTAATGTGATCTTCTTGAGGAAATGAAGTCAATTTACACGAGAAACAGCAATTTCTTATGAGAGAAGTCCTACTATTTTTAAAACTTTATAAAAAATGGTTTTAGATTTAAAAAATATATTACAAAAATAATACAAAAAATTATCAGTGTTAACATTTCACCACATTCCTTATTTGCTTTGTAATTTTCTTTGTAATTCTATTTCTCTATCTATATATGTGCACATATGTTATCTACATACACACATATAGTAATAATTTAATATGTGTACATATATGCACGTACACATATTAAATTATTTTGAAAGCAGTTGAGAGTGAATTTAGAGATCTTTGTCTCTAAATACTTCAGCATGTCTTTACTTAAAAAGACATTCTCTGCAAACATCAAATAGACTGTCAAACTGAGGGAAGGCAGGGTAGGGTTGTGGGGGGAGGGGGGTAAGAGATCAACCAAAGGACTTGTATGCATACATATAAGCATAACCAATGGACACAGAAATGGGGGGGCGGTGAGGGAATGTGCTGGGGAGTAGAGGTGGCCATGGAAAGATCAATGGGAGGAAAAGGAGACATATGAAATACTTTAAACAATAAAGAATTTTTTTAAAGGCTTTCTCTGCTATAACTATAGTACATTTGTTAAATCAGGAAACTAACATTTCTTCAATTAGCATCTAACCTAAAGACTTTATTCAGTTTCATCAATCTTCCCATTAATATCCCTTTTCTAATTTAAGATCCAATCCAGGATCCCGCATGCATTTGATTGTGGAGTCTCTTTAGTCTCCTTGAATAGGAAACAGTTTCTTAGCCTTCCTTTGTTTTTCACGACCTTCACATCCTTTAAGAGAATCAGCCAACTATTTTGCAGATGCCCCTAAATATGGGTTTGTCTGATGAGCTTCCTCTCCATTAGATTCGGGTTGTGCAGTGCTGGCAGGCTGGCACTGGAGCGATGCCGCACTTCCCAATGGATCATGTCAGGAAGGATAGACCATGGTCCCTTCCCTGCTGCTGCTGACCTTGATGGCTTGGCTAAGGTGGGGTCTATCAGGTTCCTCCTCTGCAGAGTTACTTTCCTTCCCTTTGTTAAATGGTATCATGTGAGAAGACATTTTGAGATTACATAAATATTTTGTTTTTTATGATAATTATGGCCACCAATTTTAGCATCTATTGATGCCTATTGCCTCAAATAGTTACTGCTATGGTGCTTGCCAAAAGGTGATTTTCTAATTTCAACATTCCTTCTACATTTGTAAGTGGGATCCTTCTATAAATAAGATATTTTCTATTTATTTATTTATTTATTTATTTATTTATTCATTCATTCATTCATCTATTTATATCAGTATAGATTCAGGGATTCTCCCTTAATTGTTGGTTATAATATATTGCTATAATTAATTAATTCACTTATAAGATTTTATTTTGAAATAAGTATAGATTTCCAGGAAATTGGAAAGACAGTACAGACAGGTTCTGTGTACACTTCACCCAATTTCTCTCAATGGTTGTAACTTACATAACTACAGTGCAAAGTCAAAATCAGGAACATGATATTGGTGCAATGTACTAGTATGTGTATAGTTCTGTCATTTTATCACATGTAAATTCACGTTAACACTGCAATCAAGATTCAGAACTATTTGATCACCACTAAGATCTCTCTTGTGCTACTTTTTTTTCTTTCTGAGATTTTTTTATCTTTATTGTTCAGTTTATTAATTATATTGTTCCCCATTTTCCCCCATAGCTCCTCTCCACAAGGTACCCATCCCACCCTCCACCCTCACCTACCCCCCACTGTCCTCTCCCAAGGTTGCATGATTTTTGTCCAGTCTCTTGCTACACTTCCCACACCCCTTTGCTCCCCAAGAATTGTCAGTCCATTCCCTCTCTATGTCCATGATTCTGTTATATTCACCAGTTTATCCTGTTCATCAGATTATTAATTCACTTGATTTTTAGATTCATTTGTTGATAGATGTGTATTTGTTGTTCATAATTTATATTTTTATCTTTTTCTTCTTCCTCTTCTTAAAGACTATCTTTCAGCATTTCATATAATATTGGTTTGGTGGTGATGAACTCCTTTAGCTTTTTCTTACCTGTGAAGCACTTCATCTGATCTTCAATTCTGAATGATAGCTTTGCTGGATAGAGTAATCTTGGTTGTAAATTCTTGCTATTCATCACTTTGAATATTTCTTGCCACTCCCATCTGGCCTGCATCTTTTCTGTTGAGAAATCTGCTGACAATGGTATGGGTGCTCCCTTATAGGTAACTAACTGTTTTTCTCTTGCTGCTTTTAATATTCTCTCTTTATCTTTTGCTCTTGGCATTTTAATTATGATATGTCTTGGTGTGGTCCTCTTTAGATTCCTATATTTTGGGGTTCTGTGCACTTCTTGGGTTTTTAAGTCCATTTCTTTCACCAGGTGGGGGAAGTTTTTGGTCACTATTTCTTCAAGCAGGCTTTCATTATCTTGCTCTCTCTCTTTTTCTGGCATCCCAATAATTCTGATGCTGATATGCTTGAGGTTGTCCCAGAGGCCCCTTACACTATCTTCAATTATCTGGATTCTTTTTGCTTCTTGCTTTTCTGGCTGAGTGGATTTTGCTTCTTTGTGTTTCAAATCTTTGACTTGGTTCTTGCGGTCATCTGGACTGCTTTTAGGTCTTTGTATAATATTTTTTGTTTCAGTCAGTGTATGCTTAATTTCAAGTTGGTCCTTTTTCATATCCTCACAGTTCTTGTTCATTTCCTCATAGGTCTTGTTCATTTCCTTGTAGTTCTCATTAAGTTCATTGGCCTTTTCTAGGAGCCTCTTGAAAAACCTTAAAACTGTGGTTTTGAACTCTATGTCTAGTCATATTTTTTCCTCCATTTCTTTCAACCTGATTTCTTTCCATTTCTTTGCATTGTGGCTGCTTTCCTGAGTTGGTCCATTAGCTCTGTGTGGTAGATGTCCTCTAAGGGACAATGGCTCAGCCTCCCCAATTACCTGAGGTGGATACTCTTACTGCAATCCTTTATGGGTTGTATAGTATTGTTGAAGTTAAGCCCAGCTTATTGTTGTTAGTCCTAGAAGGGTTTGACCTCAGGCCAATTGGTTGTGAAGGTAAACTGTGTTCAGGTTGAATGGGTGGAGTCTCCTAGCTGAGCAGGCAGCATCAGCGTCAGCTCCACCCTCTGTGTTGGGTGGTAATGACTGCAGGCACCTCCAAGAGAAAGCCACTGCTGGTCTCCACCCATTGCCAGACAACTCTGCCTCTCCCCAAATGAGTCTGCACACCAAAAGTCTCACCCAGGGTTGTAAAACAAAGCAGTCTGGTGGTCTCCTGAACGAGGGAGCAAGTCACGTGTCCTCTGCGCAGTCACACACTTTACGCGCAAACTGCTGTTCCAATTTACGTGCACTCTCCTCAAACTCGCAGACCTCAGCTGCGCCCGGGTTTTTGCTTGCCTTTTCCAGACCTGGGACCTCGTGTGGAACTGAGGAATCAGTGCAGTGGGACTCCTCCACCCTCCCCACTGGAGAAAACCCGCCAGGTTTGCTGCTGCCTGCCCCTCACCACTCCTGTGCGCAAGGCTCCAAACCTCTCTCCGCACGTATCTTCAAGGCTGCACACTGCTGCTCCTCTGAGTCACAGTGTCTTATCTTTACTTTTATCTGTGGAATTTTCACTCAGCCAGCTTTCCGGTGATTCTGGATGATGTTTGTTTTGTTGTTAAGTTGTAGTTTTGGAATTGTTGTGTGGGGCAGCACAATAGGTGTTTATCTGTGCCGCCATCTTGGTTCCTCCTCTTGTGCTACTTTTTAAAAATATATTTTTTATGGATTTCAGAGAGAATGAGAGAGAGAGAGAGAGAGAGAGAGAGAGAGAGAGAGAGAGAGAGAGAGAGAGAAACATCAATAGTGAGAGAGAATCATTGATGGTCTGCCTCCTACATGCCCCCCACTAGGAACTGCTAACCTGGGCATGTGTCCTGACCAGGAATTGTGCCTGGAGTGTCTGGTTCATAGGTGGACACTCATCCACTGAGCCACACTGGCTGGGCTTGTGTTACTTTTTAGAGTCAGGCCTCTCCTTCCACCCTAATCCCTAGCAACCACTAATGTGTCCTCTGTGCTTTAGTCATTTCAAGAATCTAATGTAATGCCCGCAGGCATGGCTCAGAGGTTGAGCTTGACCTATGAATCAGGAGATCACGGTTCAATTTCAGGTGAGGGCTCATACCCATCTTTCAGACTCAGTTCCCAATGGAGGGCATGCAGGAGACAGCAGATCAGTGGTCTCACCATTGATGTTTCTATCTCTGCCTCTCCCTTCCTCACTGGAATCAATAAAAACATATTTTAAAAAGAATGTAATATAAATGGAATAATTCAACATGTGACCTTTTAAGAGTGGATTTTTTTTTTTGCTTAGCTAATCTCTGAGATTTAGCCAAATTATTATGTGTTTCAATATTTTGTTTATTTTTATTGCTGAATACTATTCCATGGTATGGATGTCCCGAGTTTGTTTAACCATTCACCTATTGAAGACACTTTGATTGTTTTCAATTTGGGGCTACTACAAATAAGCTTCTAAGAAGAGTTACACACAGGTTTTGTGTAGACATGTCTTCATTTCTTTGAGATAAGTGCCCAGGAGTATGATTGCTGAGTCATAGGGTAAGTGTACGTTTAGATTTTTATGAGACTACCAAACTTTTCCAGAGTGGCTGTCCCATTTCATGTTTCCATCAGCAGTGTCTGACGGACCCAATTTTCTGCATTCTTGCCAGCATCTGCATTGTCATTAATTTTTATTTTAACATTCTGGTAAGTGTAGTGACAGCTCATTGTGGCTTTAATTTGTATTTCCTTCATGGCTAATGATGTTGGACATCTCTTCGTGAGCTTATCTACCATCCATACATCCTCATTGTTGTTTTTGCTCACTTTCTAATTGGATAGTTACCTTTTGTTTTGTTTTGTGTGAGTGTTTTTATTTTGTTTTCTTTTGTTTTGTTTTTGTTAATTATCACCTAAGAATATTTTTTTCTACTGATTTTTAGAGAGAATGTAAGCAAGAGAGAGGAGGAGAAAAGAGAGAAAGAGAAACATCAATGTGAGAGAGACACATCAATTTGTTGCCTCCCGCACATGTCCTGAGCAGGGTCTGGGAATCAAACCTTCAACCCAGATACATTTTCTTGACTGGGAATTGAACCCCAGACTCTTTGGTACACAGGCTGATACTCTAACCACTGAGAAAGACTGGTCAAGGCAATAGTTTCCTTTCTTATTGTTGAGTTTTGAGAGTTCATTATATGTTCTAGATATGAGTCCTTTGTCAGATATGTGATTTGCAAACATTTCTTCCTCATTATTTATTATAAATGTTTAATTTTTCCTGGACTTTAAAATAAAGTTGTCATTTACTTATCTGACAGATTGTTTTGTAGGCTTTACTATGTACTGGGCATTTGTTGAGGAGCTGGGAATAGGTAAGAGTCTTACCGAAAGACAGATGAGGCAGGATCCTTGCCCATGAGGTGCTCACAGTCCAGTTTTGAGGGTGGGGTTGAAATAGAGAGAAAACACAACACGGTCAATGGCATAAAGAGGCATGGATGGGTGTGGGCACATGGCATGAGGAAGATTGGCTAGGGAAGATGGGAAAGACTGAAGGATAAGTCTGCTCCTATGAGGAGGGCAAAGGACCATGGCATTCTGAGCAGAAGCAAGAGTTTGTGCAGACGTACTTGACTAATTCAAAACTCATGGCAGCAGAGGGCCTTGTGGAGTGAAGGCTTTGGGAAATTTCTTGGAGTTGGGTTGGCAACTTGGAAGGCATTCTGGACATGTGACCATGAACTCAATACTTAACTTCTCTCAGGCTGTTTTCTCTTTGATAAAATGAGCTTATTGGTGTCTACTTCCCAGAGAGCCCCAAAGGATTAGCAATAAAGCATATAGACAGAGCCAGGGAGGTAGCATTAGGAACTTGTAAAACACTAGCCTTGGAAAATTCATTTCAAGACTGGGTTTCAGGAAGGTACCCCACTAAATCCTGCCCCTTCTCACTTGCCCGTCACTACCACAGTTCATCTTGCCTACATCAGATCCATCTCCCTGTCCACTCTTCTACACCCTCAGACCTCCCTAGGATCAGGGACAGTCTCCACTAATTCAGACACACTTCTTTTGGCTCTTTCCTAGCAGCCTTTAAACCTCCCTGGCCACCAGACTGTCACTCTCCTTTCTTTCTCTTCCAACTTTCTTGGAAGAGTTGTTTATTTTCATTGTCTCCACTTCTTAGCCTCCTCCTACTCTTTCGCTCACTGTGGTCTAGCTCCCTACCACCACACCAGAGACTTTCCTCATGAAGGTCATTGTGGCCTCTGTGACACAGACATGATTCTCTCCCTATCTCACCTGATATCCCTGCAGCATTGGAAATGGTTGGCCACTTCCCCCTTTTCGAGACACTTTTCTGGCTTGGCTCTCAAGGTTGTGTCATTGCAGAGTGTTTCCTGCTGTCCTTGTGGGAGCCTCTTCTGAACTTCTCTGTGGGTTCTTCTTTCTAACATGAGGTGTTCCTAGGATTCACCCCTTAGCCCTGCCCTTACTCACTGTGCTCACACCCTGTCCTCATGTGAAATCAACACAGTTCCCACATAGAAGTCAAGACACGAGACCTAGACCACTGGTCATTATCTTCCTGGGCAACTGTGAGCAAGTTATTTCACTGTTAGTGCTAGATCTGGTGTTGCATCAGTAAAACAATGTAAATTCACCTGCAACCCTGCATGATGATAATAAAGACCAAATGAGATGATGAGAGATAGGCACCCCCCAGATATCTGAGATTCCTGATTTCTAATTCAAGAAGCATCTTGTATGTACCTGTGCTAAATTCTCAGAATTCAGAGACAGAAAAAGCAGGTTTCTTCCCCTGGAAAGCTCATGGCATAGCAGATGAATAAACAAAGGGCTGCAGTGCAGTGGGATAAGCAATACTGCAGGTTGTAGCTGAGTGCACAGCTCTGCCCACTGAGGTGGGGGCAGAGGAGAGCTTCATAGGGGCTGGGAAGGCCTGTACCCATCAGAAAAGAAGAGGAACGTTTCAAAACAAAAGGACTAGTGTGAGCCAAGGAAAGGAAGCACAAATCTGCAAGGCAGGAGCAGAAAGCTGCATTGTCATGAGGCTGGAGCCATGCAGCTGTATATGAGCCAGCTTGTGCCTACCCTGGAGCTGTGCTCCTTCTCACGAGCCAGACATGGAGCTTAACCTGGGCAGTGGCATGGCTGACTCTGTCTGAGAAGGTTGCCTCTGGCAGTGAGATGAAAAGTGGCCTAGAGAAGGACCAGATAGAGCTCAAAAGTCTGTCAGAATGCTGTTCCCACAGGCCATGGGGAAGAGGAAGGTGGCCTCAGATAGGGCAGGAGCAGGGGAGATGGAGAGAAGGCAATAGGCTTCAAGAGAGATTTAAAAGGCCAAATCATCAGGACTTGGTAATCAACTGAATGTAGGGGATGAGGAAGGTTGAAGCGTTCTGACTGAATCCAGCTGAGATGGCTGCTGGCTCATAGGGCTGCTCCCCAGGTCAGAAGTTACAGGAGGAGGCAGAGGTTGGGCAGAGGGAAATGAGAGAAGGTAAAGGATTTCAATGTGGGCATTTAGAGTGTGACAGACTTGCAAGACACAGAGGGACTTGAGAGTGTGAATCAGGAGAAAGGCTAGAGATAGAGCCATCTGGCATCAGTCATTCAAGTATCACCACCACCATTATTCCTACCACTATCACCATCATTATCACTACCACCACCACTTTCATCACGACCATCAGCTCCACCCATCCTCTGTCATCACCACTACCTCCACACCTCCACCATCACCACCATCACCATCCTGATCTTTGACAATTAGTTCTAGTCCCTCAACTTCCCAGAAATAACATCTTCTAGGGCAGAGAAGAATTGCCAGGGCTCATGCCTGCCCAGAAGAGATGTTCAGAAGTGGAATGTTACAGCCAACTAGTGACAAGTAGAGATAAGTGTCAGGAAAACAGTCCGTGGCACCTTGCCCATCTCATCCAGTCTGCCAAGGGTGCCACTGGGTGGTTTGGGCATGCACCCTCAGCTGGGTCCCTGTGTCTGCAGAGATTACAGTCTGCCAAATATGCCGGGAAAGGCCTGGTCAGTTTGGCTCAATGGGTAGGTCCCAAGTTCAATTCTGGTTAAGGGCACATCCCTATGTTGTGAGCTCGATCCCCTGTAGGGAGCATGCAGGAGGCAGCCAGCAGCCGATAATGATTCTCTCTCATTATTAATGTTTCTCTCTCTCTCCCTCTTTCTTCCTCTCTGAAATCAATAAGAATATATTTATTAAAAATAATATGCTGGAAAGGCCCACCTTCTTAAAGTGGCCAGGCTATTATGATCCCCGTGCCTGAGGTCTTCCACTCTGCCACCGTACTCTACCACACCTCTGCATACTCAGTGCTCTGGACTTCTCCCCCTGGGGGCGGGGAAGCTTGTCTCCCTTCCAGCCTTGCCTGGAACATGGCTGCCCTTGATGCTGCCTCCTCTTGCCTGGCCCTCCTATGTGAGGTACCACAGTGATGGTGTGTTTGTGAGTGCCTGGGACCTCCTTAGCATTCTCTTAGGTCCCCCTGGCCAGTCATTTCCTGTGTCCACACAGAAGTATGTACTCACTTCCTTATTGGAGTCAGGCTTCCATACACACTAGTTGTGTGACTATGAGAAAGCCACTGACTTCTCTGAGTCTCAGTTTTGTTATCTGTCAAATGGGGATAATACCGTCACGTTTTCAGAGCTGTCATCACCTTGAATTATATAACATAGACTAGTGGCCCGGTGCATGAAATTCATGCACATTAAAAGGGTATTAATTAGAGGAAATATATATATTTTAAATTATCTTTATTGTTCAGTTTATTAATTACATTGTTCCGTTTTTTCCCCCTATAGTTCCCCTCCACCTGGTACCCATCCCACCCCTCACCCTCACCCCCCTCCACTGTCCTCTCCCATAGTTGCATGATTTTTGTCCAGTCTCTTGCTACACTTCCCACATCCCTTTTCTCCCCAAGAATTGTCAGTCCATTCCCTCTCTATGTCCATGATTCTGTTATATTCACCAGTTTATCCTGTTCATCAGCTTATTAATTCACTTGCTTTTTAGATTCATTTGTTGATAGATGTGTATTTGTTGTTCATAATTTACACTTTTATCTTTTTCTTCTTCTTCTTAAAGAATATCTTTCAGCATTTCATATAATATTGGTTTGGTGGTGATGAACTCCTTTAGCTTTTTCTTATCTGCGAAGCACTTCATCTGACCTTCAATTCTGAATGATAGCTTTGCTGGATAGAGTAATCTTGGTTGTAGATTCTTGCTATTCATCACTTTGAATATTTCTTGCCACTCCCATCTGGCCTGCATCGTTTCTGTTGAGAAATCAGCTGACAGTCGAATGGGTCCTCCCTTATAGGTAACTAACTGTTTTTCTCTTGCTGCTTTTAATATTCTCTCTTTGTCTTTTGCTCCTGGCATTTTAATTTTGATGTGCCTTGGTGTGGTCCTCTTAGGGTTCCTATATATTGGGGTTCGGTGCACTTCTTGGACTTCTAAGTCTATTTCTTTCACCAGGTATGGGAAGTTTTCGGTCACTATTTCTTCAAACAGGTTTTCATTGTCTTGCTCTCTCTCTTTTTCTGGCACCCCTATAATTCGGATGTTGGTATGCTGGAGGTTGTCCCAGAGGCCCCTTACACTATCTTCAGTTTTTTGGATTCTTTTGGTTTCTTGCTTTTTCAGGTGAGTGGATTTTACCTCTTTGTATTTCAAATCTTTAACTTGGTTCTTGGGGTGCTTTAGAGTACTTTTAGGTCTTTGTATAATATTTTTTATTTCAGTCAGTGTATGCTTAATTTCTGGTTGGTCCTTTTTCATATCCTTGAGTCTCCTTCATATCCTTGAGGGTCTCATTCATTTCCTTGTAGGACTCATTCATTTCCATGTTGGTCTTGATCATTTCCTTGCAGGTCTCGTTCATATCCTTGAGGGTCTCGTTCATTTCCTTGCCGGTCTTGCTTATTTCCTTATAGGTCTCGGCCTTTTCTAGGAGCCTCTTGATAAGCCCTATAACCGTGTTTTTGAATTCCATGTTCAGTCCTTTTTTTCCCTCCATTTCTTTCAATTCTGATTTCTTTCCATGTCTCTGCATGGTGGCTGCTTCCCTGAGTTGGTCAATTAGCTTTTTGTGGTAGATGTCCTACAAGGGACTGTGGGTCAGCCTCCCCAGTTACCTGAGGTGGATATGGGTTGCACAGTCTTGCTGAAGTTAAGCTCAGGTTAATCGTTGTTAGCACTTGGAGGGGTTGACCTCCAGGCCAATTGTCTGTGACATTCAGCTGTGCTCAGGTTGGATGGGGGGAGTCTCCGGGCCAAGCAGACATCATTATATCCGCCCTATGTGGACCCAGGGACTCTGTGCAATGGCTGCCAGCACCTCTGAGAGAGAGCCGCTGCTGAGCTCCACTGGCTGCCGGGGAATTCAGACTCTCCACAAATGAGTCTGCACACCCAAGGCCTCACTCAGGGTCGTAAAACAAAGCAGTCTGTCGGTTTCCCAAATGAGAGAGCAAGTCGCAGAGCACTCTACGCGGTCAGTCACATAACTGTGCTGTTCCCAAGATCATGTGAAATCCGCACAAGCTCACCTTCTCCACAAGCTGGCACACCCCTGCAGCATCCGAGCTTCAGCGTGCCCTCCCACTGTCCAGTTTTCACCCCGTATGATAGTGGGTTCCCTGGACTTCGCCCAGAGCTGTAGAATCAGTCCAGTGGGATGTCTTTGTCTCCCTGTTCGAAAAAACTGGCTGGTTTTCAGCTGCCCACCCTATCCGCTCATGCGTGCGCTCCTCCAAACCTCTCTCCACGTTTATCTTGAACGCTGTCCTCAGCCACTCCTCTGAGTCACTGTGTCTTATCTTCACTTTTATTTGTGGAATTTTTACTCGGCCAGCTTTCTGGTGTTTCTGGAAGGTGTTTGTTCTTTTGTTAAGTTTAGTTTTAAAATTGCTGTGTATGATGGCTAGATAGGTGTTTTACCTATGCCGCCATCTTGGTTCTCCCCTGAATGCCTAGAGGAAATATTTTAATAGTGTTATTTGCCCTTTCTCTATAATAAAAGTGTAACAGATAAAAGGTAATGAGTACAATGTATATGAAAATAATACATAATTTCAATAATAAATAAATAATAACAAAATGATATAACAACAATAACAAACTCATGATATAAAAACAACATTGATGCAGATAATGACTGATAAAGTGATTAAACTTATTCTAATATCTCCTTGTATACCACATTAACAGTAAAAACACTTTCAGAGTGCTTGACTAATTTCCCTTGGGATAAAGTATTTATAACTTGAACTTTAACATCACGTGCTCTTTGAACTTGAAAGAAAGCAACATAATAACTGACCATGTGTGAAAACGGGTTCAGGTAGGAATATTCCTTCTCTGTCTAGAGTTTGTCCTTGTGTTTTATTAATAGTCATTGCAAATGCTGGCATCACGGGAAACTGTCATCAAATTAATTTAAATGGGAGGCCAGTGTCAGATGGGGACAAATAAATTCTTGGAATCAGAACAACCCCTCCCTTTGCAGATCCTGTTAATACTTCAGCTTCAATAATGTTAGGTAGTAATCTTTTGAGAATAAATCGGGTACAATTACAAAGACCCTATTTACTATTAAAATTTCTCAATAGCATGATGATTGCACCCACTTTCAGTTTTAATTTATGACAAGCATTTGTGAAGGAGTAATAATATTGAGAAATTCGATGGAAAATTTTTCCTTTTCAGCATCATCTGTTGAGTCAATGGAATCATCACTCAAACAGGTGTGGAAATCTCCATCAAGTATATCCAAAATTTCTTCATTTAATTTTTGAACATGCTCATTTTTGGACAAAGAATTGCACATTTAGATATATTTTTAATATTATCTATATAGGATATGCTATTTCCAAAGGTGGCTTCAATAATAGATCCATTACAAATCATTTCATGAAGAATTTCAATAATATCCATTCCTAAATAAAAACTGCTATCAAGTTTGTCATCTCCAAGTTTTATTAACCATTCTCTATAATCAGAATCCTCTGATCTCATATTTGTTTTAAGAAACAATTTTCTGAAACATCTCGAAACATCACAGTACTTTAAACTTGTTTGTTCTATGGCTGATCGCATAGCATGTGGCATGATACTGACACATTGTCAAAAATCCCCTCTGACAAGAACTCTTCCACCAAATGCAACATTCAAATTCATAATTTCTCTTAGTAATCTGTCTATGGCGTTTATAGCATGACTGGATGCCATGGTGCATTCATCAATAATAAGAAGTTGGGCCTTTTTAATGGTTTTAGCAACTTTGCCACACACAGCAGTGGCCACCATGGGTCCCTCAGCCTGACCTGCACCCTCTCTAATCTGGGAACCCGCAGGGGACCCCTCTCCAATCTGGGAGTTTCTGTCTGTCTTTGCAATCACATGAGTGAATTGTCTGAGACCTCAACCTTTGCTTTCCCTCCATCCCCCACCCACAACAGTAACTTCTTCCAGACTCACTTTGATATAGTATCTAAGCGGTCTGGCAGTGTGTCTGCCACCAGAACTACATTTCCCAGCATTCCTGGTGCTCCCTGCACTCTGCACAAGCCAAGAGGATTGTGAACTTCCTCTACTCAGTGGCAGCCACCAAGGTCTGAGACTGGCAGAGACTGGCAGCCAGCCCCCCCCACCCCCATTGTGGGTGCTGGGCTGGGGGCATGGGCCCGAACCACTGCTTGGGGCCACAGCATGCACAAGCAGTTGGGGACAGGGTGGGAACATCACTGCCAGCAGCCAGCCTCATTGTGGGCGCTGGGCTGGGGGGCATGCAGGGAGCCTTGGGCCTCACACAGTGGTGGCCAGCAGGGTATCCACATGCTCTAAAGGCCAGCAGCAAGCTCCCTGTCATTGGCGCTGGGCTGGGGGTGTGGACCCAAACTGCTGCTTGGATTCAGAACTCGCGACCCTGACAACTCACAGCCCCGCCTCACACCTGGCGCTCATTACCCAAGGTGCCCTGGGCATTCATTTGCATGTCCCACGTGACAGGTAAACCCCACAGCTCAGTCATAGCCTAACTATCAGAGCAACCAACATTTGAGCTTTGTGAGAGGATCCCACAGCATCAAATTCCCCTAACCGTCCCAAGGTCACTGCGAAAGGTCGCGACTCAGTCACAGTAACTTTAAGGAGGGATCTCGCCAGCCCTTAAGTACTGTGCGGGCAGAGCTTATAGCATGGTGCTTGCTTCCACGGCACTGCGGCCACGCCCCCGCTGGCCTCGCCAGCCTCGTCTCCTGTCCATTGGCCATGCCCCCTGTCTGCTGGCCACACCCCCTGTCCACTAGCCACACCCCCTGCTCCTGATTGGCTGGTAGTGTAGCGGAGGTATGGTCAATTTGCATGTTACTATTTTATTAGATAGGATAAGCCAATTGGGAAATTATTTAATACATCCTAAGTGTTCAAATACATTTTCTTTGCCTCTTTCTTAACCTACCCCATAGTCCAACACCTCCAGGTTTGGTTTTGTTATTGTTATTTATGGTCTTTTGTAATCTATTTTCATTCAGCATTAGTTAGATAAGATTGGATTTGCATCAGATAAGCCTTTGATTCTCCCATAGCTCTTTGCCCATAACAGATGCTCCAGAAATGCTGGTTAAATGACAGAGTGAAGAGATTCAGTGGTGTTCAGCAGCTGCATATTCTTGCTCATTTGGGAGTGAAGCTTAAAGAAAAGAAAAGGTACATTTTACTTTTTTTGGGGGGGGGGTGCATTTCCCAAACAAACGATACTGATTTGGGGGATCTGCTCCCATCCAGCTCTGCAGATATAGCAGGGTGGATGGAATTGTAAAAAATGTCTGTGACTGAGATGATATAAACTGTTTCCATGGGGCCCATGAAGGGCCTACACTTTTCAGCAAGGCTTCTCAGAGGAACTAAGGTTAGACCCCTAGTTCTCCCTTGGGCTGCACATCAGAATCACTTGGGGGATTTAAAAACCAAATGTCCACTCTGGGTCATTTAAAGAAAGGTATCTGTGGGTGGAGTCCCACATCTGCAGTTTTTATAGCTCCCACTTGACTCTGGTGCAGCCCAGCTAGATAACCTCAGGGTTAGAGGCTGTTTTGAAGCATGGGGGTGAGGGAAGGGCAGGCTGCTGATGGCCTGACTGTGAGGGAGAAGCATGCCTTTTTCTCCCTACTGCATATGTTCTCCTTTCCTTTCTTTCCTGCTTACTTCCAGCTCACTTTCCTCGCTGATGAGATGGAACATTTCCTTCCAGCGCCTGCATTAATAACAACGTGTATCCCCCGGGGGAGTAAAAGGCTGCTCGCTCATGAAAGGCTGAGGACTCAGGGAGGGGCTGTGCTGGATTTACACCGGTAACTCCAATTAAGACAAATGTCAGCTCCTTCTCTGCAGGCTGCCAGAGCTCTCGTCCAGTCGTGTAGCATGAGCTGGGTGTGGGAGAGCAAGAATATTTTGCTGTAACTGTCAGGCTCCAATAGAGCAGCCAGAAGGAAGCAGAGGGAGGGCATGAGCAGGAGGGCAGTCCTCACCCAGATGCCCTTCAGGAAAGGGCTCATGAGCCCCATCACCACTTAGCATTTTCCCTCAAGGAGCTGCTTTAGAAACACAGTGGGACCCAAAGACCCTTCCTCCTGGGTGACAGCTGGAAGTTGCCTTCAAGGACTCCAGTAGCGCTTTTGCAGGGTCCCAGGAATGGCTGCCTGTTTCTCTCCTGGGTCCCCTCCAGCTGAAGGGAAGAGTTCCTTCTATGCAAAGCGAGGTCCCTGGTCCAGCAGCTTCCGTGTCACCAGATGATTGTAGGAAATGCAGTCTCAGCTCCCCCACCCCCATCCCCATGATTGAGAAACATGTTAAAGTTTGAGAAGTGCAGGGGAAGGGGGGTCTGGACTCTGAGGGAAGGCAGGAAGCTGCAGTGAGGTGAGGGCAGAAGATGCCTATGATATCTGGGCTCAAGGCCTGGCTCTGCCCAGTACCTCCCAGGTTATCTTGGCCAGGCCATTTCAGTCCTAGTTTCCAAGTCTGTACAATGGGGACAAGGATGCCTCCATGTGGAATGAGCAACTCATGGAAACACTGACAAATGCAGGTCATTCTAGTGGCAGAGGTGCAAAAAATAATAGTGATAATAGCAAGAACACAATAGGTACTCAAGATGTCTCTGGATGGTGCTAATAGCTTTATGTAAATTATCTCACTTAACTCTCATATTTCAATGGAGCACTATTATTACCCCCATTTAGAAATGGGGAAATGTTGGCTCAGGAGCATAAAATACACGATGTACTCAAGCTTCACAGATGATAAAGGCTGCAGCCACTCTGAAATTCATATGCTTAACTATGCATCTTCTAAACTTTTTTCTTAAGATCACCCTCTGGCCCTGCTTTTCCCAAAGCAAAGAAGGCTTACCTCTATTGGGCATCAATGGGCTGCCTTCAAACCTCTGGGTAACTCTATGTGGATAACCAAGCTCACACTGTTCCTAGCAGAAAGTAAGTCCAGGCTTGCTAGGCCCCAGTAGACTGTGCTCCTGGTCACGACACTTGCCCAGTGATGGACAGGGTTCCATATTCATGGCATAAGATGACTTGGCTCAAAAGAGAATAAGAGTGTAAGTTCTTTGAAAGCTACAGAAAGAGGGAGCCACGGATACAGTGGACTTCAGAATCAGAGCAACCAGGATTCAAATTCCAATCCTGCTATTTTCATGTTTTCTAATGGTCTTAGGTGACCCTGCTATTGGTTCTCAATCTGTGGGTCTCGGGGTTGAGAACCGCTGCTGTAGAGCCCGACTATTGGAAAACACTGATATTTACATTATGATTCATAACAGTAGCAAAATTACAGTTATGAAGTAGCAACGAAAATAATTTTATGGTTGGGGGTCACCACAACATGAGGGACTGTATTAAAGGGTCGAGGCATTAGAAAGGTTGAGACCCACTGGCTTAAGCTCATTGAGCCCAAAGGTTGTTCTGGTGCTGGGGCACTCAGCCAAGTGGCCACAGCTGTGTTCTGGGTTCGGAATGGACAGTTTTTGTTGTTGGAATGGACACTTTTTTGTTGTTGGTTTTTAATCCTCACCTGAAGATATGTCTTATTGATTTTTGGAGAAAGGAAGAGAGAGAGAGAGAGAGAGAGAGAGAGAGAGAGAGAGAGAGAGAGAGAGAGAGAAACATTGATCTGTTGCCTCCTGCCTCCTGTATACACCCTAACTGGGGATCAAACCCACAATCTAAGTGTGTGCCCTGACTGGGAATCGAACCTGAAACATTTTGGTGTATAGGATGATGCTGCAATCAACTGAATCACCCATCCAGGGTGGGCATGGGTATCGGAAAGGCTGCAACTAGTGGCCACCTGGTTAGCACAATACCTGAGAGTTGACAAATTATATGGAGAAAAGAAATTGTTGTGATTTTTGTTATTTTAATTCTTAGCTCACTTTTGATGAAAGTGAGTTAAAAATTGCTTCCAGAATTTTTTTCACCTTTTCCTGCCATCTTTAACAGAGTGCCCTGAGCCTTTCCAGGTGACTCACAGTCATACCGGTGAGTAGCATGGGTACTCTTTGTGGTGACATGGGATGCCCTTGGGCCCTGGACTGAATCCAGAGCCTCATAGGGTCACAGGTGGCCAATAACAAATCCACCACAGCTCTGGCCTTGTGGTTCAGACACTGAAGGCCTCTGTTAAAATGGAAACATCTGAGTGGAGCACATTAAGACATTGTGGTCCATGACCTTTGAGCGAGAATTGATTTCTTGGGGTAACAGCAGGTATTTGGCAAGGCTCTGAGGTGGGAGTGATCTGAGTTTAAGAAGCAATGAAAGGGGAGAAGAAGGGGACTTGGCTTTGGACTGCATCTGGTGCAGACAGGAAGGGATTCAGACCATCCCTGTAGATTTGATAATTTAGAAGAGGCTATAGTGAGGGTGGCTGAGGAGTGAACTCCCCTTGTCATCACTGAGAATGTTCTGGGATCCAGAAGCAAGATATAAGTGCATATAAGTGGGTATACAGAGCAAAGGCTTAATGCTGGGTAAGGGCCATGAGCCCCTGCTTCCCATAAGATAACATCCTCATGTTCAGTCTGCACGCAAGTTCCCCCCTTGATCTGTGTAGCAGCCTGCATCTCTATCTCTATTTTTATCTATATAAATGGCTCTTTTAAGCCAACAATTTGGATGAAGACATGAAAAGCATATGCATCAAATTTGCAGATGACTCAAAGCTGGAGAGGATGAGAGAATTAAGGTTCAAGATGATCTCGATAGTTCAGAATGCTGGGTCAAAAGCAACCAGATGAAATTTAACATCAACAAATCCAATGTCTTGAATGCAGGTTCCAAAAATCAATTGCACAAGAGCAGGATGAGGGAGACCTGGCTTGACTGCAATTCACATAAAAAAGATCAGGAGATTTTAGTCTGCCTCAAGTTCAACATGAGCCAGCTGAGTGATGAGGCAGCTTGGAGAGGAAAAAGAAACACACAATAGCACCCTAGGCTTATGCTGCATTAACCTTTGGTGACCAGGGGAGGGGTGCTGAGTGACTTTATCAGAGAGTGTCCCACCCAGAAGGGATAGTAACAAGAACTAATATCTACCTATCTACCTACCACTCAGAACACAGAGGGGGCATGTCCTAGCCCAAGGTCACATGGCCAATGGCTGGTGAATCCATCTTCTTGACCACTCTACTCTGCTGCCTGTCTACTTTCTCTTCCCCATTTTGCACTTGGGGAGACAGGGCTGGAACTGTGAGCACAACTTGTCCACAGTCATCCATCAGTGAACCACAGACTCAGGCTCTCCTTGACCCTAGTCAGTGCTTTTTCCCTCTGCCATGCTGCATGAATACTCGCTTTTAAAGAACCAAAGTCTGTCAAATTTTGTGCACTCCACTCTACTCTGCTTATCAAACAGTGTAATGCGTAAGATTTCGCTTTTTCTTTGTCAGCCCTAGTCACATTCAAGGTTAATGATTACTATACCTAATGAACAACAGTGGTATATTTACAAGGCAGAGAACCTGAGGCCCTCCATCAAAGGTCCCTGTTAGTTCCTATGTGTTTTTAAAATTGTTTTTTTTTTTCAGTTAAACTGTTCACGGCCATGTCTCAGGCCTCTACTTCTTTCTAATTTGCCATAATTAACCATATTTTCACATTAAACAAGACATAAATTGAGTATCTGCTATGTGTCAGGTATAGTGTGGGTCTTTTACATGTATTGCCTCAGTTAATCTTCATGACAACACTGAAGGTAGGTTATTATTATTCTTATCTCAACAATCAAGAAAGTGGCTTTATAGGGTGACCAACCATGCCAGTTTGCCTAGAACTAAGTTGTCTACCAGGACTCAAACTTGGCATCGTAATACCAGGACAGTCCCAGACAAACCAGGGTTAGTTGGTCAGCCTAGGCTTAAGGAAGTTAAATAACTAACCCAAGGTCATATCTTAGAAAGTGGATGAGCCAGAATTTAAAATCAGTTCACCTGATATCAAATGAATCTTACAGCAGTAAACGCAAAGTAAGAGTAAATAGACTCTGGCCTGTTCTCTGACCGCTCCTTCAAACTCCTGGAAGCATTATGTTGCTTATAACCTTATTTTCAGTTCTATGTCAGAAAACCAAGTTTCTATATCTGTGCAGCAAGAAGAGTACCTATTTCCTATGGCTGTTCTGAGTACTAAGAAAGAACTAGAACAGAGCTCAGTGTGGCAGAAATTCAAGAAAAGTGCATTCCTTCAGTCTTATCTTGCTTCCACTGCTTGGATGAAGAGGAGTTAGAAGCTCAGGGCTTAGTCACAGAAAGTAACTGGCTGACGTGCTGCAGTGGGTTGGGGGAGGGGTCACATCTGAAGATGTGTGGGTGTGTAGGCATCATGAGGGGAGGTGCACTCAGAGGTAAATGAAGGAATGGGGGAAGAAGAGATAGTGAGGGGCAGACAGGGAGGCTGACTTCCAGCCTTCAAAAGACTGTCATGAGAAATAAGAGACTGAAGCCGTGAGGCTCTGGAGGACCAAACAAAACCATGGGGCAAAGTAGCTGGGAGGAAACTCTAAAGCAATTCTGTCAGAACTTTCCAGTAATCAGATCCATGGAACGAGCTTTCTCAAAGGTGCTTTCCCATCCTTTCCCTTCCTGGGGCATGCAAGGAGAGGCTGATGACCCTCTGCAAAGGGCACTCCTATAGCGAATGGGGAGCTGGAAAGATGAGCTCCCTTTAAAAGATGGGACCCTCCAGCAGGGGGTGGCTCTCTTCCCTACAACTGTACTAGTAAATACCTGGGCATTCCCAAGTTCTACAGATCACTCTTGGCTTACAAAGCTCAGCATGACAGGCTCTTTCAGGAAACAGTTTGCTTAGTGTTTCCTTAGGCTGTGTTTCCAAGCTTTCTTGTCATCTGTGTTTGGAGTGGACACAAACTGCGGTGTGTGTGTGTGTGTGTGTGTGTGTGTGTGTGTGTAGGTGTGTGTGTGTGTGTGTGTGTGTGTGTGTGTGTGTGTGTCTGAGGGGAGGATTGTTTAAGAGGAAGAGATGTAAGTGAAGATTATTTAAGAATGCAGAAGCAACAGCACCCAAGGCAAGGACACTTCTTCTATGTGGCCACAGTATGTCAGAGCAGCAGACACCCTCCCAAATTGCTTCTCCAGGTGAAGGTTCAGGATTGGGGACTTTTGTTCCATTGCATAGGGTTTTCTGGTCACATGCAGTGAGACAACACCCCTTGGGTTTGATCTGTCACATGCTTATAGAGATGAGTGGCAGCGGATGAGGGCATGTAGCTGAACTCAGTCCACAGCTGAGTGGACTGAGTTCAGCTCCTTTTCCAGGGCTGGTCCCCAGTGGAGGTAGGGAGATGCTAAGATTATGTGGTGGTTGAAATTTGGAGGGGAATCTTATTTTTTGTGAGGATCACAGCATGCTTTTTATCACTTGTCTCTTGTTCTTCATATCTCACTTCCCTGCCATGTTGTCATCCTCCCAAAAACATATCTGAGCTGGTCACTTCTCCATGCCTCTCCAAGGAGCTCCTCCTCACAGTCCATAATATGCCTCTCTTCCTCATAAGTGTGTCCTTTCCCACATGCTGTTTCCTTGACTCAGAATAATCTTCCCTTTCTGTGCTTCAGCTTCCATCTAAAAATGGAGGTAAAAATAATACCTGTCTCAGAAAGTTGTTGTGAGGACTTGATGATTAATACATGTAGGGGCCTAAGAAGAGTGCCTGGCATTTCAGGATAGCTGCTTCTGTTATTATTTTATTATGATGGCCAACCCCTACTTATTCTGCAAGACCCAGGTCACCTGCTCTGTGAAGGCTTCCTTGTCTTCTTCAGACAAAGTTCTGTTTCTCATTGGTTTTTGTTGTTTACTTTGGGTTTCATGACATTTACACATTTACTTTTCAGGACATTTTATTGTAGTTAGTAGCCTACATGTTTGTCTCTCCCACTAGATAGTGGGGCTCCTAGGAGGAGTTAGGGGCAGGTCATATTCAACTCCATACCTGGTCTCTAGTACAGTATCTGGAACCTGGTAAGGACTTCAGAAATTACTGTTGCCCAGATGAATAGAAGGAGGAATAACTGAGCACAATTGTCTGGGGGTCCTGAATGCTGCCCCTCTTGGATCTTATTAGGATCTTGTCTTAACCTCAAAGACCTCAGTCCTCTCTGCATCCCCATGCTGACTCCTCCTCTCCTCTCCACACTGTGGGACATATATCTCATTTTCCCATTTCCCTAAACCATTTGGATTTGGAACATTGCAATGGTTTAGGAAATGGGTAATTACCAAAGGCTCAATCATGGAAAACATGTAACTCCTGGAGTCTTAGTAAAATGTCAAGGACTTGACTAGAGAAAGCCCAGTCCCTGGCAATCTGAAGGAAATATGGCCTATTTGTCCGAAAGGGAAGAAGGATCACTCTTTATTTACACACCAGCCCAGCTAATCTCTTCTGACAATATGGTAAGTCATTCTGCTTGACTGAAGCATTATTTCAGGGCTCCCTTAAGGAAGAACTATCCTTTATTCAATTAAAGCCGATCATGAACTTGCTCTGACCCTGTCATTCCATGGCCAGGAAATCAGGCTTGGCTCCTTCCAGCAGGTGGCTGCCCGGGCGGCAGGCCGAGCTCTTTTTCATCGGGATGTCTCAAACATTTATTGGGGTGAGAAACAGGAGTGGAAACCATCCCTCCCAGTTGCCTTCAGCCTGGCTTGGCTGGGGTTCTGGGAAAGAAAGAGAGTGCTGAAGAAGGACATGAACAAGGCCTCCCAGCACTGTGGACCCCTTGGGGCCACTTCTGTCCCCAGCTCCAGGTGGAGGCCCAGCAGTCAGAAATGATGAGCAGCACCCCACTGGTAGGAGGGGCTTGAGGAACTCAGCTTCTCTCAACCTGCTCTATGCAGATCAGGGCCTCCAACTCCAGATCATTTGCCAAGCCCCTCCTCTGCCTACAGGAATGAGCAGTACTGTTAGTTAGTGGAGACCAAACCAAGATACGTGATCTCACTGGAAAAGCACACACTGAGTCTCCCCTCTCCCCTCCCTAAGCTTCACCAACCTCCAGAGATCTGGAAGCAGAGCGCTTACCCAGAAGACTGCTGTAGAAAGGAGGACGTTAGCTGAGACGATCATCTATACAGGAACGTTAATTTTCTTCCTACTCTTCTCCATTACAAAATAATAAGATTGTTAAAAATCCAATAGTATAAATGTCATTGGCAATATTGGCAGGAACAGCCACAGGAGATTTAATTGCTCACTGGGTGACAGTTAAAAAGGGTATGTGCTCTTCTCGGGTTTTCTTAATTCTAATTAGAATAATATTTACTAATCTTACAGACTCACAAACAGAGGCTTGTCACCTGGCCAGAAATGAATCCTAAAGACATTGGCTGCCTTCTCTGGAGCCCCTGCCTTTTCTTTCACCTTGAACATCATCTTGATTGCAGCTGGTTGTGAACATCAGCTCTCCAGTTTCTTATCCATGTCAGAGGACCAGATGTTTTTTATTTGAGAGCAAATTGACACATTAAATTACACTGTGCAAACATTAAAGTCAGCCGCTGGTAAACAGGCCGAGATTCATTGAATTTTACGGGTCACAATAATGTTTACGTAATTTAACAATTTCTTGTCCTATTGTCGAATTTCTCCAAGAAGTATTAATTTAAGAAAGATGGAACCTGGCCAGAGGCTCCCCATGTTCTCTACCCCATCTCCACCTCTTAGAACTTTTACTGGAGCTTAGCAGGTTTAGATCTGGGAATCAGAATGTCCAGACAGAGTGGGAATTGCTCGGGGTCTCCCTTTTCCTTGAAGACTCTCCTGTTTGTGGAGCCTTACAAAACACTGTTGACACTGGACCCCTTTTTGGGCTTGCCTGACCAAGCTCTGATTATTCCTTCTCTCAATAACAGCACTGTGATTTTTATCTTGGAAACAGCATTTCTGTATCATTATCAGTTTTCCAGTTTCCTTTGGGGCAGAATTCACTACAGAGCCCTGGAGATTGGCTTATGATGAAGGTCTGGCCAATCAGAGCATTCCATCTAGTCTTAGTGATGGGAATGTGATAAAATCCAGACCAAGGACCAACAACTCTAGCACTTTTTAAAAAAGTAAATAAATCTTTACCATTCAGATTATTACAGATGTTTCCACTCCCCACCCCCATAACTCCCCTCCACTGGATTCCTCCCCACTTACCCTGTCCCTTTACCCCCAACCACCACCCTCATCCATAGGTGTAAGGATTTTTGTCCAATCTCTTCCCGCACCCCTCACACCCTCTTCCCCTTGAGAATTGTCGGTCCATTCCCTTTCTATGCCCCTGATTCTATTATATTCACCAGTTTATTCTGTTCATCAGATTTTTTATTCACTTGATTTTTAGATTTGCTTGTTGATAGATATGTATTTGTTGTCACTTTGTTGTTCATAATTTTTATCTTTACCTTTTTGTTCTTCCTCTTATTAAAGAATACCCTTCACTGAGGGAGAGAAGATGGCCGCGGAACAGAAGGACGCCTGATCATTTGTGTACCAGGGTAGATGGAGGGAGCAGCTGAGGGTCGAGAGGGGGGAAGTGTTTGTTGGCGAGTTGGGGGACAGCTGGGTTTTGGGAGAAGGAAGGGGACTGCTAGATTAGCCTCCCTTAATGGAGTGGCTCCAGTGCGGCTGGGTTCTCTCTCGGAGCCACAGGCTTAGAGGCGGACTGCGCCATCTTGGAGGGGAAGAGGCTGAAAATTATATGGATGCGGTACCCACTGGACGGCTGAGACCCCCCCCCCCCCCCCAACATCGGTTCCTAGTTGGCGCAGAAGCGGATTCTGAGGAACCCTGTGCTCCGCCATGGAATGGTCAGATTTCTCCTGGGGTTAGGGGAGCTGGTAACACAGGGAGATTCGCGCCTGGGGGGGGGGAAGGCAGAGGAAAAGTCCATGGCTGTTGGAGCCAGCAAACTTGGAAGAGGGCCCTCGGAGCTGGTGGCAGGAGGGATACATGGAAAGCAACCCATTTGGACCTGACGGAGAAGGTCAGCCTAACAACTTTGGGAGGGAGTGGGCTGCCAAAACCCAAAGGGGAAAGGGGTTTCGCTCAAACATACGAGAGGACGTGAGTTCCCGTGCCTGCGCTTGTCCTCTCCAAATCCGAATTTCTCAGTGCTGAACCAGGTACGGGGGATGCCCTGGTGGGGGATATCCTGGGAGACCACAGGGGCAGGCTGTTTTGCTGAGGCTGGGGATCAGAACAGGTGCTCACCATTAGAGAGGCAGCTCTGGGGTAGCCTATTTCCACAAATCAGTAGTAAATACCATAGACATAGTGGGATTTTAGATCAGACTAGAGAGGACCAATAGACCTAGGGGCCAATTCAGAAACACTGCCACCTAGGGACTGAATCATAAATTGACTCTTGTGTAACACAAATTAAGGAATCAATTTTATTTCTACTACTATTCAAACTTTTTTAAGTGTCATTTTATATAATCTTTATTATACTTAGAGATTAGTGTTATACAGTATTTTTTCATCTACCCTTTAGTATCTTTTTACTCTACTTCAACTTCACCCTTATGCTAGCAATCCCTTGCTAACCTTTCCCTAGTTAGTGTCTTGTTCTCCTTACACTTTTTCTGGTTTAGATTTTCTTTATTCTCTCTTTTTACCCCCTGTTAAAATTTCACCCCACTTTTATATCCAATCTCCAACCACCTGCTCCAAGTCCATACACATCTAATGCTTCTCTGACTTCACTATCCTAAACTGTTTTTCTCTCGGTCCTGCTGATGTTGTTTACCTGACTGTTGACAATATCGATATTTTATTCATGTTTGTGAGATTGGTTTGGTTATTCTTTTCTCTTAATTTGTTTTGTGGGGGGGTTGGGCATTGTTTTGTGTTTTGGTGATGTTTACATTGTTTTGATTTTTTTATATATATTTAAGCTTCTGTGTTCCCTAACCTCCCTTGATATTAGTTGTTGTATGTAGTTTGTATCGATCTCCAGGTACTCATTGCTGGCTTTTGCTGGGATTAGTGGCGGTCCTCTGGGAGTTTCCAAACCATATTTATAGTTTCTCCCTTTTCCTTTCTTTTTACTCCTTCCCCTTTTCCCAATTTTATTTTGGCATTCCCTTTTTTTTCTTCCTTCCTTTCTTTCTTCCTTCCTTCAATCCTTCCTTTCTTTCTTTCTTTCTTTTTTCTTTCTTTCTTTCTTCCTTCCTTCCCTCCCTCCCTCCTTCCTTCCTTCCTTCCTTCCTTCCTTCCTTCCTTCCTTCCTTCCTTCCTTCCTTCCTTTCTTTCTTTCTTTTGTGTGTGTGAGTGTGTTTTCTCTTACTCTCTTTTTTCCCACCTATCAACTAATTTACCTTCCTCTGGCAATCACCTTTAATTTGGAGTTACCAATACTGTGAATACATTCTTCTTCAGTGCCTGGTGTGCTGCACCTGGTTGTGTTGTAGTTTGAGCCTTTAAATCAACGCAGGAGAGTGAGAACTACATAACAAGACACACAGAGAAGAAGGACCATGGGGAGACAAAGAAATAGCCCTCCAATGAAAGAAAAACAAGCCTCACCAGAAAAAGAGGTAAACGAAATGGAAGCAAGCAACCTGTCAGAGAGAGAGTTCAGAGAAATGGTTATAGGATGGCTAAAGAGAACAGAAGCCAATATGAGTAAGACCCATGAGGAATTGAAGAGGAATCAAGAAGAAATGAAGAAGAGCCATGAAGAAATAAAAAACAACTATGAGGAAATGAAGAAGAACTATGAAGAAATGAAGAAGACCCAAGAAGAAATGAAGAAGAACCAAGAAGAAATGAAAAGTGACATTGCTGAGGTAAAGAACTCCAGAGAAAGTATCAGGAGTAGACTAGATGAAGCAGAGGATGCATCAGTGAGCTGGAAGACAATGTAGGAAAAAATACCCAAGTAGAGCAGCTTCTAGAAAAAAAATTAAAAAGCAGGAGGAGAGCCTAAGGGAACTTTGGGACAACATGAAACAAAACAACATCCGCATAATAGGGCTCCCAGAGGGACAGGAAACTGAGCAAGGAATAGAAAATCTGTTGGAAGAAATAATGACAGAAAACTTCCCTGATATAAGAAAGGAAAAACCCACACAAATCCAAGAAGCTCACAGAGTTCCAAGTAAATTAAACCCCAAAAGACCTACGCCAAGGCACAGTATAATTAAATTGGCAAACATCAATAACAAAGTGAGAATATTAAAAGCTGCCAAAGAGAAACAGAAAGTCACCTACAAAGGAACCCCCATCAGATTAGCAAGTAATTTCTCAACAGAAACTTATCAGACCAGAAGGGATTGGAATGCAATATAAAAAGTCATGCAAAGAAAGGGTCTGAATCCTAGAATGCTGTACCCAGCAAGGCTATCAATCAAAATTGAAGGTCAAATCAGGAGCTTCACAGGCAAAAAAGGTCTAAGGGAATACATTACCACCAAACCAGCAATGCAAGAAATGCTAAAGGGTCTGCTGTGAAAAGCAATAGGAAGCCAAGAAAGAACACAGGGGCAAAGAACAAAATTTGCAACAAATAACTACCTATCAATAGTAACTTTAAATGTAAACGGTTTAAGTGCTCCAATCAAAAGACATAGGGTAATAGACTGGATAAGAAAACACGACCCATATATCTGCTGTATAGAAGAGATCCACCTCCAAAAAAAGACGCACACAGACTGAGGGTGAAAGGATGGAAAAAGGTTCTTCAGGCGAATGGAAATGGAAAAAAAGCTGGGGTAACAAAACTTATAACTGACAAATTAGATCTCAAAGTGAAGGATGGAACAAGAGATAAAGAAGGCCACTACATAATACTAAAGGGAGCAATCCATCAAGAGGAAATAACTCTGGTAAACATATATGCACCTAATACAGGAGCACCCAAATACATACAAAAACTCCTAGAGGATATCAAGGGATAGATATACAGCAATACAATCATAGTAGTAGACTTTAATACCCCACTATCACCATTAGACAGATCCTCTAAACAAAAAACCAGTAAAGAAACATCAATCCTCAATTAATCACTAGACCAGAAGGAATTAATTTACATCTTCAGATCATTTCACCACAAAGCCACAGAATATACATTCCTTTCAAGTGCCCATGGGTCATTCTCAAAGATAGACCATGTGTTGGGTCATAGGAAAAGTCTCTCCAAATTCAAGAAGATAAAAACCATGTCAATCATATTCTCAGATCACAGTGGCATAAAGCTGGAAATCAACTACAATAAAAACAATCCAAAGAAATCAAACACATGGAGACTAAACAGCATGCTGTTAAACTATGACTGGGTTACTAGAGAGATCAAGGAAGAGACAGAAAACATAATGGAAACAAATGACAACGACAGCACAACAATCCAAAATCTATGGGACACAGTGAAAGCAGTTCTGAGAGGGAAGTTCATAGCTCTACAATCCTACCGCAAAAAAACTAGAAACAGCTTCAATAAATTATCTAACCCAACAACTCAAAGAGTTAGAAAGAAAGCAACAAGAAAAGCCCAGTGTAAGCAGAGGAAGGAAATAGTAAAGATCAGAGCAGAAATAAATGACATAGAGACCAAAGAAACAATACGTAAGATCAACAAAACCAAGAGCTGGTTCTTTGAAAGAATAAACAAAATTGATGAACCTCTCGCCAGACTCAACAGGAAACAAAGAGAGAGGACCCTAATAAATAAAACCAGAAGTGAACGAGGTGAAATAACAACAGACCCCATTGAAATACAAAGGATTGTTAAAAAATACTATGAACAATTCTACTCCAACAAACTGGACAACCTGGAGGAAATGGATATGTTTCTAGAAAAATATAACCTCCCAAAACTCAATCAAGAAGAATCCAAACAACTCAATAGACCAATAACTGTGGAAGAAATTGAAGCAGTCATCATAAAGCTTCCAGCAAACACAAGCCCAGGGCCAGACGGCTTCACAGTGGAGTTTTACCAAACATTCAAGGAAGAACTAAAACCTATACTCCTCAGACTATTGCAGAAAATTCAAGAGGATGAAACACTTCCAAACTCCTTCTATGAAGCTAGCATCACTCTAGTACCAAAACCAGATAAAGACGACACAATGAAAGAGAATTACAGGCCAATATCCCGCATGAATATAGATGCCAAAATCCTCAATAAAATTCTAGCAAATCGGATCCAGCAGTACATCAGAAAGATCATACGCCATGACCAAGTAGGATTTATCCCAGGAATGCAAGGATGGTACAATATCCGCAAACCAATAAATGTGATACATCACATAAACAAATTGAGAGATAAAAATCACATAGTCATATCAATTGATGCAGAAAAAGAATTTGACAAAATCCAACATCCTTTCTTAATAAAAACACTCAATAAGGTAGGAATACAAGGATCATACCTCAACATAATAAAAGCCATATATGATAAACCCACAGCATACATCTTACTCAATGGGCAAAAACTACAACCATTTCCCCTAAGAACAGGAACAAGACAGGGATTCCCACTCTCAGCACTCCTGTTCAACATAGTACTGGAAGTATTAGCCATTGCAATTAGACAAGAAGAAGAAATAAAAGGCATCCAAATTGGAAAAGAAGAAGTAAAGCTATCCTTATTTGTAGATGACATGATATTGTACATAAAAAACCCAAACGATTCCTTAAAAAAGCTAATAGGCTTTATAAATGAGTTCAGCAACGTAGCAGACTACAAAATTAATGCCAAGAAATCTATGGCATTTCTATACACTAATAGTGAACTTACAGAAAGAGAGACTAAAAAAGCAATCCCATTTACCGTCACCTACCAAAAAAATTAAGATACCTAGGAATAAACTTAAATAAGCAGGTAAAAGACCTATTCATGGAAAACTACAGGACACTAAAAAAGAGATAGAGGAAGATGTAAACAGGTGGAAGAACATACCATGTTCATGGATTGGTAGAATCAACATAATTAAAATGTCCAAACTACCCAAAGCAATCTATAAATCTAATGCACTCCCCATTAAAATACCAATGGAATATTTCACAGACTTAGAAAGAACTCTCCAAAAATTCATCTGGAATTTTAAAAAAGGCCCCGAATAGCCACAGCAATCCCGAGAAAGAAGCACAGGGTCGGTGGGATTTCAATACCAGATTTCAAGCTGTATTACAAAGCTACTGTTCTCAAAATAGCCTGGTACTGGCACAAGAACAGACATGTAGATCAATGGAATAGAATAGGGAATCCAGATATCAACCTAAACCACTATGGTCAATTAATATTTGACAAAGGAGGCATGAACATCAAATGGAGTCAAGACAGTCTCTTCAAAAAATGGTGTTGGGAAAATTGGACAGATACATGCAAAAAAATGAAACTAGACCACGAACTTACACCATACACAAAAATAAACTCAAAATGGATACAGGACTTAAACGTAAGATGGGACACCATAAAAACATTAGAGGAATCTACAGGAAGAAAAATCTCAGACATATGCCAAAATAACTTCTTCGATGATACTGTTCCTACGGCAATGGAAGCTAAAGACAAAATAAACAAATGGGACTACATTAAAATAAAAAGCTTTTGCACAGCTAAAGAAACCATCAACAAAACAACAAGAAAACCCACTGTATGGGAGAACATATTTGCAAATGTTAACAGTGATAAAGGTTTAATCTCAAGCATCTACAGGCAACTCACACAACTCAATAAAGGGACAAATGATCCAATAAAACAATGGGCAACAGACCTAAATAGAATCTTTTCTAAAGAAGACAAAAGGAAGGCCAGAGGCATATGATAACCTGCTCAAAGTCACTAATTATCTGAGAGATGCAAATCAAAACGACTATGAGGTACCTTCTCACACCTGTCAGAATGGCTTACATCAACAAATCAACAAATGACAAGTGCTGGTGAGGATGCGGAGAAAAAGCAACTCTCGTGCACTGCTGGTGGGATTGTAGACTGGTGTAGCCACTGTGGAGAACAGTATGGAGTTTCCTCTAAAAACTAAAAGTGGAGGTCCCATTCGACCCAGTGATTGCACTTCTAGGAATATACCCCAAGAAATTAGAAATGCGAATTATAAAGGATATAAGCACCCCTATGTTTACAGCAGCACATTTTACCATAGCAAAAATTTGGAAACAGCCGAAGTGCCCATCAGCAGATGAGTGGATTAAAAAACTGTGGTACATTTACACAATGGAATACCATGCTGCGGTAAAAAAGAAGGAGCTCCTACCATTTGTAACAACATGGATGGATTTGGAGAGCATTATGCTAAGTGAAATTAGCCAGGCAGAGAAAGACAAATATCACATGATCTCACTCATTTGAGGAATATAATGACTGATGTAGACTGATGCACAAGAATAGATCCAGAGACTGAGAAAAGTCCATCAGAATGTCAAACCTTAGGGTAAGTGGCAGGTAGTGGGAGTAAGGTGGAAAGACAATATATTTGAACTCTTGAACTAAGGTAAGTAATTTGTGTTTTTACATCCCTGACAAAGTTTATGTAAAGTTATAAAGAAAAATTGACAGCTAGTTTGAGATTGAATTAACATGGCCTAGAGCTTGTCATCTCCTATGGACACCAGTCCTTAGACTAGGCTCTCCTTAAGCTCCCGTGACACAATAATACCCTTACATGATATTATTCTACAATGTCATTGTAATATTTGATATTTGACAGCAGCATATTATACAATTATCCCAAATAAACTTACAAACTAATTCTTTGAATGTTGGGCAGCAATTTGAAAAAAGGATAGGAAAGGAATTAATCCCTTTCAGAAGGAATTAAGGCACTGGGAAGGCATCTGAGCATTCTATATTCTTGCCCTTTTTGCCTAGAGGGACAGTATTCTTACTTTCCAAATACACACAGCTGATGCCTGAGCTTTGAATTCAAGCTGCAGCTGAAGCCTCTGGACAGTTGGCACCATGGATCTGTCTCTCGACCAATGGTGTGAGCTGGGCCCTCTCTGGAGAAGAAACCTGGGTCACCTGAGATATGTGATCAGTACCGGGACCCCGCCAGTAGGCGAGGGGACCCCAAGGCAGATGCTGGACATGGAGGCCATGGGGGCATAGACTACATAGGAGTCAGAACCTCACCTCACATCACTCTGTTTGGCCCCGGAGGATGGCTGGTTAGCCAGAGACGGGTAAGATTCCTCCGGGAAGGAACAACCTAAGACAGGCACAGTCTCAGAGGGGCCAACAGGAGAGAACTAAAAGGTCAACAGAGGTGGGGCACAGACCTTTATCCACAAACCTTGCAGGGGCTTGAATTCTCACCCCTCCTGAGGGAGGTTTCCTACCCCCACGGCTGCTTCATGTCCCACTCACAACTTAGAGCAGGACCCAGGTGGCAGACAGAGACTTGGCAAGCAATAGCTGCTCTATATCTAAATTCAGTCTATTATCAAGAATGCTCAGAACCTACTAAAAAATGCAAATACTCCTTTCCACTAGTATTTACAGGGTAAACTAAGATTTCTGTTTGAGTATTAAAATTGACAGTAAAATAGTAATCAAGTTTTCAGATTAATTTAAATTGGCCAAGTGAAATAAGTGAATACTCAAGAAAATTTAAGTGTACTGGAGAAAAACCTTTTCCTAAAACATTAACTAAAATATCTATTAGTAGTTCATCTCACTGTAAAATTGCCTAACATCCAAAGAACCTAAATCAGTCATATTTGTGTGCAAATATTAAAATTTAAAATTACCAAGAATGTAAGATAAAATTTCCAATAGCCCCCATTAATCAAAAAAGGGGGAGCAGTGGGGTAATATCAGGTAAGGAAAAATATCCTGTAAGTGAAATACATCTAGAAAATTCTTACTCCAGAAATGCAAATTCCACTTGTAAAACCAACTGCAGGACACCCATGAAAAAACACACATGGTGTCAAAATAAGCCAAAGGAAAATCATTTAGGCAAAAATAAAAAGAATCCCAAGTCTATTTTGCAGAGAGGATCCCTTTGTTAACTTTTGGTCGAGAATGTGTTTATGTGTTTTCAGAGAACAGCTCCAAGACCATGTGGGTTCCTGCGACTGTGAGGAATTGACAGATCTGTTCCAGTCACGACGATGGTCCAGAGATGGGGGCCACTGACGACACGTTGCCATGCTAGCAGTTGGCAGCTGTGCATGGCTGCAGGCGGCCCAGGATCAAACCAGAGAGGATGGATCTTGCATTGCCACGATGTGTCCACCATCTGGATACCATTGCTGACATGTACACATAAAGAACTATTTGACACTGGAACTGGGACTCAGAACAGTTGGACATTGAAACTGAGACTGAAATATATTTTGTTCTTATACATTTATTTCTAGTATGCAGAGGCAAGATATTTTTGAAGAAAATAAACAGGGAAGAGTGATTGATATAGAGGCAGGGAGGCATTGAACACGCTGTCAATCTACAGGGGGAAGGCTTGGGTGGATGGGAGATGAATGCCGGGGGAGATCAACCAAAGAACTTGTATGCATGCATGTGAGCATAACCAATGAATGAAAGACAATGGGGCGGGGAGGGCGGGGGCTGAGTACATGTGCTTGGGGCTAGGGGTGGTTGGGGGGAGGATAATGGGAAGGGGGGAAAGGAAAACATGTACTACTATTTATTAAATATAAGTTATACTGCAAAAAAAAATAAATAAAAATTAAATGTAAAAAAAAAAAAAGAATACCCTTCATCATCCTTCCTGTCTAATAAAAGAGTAACATGCAATGTGACCGTACCTTGGCTCCTGATTGGCTATGCTACCAGCCAATCAGGAGCGAGGTGTGTGACTAGAGGGCCTTGCTACGGCTTGCCTGGACTCCAGTGAACACTTCCCTTCACGAACACTTCGCTTCATGCCTGTGGGGAACACTTCGCTTCACACAAGCGCAGGCGGAGAACTAAGTGCTTCATGCCAGCACCAGCTGGGAATGCTTTGCTTCACGCTGGCGGGGGCGGGGAAGGAAGCAGGGACCACGCCTCTGCACAGGGTGTTTTCGAGGGCCTAGCAAGTGAGCAGGAGAGGCTCGGTCCTTGAGGCGTCCGTGGTGCGGGCAGGGCTGGGCCAGGACAACACCATACTTTCAAAGACAGTTGTTTCCCACTTAAATATCCTCTGATGAGTATCTTTAAAAAGGAAGCAAATATTCAGCCATTGTCACACCTTAAAAAGTTAAGGTAATTCCTTAATATAACTTAATATCCACTGTACGTTCAAATGACTTTGTTTCAAAGATGCCTTTTACTGTTGTTTTGCCCCCTCCGGAGGCTACCAAGGTCTTATTTCAGCCCTGATGTTGGGCTGCTTCCCCCGACCATAAGTTCCCAACGCACTTCCAGCCAGAGTTAAAGGGGGCTTCTTCTGTTTTCAAGGCATCACCATATCCAGTGCCTGCCAGGCCTCTGTGAAAGCACTACTCCTTAGGTCTGGGGTGCTGGGAGCTGAAGCAGAGAGGCTGTGAGGCCCAGCTTACCCAGGATGTTGGCTCCCATCACCGCCTCCCAATTATCCTGGCCCAGCCTTCCCTATGCACACCTGCTCACAGAGAGTGTGAGGTGGCAGCGGGATGGGAGGCCGGCAGAGGGTGTGGCCGCAGCATGAGGGAAGGGAGGCCTACACCCTCCCCCAATCCAGAGGGGCTTGACAGGGGACCACAGGCCACGCCCCCACCAGTCAGTGCTTGACAGGGAAGCTCAAGGTGTGCATCCCGCCCTGGTGCTGGGCTAAGGTACTTCAGGCTGCTCCCCCCACCCCAGTTCCAGGCTGGGGGACCTCAGGCCATGCTTCCCACCTGGTGCAGCTTGAAAGGGGCTACAGGCCACACTCTCAACCTGGCAGGGCTTGACAGGAGACCTCAAGCCACACCCTCACCCTGACACCAGGCTGGGCGACCTCCGACCATACCATAAATGATAGCTTTGCTGTGCAGAGTTATCTTGGTTGTAGTTCTTGTCATTCATCACTTTGAATATTTCTTGTCACTCCCTTTTGGCCTTCAATGTTGGAACCCCTTTCAAGTCCCATGTGGTTCAGAGTTCCAGGGTCAAGGTTCAGGTTCTGGAGAAGGCTGCACACAAATTAAAAGAGACTAGAAAATCATTAATTTGGGAATATTGGGGGCCAGGCAGGAGCCCACCTCTAAGGGGAGGACTACTACTAGCTCTGGCCTTGCTATTCCCTTTTATTAAGACTATTAGTGGCCCAGTGCACAAAATTCGTGCACATTAAAAGGGTATTAATTAGAGAAAATAATTTAATCTTCCTATTTGCTCTTTCTCTATAATAGAAGTATCAGAGACTAAAGAAAATTAGTAAAATGTATATGAAAACCTTCCTCCTGTCAGAATCTGGGGAGCACCACTGGGCCCAGAGTCAAGTCCCCACTCACTCACATGTGCCTCAAATTCACATGAGACCCAGACCCAGGCGTAACCCCCCACCCCCCACATTGGGGTAGATCCAGACTCTGCCAGTCCCACTCTTGTCAAGCCACCCAGGGCAGGGTGTGTCCTCAGGTCCCCTGGCCCAGCACCAGGATTGGAGGTGTGGCCTGAGGTCCCCCATCAAGTCCCACCAGGTGGGAGACACGACCTGAGATCCTCTGTCAAGCCCCGCTGGGTAGGAGGCACGGCCTGAGGTCCCCCGTCAAGCCCCACCAGGCAGAGGAGCACAGCCTCAGGTCTCCCGACCCAGCACCAGGAGGGAGGTACAGATTCAGGTCCCCCGTCAATCCCCACTGGCACGGGGGTGCAGGCTCAGGTCCCCTGTGAAGCCCTGTTTGGTGGGGGCACAGCCTGAGGTCCCCTGTCAAACCCAGCCAGGCAGGAGGGGCACAGCCTCAGGATCCCTGGTCTGGTGCTGGAGCAGAGGGTATGGTCTGAGGTCTCCCAGCCTGGTGTCCAGGTGAGGGTGTGGCTTGAGGTCTCCTGTCAGGCCCTGCTGGGTGGAGAGAACAGTCCAAGGTCCCCTAACCTAGCAACAGAATGGGAAGCCCACCTTGAGGTCCCCTGTCAAGCCCTGCCAGGTTGGGAGTGTGGCCTGTAGTCCCCTGTCAAGCTGCACCAGGTGGGAGGCATGGCCTGAGGTCCCCCAGCCTGGAGCTGGGGTGGGGGGAGCAGCCTGAAGTACCCTAGCCCAACACCAGGGCGGGAAGCACACCTTGAGTTTCCCTATCAAGTCCTGCCTGGTGGGGGCGTGGCCTGTGGTCCCCTTTCAAGCCCCTCTGGATTGGAGGAGGATGTAGGCCTCCCTTCCCTAGTGCTGCAGCCGCACGCCCTACTGGCCTCCCATCCCACTGCCATGACCACCTCATGCTCTCCGTGAGCAGGTATGCATAGGGAAGGCTGGGCCAGGATAATTGGGAGGCGGTGATGGGAGCCAACATCCTGGGTAAGCTGGGCCTCACAGCCTCTCTGCTTCAGCTCCCAGCACCCCAGACCTAAGGAGTAGTGCTTTCACAGAGGCCTGGCAGGCACTGGATATGGTGATGCCTTAAAAACAGAAGAAGCCCCCTTTAACTCTGGCTGGAAGTGCGTTGGGAACTTATGGTCGAGGGAAGCAGCCCAACATCAGGGCTGAAATAAGACCTTGGGCAGCCTCCGGAGGGGGCAAACCAACAGTAAAGGCATCTTTGAAACAAAGACATTTGAACGTACAGTGGATATTAGGTGATATTAAAGAATTACTTTAACTTTTCAAGGTGTGACAATGGCTAAATATTTGCTTCTTTTTAAAAGATACTCATCAGAGGATATTTAAGTGGGAAACAACTGTCTTTGAAAGTATGGTGTTGTCCTGGCCCAGCCTTCCCTGCACCACGGACGCCTCAAGGACCGAGCCTCTCCTGCTCACTTGCTAGGCCCTCGAAAACACCCTGTGCAGAGGCGTGGTCCCTGCTTCCTTCCCCGCCCCCGCCAGCGTGAAGCAAAGCATTCCCAGCTGGTGCTGGCATGAAGCAATTAGTTCCCCGCCTGCACTTGTGTGAAGCGAAGTGTTCCCCACAGGCATGAAGCGAAGTGTTCGTGAAGGGAAGTGTTCACTGGCGTCCAGGCAAGCCGTGGCCACACACCCATAGTCACACACCTCGTTCCTGATTGGCTGGTAGCATAGCCAATCAGGAGCCAAGGCACAGTCACATTTGCATGTTACTCTTTTATTAGATAGGATGGGACATACCCATATCCTTTAGGCAGGAAGTTCCAGTAATAGTCAATCATCAAGAATTAACGTAAGACTGACAAGTGGAGAGTACTTCAACTACCAATGTCTCAACTAAAGAATGCGTGATTAGCTCTGACCTTTCAGGGTGGTTAAGGTTAACCAGCCTTCTGGATTTTCCTGTTCACATCTCTCTATTAGTGAGGCAATGATTGGTTTCTGGCACTGCATAGTTTCTGTTGAGAAATCAGCTGCAGTCATATGGGTTACTCCCTTGTAGGTAACTAACTGTTTTTCTCCTGCTGCTTTCAAAATTCTCTCTTTGTCTTTTGCCGTTGGCATTTTAATTATGATGAGTCTTGCCATGGTCCTCTTTGGATTCCTTTTGCTTGGGTTTGTCCATGCTTCCCGGACTTGTAAGTCTATTTCTTTCACCAGGTAGGGAAAATATTCTGTCATTTCTACTAATAGGTTTTCAATGTTTTGCTCCCTCTCTTCTTCTGTCACACCCATAATTCAGATGTTAGTGTGCTTGAAGTTTTCTCAGAGGCTCTTTATACTATCTTCATATTTTTGGATTCTTCTTTCTTTTTGTTTTTCTGGTTGGGTGTTTTTTGCTTCCTCATATTTCAAATCTTTGGTTTGATTCTTGGGGTCCTCTAGTCTACTGTTGGATTTCTGTATATTATTCTTTATTTCAGACAGAGTATGCTTAATTTCTGACTGGTCCTTTTCCATTTTGGCATTTTCATTAAGATCCTTTAAGGTTTCACTAAGTCCCTCAGAGGTCTCACTAAGTTTCTTGGTGTTTTTCTTTTATTATTATTCTTTAAAGTATTACAAATAGTAGTACATATGTTTCCTTTTTTCCCCCATTGAACTCCCCCCAGCCTCCCCTACTCCCCAGAACATGCCTTCACCTGGCCCCCACCCCAGTGTCTTGTATCCATTGGTTATGCTTATATGCATGCATACAAGTCCTTCTTTTGATCTCTTACAGCCCCCACCCTCCAGCATCCCCTGTCTTCCCACTGTAGTTTGACAGTCTGTTCAATGCTTCTTTTCCTCTGTATTTATCTTTTCCCCCATTTCTTTTCTTTAAAAACATCTTGCATCTGCATACTGGAAATAAATATATAAGAACAAAAAATGTTTGAGTCTTAATTTCAATATCCAACAGTTCTGAGTCACAGTTTCAATGTCAAACAGTTCCACATGTGTATATGTCAGCAATGGTATCTGGAGGGTGGACAAATGGTGGCAATGCAGGTTTCAACATATCTGGTTTGGTCCTGGATCATCTCCAGCGATGCACAGAAGCTGACTGCTAGCATGGCAAGGTGCCATCAGGGTCTTCCATCTCTGGACTGTGTTCGTGGTTAGAGCAGACCTGTCAGTTCCTTTTTGTTGCAGGAATCCATCTGGTCTCGGAGTGTTTTTCTGAAAATACAAAAACATATTCTCAACCAAAAGTTAATAAAGGAAACTTTTCTGTAAATTAGACTTGGGATTCTTTTTATTTTTGCTCAAATGATTTTTCTTGGCTTATTTTGACACTATGTGTGTTTTTGATGCGTGTCCTGCTGTTAGCATTGGAAATTAAATTTCTGAAGTAACAATTTCCTAGATGTAATTTAATTACAGGATATTTTTCCTTACATAATATTACCCCACTATCACCCCTTTTTTGATTAATGGGGGATTTTGGAAATTTTATATTGCAGTCTTGGTAACTTTAAATTTTAATTTTTGCACAAAAATTTGACTGCTTTAGGTTCTTTGGATGTTAGGCAATTTTACAATGAGATGAACTACTAATAGAAATTTTAGTTAATATTTTAGGAACAGCTTTTTGTCCAGTACACTTAAATTTTCTTGAGTATTCACTATTTCAATTAGCCAATTTAAATTAATCTGAAAACTTGATTACTATTTTACTATCAAATTTAATACTCAAATGGTAATCTTAGTTTATGCTGTAAATATTAGTGGAAAGGATTTTTTGCATTCTTGAGTAGGCCCTGAGGATTCCTGGTACTGGACTGAATTTAGATATAGGGCAGCTGTTGCTGGCCAAGTCTCAATCTGTAACCTGAGTCCTGATCTAAGCTGTGCATGGGGGGCAAAGCAGATGTGGAGGCAGGAGACCTCCCTCAGAAGGGGTGAGAGTTCATGCCCCTGCAAGGTTAAGGCGGGTGAGAGTCTGTGTCCCAACTATGTTGACCTTTAGGTTCTCTCCTGTTGGCCCTACTGCGACTGTGCCTGTCTTAGGTTGTTCCTTCCCTGAGGAATCTTACCCGTCTCTGGCTAACTAGCCATCCTCCTGGGCCAAACAGGGTGAAGTGAGGTTCAGTTCTATCTCCTTGGTAGTCTATGCCCCCATGGCCTCCATGCCTAGCTGCTGTTTTTCTGCTTTGGGATCCACTCGCCTACCAGCGGGGTCCCGTTACTGATCACATATCTCAGGGGACTCAGGTTTCTTCTCCAGAGAGGGCACAGCTCACACCATTGAGCGAGAGACAGATCCATGGTGTCAGCTACCGAGAGGCTTCAATCACAGCTTGAACTGAAAGCTCAGGCAACAGCTGTGTGCACTTGGATTGTGAGAAGAGGTTCCCTCTTGGCAAAAAGGGCAAGAGAGGCCAATATAGAATGCTCAAGTGACTTTCAAGTGCCTTAATTCCTTCTGAAAGGGATTAATTCCTTTCCCGTCCTTTTTAAAATTCCTGACAAACATTGAAAGCATTAGTTTGTAAGTTTCTTTAGGATAATTGTACAATATGTTGTTGTCGAATATATAAAAATAATAATGACATTGTAGAATAATATCATATAAGGATATTATGGTGTCACAAGAGGTTAAGGGGAGCCTAGTCTAAGGACTGGTGTCCATAGGAGATGACATGCTTTAGGTCAGGTCAATTCAATTTCAAAGTAGCTGCCAATTTTTTTTATAACTTTATATAATCTTTCTCAGGGAGGTAAAAACACAAATTACTTACCTTAGTTCAAGAGATCAAATATATTGACTTTTCCCCTTATTCCTGCCACCCCCCACTTACCCTGAGGTTTGAAATTCTGATGGACATTTCTCAGTCTCTGGATCTGTTCTTGTTCATCAGTCTATGCCATTCATTATATTCCTCAAATGAATGAGACCATGTGATACTTATCTTTCTCTGCCTGGCTAATTTTACTTAGCATAATGCTTTGCAGCTCCATCCAGGTTGTTGCAAAGTTGAGAGTTGTGTCCCAACTATGTTGGGACTAGCGTAGTATTCCACTGTGTAGATGTACCACAGTTTTTTAATCCACTTATCTGCTGATGGGCACTTACGCTGTTTCCAAATCTTAGCTGTGGTAAATTGGGCTGCTATGAACATAGGGGTGCATATATTCTTTCTAATTCATGTTTCTAGTTTCTTGGGATATATTCATAGAACTGGGATCACTGGGTCAAATGGGAGCTCCATTTTTAGTTTTTTGAGGAAACTCCATATTGTTTTCCACAGTGGCTGCACCAGTCTTCATTCCCACTAGCAGTGCACGAGGGTTCCTTTTTCTCCACATTATCACCAGCACTTGTCGTTTGTTGATTTGTTGATGAAAGCCATTCTGACCTGTGTAAGTTGGTAACGCATTGTTCTTTTGTTTGTATTTCTCAGATAATTAGTGACTTTGAGCAGGTTTTTATATGTCTCTGGCCTTCCTTTTGTCTTCTTTTGAAAAGATTCTATTTAGGTTGTTGACCATTTTTTATTGGACCAGTTGTCTTCCTTTTATTAAGTTGTATAAGTTGCCTTTAGATGCTTGAGATTAAACCTTTATCAGTGATAACTTTTGAAAATATGTTCTCCCATACAGTGGGTTTTATTGTTGTTTTGTTGATCATTTCTTTTTATTTTGATGTAGTCCCATTTGTTTATTTTCTCTTTAGCTTCCATTGCCCTAGGAGCAGTGTCAGTGAAGAAGTTCTTTTGGCAAATGTCTGAGATTTTTCTTCCTGTGGATTCCTCTAGTATTTTTATGGTTTCCCGTCCTATGTTTCAGTCCTGTATCCATTTTGAGTTTACTTTTTGGTATGGTATAAGTTGGTGGTCTAGTTTAATTTTTTTTTGCATGTATCTGTTCAATTTTCCCAACACCATTTATTGAAGAGACTGTCTTGACTCCATTTGATGTTCATGCCTCCTTCGTCAAATATTAATTGAGCATAGTGGTTTGGGTTGATATCCGGATTCACTATTCTATTACATTGGTCTATATGTCTGTTCTTGTGCCAGTACCAGGCTGTTTTGAGAACAGTAGCTTTGTAATACAGCTTGAAATCTGGTATTGAAATCATACTGACTTTGTGCTTCTTTCTCAGGATTGCTGTGGCTATTCGGGGCCTTTTTTTTGTTCCAGGTGAATTTTTGGAGAGTTCTTTCTAGGTCTGTGAAATAAGCTGTTGGTATTTTAATGGGGAGTGCATTAAATTATACATTGCTTTGGGTAGTATGGACATTTTATTGATGTTGATTCTCACAATCCATGAACACGGTATGTTCTTCCACCTGTTTATATCTTCCTTTATCTCTTTTTACAGTGTACTGCAATTTTCTGTGAATAGGTCCTTTACCTCCTTATTTAAGTTTATTCCTAGGTATCTTAATTTTTTTGGTGTGATTATAAATGAGATTGCTTTAATAGTCTCTCTTTCTGTAAGTTCACTATTGGTGTATAGAAATGCCATAGATTTGTTGGCATTAATTTTGTATCCTGCTATATTGCTGAACTCAATTATTAAATCTATTAGTTGTTTTTTTATGGAGTCTTTCGGGTTTTTTATGTACAGTATATTGTCATCTGCAAATAAGGACAGTTTTACTTGTTCTTTTCTAATTTGAATGCCTTTTATTTCTTTTTCTTGTCTGATCACAATGGCTAGTACTTCCAGTACTATGTCGAACAGGAGTGGTGAGAGTGGGCATCCCTGTCTTGTTCCTGTTCTTAGGGGAAATGGTTGTAGTTTTTGTACATTGAGTAGGATATTGGCTGAGGGTTTTTCATATATAGCCTTTATTATGTTGAAGTGTGATCCTTCTATTGACACCTTGTTGAGCATTTTGATCAAGAAGGGGTATTGGATTTTGTTAAATGCTTTTTCTGCATCAATTGATATGACCATGTGATTTTTATCTCTCATTTTGTATATGTGATGTATCACATTTATTGATTTGCAGATATTGTACCATCTTTGCATTCCTGGTATAAATCCTACTTGGTCATGGTGTATGATCTTTCTGATGTACTGCTGGAACCTGTTTGCTAGAATTTTGTTGAGAATTTTGGCATCTTTGTTCATGAGGGATATTGGCCTGTAATTCTTTTTCATTGTGTTGTCTTTATCTGCTTTTAGTATTAGGGTGATGCTAGCTTCATAGAAGTAGTTTGGAAGTGTTCCATCCTCTTGAATTTTCTGGGATAGACTGAGGAGGATAGGTTTTAGTTCTTCTTTGAATGTTTGGTAAAACTCCCCTGTGAAGCCATCTGGACCTGGGCTTTTGTTTACTGGAAGTTTTTTGATACCTCCTTCAATTTCTTCCTTAGTTATTGGTCTATTGAGCTGTTTCTATTCTTCCTGATAGAGTTTTGGGAGGTTATATTTTTCTAGGAATATATCCATTTCCTCCAGGTTGTCTATTTTTTTTTTTTGGAGTAGAGTTGTTCATAGCATTTTTAAACAATCATTTGTATTTCAATGGGGTCTGTTGTTATTTCACCTCTTTCTTTCCTGATTTTATTTATTAGGGTCCTCCCTCTTTGCTTCTAGGTGAACCTGGCTAGAGATTCATCTATCTTGTTTCTCTTTTCAGAGAACCAGCTCTTGGTTTTGTTGATCTTTTGTATTATTTATTTGGTCTCTATGTGGTTTATTTCTGCTCTGATCTTCACCATTTCCTTCCTTCTGCTTACACTGGGCTTTTCTTATTGCTTTCTTTCTAACTCTTTGAGTTGTTGGGTTAGATAATTTATTACCATTGTTTCTTGTGTGTGTGTGTGTTTTTTTTTTTTTTTTGGTAGTAGGATTGTAGAGCTATGAACTTCCCTCTCAAAACTGCTTTTGTTGTGTCCCATAGATTTTGGATTGTTGTGCTATCATTGTTTTTTTTTTTTTGCCATAATGTTTTCTATTTCTTCCTTGATCGCTCTGGTAACCCAATCATTGTTTAATAGAATGCTGTTTAGTCTCCATGTGTTTGATTTCTTTGGATTGTTTTTATTGTAGTTGATTTCCAGCTTTATGCCACTGTGATCTGAGAATATGCTTGATATGATTTTTATCTTCTTGAATTTGGAGAGACTTTGCCTATGACCCAACACATGGTCTATCTTTGAGAATGACCCATGGGCACTTGAAAACAATGTATATTCTGTGGCTTTGTGGTGAAATGATCTGAAGATATCAACTAATTCCATCTGGTCTAATGAGTCATTGAGGATTGATATTTCTTTACTGATTTTTTTGTTTAAAGGATTTGTCCAATGGTCATAGTGGGTATTAAAGTCGCCTACTATGATTATATTGCTGTCAATCTCTCCCTTGATATCCTCTAGGATTTTTTTTTTAATGTATTTGGGTGCCCCTGTTTTGGGTGCATATATGTTTACCAGAGTTATTTCTTCTTATTGGATTGCTCCCTTCAGTATTATAAAGTGGCTTTCTTTATCTCTTGTTATGTCCTTCACTTTGAGATCTAATTTGTCAGATATAAGTATTGCTATCCTAGCTCTTTTTACATTTCCATTTGCCTGAAGAACCTTTTTCCATCCTTTCACCCTCAGTTTGTGTGTGTCTTTTCTTTGGAGGTGGGTTTATTGTAGACAGCAAACACATGGGTCATGTTTTCTTAGCCTAAGTCTTTACCCTAAGTCTTTTGATTTGAACATTTCAGTCCATTGCCCTAACTCTTTTGATTTGATCATTTAATCTATTTACATTTAAAGTTATAATTGATAGGCACTTATTTGTCACCATTTTTGTTCTTTGCCCCTGTGTTCCTTCTTTGCTTCCTATTTCTTTTTATAGCAGACTCTTTAGTATTTCTTGCATTGCTGGTTTGGTGGTAATTTGTTCCCTTAGACCTTTTTTGTCTGTGAAGCTCCTGATTTGACCTTCAATTTTGATTGATTGCCTTGCTGGGTACAGTATTCTAGGTAACAGATTCTTCCTTTGCATGACTTTGTATATTTCATTCCATTCCCTTCTGACCTGATAAGTTTCTGTTGAGAAATCACTTGTTAGTCTGATGGGGGTTCCTTTGTAGGTGACTTTCTGTCTTTCTTTGGCGGCTTTTAAGATTCTTACTTTGTCATTGGTGTTTGTCAATTTAATATAATGTGCCTTGGTGTCAGTCTTTTGGGGGTTCATTTTGCTTCAGACTCTGTCAGCTTCTTGGATTTGTGTGCGTTTTTTCTTTCCTATATCAGGGAAGTTTTCTGTCGTTATTTCTTCCAAAAGATTTTCTATTCTATGCTCAGTTTCCTATCTTTCTGGAAGCTTTATTATATGGATGTGGTTTTGTTTCATGTTGTCCCAAAGTTCCCTTAGGCTCTCCTCCTGCTTTTTAATTTTTTTCTAGAATTTGCTCTACTTGGGTATTTTTTCCTAACTTGTCTTCTAGCTCACTGATGTGGCCCTCTGCTTCTTATAGTCTACTCTTGATGCTTTCTATTGAGTTCTTTATCTCAGCGATGTCACTTTTCATTTCTTCTTGGTTCTTCTTCATTTCTTCTTGGCTCTTCTTCATTTCTTCTTGTGTCTTCCTCATTTCCTCTTGGTTCTTCTTCAATTTCTCTTGGTTCTTACTCATATTATCAAATTTGTCTTCCATTCTTTTCAGCCACCTTATGACCATTTCTCTAAATTCTTTCTCTGACAGGTTGCTTGCTTCTATTTCATCTACCTCCTTTTCTGGTGAAGCTTGTTTTTCTTTCATACATGGGCTGTTTCTTTGTTTCCCCATGGTCTTTCTTGTCCGTATGTCTGGGTATGTAGTTCTCACTCCCCTGCATTGATTTAAAGGCCCAAATACAACACAACCAGGTTCAATGCACCAGGCACTGAACAGGAATGTATTCACGGTATTGGTAACTCCAAATAAAGGTGATTGCCAGAGAAATGCAAATTAGGTGATAGGTGAGAAAGAAGAAAGAGGAAACACACACACACACACACACACACACACACACACACACACACACACTCACACACCCTGACACCAAAAAAAGAAAGAAAGAATGGAATGCCACAATGAAATTGGGAAAGGAGGATGAAGTAAATACAAGAAAAAGGGGAATAATCTATAAGTATGGGATGAAAACTTCTATAGGACAACTACTAATCCCAACAAAAGCCAGAAACAAGTACCTGGAAATTGATACAAACTACATACAACAACTAATATCAAGGGAGGTCAGGGAACACAGAAGCAAAAATCTATAAAAAAATAATGCAACCAAAAACAACAAAACAAAAACCAATACAAAACACACACACACACACACACACACACACACCCCAAACCAAAAGAAAAGAATAAGCAAACCAATTTCACAAACATGCATAAAAATTGATATAATCAACAGTCAAGTAAACAACAACAGAACAGAGGGGAAAACAATTTAGGATAGTGAAGTCTGAGAAATGAGAGGTGTGTATGGCCTTGGAGCAGTTGGTTGGAGATTATATACATAAGTAGGGTGAAATTTTAACAGTGGGTAAAAAGAAAGAATAAGGGAAATCTAAAGCAGGAAAAGGGTAAGGGAAACAAGACATTAAATACGGAAAAGTTAGCAAGAGAATGGAGGCATAAACGTTGAATTGAGCGATAGTAAAATGATACTAAAGAGTAGATGAAAATAGACTATAGAACACTAATCCCAAAGTAGAATAAAGAGAAAATATAATGACACTTAAAAAAAATAAGGTGAAATAGTAGTAGAAATAAAATTGATTCCTTAATTTGTGTTACACAATAATCAATTTGTGATTCAGCCCCTGGGTGGCAGTGTTTCTGGATTGTCCTCTGGGTCTATTGGTCTTCTCTATCCTGAACTAAAATCCTGCTATCCCTGTGGTATTCAATACTGATTTGTGGGAATGGTCTGCCCCAGAGCTGCCTCTCTAATGGTGACTGCCTGCTCTGATCCCCAGGCTCCAGAAAAACAGCTCTCCCCTGCACTCTCCCAGGGTGTCCCCCGCCAGGCGATCCCATGTTCCTGGCTTAGCACTCAGAAGCTCGGATTTAGAGAGGAAATAACGCAAGTGCAGGAACACATGTCCACATGTATGTCTACGCAAATCCTCTTTCCCCCTTGGGTTTAGCAGTCAACACCCCCCTTGGGCTGTTCTTCTCTGTTAGGTCCAAATGGGTTGCTTTCTAGGAATCCCCTCTGCCACCAGCTTCGAGGGCCCTCTTCCATGTTTACCAGCTCCAACAGCCACAGTTTTTTTTTCAGGCACTGATCTCCCCACTTTGCAAGCTCCCTTGGTGTGTGCCCCCAACCCAACTCTAGGCAAAATCTGACTTTTCTTTGGCAGAACGCAGAGCTCCTCTAAATCCGCACGTCTGCACCAAGTGGGAACCAGTGTTTTGGGGCCCTCAGCTGTCTAGTGGTTACTGCAGTTGTATATTTTCAGGCTCTTCCCCTTCAAGATGGCACAGACCGCCTTCGAGCTGGTGGCTCTGTGAGAGAACCCAGCAGCACCGGGGGCTGATCGGTCAGGAGAGGCCAGTCTAGCAGTCCCCCACCATTTCCCAGAGCACAGCTGTCGCCCAACTCGCCAACAAACATTCCCTGCGCAACCCTCAGCTGCTCCTTCCATCTGCCCTGGAACAAGATTGTCTATTCCACTGCCATTTTCTCCTCCCTCTCTCGGTGGTTTTTAGAATATTCTTGAGTAACCTTATAACTGTGATTTTGAACTCTATATCCAGTAGTTTGCTTTCCTCCATTTCTTTCATTCATGACATGTTTCTTTGTCTCCACATTTTGGCTGCTTCCCTGTGTTGATGGGCCCAGCGGCTCAGCCTCCCCAATCACCTGAGGTGGACAACTTTGGTGCACCCGTTTGTGGACTGGGTACATAGTCTTATTGCAGTTAAGCCTTGATTGCTATTGGTACACTGGGAGGAATTGACCTTCAGGCCAATTGGTGTAAGGATACGCTATGCCTATAATGGAAGAACTGCTTTGCTGGAGACACCCTTATGGGGCAGGACTTGCTTCAGTGAAGCTTTGGTGCTCACTGAGTCTGCCTCTTGAGTGTGTCACTTATGTATGTGAGGAGTTGAAATCTGGTGTCATTTCACACTGATCCCTAGATATACTGGTTCCTGCAAGTCAGCTACTGCCTGAGGACACCTAGCAGGAGCTACAGGGAGATCTGCAGATTTCTCCTCTTTGCTTGGGGGTTGGAATATTTGGAGTTGTCTGACCCAGCTGCAATTTGTTAGGTTAAGTTGGGAGAGGGCAGGTCATTCATATGCAAAAGCGGCTGCGCACAGCTCGGGGTGGGTTTGTAAATTGGGCGGGGCAGGGTCTCAGGGAATCATTAGGGTGTGGCAAACAGCAATGGCTGCCAGTCAGCCCTCTCTGCATCTCTGTTTCTGCATTCCATGTCCTATGCCCCACGCCTCATGCCTCAGCACAGTAAACAATGATTCCTGCATGCACCTCTGCAAGAAAGCCACCCTCACTTTCTGACCCGGTGGCAGACAGTCCAGTTTCTCCCTGTATGAGTCTGGGTCCCCAGAGTCTTGCCAGAAACTGGATTTCAGAGCAGTCAGAAACTTGTAACTCCCTCCCAATTGAAAGAACCAGTACATGCCAGCCCAATTTGCGTGTGTCTCCATACCTCTGCTTTTCTGAGCCTCTACACATCCTATTGGGTGTCAATGCACTTTTTTCTTTCCTTCTAGTTGTAGAACTTCCACTCCACCAGCTTTCCCTTGGTTCTGGATGACAGTCGTTTTGTCTTTTAGTTGTAGTTTTGGTGTGGTTATGAGAGGCAGCATGTACCTTATGCCACCAACTTGGTTCTCAGCGCTAGCACTTTTGTAGAAACTGGCAGAACAAGGAACTCTCTTTCCACTGGTCTTTTTTAGTGGCAAAAGGTAAGTTGGGACGTGCTGGCCACTATTTGCCACCAGTTGGAAAAAGGCTGCCTAGTAAGGAGACCAAATATAGAAGGAAGTAAAAATAGAAAAGGATAAATTCTCATCAGTTTTTTTAGCCTTAGGTTTCAGTGTGGTTGCAGTACACAGCTGGGCTATTTGGTTTTGTGAGTTAATAAATCCACTGTTTAATTTAAGTCAGGTTGAGTTGAATTTTTGTCACTTGCAGCAAAGTGTCTTATTCATGAAGCAAGATTAGCCTGTACCTCTCAATAGAGAATAGGACACCCGCTCCCTCCCCTCCGCACTACCACCACCACCACACTTCCCCCAACACTGGATCAGCCCCCAGGGGTTTCCTTCTCAAGTATGATTCTCCAGTGCCTTCCTAGGCCTCCCTCCACCCTCTACTCCAGCTAGGCTGATCCGTTCCTAAATATGGCCTTCTGTTTTCTCCTCCCTGCCTTCTCTTACTTTCCTGTTACTTCCTGCAGTGCCATTTTCCCCATCCACCTACCCATTCTTCAAAGCTGGGTTTAATTCTTTTCTCCATAAGGAAGACATCCTATGTATTCAGAACTGCCTCCTCTGATCTGCCAGATGCCTCAGTAGATTACACACTTCTTATCCCTTAATTATATGAATAAATAATCATTTTGAAAATTTTTATTTGCTTCATGTATTACATGGTTGTTTCTTTTCTTCTGTTTCTGTATAACCAAAATAAAAAAAATCCTGGTACAGTGTGGGGCACATAAAATTATAGATTATTAGTATTTGAAGGTATCTTAGTGATTAGATCACCCTGTCCTCACAATTTACTGAGGCCCAGAGTGGTAGATTGACTTGCCCAACGTCGCACAGCTAGTTTATAGTCAGGCCAAAGGTAAATTTCAGCTCAGTGTTTTTTCTACAACACCAATCTCCATCATCAATGTGTTTGATTTATTTTATGGTTAAGTATGTATATAGCTTAAATTGGGTTGGCATCTACCACCTAGTAATGGCACCGAGTCAGCACATACAGAGGAAAGACTTGGCCAAATCAGATCTGGCTTGACTTCTAGCTGGGCTGTGTGACCTTGGAAAAGTCCTTTCACCTCTCCATTCTATTTCACAATGGCAAAAAAAGAGGATCGGACCTAGGTCTGAGGCAGGTGAGTTTTACTTGTGACTCTTCTTCCACTGATCAGTGGGGCTGTTTGCAGTGCTATGTGGGGAGGATCTGGAGAAACATCTAGGCCAGTGGGTGGCAAACTGCAGCTCGTGAGCCACATGAAGCTCTTTGGTTCCTTGAGTGTGGCACTTCCACAAAATACCTCATGTGGGCATGCACATACAGTGTGATTAAAACTTTGTGACCTATGCGCTGAAGTCCGTTTTCAGCTCTCAAAAGAAATTTCAATCATTGTATTATTGATATTTGGCTCTGTTGACTAATGAGTTGCCGACCACTGATCTAGGCTCAATAGGAAAGAGGACCATGACCTGTTATCACTGGTTCCCTTGAGTTCAAGAGCATGGCTAAGGGCATGTCAGTTGGCTGGGAGCATGTCAGATGGTTGGGGGCATGTCAGCTTTCCCTGGCTGGACTAGATGAATTTTGAGGTCCCTTCCTTTTCTGCCATTTTAGGTCATGTAAGTCTTCAGAACCCCCCTGTTAGGGCCCATCAGCCATGGGCTGCTCTCTCTGTAGCTCTGTAATGCAAATAGTACAATGACACTTCTGGACTCAAGAACTATATTTTCACCCAACAAGAGTTCACTTGGGCCCTACCCTACATCCACGGATCAATTGAATTTGGGGGTGTGAACTTTATAGATTTGGTGTGAATGTGTCAAGTAACTGAGCAGAAGAATGGGGTGATGGAGAGAAGCTGATGATCAGGGAACTCTGGGCTCTAAGAAATCTAAATCTATTTTTGCAGTGTTCTGCATCTGACAACATATCCTCCTAACACCCAGGAGGAAACAGGGCCCTGGAACAAAGAACCCTGCAATTTTAGTGTGGGTTCTCATGGAGGGTCAAGGGCCAGGAAACATGGGTGACCTGGGGGTTCTTATTGGTCAGTCTGCCTGACGGTCTATCTTCTGAGGTGTCAGAGAAGTGCCCAGATTGAAGGCACATGCTCTGTCCTGTGTCTAAGGTCTACTTTTCACTAGGAGCCCTTTCTTCCCCACTTTACCCATCTTTAAAGTGGATATAATAGTCTTAATACTTAAGTAGACACTTTTAGAAAGTGGACATACAGGAGGCCAAGAGGCATGAAAACACTAGAGGCCTGGTGCACACAATTTTTACATAGGAGGGGGGCCCCTCAGCCCAGCCTGCACCCTGTCACAATACAGGACCACTTGGGGGATATCTAACTGCCCAGTGGGATTAAGCCTAAATGGCAGTCAGACATCCCTTTCACAATCCAGACTGCTGGCTCCTAACACTGGCCTGCCTGGTCACCCCTAACCACTCACCTGTCTGCCTGATCACCTCTAACTGCTTGCTTGCCTCCCTGCCTGATCACCCCTAATTGCTCACCTGCCTGCCTAATTGCTCTTAACCACTCTGTCTGCCTGCCCGATGGCCCTAACTGCTCACCTGCCTGACTGATCACCCCTAACAACTCTGCCTGCTTGCCTGATCACCCCTAACCACTTGCCTGCCTGCCCAATCACCCTTAACTGCTTGCTTGCCTGCCTTCCTGCTCACCCCTAACCACTCTGCCTGCCTTCCTGATCACCCCTAACCACTCTGCCTGCCTTCCTGATCACCCCTAACCACTCGCCTGCCTACCTGATTACCCCTAACTGCATGCCTGCCTAATTACCCCTAATCACTTCTGCCTTGGTCCCTGCTGCTGTGGCTTCATCCAGAATGACATCTGGAGTGACATCCGGAAGGTCATTCAGCTACCAGTATAATTAGCATATTACACTTTTCTTATTATAGATGTTCAAAGTCATGAATCATCTGA